>JAWWEW010000165.1:16803804-16942786 GCA_035583185.1 Anabacerthia variegaticeps | reverse complement strand
ACATGGTGGGAGGTCTTCTAACCATCCTGCATTTGCAGTGCCTCAGTGGCCCACAGAAACAGAGGGTGCCTGATCTAATATTCTCAGTCATCTCTTTATTGTTCTTGTCTTGTTCAGCCATTTCAACAACTCGCTTTCCCCTTTCTTTGGAGAATACTGGACAAATCCTGAAGTCTCTGGCTTTCCCTTACATCTCCACTTTATATAAAATGACCTTTCTTTTCAAAAAATTAAAATCTGCTTGCAAACCTGTTTAATTATAGTACCCCTTAAGCCTGACTTACAGTATCTTTAGCTTGTGGAATTACTGGCTTTTTGGTCTCACGTAAGTGATTTTATTAGCATGCAGTGTTTTGTCAGAACTGTGTTAAGGCTGCATTATCATGGATAAGGAGCCAGGGTTGATTTTATGTGTGATCATATACAGCATAGTCAATGTTCCCAGTCACATGGAGACTAGAAACCCATAGCCAGAACTAAGAGATGGGAAAACTTATGATGAACCTTATCAGTATTGAAAAAATAACCTTTTGGGGCCAGGTTTCTTGCTGGTGGATGGGAAGGGGAAAATGAGCAATGTGAATGAAAAAAAAGAAGAATCTTTAATTAAAGCCAATAACAAAAACAAACAACCAAAACCCCTTGAGCTATTATCTCTGATTTCTATATATGCGTTCTCATATGCTTTATTTTCTTGCTAGGATTTCCCTACTGCCCTTACTCTTCTGCAAGATTTCTTTTTTCTTGAGATTTGCATTTAGAATTAAATTTTGCTTCCTTCTCCCCTGTGTATGCAGGAAAGAAAACATTTTTATTGCTGTAGCTGGTGATATCTGCTCATCAGTAGGATGTGAAAGGCCTTGCATATTTAGTTTGCTATTTTTTGTTTCCCCTGGTAGCTCTTCTCTGTGAATATCAGACTTTCAGCTGCAGAGTGAGCTGGTGGAAGAAAGGCTGCTTCAGGGAGTTGGGACGTGGAGTGGGATTGAATTCTGCATGCTGAAAACTGAGTATCCTGCAACCCTGCTAAAAATCACTCCAGTTCTGGAGTCCCTTCCTGTCTCTACTGCCAAGAGTAGCACTGGAGGAGATGGCATAGCTGATAAAACCAAGTGTGTTCTCCAGCTCATGTAGGGTTTTGAAATTGTGTTTCTGTTCTGGAAAATAACTGTGTAAAAGGTACCTGGCTGTACCTCCTGGACTGTGTTGCTTGTGGCATCAGGATTGATGTACTGGGTACAAAAAGATACTCTTTTCTCTTTATCCTTATTACTCTTACAAGGCTAATGCAGCAAAATGACAGTGTTGCCCTCATGGAATGTACTAGTGGTACTTGCAATATTTGCTATTGTTCATAAAACCCCAACCTTTATAATTGTTAATACTTAAGAATATTAGTTTTTATTTTTTTCTGTGAACACATTTTAAACATCATTTTTCCAGATGAAAAGCTGTCACTCAAATGTCACACTTTTGAGTCTCTCAAAAATTCCAGAAGATTTAGACTCCTAACATTTAACAAAAGAAATGCATCCTGCATTTTAATCCAGCTTCACAGTTTTAGGAGTTTGAGTCCTGATTTCTGTATACATAAGATAAAAGGTATTTAACTGCGCTGGATTTTATTCCTTTTGTATCTGCAACACACTAGAAATATAGTGAGCTGGCTCAACCTCAGTCAACTATAAATCAGAACAGACTACGGGAGGTGGTAAGGTTGCCCAAACATCATTTTGGGCATAATAGGGAGTTGTCAGGGCTCTCTTGTTATCACTTCAGGTCAGTTACATGACTGATGATGTGAAGGATGAGTGGAAGGTGCTCTGTTTTCTTAAACCTTCAAGGAGAAAATGTCCGATCTTCTGTAATAAATTACAAACTCTTCCCTCAATTAAGAGAAGGCGAGACAAATGGGGATAACGTGATGTCACTTTTGCAACATCATCTTTCTTGACACAGTAGCAGGAAAACAAATCCCTTCGGTCAGATTAGGTGATCAGTTCCTTCTTCAGCTATAATTTGTCCCAGAGAGGTTGGTGGTTGGAATCAGGAAACAATAAATTCAAGGAAGAATTGACACTGAACTTGAACATACTGAAGTATTTTAAGTAGAGGACTGTATTTCACGTGGGTCTAAAGCACAATGACTGGGTGCTTTGCTGTGTGTTCATATACACTGGTTTTATTTTTCTGTAGCCACCTTGTATAAAATAATATAATAATTCTTCACCTGTTTATTTTCTTCTACCATGTGATCTCTGGCTTAGACTAAACTGTTTCAGAGATGTGTTTGATTCCTACAGTGGCTGGGATCCTTGAAAGTCATTAGGACAGATTCATCTCTTGGATTAGCCACATGCCTTGTTGCTTTTGTCCTACCTTGACTAATAAGTTTTGACAAGTAAATTATCAGATCAATAGCCCTTGTCAGACAAGACTGATTGAGAAAACGGGAAGCAGCTTCAAAGCAAAAATGGTTTATTGTCTCAAGAAACATAGCAGATCTTCAGGGATGTTGAACCCAATTATCCATATCCTCCTTGGATAATGCCAAGCTGTTTTGAGCTAATTACCCAGAGTTTACACCAGTCTGGATATGAATTTCATCTAGTTCTAATGAACTTTTATTCTTTGGCTTTGCTCATCTCAACTGCAGTGAATTTCACTTTTGAGTTAATGTTGGTTTTGTTTTAATTACATCGCAGCAGACTAATTGGATGGCTCGGGACTAGATGCTTAATAAGTTGATATTGCATATTATTAGTCCTGTCATTTAATATTAGAGGATGAAAGAAAGTTATTACTAAGTAGAGAGCTTTTGGAGCTTATTCTTCCAGGAGAAGCCTGGATTTTTCCACTTCTTGGTTCAGTCTCCTTTGACTTATTGACTGATAGAGCTCTTAGTGAGGTCTATAAAAAGATTCCCATTGATTTGAATGAAGCTTTTATAGATGCTGATTTAGGTTTCAATTTAGAAAAGTACTTTAGCAGGTGAATAAATAAGTTTCCCTATCAACAGAACTTAAGCACATGTTCAAAAAAAGCATTGAAGCATGAATCAAGACTTAAAAAGGGTAATTTATTCAGAAATGCTTACCTTCCAACTTACCAGAAGAAAATACTAAATCATTTTAAGGGCAAGCTAACCTTTCTCTTTTAATTCTGACCTTATAGTAATGACTGATTTATCTGTCCCATTTTTGCTTTGGGAAATTAGGGGGAACCTCAAAACTTATTTCCAGTTTGTCTGCTACTTCCTTCACAAAAAACTTGCATTTTTCAAGGCTGCTTCTGTTCTCCCTTACCTTTTTTAATGTTGGTTGAGTGGTGTTTGCCCTATTTAAAGTGAATGGGAGTGTTACTATTTAATTCACAAATTAGGATATTTGTACCCAGCAACTTCAGAGAGATGGTTGTGTTCCACAGTTTGCTGTGAGACCAGAATCAGCTCCATTTGAGCACTCAGTCTTTCATTCAGCAAAGCCCTGGCAGTAAAGTGTACCTGTAAGAAGTAACAGGGAAGTCAGTGGGACTGTTCACCTCCATTAAATTTGACACGCAGAAATGGTTTTGAGGATGATATTGTCTTTACAAAACAGGAATATATTCACTGCCTGATTTTTGCATCTTCTGGATAATTTCATGTTTTCTAATGATATCCCAGTGTTTACTGCCTCTGGTAAAGCACATAATTGCTTTTCTAATTGTTCCACTTGCTACTTCAGCATCTCTGTGAAAAGTGCAGATGGTCTCAGGGAAGGAAGCAAGTGAGAAAACTAAGAGCTGCACATCACTGTGCTCTCATCTTTGCTTCTTTAAATTTTGGGTGGAACGTTAATGGTTTAAGTGGAAGTTCTTATAGTAAATCTTTATTATAGTTATTCTATTTAAACTTGTTTAGGTTTTGAAATGACTGCATTATTAGCAAAGCTTAAGATACTGTTGGGTAAAAATAATTTTTTTTTTTTTTTTAAATGGCTCTGCTGCTTTGTTTTCTGCATTTTTCTTAGTCTAAGATTGTAAAAAACTAATGGGTAAGTTGTGACTTTTGTGACTTACTAGATCAGTACAGTGCAATTTGTTTAGAGTTCTGGAAATAGGAAGACTCTGCTTGATGGAATTTACATTTTGCCAAGGCTGCTCACAAGCTTACCTTGCAGTTTAACTTACAGTGATGAGCAAAGGCTCAGCTTGTTTGGGGAGTCAAACGTTCTTGTCTCTGTAGAAAATTATGAGACTCTAAACAGAGAAATAAATGCTTTTATTCTCATTTGGTTAAGTCTAAAGTCTTGTATTTTCTAGCTACTATTTGAAACCAAAACTGCAAGTAATTTTCATTGGTAGCAAGGACTCTGCTGTTATCCAGGGTTCCAGGAGCTGGAATTGTAAGGAAAACACTAACCAGATTGCAGATATTAATAATACTGATAAGCTGCAAGTACTTGTCCTATAAATTATTAGAAATGGGGATGCTGCAATTCCAGCCCTGCACTGTCTGGGGATTTCTTTATATTGGAGTGACTTTATTATGTATTACTCTCTTGCTGTTACACTGTTTTCTGCTAGCCATGTCATCTGTACCTAAGAGAGAATCTGCATCTGTATTTCTAGACTTAATTGAAAGTATTGTTGTTTGGATGCAGTAACACAATGGGAGTGTGATTAAAACATCCATTCAGAGCCCTGCCTTTCCGTGTTTAGGTACTGTTATTGCAAGAAGGTTTTTCATGGAGTACCCCAGATCTGTGACTGAGTAGCAAGAGTTGCTGTTTAAATGTTCTCCCAAAAACCAAAATAATTTAAAAAATGTCACAGGCATAAGCTAACTAGTTTAAATGAGATAAAATGCTGCACTGCAGTGTTATTTCAGATAGGAGGAAGTATGAAATATTGAAATGTAATAATCTATCACCAGAATGTTCTCTCTCAAAAATTCTTGTCAGGTAATGCACTGAGTAGAGTGCAAATAAATCTGATTTTAATCGTAATCAATAGGTTATTGTGTTGGTGTAGAACAAATTTACTGTTTGGATCGCACATGGTGATTCTGTGCTATGTAGCCATTACTCTTCCCCTGCAAATGCCTATTTCAGTTGGGAAGCCATGAGGTGTGCACACGAACGCGTGTTGAAGTCACACCCAACATACAGCTCGACATACAGACTTTGCGTAAACTGGGTTTTTACGAGTGTCTCCTCAGTGTAGCTAATGTTGGAAAATCCTTGCTTTTTGCAGTGATCCCAATTACTCTCCATTTATCCTAACCCTGTTATGAAAGCAGTGTTGATCCACAAGCTGCTGTAGAAACATGGTTGGCCGAACAGGTCGCGGGGCAGTGGCTGTGTACCACGCGAGGTTTCAGGAAGGCCAACAGGCTGAGCCTGTGCTTTTTGACTGAGTGAGCCAGCACTGGGAACAGGTAGTTGGCAGAAATGCAGGGGAATGTGAACACATATCCCTGCATTTTGATTTCGTAGGTGAGGTCTTCCGTCAAAGCAGGAAAACAGCGTAATTCAAGGGATAGCTTGGTTAGCATTCATATGTATGAGGTATATGGCTGCTCACTAGGGATGAAAGAGGAATTAGGTAGAAGATAACTAATTAGAGTGATGGGTGAAATTCTATATCCAGTGAAGCACGGGAAATCCATTACAGTCAAATATTGAGCCCTGGTTTTAATTTTCTGAGTCCCCAGGCCAGTTCTCTAACCACAGAATATTATTAATGTCACCACATCTAGTTTTTTACAAGATAGACAATATTAGAAATTATTCTTGTATAGCACATTATAGCATGAGTAATAGTGAAGCCTCTAAGACTTTTTCTAATATACCTTTGAAAGCATAATGGGAGCAAGAGTAATTTTCCAAGCAAGTGTATATTCAGTGAAGTGGGGGAGATCAAACCTGTTCTCTACATTTTTTTCTTTTTACAGTACGAAGCAGCAGTAGCTATAAAATATGTGCACTAGTATTAAAAAAACCACCCCAATGTTTAAAAAAGCCAGCAAGGAATCATAAACTGGAAGGCAAGTTTTGTCGTTCTGAGAAAGTTGCTATTGTAAATTAATTCAGATTTATTTATGAGACTTATTAATGTGAAATATAGAATCAGTGTACTATGGTTTTCACAGACGGCTACTCTCTTAAGAGACAGGGTAATTATGTTCATGAATATTGTGTGTAATCCTGATGTGTAGAAAGAGGGGAGGAAAGGTTAGGAAGGAAAGGCTGTGGAAGGATTTTGAGGGGGCGTGCTGTTGCCAGCAGGAGTCTATCTCTCTGTTTGAAAACCTGATTAGCAGTATGATTGCAAAGAAGTTTGTGTTACCAGCGATTCATTATTACAGGTTTCTTCTCTCTAAGTATTTGGGGCAGAAAATGATGTTAGAAGTGGGTCTGCTTCAAACGGAGGCAAGATAAAAATGATGTTGTTCTCCAGAAGTACGCTTGGCCGGTCTGGTGCCCAGTGAAGACTGGCAGCGTGCTCACAGGGATTGCCTGGCTGGAGCCTGAGGTGCAGTGTGGGTTCCTTGCAGGGTGCCACAGCCAGCAGTGGCTGAGGTCTGGTGCCCTGCAAGTGTAATGCAATTTTCAGAAAAGCGGATGAGTTTATTCTGAGCTGGCTGAAGGAAATAAGGAGAATTACTGAGCCTCTAATCCAATAACTTCAGTTCTGGTCCCGCTGCTGCACTTGTTGCCTGCTCTAAACAGGCACCTCTCAATGTGTATGCAAAACATGGAGGGAAGCTTTTAAAATAACTCCCTTGCATGCTGTATATACATTTTGAGACCAAAGCTGCTACACTTGCGCACAAGGCATTTTGGTGGGCACAGGAAGCCCTGCCCAGCCACCTGTCCCCGTTTTGAGTGGAGCTGTCCCCTAGCAGAGCAGTGTCCAGCCCAGGACACAATTGACTGACTGGTTTTCGTATCTGGAAACTGTTTTTTTCCTGTATGGGCATTGTTGTTAGCAGTTCTGCAGACCTCGCTTTAGTGTAGCCTGATAGGGTGTCCTGTCTTCAGCCCATCTCTTGCAGGTACTGACTGGATTTCCTGAGCGGACTTTAAGCTTCTCTCATCACCTTATATCATTTGGTATGGCCAATGGCACCCTCTGGTGTCCCCAGCATGCTCTGCCCGCCCAACTGGGATGCAGTGGGATGGCACTCAGGACAGTGACTGGCTCCACTGGCTTGCCTGAGTCTCCTGACCAGTGCCAGCTCATGTGGCACAGCACCCTGCTTGGTGGGCACACCACAAACCACCTTCCTTGTGCTCAGGAGACGTCATACTCAAGAAACAGGTGACAATAAAGTTTGGCAGAAATTCCCATCTATGGTGCATATGTTTATTTGTATCCCTGAAGCTCTGACCTTTCAGTGATATTCACATCTGGGAGATAGCTGTTGTGCTCGTGTGTTTCCGCAGGTATCTGTCAGGAATCAGTGTCGCTGTTACAGCATCAAAAGTGCTCATTGCTGAAAGCCTCCCTTTGTGGCTGTCATGTTGTTTACCTGTACTGCCTGCTACACGATAACAACATGGCTGTTTTCAGGAGATGCTTTTTTCCATCCGTTTGTCAGAAAAGTCCAGTGACCATGTGCTGGGCAGGAGTGGGACCTATAAATACATCAGAGTAAAGCTATGCAGGAAAAAAGACTGTTGTAAAATAGAAGTATTTCTGTGAGAAAGTAGTCACACAGGAGGTGCTGTAAGTCTGGCTCGTAAAAAGAAAAAAAGGGAAATTTTAGCGGCCCTTAAAGTTCTGTACAGTAATGCTGCCTCTTTCAGAAGGAGGTTGAATTTTTCCTTGTTCTGCTGGTGAGGTAGCTTTGGTAAAGCTGGATCATGACAATGTGGCGGTCCTATGTGCTTTATCTTT
The DNA here is from genome assembly GCA_035583185.1 of Anabacerthia variegaticeps. Lineage (NCBI taxonomy): Eukaryota > Metazoa > Chordata > Aves > Passeriformes > Furnariidae > Anabacerthia > Anabacerthia variegaticeps. The sequence goes on along the minus strand of JAWWEW010000165.1, from coordinate 16,934,902 downwards.
CCATTAGTGCTACTTTTGGATGGACATTTATTTGGCAGTAAGTAAATGCTCCGTACAGTATGACTTATCTCTAGAAATTTTCTTACAAACTGCCAAATAACCTTCAGGGGATAACAGAGACTTTCTGCTGCTTTAGGCTCAGGATTTAGTTTGAACCAGTAATCCTAAGGTGAATGGTTCCTGTGTTTTATCAGCCTGATTCATGCCTTTTTCCCAGGCTTTTCAAAAAGGTAGGGAGAATAAGAGCCACTTGCTAATTGACTACCTGCAATTTCAGTTTGTTGCTTCGCCAGTCCTCTCATGGCTCACGTGTTACCATTTTGTGTTAGATGTTTTCTCGTGAAAGGTAAGTGTGGTCAGTGTAGCACATCTAGGTCTTAATACATGAGGAAATGGAGATAGGGGAGAGGTACTATTTCTTGTGGTGCTTCCTGAGCACGGCCTGTCAGCAGAAATGAGCAATGAGGAACCTGCCACACAGCCATTAGAATCCCAAAAGGGAAACTTCTTCAGTCAGATGAAAAAATTTTTCCCAATCTGCTCAGTGTGTGACAGGCTGTTAATGGCACTGTCCCCCAGTGACGCAAACGTGCGTAAAAGTGCAAACCTTAGCACAATAAATATTTCAGGGTATAATCTGTTTAACAGCTAGGATCAAGCTGAGCTTTCCCACACAGGTTAGCGTTACAAAGGACTGTTTGACATGAGATAGTGCAATAGTGGCTGACTCAGCATGCTGACATGAGCGTGGGCAGGGACGAGGATACAGGAATAAGGATGATTGAAGCTCATACACCTAATAGATGAAGGAAGAAAGCTGGGTTAGTGGTTGTGGCAATCGTGATGGGGTGGTCTTGTTGGCTTTTTGCTCTGGCAGTTACTATAAATGTTAGCGAGGCAAGAGGCGATGGGTAGCAGATGCAAGGCCTGATATGTTAGCCTGAACTTCCCTTGTGTTCTGCCAAATACACAAAACAATGGCAAATTCTATTCAGCTTGCTAAGTTTGCATATGTGTTACACAGGTAGCATAACCATGCAGAATTGAATGGGCCTGGAGTGCCCCTGTGAAGGTATTTGTGGAATGGGCTGTCTGTTATCCTTCATCCTTTTTATATGCCTTTTCTGCACCTACCAAGGAGGGATTAAAATGCCCCTTCACTTCCAAAGCCACCCTGTGTAGCAATTTCAAGGTAAGACATGACTTCCTGAGAACAGAGAGCTTTATAGAACATGAGACTATACACTATAAAACTGAAAGTTTTAAAGCTTTTCTCTGATACGAAAATGGCAACTTTGTATTTTAGTCACTGTAGCATAGAGCTTATCACCTTTAAAAAGTTGTGAGAACTAAACATGGTCAAGAAAGAGGGTTTAACATAATGTTTGGGACCATCATCATGTTTGTGGACATGGTAGAGTCTGGTTAGCTTGTAGGAACTTCTGTGTAATGCTGTGCTAATCTTGTGCTATTAGCAGTGTGGGGAATGGAAAAGTTGTGTTGCTGGCTTGGGGAGCTAGCATCTCTCTCTGCTCCTCTGTGAGAAATAAGTAGTGTTGTCTTCCTCCCCGAAATCAGCACTTGAATGTTTTGTCAGGAATACCCCAGCTTGTTGCTCGTGTGGTAGCTGCCTAGAGCTGCTGCTGGCTCTCCAGCTCTCAAACCCAACTGTGTGCCACTGCTGTAGGTTTGTCCATACCATCAGTTGGTGCCTGGAAGAAATTAGTATGCATACATGGGGCAAGATGGGTAAGGTCTACCTAATACACACAGAAAAGGGTGTCTCAATGAGTGGTGGGTGTGTGGGTGGTTCAGATGAGGAGGATTTAAGTGTCATAGGTTCACTGACATTTGTCTCTGTTATCTTCTGCAATCTAGGGGAACTGCCTGATCATAATTTTTCCATGGACGTGGTAGTATTAGTTTACGTAGGTTGATATGACTCCTTAATATGGCTTGATCTTCTTTAGATGACCTGCTGACTTCTGTCTGAGCTCTGTGCCTTGATACGTCTGTGTGCATTTGATGAGCATCTAAGGAGCAATTCTCTGAACTTCACTGGAGGCATTCACATTTCAGAAAAATTGAGACTTTTTAAAAGGAAAAAACCCATAGAAACAGGGCAAATTACTCTCCTTATACAAGACTTCAGTTTTGCCTTTGAAATTAAAGAAGGGAGTTAACTGTGATTATGCCTAGGCAAAATTTGAAGTTTCCATCACAGTGGGAATGCCTGCATTTCAGTATTTGAGTTTGTTCCAGGCTGGTGCTAAAATGTGAAACATGACATTTTAACATAGTTGGAATTCCAAAACACTCCATTTGACTTTTCTTTAATTAAAATAAAATATTTTAACACTTTTCAGGTTGAAAATGCTTAATTTCTACTATTGTTTGGCTCTGCAGTGTTTAATTTTAAGCCTGTTTAGTATTTAAGCTGCATACGAGATGGGGGTTGCAGTTAAGAAGCATGATGTGTTTTCTATTCTCCCTTTTGGGTTGGCCTGCTTTTCTAGACTACATCTCCAGGGATTATACAAAATTATGCAGTTTCTATAATATATCATACAGATCCCTCAAAGGAAGTTCTGCATTGCATTATAGGAAATGTAATCTTCTGAACCACTCAGTTTATATTAGAAAATGTGAGCTCATACCTCAATTTATGAAAATCAACATGCTGTTATGAAAGTACAGTTTAGTAATTACGTAATCCAAGCTCAAGGTAACATTTGGGCGTAGTTAATACTAAAAATGTCCCCTACAAACACCTTTTGGAACAAGGAACTCCGTAATGAGGAATTTTACCTGACATTTCCTTTGATGGTGATAATGATGATTAATATTTTTCAGCAGATCAGTTTTTCAGTGGAAAATACTGGGTTTGGGAAGTTGCATATTTGATTAACCAGCTCTAGTATTCCTAAAATTCGTGTTTCTACAAGTTTTGTTCATTGTCTGAGTGAACAAAACCAAAGAGGTCTTCCCTCTGCTGATGACTGTACAAATACATCAGTCAGACACTATGAAATTTTGCTGTAGAGCTTCTGTAATGGCTATGAGTTTGCTATTGCCATTGCCTTCCACGATTTGCAGGTGACTAAGATTCAATAGTGGTTTGTTTTGCAATTGTTGAATCAAGGAAGAAGAAATCTAAAAAACCTGATGAACAGGGTGCAGTAATGGTGAGGATAGTGCTAAACGTCCATCCCTGTACTGGTCAAGGTTTTAAAGTACTAAGTGCCCAGAATCAGATTTGTTAGGAAAAGGCTGGAGATAAAGCTGCCATCTGATCAGGTATCTGGTGTTATCTAGTTCATATTAGCTGTGTTAAGCAGCTTATCTTAGGTATTAGTGTAGTCAATCCTATGAGTGTATCATGGGAAGCATTGGAGAATGTATTTAATTTTTTTTACTTCCTTTTTTTTTTTTTCTCCTTCTGTTTTGCCTGAGAGTTCTCTTTAAACACAGCAGTAGACAATGGACACAGGGGATGGTGGATAAAATAATCCTAACAGCTTTTCAGAGTGGCATAAGTAATTGGAATGAGGTTTCCCTTGCTGCAGTCCAGTATTCTCTGTTTTGAGTTGTCTTTGAGTGCTGTGCTGACACCAATTTTCATATGAGATTAAAGATGGCTTTAATTTGAAATGGAATGTGGTTGTCACTGCTTGTGTTGGCAGAGGATTTCCTTCTCATTCAGTTTTTTCTGTCTTCTGAAAGCATAAGTGAGGAATTTCTTTCCATCACCATTATGTCACTGCTATGCTTGTACTTGTATTTAGTTGCTTTTTCTGAAAGTTGTCCAAGGTCACTGCTCTCGCAAGACAAACAAAAACCTACTGCTTCCCTGTCTATGTTTTGGGAAGGATGAGGAATGCTTTGCAAGCTTCCTTATGTTAGTATCATAACAGGAAACAATCCTGTGTTAATGCAGACTTTGCCATATTGAATTAGCTCCTTGCCTCTTGTGGTGTATCAACACACCGCCTGTGACAGCGATGGAGCTGTATCAAGGTGACCCACAACTCCTTTCAGTAATTTATCTAATCAACTGGCAGTAATTTACTTAAGGTTGAAAAGGCAGAGGAGTTACTTCATGACCTTTGTATCTGTCAGTTCACACTCCAAAGTGTGAATTTTTATTTTTACTACCTATTTTATGTGAGGTTCCTTCTTAAAATTCACTGTCTGCACCTGTCTTTAACAAATTCTAGCAATTTTGTATTCCACGAACTCCCTCTGTGTTGCCTTAAGAAGTTTGTCTTTGTATTGATTTTTAATTCACTGCCCTTTAGCTTTATTGATGAACCTAAATATTTCAAAATATAGAAATGCAGATTGTACCACCCAAGCATACATAAACCTTACGGCAGTGCCTGAAAGCGCTCTTGTGTCAAATTTATTCCGATAAAATAAACAAGTGTTACTCTTGGTCACTACAGAGGCTGGGCCTGGCAATTACATTAAAGTCCTCTTAATGCATGGAAATGTGTAGTTCTGAGTAAAAGCCCTATTTAACTATTTCTTCACCTTGGAATTAGCAAGGTCATCATTTTCCAGACTTCATTGAGATCCCAGATGCCACCACTTGCACAGGTCTCATTAAACCATAGGCTAGTGTATCTACCTGTGCAAATTTTTGGGGCTGAGTTTATTAAATCAAGGGCAGTTCATGAATGGAATAAAAAGTTGGTGTAATGATGGAACATGTATTAGAAATACAGCCATGAAAACAATGTTTTATACTTCATGAAATATTTTATACTTAATAGCCTATTTCATAGCTTACACTTACCAAAATCTGTGGTCTAGGCACATCGTGAATTGCATCTGGCAGGCATTCTGTGTGCACACCCATCAGAGAAGTCCAGCACCTCCTGCTGCTGGTAGTGCCTCATCCAAGGGTGGCCACAGCTCCTTCTCAGGCTGCTGGAATTCAGTTCTCTTCTGAACCTAAAAGGCTCTGGATGTGCCAGCTGTACTTAACATTTCTCATTGATTCGGTTGTATCCTTTCTACTTGGCATCTAGACCCATTGTGAGGTGTTCAGGTGTCAGGATAAATAGGTGTCAGCAACAAATAGCCTGTGAACTCAGCAAGTGAACACGTGCCTAAGAGCCAGTGTCCCTTATGACTGTGTTAGGTAATGGGATATGCCATGTATGCACACTTGGGAAAATGTATTCCTCCCATTGTAAAGGGCTAACACTCTATGTTCATCTACTCTGTCCTGCCACATTTAAAAACCTGGTAATGAGACAAAATAATCTAATTTGTATACAATGCATAGTCCTTACAAGAAGTTACAGGTACTATCTAAGTACTCTACACCATCTGAAAAAGAGTAGGCTCCTGATAACAGTATATCATCTTGTAAGGAGGCTCATGCACTCACTGGAGGGGACAAAGCAAATTGTATGGATTCAGAGATCTGGTGTTCCCTCAGAAGCACAACTCTTATAAGGTGTTGTTCAGCGTTCTTCCAAAGCAATGAGAAACTTCTGGTGCAGATCTGCCAGATCAGATACTCTATTGCCTGGGAGACAGGACACAAGTAAGGTTTTGCCCCCTTAATCAGTTTAGCATAATAAAAATGATAGGCTACTCTAGACAGAAATAGAAGTTAGACTAGAAGAATAATCATTGCCCAAGGTTTATATAAAGCCATTTTACTTACTGGAAATGTTTTAAGAATGTTACTGTGCCTCTTTAATCTCTCCTTACTCTCCTGTCCAAAGGGGAATGCAGGCTGTGGACCTGCGTGTAAATACTGATGATGGGGCACTTAAAAACAAGTGGTGGGAGAGAGGAGGTGAATATACATCTTGGTTCTGTATTGCTGAGGAGGGCCAAGTTACTTGAGGCTTGGGAAGTGTTGTGTTAAGCACAGCTCATGGCCTTTTCATTAACTTTATTCCCTCCAATGTATTCATATTAAGTGAAAACACGATACAAAGTTTGTAAGTAAGAGAATATCTTATTACAAAGTGCATCTCTCACTTCTGTTCTTCCCACAACCTTGCCACACAATTGTCTCATGAAAGCTTTTGCTGTATAATTTTTGAGAGGGTGCAGATAGCTGCCATAACCGCAAAGAGCTGTGCATGGGCAACTGTGCTACGTGTCTATTTGTGAGCTGCTCAGAGTCACCAGGCAGTCTCTGACATTGATGCAGTGTGGTGCATCTATTAACACCTTCATTTTCCCTTCAGACATGCTCCCACTGTCCCATTATGGCTGGCTCCAGCAGTTTTTGTTATGATCAGCATTAGCACCTCATTTCCTCCTGCCCTCTCCACCTCGCTTCAAAGCTTCATAAAATCTATCACATGTCTGGTACCTGACAAATATTTCTGGGCCCCTTGAAGCACTTTGTTGTGAGAGGGAAGCAAGGCTCAGGTGTAACTGCCTCTGTAAGCCAGCTAAGGGCAGCATTAACTCGGTGTAAAAGCTGTGAATGTGGTATTCCTCTCTTCCTCTCTCCTCTTCTCTCTCTTCTTCAGTCACTCCTTCCTTTTCTCTTACTGCTGATGGTTTTACCTGGCTTATGGAGCACAAGGTGCAAACTGATCTGGGTCACTGCGCATTCGCAGAAGCTGAACAGCTCCTCTGTAATCTGCTTGAATTTGATTTGTCTCTGACAGTGATGGGGGCCAATGTCTTTAGCAATAGGGAGGCTGTTAGTTGGAGAGGAACTACTGTCATGGAGAGGAACTACTCAGGCTATTTCAAAGTCTGATGAACATATGTTCCCATTAGATTTTATGAGCTGTCTCTTGCATATGTTTGTGAATTAAAGGATTCCTACCTGTGTATGTAGCTAGTAGTTAGCGTAGTAATGAAAACAGTGTTTGCAGGTCTTTAGAAGGCAGAAAAACTTCACTTTAACTCTACTTGGACCTACTGCCTTTCTGACTGTATTTGCCTCTTAAGAGGTTTCTCTTTTATGCAATCAGCAGGTGGCTCAGTCTTTGCTGCAGAACTTTGTACCACTCCTCCTGCACATCTATCTCAGCTTATTCCTTCCCTGCTGTTCCAAAAACCTCTGTACTATTATTGTAATTACTTATTTTTATTGTGTTAGTGTCTGGAGATGTGCAGATAGTGTTACATCAGGCTACAAATGTTAGCAGATGTAGGTTTGTAGAATAAGTGTGTGCTTCTACCCAAAGAGGCTTGCAAGCTGATACATTTTAAGACTCAATTTATAATATCTTAGCCTATGAAATTACTTTTTATTTAGTATGTGCTTTTGCTCTATACAAGACCCATCAAGAGCAGGAAGCAAGCAGGCTGAGTTAAAGATTGAATGATAAAAGCAAATGGTGCCTAGAGTTTTACTTGTACTGTTAGCGTGTTGACTTCCTAGTCTTCAGGGTAGTGCCAGACAGCTCATACACTGCTCAGCACGTGCTCTTGCCTCATTCTGCAGAAATCTTGGCTGTTTTGGAGAAAGTGAGTTATTCTATTACTCTTAGGGGGCAAGAAAGTCTGGTGCAGACCCAGCCTATGAGTTGCTGTCACAGACATCAATCTTTACTGAACTCTGAAATGGAGGAAAGGAGGTCTTTTCTTGCTCCAGCTTCTTTTCATTTGAAAGTACAGTAAACTCTTCAAATGCCATTAACTCTTTCGGTGTAATCTGGGTTGTTATCTATTTTGCTGAACTGTTTGAGCAAGCAGATTTACATTTTGTGTTTCCAGTTACAGAGGAAGAAGAGGAATTCTTTCTAAACAAAGTGGTGGGTCTGTGTTAAGTCTTTGAGTATGTTGCTATGTAGAGGTATCCTGGGAGAAGTTTGAAGAGGTTCTGTGATTCTAAATTAGGTCTGAAAATGTGCAAATGCTCCTTAAAATACAGTAAGACTGATTCAGTCTTCCATCAATAGTCTGGATCACTCAAAGTGAGGAGCATCCAGTAGCCAATTTAGAATAGTAAATCAAAGTATGTTTGGAGATTTGAAATTTGCTGTTGAATTTTGTCTGCTGTTGTGTATGTCTGGGAAAGAGTAAAATATGTCCATGGTCAAGAGACATGGCTTAGTGTAAGGATATGTGAGAAAATTTCCACCCCTCAGTTATTCTTGTATAACAGCTATCTTGCATGTGAAGCAATGTAGTTTTCTCGTATGCTGTTGTTTTAGATCTAGCCTTGTCAATTAATCTCATGAACACAAGAAGTGTGCAGCTCCTACAGAACATCAATAACATTTGAACATTCAGTTCCCTTCATTCACTTTGGAAATTTTAGCCGATTGCATTTTGCCAAGTCTTTTATGCTATGCTGTGAAGGGTGTTTCAACAATTAATGCCTCTTTGTGAATATTGCTTGGTGATTTTATTTGTAGAGACTCAGATAATTGTGCATTGTGTGAGCTACATTTGTTGTAAACTGAACTTCAGAGTTAGGATAGTTTATAGGGGAGGAGATTAGGTGCATGTTGTTCTATTCATGACCTTTTAAAAAGCAACCAAGCATCCAACCCACTCTCCTAGTGCCACACATGAATTATGAAGAATATACCCTTTCAGATTTTTAATGCTGAAAACCCATTTGTCTTCTGTGTCCTTAACCAGGCCTACAGAAAAAGAGATATAACATAAGTAATTTACTTTGCAGAATGAGGCATTAGCAATTTACTTGATTAACGACATGTACAGGCTTTTGCTCTGAATTTGAAATCACACAAAAATCATTTGACCTCTTTTTACAATTAGCTCTGTAGTGAAAAAGGAAGCCAAGCCAGAAAAAATGTGTGGGAGGTTTCCAAGAGAGCCAAGAGCTTCAAGGAAGGTTGCTGTTTCTACCCAAGATAGCTGATGGGTTCGGGCATATTTCTGCCCAGTGGTTGCCTTTCATACTATGGTTTCTTTTAAGATATTCTTTTAAGTAATTGTCTTAGCCATTTATAAACAAAGCTTAGATGTTGTTTGAATTTGTCTTCATTCATTAGGTCTGTGACAAAGTAGTGCCTGAAAGAGCAGTATTTTATCTGTTACTAAGCTCCTATTTCAACGTGCTGTTTTGTGCCAGAAACTTCATAATCTAATTAATTGAATACAAATAGAGCAAAAGTATTATTTTAAATTAATTAACAGGAAGCTAAAAATAAATGCAGATGAAAAATACTGCAGGGTCTTTGAGCAGAGTGAGGTTTTGCTCAGCAGAGGTTTTCAAGGATTCATGGTTAATAGTTTGGACCAGCATTTTGGCTGGTGGGCTGATATGCAATAGAGGACTGATGGAGTTATGCTGTGTTCTGCTGTTTTCCTCACTTAAGGAATATGCAGGTCCTAATTTGAGGGAGACTGCGCTAAGAAAAACAAACCTTGATTTTATGGAAACTGAGATCACAAATACAATAAAGCTATCTCTGTTTTTCAGAGGAAACTGTGTTAGAGCAATTGTACGTCAGAGTTAGAGAGGAAGATCTATAAGGCCCAGGACTTCCCTGGCCAGGGAATTCAGAGGTTTTGGATCTTTCTGCCTTTCTGACTTGCCTGTATCTGCTTTAGGACTGACTCTGATTGTTTCTAATATGCTTTTTTCCCCCTACATATTTGTTTATTTCAGCACACAGGCTCCAACTTAAGTAACTAAATTCGTGGGGTTGTATTTTATATTCATTACCCCACATTTAACTGAGGCAGGTCAGGAATTAAGATATTAGAACACCAGTTTCAGAACTTCATTTGGTTTAGCTGTCTTTGAAGGGCTGCAGTACCTTCCAGCTTGGAAGTCACATGGGCCTTGTGCTCTCCCTAATTTTTCTGTATTAATAAAAGCAAAATTGCTAAGGAAAACCCTATGAAAGTAGTAGTTAATAAGGGAGGAGTTTTAATACCAGGTATCTACATATCCCCCGAAACTTCAACTATGGCTGAGGTTTTTTGGGTTGGATTTTTTGTGTCACTCACTTTAATGACAAAATGTCCTTTCTGTAAAGTAAGGAGAACTAAGTGCCTCCACTTGGACAATCAATAGCAAATCACAAATCCCATCATCAAGAGCACAAGAGGCTGCTGTTGCTCAAATCCCTTTTATTTTCACCTTTAATGAGGTAGAAAGTCGTTCAATTGATATATTGTGCCGTGGCCTTTTCCCAGTAATTGACCTAGACTGCTGGGCTGTGCCTTAATAAATCTGTTGTTTGAAGGAAGGAAGAGAACAGGAGAGGAAGAGTGAGTTTGGTCTAGACTTGTCTTGTAGCTCCAGGTTTTCTTAATTTCAAGGATCCTTCTTTTCTGAACAAGTTTGCTATCACAGCATAAGACTGACCAAGGCAGAATTTGATTTGACATCTGGAATATAGGTTTGATTTTACCAAAATTGCTGTATATGCAATGCAGCAGTTAAGGTCATCTTGATGATACAGTGAAGATCCTTGTCCTTTCTGATGGCAACTGTTTATGGCAAAGTTCTGTTGTCTATCTACTCTTTAAGCTTATTTTCTACATAGGGGAAGGAGTCACAAGGTGTTTTCCATGCTTATAGATCTCCACATTTTGGGGTGCAGGACTGTGTGAAGGGTGGAGTTTGTACATCTTCAACCAACTGCCTGATGGGATTGGCAGTGAACACTCTGCTTTACTGCCTTCCTCCCGACAGCCCAGGTGTCTCTGGGGTTCCAGTTGTGATCTCAAGCTCTTTGGATCAAACCATAATTGCTTCAGTTTCCAAATCTTTTCCTGGTTGGTGTTGTCCATTGGGTGGCACCAAAAAGCAGAATCTTTCCTGTCCTTCAAAGCAGGTAATGTTTGTTATCAGAAATTTGGCACTTAGTCAACTGTAGATGTATTTCCATAGTAAATGAACACTGTAAAACCAGAGGGTTTGCTGTGATATTTTAGATGTTGATTCCATTTGAAAATGAAGTGAACTGTATTTATATACCAATGCAGAGACTAGAAGAGTATAACTTAAGCACTCTGGGTGTTACCAAAACCAAGTTTGTAACTGAACCACTTTAATAATTTATATTCCTTTGAATATTATGTACTCTGTTTTGAAGATCTGTGTTAAAGCATGCTTCTTTGAGCACATAGGATAGGAACATTTAATACAGCCTCTCTGTTTCAAAATAAGCCATGTCTACTTTATAAAATACCAGTCAGTAGCTGCATAGATACATTCAAGTATGTCAGTGTACTTGCAAGTGTTCATATACACATGTGTAACCGTAAAAGTACTTAGAACTGCTAAGAACTAATTTAAGAGTGTACACATAGTAAAGGGGACTTGCACTCCAAGTCTCTGTAAAGGTTACTTGATTATTTATTTATTTCTTAAAAGTGATGCATAAACAATTTCAGAATGTGATAGTGTTTCACACCTCCTGCTCTTAAAACTTTCAGCAGCTGCATCTTTCATATTAGCTCTAGGTGTAAAAATTGTAAATGCATGGGTACATGTGGCTGGCACGCTTGAGGACTTGGGTGCCAGACACCAGCAGATGAGCTGGAGATAAGTCAGAGGTAGCCAGTTTTCCCATTTTATAAATGCGTGAGGAAAACCACTAAGTTTTTGTTTGACAGCTGGGTTACAGTTCAGTTCTCTAGTTGGGTCATGTCCCACCCTTTGAATTGGAATGACACCATTTTTTTGGTGAATATTCTCTGTCTCAGAATAAAGGCAAACAGAATGCTTTCATTATTCTCAGAAAACTGTGCATAAATACCAACAATCTCCTGTCTGCTTATGTGCCAAAAAAATCCCAAAAGGATGATAATAAAGCTGCAAAGAGCTTTAGCATTTGGAAACCAGAACTGGAGTAACTTGACATTTTTTGTGTTAAATGACTTATGGTAAAGATTTAGTATTTACATCCTATAATAGTGGCAGTTCTATCATGTATTAATGAGGAAGATGCTTCACATTCATTGGTTTTCTACCAGTTCGATTAATGGAGTAACTGAAATATTAGTAGCTTGGGGTTTTTAATGGAGAAAAAAATAAGACATGCATTTTTAAATATGCTACAAAGCTATTTGCTAACAGGAAGAGTGTTTCTGAAATGCTGTGATTCAAATTTTAGGTTCCATTCCAAGCTTTGGAAGTCCAGAGCTTTTTTTTTAACGTGTATAAATGTTTCCTTTTCTCATCTTCATAAATTTGGATGGTTCTTTGCTTTCTGTGCTGACCACCTTCTTGTGCCATTGTTTATGTCTTTATACCTTATCTTTTTTTCCACCCTGCCAGAGTCTGAGGAGACAAAAAGAAACTGTTTGTGTGCTTGTGATGCTGAGGCTGAGTGAGGAATCTGCATTTGTAGAAAAACATTGGGTGGCCCTGTGCAGCCTTGGCTGCAGCCTGCTCAGGGGGAACGGAGTTTTCAGGAAAGTCAGCTGCAGAAAACTTCAATAACTTGGCTAAGGAGAGGACTTGGCTCCAGTTTTTCTTACAGCTTGTGAGTTGTTACTCTTGGAAAACTATTTCCTTGCCAAGTTGCACTTCCACACTGCACATTGAGAGCTTCTTAAAGAAAATATTTTTTTTCTTTTGTCTTTAAACAGGAGCAAAGCAATATATTTTTCTCTAACCTCCTTCTGGGAAATGCCTGAACTGTCAAGACTGAAATTTTCCAAAACAGCATAGCTAGAGGCATGCTCCTAGTCTGTTAAAGTCTCTGGGATTTGAATCGTTTCTCCTTTGGTGCCAGGAACAATCCTGTCCTGTGCACAGTAGCCTTTTAAAACTCTGCAGCATCAGTTCCTCTGAGCTTGCTGCTGCTGACATTGTCTGTCAGAAGTCAACTTGATAGGGCAGACATAAAGCAAATTTTGTTTAACTTAAGTTGTTGCTCATGCTCCTGTGTACCTTTCTAAATATGTAAAGCTAAATGGTGCATTGGCCTTTTACAGAAAACTATCATTTTGATCTTAATTGGTTCTGTATTCCCCAAGACATTTGTTTGCCTGACAGACCAGAGCTCTTGCAGAGGACATAAGCAGTCACTCTGAAATTAAAAAGTAGCTTCCTGACCAAAGCATGTAATTCAAGTAAAATCAACAGATGTTATTAGATAAAGAAGCTCTACATTAAAGGACAGTCATAACTATTCAGAAATAATTTCATGTTTCCATCATCCTTACCTGCATTTGTTCTACTTCCTATTTTCGCTATTGCAGTATTTCTTTTGTAGAGATTCTCTTCTGTGTCTTTTCTGCTTGAATTCTTCAGCATTACAATTGACTTGGAATCTGATAGTTCTTCCAGCTTTCAGAATGACAATGCTTATTTTTAGCTTAGGAGTTTTAATTTTTTTTTTTGTTTTGGTTTGGGTTTTTTGTCATATAAGTACTGATTCTCATATGAGAACTACAAAATTTACTTTTTCTTTTAAAATACTCTAAGGCTTTCCTTTAAAAGGAACTACTGGGCTGTAAGTGAGGAGTTGTGCTTGTGGGAACATTCAGAAGAAGAAATTATTAATGGTAAGTATACTCTAGGAAGACGGTCCGTTTTCATTTCTGTCTTTCCAACAGAATCATGTGTATCTATCTGTGTGGATTTGTTACCCATGAGTAATGAGTGACATTAAAGTTCCTTCTGCCCGTCTCTGATCATATAGCTGTATTTTTAACATTTTGTGAAATGCATTAAAAAAAGTAAAACCAATATAGGTGCCACCCTTCTAGTCTTCAGCCAGTTAATGCAACAAGTTGTCAATAAATCAGTTTCAACAGCAAATCCATTAAATTCAGCTGAGTAAAATGTATTTGTTTTTATTAATTACAGATCTGCCCCCAGCTTTATATGTTCAATGGTAATCTACATAGAAAAAGAGTTCATATGAATACCTGTAAGGATACTTAATGTGTTCCATAAATGCATTTTGAAGTATCTTACTCTGAAGCTTCATTGGGGAACTGTCAAGTAAAGTCAAATTTCATTGTGTTCCACAGATCGGGTGGATTTGTAGAAGGAGAGATTGGCCACAAGATGAGCTGCTGTTTACTTAGTGTGCCTTAGTGTTTACTTTGCTACATGTTTTTTTCACCTCTGACTTTCTGAGCTTTTCCTGGCTCTCTCTAATCCCCATTGGTGGTTAAAACAGTGCTCTAGATTATAAGAAGCTTCTGTTCCCAAATATGTGCCACTTTTGTGACAGGGAATGTGAGGACCAATGTGTGTCTCACCAGTTGAAGTCAGTGGCAGTAGTTCACCATCTTCTCCAATCCACCATGGTCCTTTCTCACTCACCTGGGGAATTGCTTAACTCTGGACCTCTAGGACCTATAGCCTATGCAACAACATTAAAGAATGAAATTGATTCTTTCCTACAGCATAGTTACCTCGACATTTGCCCCTTCTCTCCTTCATCTACAAGGATACCTTTTTCTCCATTTCTCTCACCCTGCCTCTTTGGCAAGAAGTACGTCATCATTTCTGAATCACCGTAACCTTGTCTGACTGATGAGGACAGAACTGCTTAATATTTTCTCCTCCTTGGTATGCACCAGCCTAACATTTCCTGAAAGCATAGCTCACAGGGAAGAAAACCGGGATGCTTCTATGGTGCGGAAATCTCGCTCTAATGGGGCTGCATCAGCACTTTTAGTGCATTAATATTTTTATTAGACCGTATAGTTAAGTACTGGGAAATAAGTGCCTTAGTGTGGATCAGCATTTCTGAGCTATGGGTGTGTTTTATAGAGGTTATCAACAAGACAGTGCATTTGAAAGCTTTGTTGATCTGAATCAACAATTTAGTGCATTAGTGATTCATGCAAATGCTTAGGCTCTGGGACCCAGGGAGAACAGGGATGTGTTGCTGTATGTCACTAATTCATATATTAGTCTTTGGCTTGAAAAATCTGATGGATATTGATTATCAGATGAAAACTTCCTTGTTGATGAATTTCTTTCACACTGAAAATGGAGAAATGTGTACAGTAATAAGTGATTATTTTTGCCTTTGAAATTTAATTTATTAAATCTTTTTGGAGGAAGATAAAATTCAATTCTAATAGCAGCTATAAAAATCCACTCAGCTTTTAATGACTCTGTATGGCACATTATCAGATGGAAACAGAACCAAAAATTAAAAAAGAAATGTTTCCATTAAATTGAAACAGCAGTATAGACCTGATGTAATCTCTAGCCTTTCATGTCTTAACCCTATCTCCACTTTTGGCTCTTCTGGTTGTCCATCTGAAAGCATTTGGGGCAGCTCAGACCTTTTCTTCTGCTTGCTTTCTCATGCCTTGGTGTTACACATACAGTATAATTATTTACATTGTGTAGTAAGTATATTAGAAAGTAAATTAGAAAGTTATAATCTTTTTTCTTTCCAGCTGTTACCAGGAAATGTGGTCATACAAGAATGGATACTTGAGGCCAAGAGAAACTTGTCGTTTCTGTTTTCTGATGTAAGAGATGCAGTGCACTGTCAGGGATTCAGGGATGCATAGCACTGTTCTGCCCCCCAGTGTGGACATGAAGGCCCCATTAATGCAGACATTTTTGTTCATATCCAGAATTATTTACTGATTTTTCAGAAGTGCAGCATTTTGTTCTGCTTTTGCTAATGGTTCTGACATACTCAGTCCCAGTGAGCATCACAGTGGCAGAATGTGATGTGCAAGAGAATGAAGTCTGCTGAGAGTGCTAAAGATCCTTGACTCTTTGCCTACTCAAGTGAGAGAAGATGCATTTACCATTTCAGTACAGATTTTCAACACAGGAGAAAAAACTAGAGGAAATAATTTCCATTTCATTTTTTTCCCTCCTTTTTCAGTCAGTTCTAAAGGTAACTTTGCTGTAGTCTGTGATTTCTTCAGTGTTGCAGTAGAGTTTCACCTAAACCCCATTTTACCTTGTGTCCCAGTAGTGTCACAGGATGTCAGTATGAGTTTTAATTTAAATGTGCTCACAGTGTGTGTTCTGGTTCCTTTTATCAACTCTATTATTTAATAGCTGCCTGTTACGTTATTTCCACCCTTCCGTTCAACACATAGGCAAAAAAACAGAGTATGTTGGCTTGTACTTTTTTCATATTCTGGTGGCATAAACAGGTGCTTAAGCTTTATGTTCTTTTAAAACTTTTAAGTTCTTATGACACAGGGGAAGCAAAAATATGTAGGCACTGTAAAGACAAAAACTGGGCAATGCATCTTGACCATCCATGAGCACTCTGATTTCACTTGCAGTCCTACTAGATATAGATTACCTTGCTGGGTCATGACCTAAAGAGGTACCTAACATAAGTTACTAGTGGAGGTTTTGGAAAATGCTCTCCCATTCTGGGGCACAGGAATTTAGATGTATTGCTGCTTTGTGAAAAACAGAGAGCTGATCTGACAGTCTTGGCTCTGAAGTAGCTGTCATCTCTGTGTGCTTTTTCTTTTCATGTCACCAGTCAGATTAAGCAGCAGAAATGGCAGTAACAGCAGCACCACTGTCACTCGGTCTATTTATTTCTCTTGAGCTTCCTTTACTGTGCTTTTGGGATATCATTTCCAGATACATATTGGATATTCAGAAAAAGTTATTCAGAAACAGCATGTTGCTGGCATGCTTGTTCAAAATGGTAGAATGAACCAATGCACTTGCTTTCATGTGTCTGTATCAGCATGTTGCCTGCCTCTGTGCTGTTAAGTCCTGAACAAAATAAGGAGTGTTGTCTGGTTCTGCTTTGCAGCCCCATGGAAGTGTCTGGTTGCAATGCTTATCATTTTAATGTGCTAGCAAATTGTTCCTGCAGACTGAGACTCTCTGTAACCCTCCCTCTAGTGGGTCACTTCTCTTTAGGTATCTCTGTCTGCAGAGAGACTGTGAAAGCAGGTTTTAAGAGTCCACAGTGATAACTTACTGACTAATGCATGTAATAGTCAACTAGGATTAAAACACTCCTAGGCTAGCAGAACATAATTGTGTTGATTGCAGAGATCTAATGGGTGGTGGATTAATTGGCAGCTAGTCATGTCAGATGGCAAAAGGCTCTCCTCTGTGGCTTGCTCAGTCAAGCTTATCCTTGACCATTTGTGTTAAATTGCTGTCTCTGATTCTCCATGTTTTTCTTAGGGTTTTATAGCTTCTTGTGTCACTGTTTCTGTCTTGAGGCACTGACTGGAACCACCTCAGTAGTTTCATTTGTGTCTGCATTTTTGTCTTGCTTGGCCTTAGCTTATGGATTGTCTCACAGCTCAGTAACCATTTTTGTACAACAAAGCTGGGCCAGGTTCTCATAGCTGTCCTGCAGCATGCCAGGTATCAGATAACTGAACCCCAGGGGATGTGGTTGGTCTTCAGGGAAGTGACAATAATCATCTATGATGGTGTTGCTTTTCTTTGGAAAGGTGAGACACAAGTGTGCTGGAAAAGAATTTCTGCCTAACTTAATGTTTTGGTAGAATAGAGATAAAACTCTTTTCTGAAACCAGAGTTGTGGATGAACTGACCTGTTGGTGTTGTACCTGCCTGTGCAAAACACAGCGTCTGACTGTCTGTTTGCTACTGCTATCTCATAGCATTGTTATAAATGTCCTTTTTTCTATTTGGGATTTGGTTGGGTTTTTTGCCTTCCCCTTTGTGATCTGTTCGGCAGTGTTTGGGGAACAGAGTATTCTTTAGTTAATTTAAATGATTTCCTGTTAAGTGTGTCCTTGTTCTCATCCTAAGTGGACTACATCATCAAGCCTCTGCTGATCTGTGTAGGAGATCTGGATGGAGTCTGCACTATGAAACAAACAGGTGGAGATATAAATAGCATGAATATCAGTAAAGAGAATGAAGGAGTAAAGTTTAGTAGATCATGGGCAGACATGAAAAGGGGTGCTTTAAAGTGTGTGTAGAGCAGTGGGACTGGGGAGAGCCTTTGAGCATCTCAGCAAGAACCCATTAGAAGTGCTCAGACTTGGAAAGGGAAAAACACTTGTGGTCCTGTGCTTGCAGGAGAGAATCTGTCCTGAGTTACAGGTGTGAGTGGGCCTTCAAATATAGAAATCAGAATCAAACTTTATTTGTGTCTTCTGTGTTTTGCCTCTCATATCTCCTGTTGTACTTTAAGAATGAAAAAATACAATGCCTTTTGAGGCTGGAGGTGACCCTGAATACTTAAGCTCTTTAGCATTCTAGTTTATCTTTGCCATCACCCACACCTTGAAATTAATCTCCCAGATTAATTTTTATTCAAGCAGGATTTGCATCTTTTGAGCCAGGATTCCCTGAAAAGCTGCCTGTCTTTTCATGTCTTTTCTTTTTAGTCCCTATACTGTGACAGTGATGAGTGCAGCCTGCTCTTCCACATGGTGGAAATGTCACCTTTGCAAAGGTAGCTCTCTGAGGTCTTCACAAATGGGAGCATTCCTGATGCTGCTGCACTGCTTGGGGGAAATGTTGCCAGTCAGTCAACAGGGAAAAGATGACAGAGAATAATCATGGAATCATGGAATGTTTTGGATTGGAAGGGACCTTAAAGATCATCTGGTTCCAAGCCCCCGGCCACAGGCAGGGGACCTTCCATTAGACACCCCCTTCCCCATCCAACCTGGCCTTACAACCTTACAGAGATGGGGCTTTCTTGTACCCTTTAGGTACTGGAAGGCTGCTCTAAGGTTTTCCCAGGCTGAACAATCCCATCTCTCTCGGCCTGTCCTCATAGGAGAGGTGCTCCAGCCCTCTGGTCATCTTCATGGCCCTCCTCCGGACCCACTCCAAGAGGTCTGTGTCTTCCCTGGGTTGTGAGGACTTCAGAGCTGGATGTAATACTGCAAGAAGGGTCTTAGGAGAGTGGAGTAGAGAGGAAGAATCACTGTCTTGACCTGCTGGCCACACTTCTCTTCATGCATCCTAGGATACAACTGGCTTTCTGGGCTGCAAGCACACATTGCTAGGTCATGTCAAGCTTCTCATCCACCAGCATCCCCAGGTCCTCCTCAGGACTGCTCTCCATCCATTCTCTGCCCAGTCTGTATTTGTGCTTGGGATTGCCCCATTCCAGGTGCAGGACATTGCACTTGGCCTTTTTGAACTTCATGAGGTTAGCATGGGCCCGACCCTCCAGCTTGTCAGTCTCTCTGGATGGCATCCCTGCCGTCCAGCGTGTTGATTGCACAGAAGCTTGGTGATGTTGTCAAACCTGCTGAGGGTGCACTCAGCAACTGTCCATATTACTGACAAGAATGTTAAACAGCACCAGTCCCAAGAACTCATATCACGAAAGCTCAACAACTAGAAAGTTTGTATGAAAGAGGCACTGAGATCCTGAAAGAAAAGTAAAAGTTGAACCTTGAATTTTTGCTGCCTGGCTTCGGCTGTACTTAAGCCATCTGTGATAGCTTTGAATTTATTGTTTGGTTTGGTGTGAACCATACTACTGTAGCCAAGAGTCTGAAGCTCATGGACATACATGTAGGCACAGGCACAAAGATACATGTGTGCACACACACACAGAGACTAATTGTTGTGAGATCATTTTATATGGGTAGATGGGAGTTAGTTGTGGTGGATGTACATGATTACAAGACTAAGCTTCACCATTTCCATGCATAGAGCCAGACAGTGTGAACAGTCCTGCAGGTAGATCAGAAAGGTCACAGTGTTTCAGTCTACAGACCATGACTAGGATTAGGAGAGAAAAGGGACTGTCAGCCACAGAAACAGATATTCCTCCTGGATTTGTGTGATTGGTATATCAGATGTGAGTAACTGATCCTTGCTCATTCTACACACTGTTAATACAGAGAACAAATGAAGTACCCAAAAGAAGGTGGATAAATTGAATTGTGGAACAGTGATTGTATTCAGCCCAGTCTGTTCTCTGTTTTTCATGCTGTCTGTATAGTAAATTGAGCATTTTTTTACATGATTAGGAGCACTAAAGACAAAAAGAGACAATAAATATTACGGTAAATAATTTTTTACTCAGATGCTCAATCAAGGGTTCCTTATGTTAAGCCCAAAGGCCAGGTAGACTAAGGAGCTGCTTTTCTCAGGACATTAAGCTATGCTCCTGGCAGCAAGCAGCAGAGACAAGAAATGTATTAATTTAAATATGTCCACATGATTCTAACAGGCAAGCTATGCATTATGCAAGGGAGATAGGCAAAAAAAATATCCCTTGAGGCCCTCAGAAAATTCTTTTTCAGTATCTCATAGAGTGATCTGCATGCTCTTGAGCATCCAACTAATGTTCACCAGCCAGTCCTCAAGAAAAGGGACTCTCCTATATAGCACAGCAGTAGGTCTCTGTACAGTGTCCACAGCTCTAGCTGCAGCTGCTCTGATGCCTCAGAATTGCAATAAATATTCAGACAAGGGAATATTCAGGGAAAGCCACAGTGTGCCTGGCCAAGTAAGCATGGGTGGAAAAATCTTTCCTGGTTCCCACCAGAGAGCATCCAAGGCTTATCAAGGCTACTGTGAGGTTTGGCTTTACCCATTCTGCAATACAGAACTTACAAGATGAGGACAGTGAAGTAAATTTTATCAATTTTTGGAAGAATCAAGGCCAAGAGGGTTCTTTGGAAACATTTAGGCCAGCTTCTTTCTCTTCCTTCACAGAATCACAGAAAAGTTGGAAGGGACCCATGAGGATCATCGTGTCCATCCCTTAGCCCTGCACAGGACCATCCCCAAGACTCACCCATGTGTGTCTGAGAGTGCCATCCAAACACTTCTTGAACTTTCTCAGGCTTGGTGCTGTGACCACTTCCCTGGGGAGCCTGTTCAGTGCCCAACCACCCTCTGGGTGAAGAAACTTTTCCTAATATCCAACCTAAACCTCCCCTGACACAACTTCAGGGCATTCCCTCAGGTCCTGTCACTGGTCACCACAGAGAAGAGATCAGTGCCTGCCCCTCCTCTTCGCCTCATGAGGAAGTTGTAAATGCAATGAGGTCTCCCCTCAGTCTCCTCTTTTCCTGGGTGAGCAGACCAAGTGCCCTCAGCCACTCCTCATATGGCTTCCCCTCAAGGCCCTTCACCATCTTCGTTGCCCTCCTTTGGACACTCTCTAATGGCTTAATATCTTTCTTGTATTGTGGTGCCCAAAACTGCACACCATATTCAAGGTGAGGACACACCAGTGTAAATTGCTTCCCTGTTTCTATTTAGGGCTGAAGTTGCCCTTTTTATAAGTCTGCTGCTGCCACAGACTGTTGTCTAAAACTTACCAAAACCACTAAGTTGTTTGCTTAATTATTCTTTTTGCAGAAGTCTCTAACGATGTGGGTATGGTTGTATTTGCTGATCCCATACACACAGTCTTCTGGAGGTCATGTTGAATAGTGACCATTTATTTAGGTTAGGAGCAATGCAAGGCTCTCTGCAGTCTGGGCAAAATTACTGGGCCAAGAAGGCAGCCTGTGCTGAGCCTGGGAATGAAGGGAATCGTGTGGAAATAGAGACAGAAAATTTCACTAGGAGCGAGGCTTGAAGAGCTGTCTGCTTTCCTCTATGCCTCAAACAGGGTTCCCTGGCATCTGGCTTAGGTGAGGTTTAACTGGTTGTTCTGTTTCTTCCATGATGAGCTTAGAGATTAAAGTATAGTAAGGATCAAAAGCAGCACACATTATAAGTCAATAAACATAAACTGCACTTGTATAATGCTTGGTAAGGCTATCTTCCAGGATATATATGTATCTTTCCAAAATATAGGTGAAATAATGGGGAAAACAGTTGGGATGAAAAGTCATGCTCATTTGCAAATCAAATATTTAAAGGTTTAGCAGATAGGAAAACTAATCACTGCTCAAATTGACTCACCCAAAACTGCAAGCATCATTTGTGCAATGATGAGACATGGTTGGAATCAGCGATGAAGCAGAGATAGAGTTTGCTAGATTTAATACAAACACTGAGCAAAAAATTTCTGTGCTAAGAATTTTTTGATCCCTTCATTATGTGATAGTGGGAGAGAATGGTCACAGGTCTGGAGTAAAGCACTAGATAGCTAAGCTAGTTTGTATTCATCTCTGAATTTTTAAATAGGGAGCAGAAGGCACTACATGGGTTTTGTCAAACTCCCACATCCTCCTGTGTGTCCCATGCCATTTAGCATTTGTGGAGTTCTAAAGAATTGTAGGAAACTGCATAAGTCTAGTGAGGATGTTTCTTTACATTATTACCTATGAAAATATGTTTACTCTGCTTTTTTCAAAAGTGGCAGTCATTTAAGAAGTTGATAGGTGAAGGCCTCCCGTGTCATAGACACAAGAATTCTGGTTGATTGTCTTTGCAGTGTTAACTCGCCCTCTTTGTGCTCATACACTATGACATAGTCTTTAACTAGGGGCTCACATACTGTTTTGTTCCACAGAGTGACTTCCTCATACAGGACACACTGGAAAGTTGCAAGATTGTGCAGGGATTGAGTCTGATCTTGGTTGAGCCCTTATCTTGTTCAGAAACTGTGCAGTGAATAAGGCCAGGGATTGCTGGCAGGCAGTGGATAAGCCTGTGCAATGCCAAAATACTCTGAGCTGCAGTTAGCACATTCCTAATTATGCAGGTACTTGGTAGGATGTATGTTAGGCCAGATTTTTGTAAATGCTGAGCGTTCCCAGCTGCAAGCATGATGCTTGGATTGGTGCTCTGCCTGTGTGGGGTGCCATAAAGATGGTAAGTCCTTTGGAAAAATCACACTCCAGGGATTTCAAGTTTCTTTCTTAAATGTAGAGTTTTAGTTGCTTTGACTTTACTCATGGCTAGCTTTAGTTTCATATCTGCCAGAAAAAAAGATTGTAATAGTGCCAAATGTTTTAGGAGTATCGAGGCAAAATAAGAAAATTTCTGGTGCTTGCTAGTGTAACAAATAAAGGCCTGGAGTGTGATGCAGCTGTTTGGGGTTTATGGGAGTACAGAAATAAGATGTGGTGCCATGGTACTGAATGTGGAGGTTGAAAAGAACTAGCAAGTAACTACAGAGTCACTAAATGAGCTATAATTCCTATGGAAACATGTTTTGTTGGCAGCGCATCCCAGTGCTTATGCACTGCAGAGAAGCCTGAAGTGCAACAGGCAACCTGTTATTGTCTGGCGTTGCAATCCTAGCTCTCATGTGCTGGAGAGTTTTCTGGTTGGTTCTTTAAATGTAATAAAAATGTGTCACAGCCCTTCACCAGCTATTGGTTTGATGGGAAGTAAAGACATCTGAGCCATTAGTGCCTCAGGCAGGCCAGGTGCAGCTGTATAAGAAGGTCATCCTTCTCTGTGAGCCTAATGAGTCATTCAGGGAGATTACTGTACACTGTGTCATTCAACATCACTGCTGACGCCTGATGGAATTAATAATACTATTTATATCAATAAGATTAGCAGCAGATAAGTTCAATGTTATTAATAGTATAATTAGCAACTATAAATTTGTATCAGGGGTGTGTAGTACCTTCTCCATTAGCATGTCATAAAAGTTATCACTGCTAGGAAGTATATGGCAGGTGCTGAGTCAATGAAACACCTGCTTACAGATAATTGTAAATTAAGCAGCCACATTTACTTTGGTGAGTGTAATCTTTTATCTGTCTAGGGCTTACCATAATGTCATGTAGCAAAAATAGCACCAGAAATGTTGCCTTAGAAACATCTAGTCTAGCTCCAGGGGTCTTGCAGATCTCTCAGTGCATCTTTCCCACCAGTATTGATTTTACCTGTTCTTGAATATTTACAGTAATGGTTCCTAGCCAACATCCCTGGAGACTCGATTCACTTGCCAGTTATTCTTTTCCTTGGCTTATACTGCCAACTTACCTACCAACTTCTGAGACAGAGTAATTCCCATTTTTCATTTGTACGTTTATGTTATTGCCTTGAAGATATTTATAGAGTGTGATCATCATCCCCATGAGTCATCTCTTTTCTAAACTATTAGTTCCTCCAGCCTTTCTGTATGTGTGACGTGTTTTTCTAATTTTCTGGGTCACTGATGGAATAGGAGAGCTGCGTGCAGTACATAAATAGGGTATGGGTCAATGGAGAAGAGACCATATCAGAATTCTTGTGACGTACCTGAACTTCCTATCCCAAACCTCTTTTTTTTTTCCTTTTTTTTTTCCCGCCCAGTCCCTGGTCAAACTGTTGTAAATTTAACTTGTTATCTGCTAGTTCACATTCTTGGTTCTCAATATAGCAGAGTCAAACACTGGATGAACCTCAGTCATTTCATTTCATCTGTATTGAAGTAGTTGTTCCATGGCAGTAATGAATTCAGTGAAATGATACACTGAAAAAGCCCACCATAAAACCAGCTCATCACCTGCTCAGGACTCTGATTCAAGAGTTAATAATTTGAACACATGCCTGTTGTGCTGAGATTGTTTTTACATTACAGAAACAGTGTAGTGTAGCTGGTAGGTACCTGATTAGGCTTCTTATTAGTTAGTTCGTATGCCTGCTGCAGCAGATTTCAGTGTTTTTCTGGAGTGAAGGTGTACTGCACATACATATATATGTGCACACACGTTATACTACAACTAACTTGATGTTAGCACAGAGTGTTTTGCTGAAAACTATCCTATGTAAATAAAATGTGCAGAGGGACAGGGTAAGATCTAGTTGCCTTGGAAAAATGAAATTTTAAGGGCACATTTTAATGTATCAGGATAGAGTAATTTACTCTGGCATCCCATCATGGTGCCTTCACTGTATGCATTCACTGTGTTCCAAATAAGATCAAAGCAAAGCAAATCCCTAACATCCTTCAGTTAAATAAATATTTAATTTGAAAAGAATAGGACAAACAGTGCATTAAGTATGTCATTCAGTCTGAATCTGATGACCTGACCTAGTTTGTTGTTTGCACAAAGTTCTACTTACAGAGAATCCTAAATTACAAATATTCTTTAAGAAACTCTTCAGCACAGTATCATGTCAAGTACAATAAAATAAGATAGTTCGTATGAGATGATACTGTCTTCAAGGGACTCGTAGAACAATTTCTGCCATAACACTGATGTATTTTATAGACTGCTTGTCTTTCCTTTAGTTCTAATCTGCTCTTACAGTAGCTTGCTGGAAGTTCAGGTGTTCGTGCACCAGCCAAGTAAGTTACAACGTCTATTTACAGATGGATTTTTCAAAATGGTTGCTTCAGCTTGTGCATCTTTATCTTAGAAGATTCTCCAAGTAATATTTTCTTCATATTTATAGCAGAATATAAAGTAACTTTTCCAACTGTGGCAATATAAAGTATTTCATGTGTGGTAAAAAAGCTGTCTCGCTTGTGCAGTAATCGGCGTTGGGCATTACAGTGTCATAATCCTGGTACTTGTGGTGTCTCTCAAGCAGAAACAGCCATTGCTGTCAAAACCATTCTGAATCCACAATATGTACATAGAAAATCAGATGGCTGGTAACTGCCCCAATAAATTTTATGGTGATTGTCTTTATGTTACAATTTAACATAAAGGGGAAAGCTCAAAATACTGGAATCAAGTCATGTGATTTGTGAGTTACTTATTCTAGCACTTGGTAGATCCTCAATCTTGTTTATAGAAAAGCTTTTGCTTCAGTCTAGTGTCCTGCAGAAGTCAGACCTAGCCTGGATTCCCACTTCCATATAGACTTTACAATTGGCATTTCTTAATCCCTGGTGGAAGAGAGAGAAGAGAGTCCAGTGAGGGCAACCTCAGTGTAGTAAAGCTGTTTGTGATTTATTGAGAGGACCTCTGGAAATCATCAGTGGGGAATGAAGAGAAGCGTGTACTGAAACAGCAGTGTAACTAGAAAACTTTCAATTCATTAATCAATGTACTAGCAATGTCCACTTTCAGATAGGTGAGGTAGTAAAATACGGAGCCAAGAAAATCAATCTGCATCACCAGAACACCTCCATAAATAAAATGTTACAAAGAACAATGGCTTTAGGCTCTCCTGACAAAAAGAGTTTAGTTTTAACTGTAGCATTGATCTTCATTTCTTTAGGGATGAATTGCCACAGCCTTAAAGTTTATGTAAGCATGCACTGTGTATACGTATAATGGGAGACACAAAACATATATCAAAAACAAATGCTGTACCCACCCTCTAGATTTTACGTTTGTCTCTTAACTTCTTTTGCCCATTAATGCTATTTGTGTCTTGATTATAAGTGCGACCTCATAGTGATCCTTACATAGGTTAGGATCAGTGAGTGAGAAAACTCCATAGAAAAATTCCTCACACCACCACAAAAAATGATAACAAGCTTCCCCTACCCTCAGAGGCAGAGTAACATCATAACGTGTAGCCTGCTTCTGTGAATGTTATTCATAGAAAAATATCACAACTCTTCACACTTATTTTCTGTGTATGAAAACTACCTATTTTAAGTTAGGTTCTCTCTTCCTTCCTCCATCAGAGAAAAACTGGTTCTTTTTGAGAGCCTCTTCTTTTTACATACTTATTAAAATACTTCAGCAAAGTTTAGCACTGTTATAGACAAACACATTTAAGCCTGTCTTCCCCTGATAAGGATTAAGACGAGCTGGGCATTCTCTCTCTGGTCATAGCTGCCTGAGAAGGTTGTCTTTGTGGCAGACCTGTAAAACAGTGATTCAGGCTGCAGTGTCTCCCACTGCGTTATCTGAGAGTCTAACCTGCAAACCCATTCCTGCTTCTGTGCAACTATAGCAGGGGAGAATCATAATTTTTCAGAACTAGGTGGATCTACTAACAGCCCAAGCCAATAGAAAAATTATTGAACAAATTAATCCAAGCAGAGCATAGTTATCTGGAAGGCACTGCAGAGCCAGGGACCCAAAGGTATATTGGAGTCTCTGCAGAAACATTCACAGCCGGCTTCCTTCTGAACGAGCTGAAATTGTTGAATGGCCTTCATGTGGAGCACATTGTAATGCTCATGCTGGGGAAGTTGGGGCTGTTCAGCCTGGAGAAGAGAAGGAGGTGTGGAGACGTCACAGCAACCCTGCAGTGTCCAAAGGGGGCCTACAGGGAAGCCAGGGAGGGGTGCTTCGTCAGAATAGAGAGTAATGGGTACAAACTGAAGGAGGGGAAATTTAGGTCAGATATTAGGAAGAAATTTTTGCTGTGAGGGTGGCGAGACACTGGAACAGGTTACCCAGGGAAGTTGTGGATGCCTGAACCCTGGCAGTGTTCAAAGCCAGGTGGGAGAAGGCATTAAACAACCTGGTCTAGTGGGAGGTGTCCCTGCCCATGGCAGGGGGGTTGGGACTGGATGATCTTTAAGGTCCCTTCCAAACCTTAAAACTCTGTGAATCTATGGTTGTTGCAGTAGTCATCTTGTGAGTTCTGCAGGCTGCACTGAGGATGCAGGATAGCAAGGGTGACAGGGCTAGTAGGGAGTACCTGGGCATCTGACACTGTCTGGGTGTCTCAGGAGTCACTGCGTGTTCATTACAGTGTGAGTAGGGGGCTTAGGCATTTCACGTGAACAAAGCCCTGATGTTAGCCACCTAGGGCATTTCCATATTGTGGTGCAAGTTCCAGTATCCATCAGCACCAGCACAGGTGAAGTTTATGAACACTGTGGGAAGTCTCTGTTGAGGCAGAGAACAGTGAAGTGGGCTGAGTCTTCTTTCTAGTATCAGTGATGTAGCAGATTGGCCACTCTAGGGAGCTAGAGCTCCTCCATCACTCCTGTTCCAGTCATTCTGGAAAACAATCCTGCTGAGAAAGAAGATGGAAGAGGGGAATGCAAGGAAGTAGCTGAGAAATTTTACTAAGTGCAGTTTATTCTACACCACTTGATACTCACAGGGTAATGACCTGGAACTCCCACTCAGATTTACTGCGAGCAGCAAAACTGTGCATGGCGTGTGTATGCTGGCAGATCCACACATCTTGGGTACCACTCATATTTTTTTTGTAATCTTATGGAGTAAGGTCACTAGGGGCTTTCTCTAAGGTGCCTTTGTGATGTTTTTCATTATTTTGTCTCTTCAAACCACTCTAGAGATGCATCCGTGAAAGTATAAAACCAGTTAAAAAAGGACGGGGAAAAAGTTGGCTGTAATTACAGGTTGTAGTGAGAAGGTAACCGGCCTACATTACTTTCTGCATATCATTGCTTTTACACTGAGCAGACAAGGGCCTCCTAGGATGCAGAGATTCCAGAGATTAACTGTGCAGGACAGGCTGAACCAAAGGGGTTTTTGTTTTACACTTTCAAGAAGTGTGTGATAAGTTTCTGGTTTGAGAAGACAGTGCTGTTGTCAGCACCAAACTCTCAAAACCTTCATGCCTTCAGACCACTGGTGTCTTTTGGTGTAACAGAAAGCTCCTTGTATTCAGCATGTCTTTGCTGGGGAAAGCTGCAAAGGGACTAGAAGTAGTCAAAACAGCCTAAAAGCTTCATGCACAGGCTAAGGACAAGGAGCATGGAGGCCACTGAAGGGAAGCACTGCTAGCAGCATTCAGCAACATGGCTTCTGTGGATGCAAGGAGGATTCCTTACTCACTGTGATGGCAGCTGACAGCAGAAGGCATAAATTGAGCCATGAAAGTCTCTTTGTTCACTGAGCAGATGGAAATGTTTGGCCACTTTGTGGATTTCTTCTTGCCGTCTGGACTGGAATTACCCTTGTTTTCATATCATCCAGCATTAATGTTTCCCAGAGTTGCCCCTTAAGCAGAACAGAAATACTCTACAGCATATTAACAACACGAGCATATCACAGTAAATGGTTTTATACATAATACAACATGGTCATTAGCCAGCTGTGCACATAAAATACCAAGTGGAGGCAGCAGGATATAAACCAGGTTCTTCAGCTCTGAAGGCATTAGTCCCTGTACAGAGGGCTAACAGAGCTCTCCTGGCCTGTGTGTTGCAGTGGAGAGTGCTTTTTCATCAGCAGTAGTCATCCTTATCTAGGGTGTTTTACAACATTTCAAAATGCCTGTAAGCCACGGGCTAGCTCGGTGAGAACAGACTAATTACGCAGCAGGCAATAAGTCCTTTGTGATAATCATAGATCTGTTTGCCATGATAAATTTTAAGCCTTTCTGAATTACTGCCAGTCAGATTTGATTAGGTTTATATCTCGTGATGTACCACAGTTAGAAGCATCTCATACTGGCCTAATGTCTGTATCTACCTGCTCATCATATTACTGTATTTCAATATAATTAGAGAAAGAGAAAATATTTGATGATATAGCATAGAAAGTTTTTATTAGCAAAAGTTTACGGCCACAAGTTTTATTGGCTAAAGTTTTACATCCACACCAAGTTATGCATGTTATCCTTAACAAGGGCCAATAAAACTTCTATATTGTGCTACATGCACTATCGTGTATTCAGGACATGCCTCAGAACCAACATTTCTGTTTTAGTGTCTGCCTCTTTGACAGTGGAAACACAAAGAAATTGATCTGATGGTCCTGAAAGCTCTGCTGGTGAAAACCAGACTCAGGCACTGGTGTGTGTTCCCCATTCTCTTTGCTACATACATAAACACATGCTTCAGGGTCTCAGAAGTAAATGTTAAGGAGTAGTGTATGCCATGTAAGGGTGAGGTTGAACACTGAAGAGGTGTCTGGCTGGTTTCTGAAAAGTGAAATTCTATTTTCTGTTATCCAGTAGGAAGATGGAACTAGGCAGGCAGAAAAGACACAAAGTATGATATTTGATAGGCAGGTTTTTCAGCAATGTGTTTGTTTTGTCAGATATTGCTTAGAGTTGAATTGCAAAGAGTCAAGGATATTTTTTGTTTCTGAAAGCTCAGTGTAAATTCAGTGAGCAGATAAATAGCAGAGGCAGATAATCATCTTTTAAGGATCAAAGACATTTTCCGATAAATACCTATAAGCAGTGAGAGTGCACTGGTTTTCTGTAAGAACTAACCTTAGCTACTGTAAAGGAAATGAAGCAAAAGCTTTTGTGCTTATTTCATTTAAGGAATACAAGTAATTTGACCTTCTAACTTTACACTACCAGAGCTTGTGCAGTGCAAATTAGAGAGGAGAACATCAAATTCAGATTTCTGGAGCATTTGGATCCTAGATTTTGCTCTAGTGTGAAACAAAGCTTCCTAACCCTCTGATATGCAGGTGCAGTTGCGTTCACACCTGAACTGCAGGGGAGTTAAACTGCATAGAGTATTTCACTTTGTTTCAAGCAAATACCTGTCTTTATCTTGAGAGGAAAAAAAGAAGAACTTGGAACTGCAGTTCCGCATCATTCTCTGAGATACCCATGCTGTATGAGATCACTGTAAGAGGGAGAAGAAAACAAAGCAGGAGCTGGCTCAGAGAGAGATTCAGCAAACGTCAGCAAGCTGCCAAATGATCATTTTAGTGCTGCAGTTGTTTGCCTCTGCAAAATTTCAAGGACACCCATCAGAAAAGCCTGCTGGGGAAAAATCCTTTTGAGAAGGGACGTTCCGTGGTGGCAGTTTCAGTTTGGAAGAGCTGTCTTTTAAGACAGTGCAGTATTTCTTTAATAGGAGGGAAGAAAAGTATATTTTATTATGAGTAATTCCTGTATTTAGTCTGCCACTATTACATCAGCTTTTATAAAGCACTCTCATTTAGGGTCATCTCATACCAGTGTGTGCCTACTAGCTCTATAGGAGCCTGAGGTGAAATTTACTGGGTACTCACTGTATTTTTGTGTCAGTTCTTTCTTCCCTTGGAAAGACACAGACAGTAGTGAGCAGCTTTACAGTAGGAAAGCCGTTGTGCTTTCTTGTAATGACAATAGAGAAAAAGCAATCAAGAAGGGTAAAACAAACGATCTTTTTTATTTAAAGGATGGTGAATACATTCCCCTTTATCAGTGGTAATAGACACTGCTTAGAGAGGTTTCCAAGTTGAATGGTATGTCTCCACAGGACATGAATATGACTAAGTTGTAAGCAAGTGTTCCCTGAAAACTTTCAGCCCACAGGGTTTGTATTATTCTGTTTTGTCCTATAATACCTCTCCTTCTCCTAAAATCAATGGACTGTTACATTCTTATGTACCAACATCCCTTCAAAGCCTGAAATCATCTGACTAAGCAAATATTTCTATCAGAACCATTTCATTTCAAAGGATTTGTACACAGTGTCATAATTCAGCCCTGGTTCACTTGTGTTTTGGCTGAGGCAAGGGCTTTTCTCAAAGCACCAAGTCTTGATATGAGCTTGGCTTCCATCAGTCCTGCTCTTTTCAGGTATTTGTTCTAATGCTCTGACCTCTGCATTAGCTAGTGAACACTGAAATAGAGCAGAACTAATGTGGTGCTTTACTGTGACAACTTTACGTATAAATAACGCACAACTGGAGAGGTCATTACCCGACATTGCACATGCAGTTGTATTGTAAGTATATGCTCTTGGACATCTTTGCACAGCAGTCCTGATGGGAAAGAGTGGGGGATATTTTTGTTTTGTTTTATTTTTCCTATAAATATGAAATTTACACAATGGAACTACTACAAAGAGGAGTTTTTCAGATATCAAGACTGTATGTTGTTTGTTTTGATTGCATTTGTGGGAAGGAAATTGCAAATTCTGGGGCCAAGGACTACAAAAGATGTGGTTTGTGTCACAAAGAGTGCAGTGTTTGCCATTGATCTTGGTGCAATGTCCTTGTTAGCAAAACTAAGAGAGTATAAAAGGCCTGCTTTCTTAAAGAAGGTACTGGCTGGAGTTAGCTCTGCTGAGTACCATTGGATGGCAGCTCATGGTCATTTGTCTTGTGAACCCATTTCTCCGAAGTATAGGCATTGGCTTGCTACTGCTAAACTGGTTAATCATAGATGAGTAAGAATCTGGGCAACTGAGCTTCCAGGGGACACTGACATCCTGTTTTATACAGCTGTGGACTTCTCCTCCTTATGCTGGAGAAGGAACAAAGAGTCCTTGCAGAGCACCAGAGGAATCAGCTGCTTTATCTGTAAATTCCAGAACTTCTATTCAGACCCATTGAAGTACACTCATTTTTCTGTATCATGTGGCTACTTTTTTGCCTGGGCCACTACTTCAGCATGCAGTAGCTGTCTCCATTCTGCTGTCATCTCAGTCAACATAACCTTCTCCTCATACCTAATTCTGCCTTTCAAGGGTCAGGAGCTGCTGCTGAAATATCCTTTCATAATCTTTGATATCCTTTTATTGCGTCTCACTGTACTAGCAGTATAGCCTGGGGTTTTTGCATACTGAGCCTGCTGAGATACAAAAAGCAGATATTACAGGGTACCATGTGGCAGTGACAGCAGTAGTGACTGCAAATAGCTTTTGACTCCATATCAGGCCATGTACAGAGGCAGATGGTTAGTTGTTCAGGCAATACTCAGTCTTCTCGAGAGAAAAAGATGGTCATCTTGATTCCTGTTTGTGTACCAAAGTTTGGGAACATTTCACATAGCCACAAGCAGAAACAACTCATCACAGATCCTAGAGACTTGGATTGGCAGTGGCTGGAGTTTGCAAAAGGATTACTACAATTTTTCTCCAAAAATATTTCCTTGGTAAGTCAGTGATAATGGTCTGTTACATTTCACAGAACTTCTCCTTGCTGTCACAATACTGTATTATTGAAAATATCCCAAACCAGATTTATTTTATGTCTCTGCACAGTCCCTCCCAGCTCCAGTTTGGTGTAGGCATAGGCTGCTAAATCATTAGCGTTATTGCCAGATCTGTGCAGGCTCAGAGTCATCAGTGATGAGGGTATAAAACAAAGCAATCAGGCAAATTTTGAATTCTGTTTTGGGGGAACAATAAAAAAAGTGAAGCGTGTGGGTTTTTCCTTCCTCCGTTACAATATTTTGCATAAATTTTGATTACTGCCTTTGCTTTTTTGCCACATCAATTTCAGTAATGTAGTAGGGATGAGTACCAGACCCAGTATGTTACACTGAAAAGGAATGAGGCTATTAACAAAATATATTAACTGAAGTTTTTGGTCATTGGAACAATGGCTATTATAACCTGACTGAAAACCCTGAAGTAGCATCTTTTAAAATAATTGAAAAACATCTTGAAGTACTCAAAAGTGTCCTATGCCTGAGATGAACTTCTTTGTATTCGATGAAAGTTTGAATCAAGTTGGACTTGATGTCTTATTTCTTTTACATGCTTTTAGAGTAAACTTTAATCTCATTTATCCAGACCATTTATACTTTGCTCAGGAGTGTGCTTGGCTGACTGTTCAGAGTCCCTTGTTTTGAAGTAATGCTTTTAATTCAAGTAGGAGTCTATTAGAAGCAGAATATTTAGAAAAAATGGCCCTTAACATTAATGTTACTTATCATATGGAGCCTACTTATTAATTTTGATTGAATGTGTAAACACTCATTTTTAATTTTTTTCTCTATTCTTCCCCTGGTAGGGGCTAGTAAGGAGAGGAAGGACATTACTTTTTGTTCTTGTACAAGACAAGTATTTTTGCAGAAGCAGAGAAAACTGCTAACTGACTGTTAGGGGTTTTAACTTGAGCTGTTGGAAATGAGAGGCATTATTGACATATTTTTGAAGAGTTATAAAATGCATGGATCCTTTTCCTCAACAATGAATTAAACATTGGTAATATCTGTCTCAAGAGCAGATTTTCATCTGCTGATAAGACCTGAAAGAGCAGTTAATACCAAATGCACCTTTAAATCTCATTATACAAGACTGAAAAGGGTAGAGAAATTGAAGCAGGGAGCAAAACGGTAGTCAGCTGTCTCTGAAATCTTCTTGCTGGTAGCAGTCTATCAATTTTAAATGTTTCTTTTTCTAAATACTTATTTTTTCTGATAACTTATTGGGTTTATTATCTAATCTTTATAAATAAGAAGAATTATCTGATATTAGCAACAGATATTGAGAAGAATTGACTCGTATGGTTGAAGAAGTTTCATATAGTTTCATAGTATATGAAACAGGCTGCTAGATTTTTTTTGTTTAGTATTTTGGGAACAGACAGTTCCACAAAATATTTCCATGTATTACATTATGTGGGCTGTTTCCTCCCTGCTGCATCTCATTGAGTAGCAAAGTCTTCTAACACCATGAGACAGGTTTCAGTGGCCTTCAGATCTGGCCACAGAGAATGACCAGACCTGGTGGAAAAGAAATGAGCAAGAAAATTGTAGAGACATGACAAAATAAAATTAAAATTGAAAACCCCAGACATATAAGACTGTGAATCTTTGGGATGAAATAGTTTCTGGATATCTACTATCCAGTAGCAGTCCAATGCAAAGCAGGAGATCCAAATCATAGTTCCTGATTAATCCTCTGTTGCACTTATTTTCTGTATCCTTTCTGTGTGTTCCCACTGTGATATAGGGAAAATGGTTTTTTTTGAACAAAATATGAAGATGTGACTGCCTTTTTTTATATTTCAAGATACATCCCTTGTCTAGTTCAAGTTGCTGTAATTTACTCAATGCAGCACAGTGATATCTGTTACTGTCAGACTGGGAATATATAATTTGGTCTACAAGGGAGATACTTTTCCTTCTACAGCAAGGCACTAGAGATAAGATGCAGGACATCTCTGACATCTCCCACTCTCAGCAGAAGATGAAGTCTTGACAAAATAAGTCTAGTTAGGACTCAGGAAATGTTTTTGCAGGGTATTCTTCGGATGTGATACACAAAAGGGGGAGATGGTGTTAAAATGATGCTGTTTGAGAAAATTCTTCAGGGAAGAGGATAACAGAGGTGTGTTTTCCATTTGGCTCTAGGAGAGCAGATAAGGCATTCACAGTGTGTGTGCTGTTGTGTTAATAGCATGAAGATTAGTCCTTTGAATAATGTTTAATGTTGCAAGCAGCGGCATATGCTGTCATTGCAGCACACAGGCAAATGTTTGCATGCAAGAGGACTGTTTTTGAAGAGGAGTTGCCTAGAAAGCCTAAAGTTGTCCTTGTAGGTTTACTGAGCCACACGGTTGATGAACACTGCATGAATATTTAAAATTACTTTTATGGAATCCTTTACAAGCTTCACTGAATCTGCAGATGAGGAGAAAAGTGGTTTTGGATTATATATGCTAACCTACTCAAAGTATTACATACCACTCTAACACTGAGAAAATATCATACCTAACGTAAACAGATTTTCTCACCTGGTCAGACAATAGGGTTTCCTTGTATCACTGAGTCTAGCACTGTGCTTGACAGCCCTCCTTTTCCTCCTGGGGCAATTGAGAATTAGGATACTGCTGTGATTTAAGCATTCTTGCCTGCTTCTCTTACCATTTCAGTACAGACCCTTGCCCCTGCTTAAATGCTTTCTTGAATCAAAGGTGCTGTGTAGCTCGTAAAACCAATAATGTTGCAGCAATGGCATAATTTTCACAGAAAAGGCTTCTCAGCTTTTTTTATTGCCTCATTTAATGCTTCTTGCGTGGTGAGACACACAACAAAGGCAGTTTGTTCCTCTCCTCCTTGGCCTTGTGAGAAGAGAAATATTTCAATGTGAGGTAGCATATTGAGTCCCATGAAGCTGTACCTGGCTGCTGGTTGTGACCGTCATGATCTGTGACCTCTGAACGCTGGACACAGCTAGTCAACAGAGCCCATTAGCAGCCGTGGTGCAGGATATCTGGTGGTAGGGCTCAGCACTGGGCTTCTAAGTTTCCACGTTGGTTTGTGCCTGCAGCACAGTCTGTTACTGCGATAAATTGCAGAGTTGTTAAACTAGAGAAGGTCATGGTGGCGAGGCCCAAGCACTGCTCCTTGGACAATAGAGTTGTCATGGGCTATACTACATTATTAAAAATGAAGACATTAGATGACACCGTGTTCAGATCCCACCAAGGACTTTTATTTGGATTTTCACTGTATTTCTATTTGCAAAAAAAACCCACCCCTGAATTTTGTCTGCTCCACATCAGACATTTGACAGTTGTTTGAAAGAAGCAGTCAAGACTTCCCATTAATTTCTCAGGATAACAGACTGGTGCTCATGCTTTGTGACAGGTGATACGTTTGACCTGTTCAGTCTCAACTGTTTTGCTTGTGTTTCTGTAAATGGTGTGGTTGAGTCAGGGGAAACCCTCACCCACGGAACAGAAATCACACCTTCCTTGGACACACAAGGGAAGGGAGTCTCAGAGACCTTGAGTATGGAAGACCGGAAGGTCATTGTATGGAGCTGAGAGCAGTGAAGGGGGTCTTAAGAGACAAACCTCTTATGGACAGTGTTCCTTAAGGACTTCTTATAAAGTGACTGCTGGCAGGAATAAAGCTTGAGGACAAGGACCTGCTTGCAGGGAGCCCATGGATAAAGGGAGTTTTGGGTTTAACCCATTTGCATTTCTCTTCTCTCTGCAGTAGTATTTTTTGAATTTTTTAATGTAATTAAATGTTAACTATGCTGTTTTTTAATTTTTTATTTTAAAAAGTGCTTTGGTCTGTTTTGCAGAATTGTCTATAAATAGAAGGGTTTGGATCTTTTCACACATTAAATATCACATTAAATAAAGTTAATCCTTGTCTCCATCCCTGCCTTCTGCCACATGGAAGTACTAAAGGGCAAGATGGAAAGGGATAAAGCTCCTTATACTGCAAAATGTGAAACAGCTTTGACCTTATGCTTAATATCTCTCCTGAGCATGTGGACTGCAAATCAAAACACAAAAATCAGCAAAAGTAATAGGAATGCACTGGGTTAAGTGTGAAGCAAATCCTGTGAGGACAGAGACATTCAAAATGGTGTTGAGTGCTCAAGGAGCAGTTAGACCCAAGAACTCCTGTGCTGCTGGAAGTGATGCTGCTCAGCCATTGACTGGAGTGGGCATCACAGGAGGGCTGCCTGCTGGGCAGGGTATCCTGATTTAAACACCATCCCATTTGCTTCATGGCAGCTCAGAACCCTTCACACAGCATGGGGTAGTCACAAGATTGAATATGGATGTATATATAACTGCAAATATGTTACATGTTAAATCTGTTCAATTAGTTTCTGCATTTGCTTGGAAATGTTACGAGTTTAACAAAAGACAAGATCAGTATTACCAAAGCAGTGCGTTTTCCTGTTCTGTTATTCCTGTCTCCTTAAAAAGCTGCATGCCCTAAGCTTCTGTGTTCTCTTAGATCTCAGGAGGGTGTAAATGTTTGCAAGAGATCCCTAGAGACAGGCCAAAGCACTGAGGTTGTAAAGTTGTGCTCTTTTAATATGAGGAGGCAGAAAGCCAAGTTAGATTGACAGTCTAAGTACTGACAAAATAATAAACTAAATGCAGATTCTGTGTCCAAACCTCTTCTAGTTTCAGTTCCCACTGGGAAAGTCTGTTCCAGTGCCCTTGTTCCATTCGACTTTCTTGTAGAGGAACTGGATAGTATCCAACTTTTAAAATTACCTCAGTTTTAATTTATTCTGCTTTTGATTTCATTGCGCTATATATCTAATGGTCCTCAGATCTTTTCCTTAGTTTATGAGTCTATAATTTACCTGCCCAGCATCTCAAAGGCAGATACCACTTATTTTAAAAGTTACGTATGATTTTAATATCCATATGTTTATATAATATATGAAGTTTGTGGGCTGAGTGAGGAAGGGAAATTATTTATGCTTCATGAACGTTTCCAGCCATTCAGAAGACAAGTGAACTTCAGTTTTACAGAGGCATCTTAGCAGAAACCTGCACAGGTCCAGCATATTTAATGTAACTTACACTCAGCTAAAACATGAACAAGCTATTCTCCCTTAGGACGTAGTACCAGCCTCACAGAACTAGACACAATTCAGCTAAATATTCCTTTTTTGTGACAGGTCTCTTTTTAAAGAAAAACACAGAGAGAGGGGGTATGGGAAAAAGGCACGTGAATTATGAAGAACTGAATTTTATATGTCAGGACTTAAAAATATCTTGATTACAGTTTCTACTGAGGCACCTTTATGTAAACCTGGAAGTGCAAAGGGAAATCAGTGAAACAAAGCTGTAGTACTTGTGCTTTTCCAGAACAGGTTAAATTTACATAAAACTCAGATCCAAAGCCTTGTTTCCTGCATGATTGCAGGGCTGTGGAAGTGGGAGCTATGTATATAAGTAGAAGAGAATAATGGTGAGAATTAAATTCTGAAAACTGGCTTCATAAGGGCACAGAATAGTTCAGGGAAGCAAATCTGAGCAAGATGTCCCATGTTTGCAGAGCAGCTGGTGAAAGTGAGCTCCGGTCCAAGGTGAGCTCTGATTCCGGAGCCCTGCGGACACTCGCCTACTGACTGCCACGTCGCCTCTCATGGCTCCCCGCGGCTGGCCAGGGCAGAGTGTGGATAGTGATTTCCTCCTGCATCTAAGCCTGCTATGATCCCTGTGTGCTCTCGCTGCTCTCTTGGCATTACAGTGTTCGGACATGGTGGAAAAGGAAATTAGCCAATTTGTGGCAAAGCCAGTTAATGCATCTTTTGTCACACATTTACTAGTTTCAAATATATCATCTCTTATTTTCACTGGCTCGTATATGCTCAGGCAGAGCCAAAGGCTCACACACTTCATGGTGGTGTAACTTCCTTAAAGCCTGGTAGAGGCAAAAAGAGCTATAGAGATCTGGAGCTCTGTCAGACCTTAAGAATTCAATTTGAGTAGAGCAGCAATGTGGTAACTTAGCATCCATTAGCAGTAAAGACATATTTCCTCCTAAGAATCAGGCAAGTATCTCTATTTCAGTCTATTCTTGAAGAAACTGGTAACTTTTACTGTCCAAAATTGATAGTTTTTTCAGGGGAAAGAGGAAACACAAAGACACTGCTTGCATCATACCTGCACTGCCCAATAGATTATCCTAAACAATGTGAAATGTTGTTTTGTGTCTTTGTAACAAGCTGTTCCTCCTTCTTGCTCCTTTTCTCTTTTCCTTCGTAGGTGATGAAATAGATTGACTCCAGCTCTCCCCTCCTGGCATGCCATATGTGCTGTGTGATACTCTTCTTTGCTAGATTGTTCCAGCCTTTGGGGAGGTGGGAATTTATTCCTGGAATCATTCCAGTGTCCAGATCACTTTCAGTGTCTTTATTATTATTATGGACTGGAGCCCATCATTGTTGAGGAGAGCAGTTGTAGGGAACATATGAGATAATTGCCTAAAATGAACTCTACCTCCACGAGTCACAAAATCACTCAGCGATATTGCACTATTCTTATTCTTGATTAAGTTACCTTTGTCCCTCTAGGCAGTAGCTGGTTTTTACATGTGTTATGGGGATCATATGCTCAGCCTAGACCCAGTCCTAGGCTTAGACCATCTGTCTGTAAATCAGTATACTTTTTGTTTCCTACAGACCTTTCTAGGTGGCATCTCCATCACTCAGATGCAGGATGGCTGGCAGGAAAAGAAATCAGCTATTCTGGAAAGCTCTGTAGGTCCAAAGTGTCAAACTCTTCCCATCTGCTCATTCCCATGCCTGGAACAGCTCTGTGCAGCAGGGCCAGCCTCTCAAATATTGCTGTACCTCATGCAAGTGTATATGACTTTTACAGACTCATAGAATCATTTAGGTCAGAAAAGACCCTTAAAATCATTGAGTCCAACCATTAACCCAGCACTGCCAAGTCGACCACTAAACCATGTCCCTAAGCACATCTGCAGGTCTTATAAATACCTCCAGGGACGGTGGCTCAACCACTTCCCTTTCCTGTTCCAGTGCTTGGTAACTCAGTGAATAATTTTTTCCTAATAACCATTCTAAATCTCCCCTGGTTCCTCTTGTTGTGTTGCTTGTTACCTGGGAGAAGGGACCAACCCCCACCTGGTTACAACCTTCTCTCAAGTAGTTGTAGAGAGCCATAAGGTTTCCCCTGAGCCTCCTTTTCTCCAGGC
The DNA here is from genome assembly GCA_035583185.1 of Anabacerthia variegaticeps. Taxonomy (NCBI): domain Eukaryota; kingdom Metazoa; phylum Chordata; class Aves; order Passeriformes; family Furnariidae; genus Anabacerthia; species Anabacerthia variegaticeps. The sequence continues at coordinate 16,895,253 of JAWWEW010000165.1, read as the reverse complement.
TGAACCACCCCAGCTCCCTCAGCTGCTCCTCATCTGACATGTGCTCTAGATCCTTCTTGTCAGGTAAAACAGAGGGCTGCACTATTTCATGTGGGCTTTCAGTTGGTGATGAGTCATGACTCTGTAAATATGGTCCAAGTGTCAGAAGGCTCCCTTTCCTATCTTTATAATAAGATGAACCAAATCCCAGTTTTGTTTTCTCTACTGGGTTTATTGAATGGACAGCATGGTCTACCAGAAATGGTTGAGGATGGGCCTTGCTATTGCCCCAGCTAGAACCAGTTAGCTGATGAGAACAAGGGACTGCAAATTACCAAGGAAGAGGTGAATGCCAAGAGAAAGGTGGAGGTGTAGGTTTTGGAGCTACAGACTAAAAGCAACTGCAAGGGAAAATGTAAGAAGAGGAAGAGTAAAACCAGTCAGGAAGATTAATGAGGGATGGGTAGGACCACTGGTGCTTAATGCATGGTTATTGGGCTGCAGGCCAGAGGAGAGACTGGGCTTCCCATTCCCTGCACAGAGGGAAGAAGCAGACCTGGAGGCAAATAAGCAGCAGGAAATGGAGAAGTCCAGGTCTGGATTATACGGTATGAGATTTCTGTTGTTTGAAAAAGGAAGAGACCCTGCTGCAGCCAGGCAGAAGGATCATGTTTTCACTTGAGGTTCCTTCATGGTACCAAAATGGTTTAAGCAAAGATAGGAAGCAAAAACCCTGCTCTCAGGAGTAGCACAACCCTGCAGTACTTTTGTGCCTTGGGGCAGCTGTGTCCCATCACAGCTCACCAGAGCAGCTGCAGGTCCTCTCTCCAACCCTCTCAGGGGAAGAGACCTTGGCTCTTTGTTAGGCTCCTGTCTGCTCTCTCCCATTTGGATTTGTTGAGTTGTTGTGGAGGGAAGAAGGCAAGTAAACTCTTGCATTCAACCCAGTTTGGGACATAAAACTGATCTGTAACCATGGCCTGAGTAAGAAATATCAGGACAAGGACAAAACCTCACAAACCAGTGAACTCTTACAGCCTACTGTAAGTGTTTGTTTTACCCTTCTAAAGGAAAATAGCCACACATGTCTTTGCCACTTGAGTGAGCAGGAAGCTTTATTAGAAAATGTTTCCTTGTGTTTATGTCCTACTTGGTTTGTTTGCTTCCTATTAGTTAGTAATTGTTTCATTAATGTAGAAAGAGATGTCATGTTAGTTTTTCATGTTGGGGTTTTTTTTTACCGCTCTGTTGTGTGAACATTTCTTACAGTTATTTGCTGCAGGGAAAATGTGGAAAAGACAGTATAAATGTAGGCAGAAATAGAAATTGCCTTAGCTTTGGAAGAGCCTTGCTTCTTACCCTCAGCTGACACCAACAAACCCATCAATATTAAAGTCAAGTGCGAGCTAAAATGTCCCAGCTTTACAATTGCAAAGGAAGGAGGTTGAACCAGGGCAGATTAAGAGACTGGAGAAGAGTAGTTAGAAGTTTGCACTGCTGAAAGTGAACCAGTTGCTAGTCAGTACTGGTTGAATCAGGGAGGAATAGAAGCTGGTGTGTTTTGTGGGGTCCTTTGTTTATACCTTCACTCAATTGCTAGTGGTTTCTGATCCACGGATCTCCAGAATGTGTCTCCTTTGATTTGATCCTACCTCTGCAACAGGGTGGCACAAAAAGGCACATCAATGGGTCTGTGTGAGTCTAATGTTCTTTGTGGAGTGGTGTTGGTGCTACTAGATTTTAGCAGCTGGAAGAGCCATTGTATTAACCACTAGTCTGTCCAGCTGTGTACCAGAGACCATAGATCCTAGCCAGGTATGGCTTTCTGCCAGCAGCTGGCAAGACACGTGCAGTATTATTTATGGCAAATAATACAATAATAAATAGTTTAATATATTATGCGTTCATCCTGGAGTGATGGACACTTAAAGGCATGAGGTAGGGGTTAGAGAGGATTTAGCAAAGCTGCCTCTTTCTCATCACCCCACAACCTCACATTTTCTGCAGCAACTAGAAGGAGAGAGATGGAATATGTAGTACTTTTGGCGGAAATTTGTTTGAAGAAGAGATGTGGAGGAGGTGTTGGATGAAGAACAGAAGAAAGCTTCAGACTTTTGCAGTTAATGGAATGGGAAGACTGTGTGCATGTGGGGATAGGCATGAAGATCATGTGCTTTTTGGCTGGAGAGGAACAGGCAGGTTGAAGAAAGCTGTTAGCAAGTGTCCAAAAGCAATCTGAGACTCTGCAAAAGGCTAAACGTAGCTAAAAGGTCATGAGGGTCTTTGTGTGTGCGGTGCTGTCATGCAGGAACTCTGCATGATGACTTTGTTTCACTGGAGCCTTTGGAAAAACACAGAGCACACTGCTATGAGTGCATTGCTCCCTCCTTTGCCTTGTGTAGCCTGACAGCAAAGACTTTGAGGCTTAGGACTTTTATGAAGGATTTTGGGTTTTTTAGCAGAATTAAATGGGAGGCAGCATACCCACAGCTTTCCTATGGAAGAGCTTGGCCTAATATCCCTGTGACCTGCTGTGGCTGTGTCCCCTCATGGGGACACTGACGATGCTTTTGTTTTTATGGTAAATTAAAGAAGCCAACAGACACTTTGAAATTCAGGTGTACTCTTAATATTTCAAGCAGAGGTTGCACGGAAACTTTTTTTTCCTCCACAGACAACGTTAATGCAGAGAAAAGAGCTTCAGCAGAGAGCTTTGCACATGAAGGAACTGATGAATTATACATGAAGCACATCAGTCTGGTATTGGCAGTGCCTGGTTTATGAGAGAAAGGGAGTGATAGTAACAATTTATGCCCTACACTAGCTGTAGTTTTTCATACTGGAGCAGTAACGGGGGATGCTGGGCTGGGAGTGAACAACATGGCTCCTCCTTTGAGCCCCTGGGGGCTGGGAAAGGTTGTTTGGCGGCAGGAAGCTAAAGAATTGTTTTGAGCAAAGCATGAGAAAGGCAGGAGAAGGCAGGGAGGACACGTCATCTCTGCAAGTTGGCAGGGCTGTGTTGAAGAGCAGTGGGGTTGCTGCTGGGTTGCCAGACCCAGCATGTGCACAGTAAACTCTGCCATGTAAGGGGACAGTAAGATCAACTCTGACAGCACCCTATCAGGCTGTCCGTGCTGCCTGGGCTCCCTGTCCTGCAAACCAAAGTGGACAGAGAAAGGGGAAGAGGTGGTTAAAAAAATTTCTTTAATAGTAAAGCTTGACTGCATCAAAATAAAGGAATAATATTCTGCAGTGCTTTAGTGTGAAGTCTGTTGCTGTGTGTGACAGCAGACTTGTGGAGTTGCAGCATGTCAGAAGGTGTGGAGGTAATGCTCTGTAGGTAACTGGTTCAAGCGATTTGCCAGAAAATTAAGTTCCCTAGAAGTTCTCCAAATCTTTGTGATTCAGCAGCAAAAAGAAATTTCTACACTTTCTGGCAAATCGCTGCTGCATATTTATAAGGCAGCTACATCTTTGGAGTGGCAAGTCGGAACTTGGGGTTCCCTGTAATTGTTTATGGTTCTCTCTCAACCAGTTCTGCATCTTCCATTGTTCTCTTTAGGTTTCTTTTTTGGCCATTCATGATTTTGAGCCATGTATTAGGAAGAGCCAGTCCCTAGGGGTGTTGAAAGTGGGCTGGATGGCTATGAGGCATTTGTACACACCAATGACAATGATTTTTCTTTTTTATCATGTTGGTTATTCTCCTCTTTCAAAAGAGCTTTGCAAACAGCAAGGAAACTGTTAGCTACGCCTTCATAGTGGGATAATATTTTCATGCTCAGTTTGCATGTGGAGAGACTTACATGAAGAGTAGTACAGTCCAGCATTTTCTGAAGTGTCTTGTATTAAGAGGCATAGGTTTTCCAAGATTTTCAGAGATACTGATTGTGTGGAGCCTCTCTGGGCATCGTCTAAAGTGCTTGGCATTTATGAAGCTGGAAAGCATTGATACTGCATGAAACCTGAGGCTACTCTGAAAAACATTGGCCTAAGAGACTTCCTTGGGCTAAAGGGATCAAAGAAAATCCTGGACATCACTGTGATTACTACTTTTCTGCTGCTCTGCAATAGATTGTTCTTTATACTTTTTATTCTTTAGGTGGTGACTCTTTGCCTTAGCCCTGTCTTCTCAGTCTCTGTCAGAATCCCTTATGTGATGAAGTTGTGTTTCAGTCTTGCATTTTGGAGTTTTTGTTCTGACTGACCTTAACCATGAGGAGAACAAACAGATTTTGTTTTACTTCAGCCTCTCATTGGACACTTGGGTGTGGAAGAGAAAAGAAATCACAGCACTCTCAGTGTTCTTTACCCTTGTCTGGTTTCCTCCAGAATTTCAGTTCACAGCTGACCTTGATGTTAAAAGTGTTCATTTAACAGTTTTAACCAAGTAGTTGAAGAACACTGATTGGATTGGAGCTCTCTTGCCAGTGAATTGTCAAAGTGTTGGTTCTGACTGTGTGATGCCTCCAGTACATGCATGACGTGGCAGTATCTCATAACTGTATTTCCAAGAAGCAGCATTTATTGATTTGTTTTATTTGACGTTTACTGGTGTGAATATGCACAAATAATGAAACCACCTTCTTCACTGTAAGCAGTAAGGTATGTATTGTGTTTTAATTGTTTTCACTTTTGGCAGAGCTACTTTATAATGCAATTATGCTTGTGCCCAGGGGCATATGGCATTGAGTTATCGGGTATCCGCCTTCCAGCACTCACTTTCTTTCAGACACCCTATACTTAAATTATAAGAATCCTTTGGGAACCAGACCATTATATAACTGTTAGTTAGCAAAAATCTTCTGAAATTGCATGCAAACATACTTCTCTCCACAACAATTTTGTAGGTAGCTTTTTTTTATTTATTAATCCAAGTGCTTTGAATATGGCCTTTAGAGTTCTTCTGAAGCAACTTCTTACAAAGATGTTCTTCTTTGTGGGGACAGGAGACATGGGGAAAATGTGCATCACCTACTCTGGCCAAGCATGAAAAAAGGTAAAGGGAAAAATAAGTCTTTTGGGAAGAATAAGTCTATTAGTTGAAGCTCTGGTAATCCTTTTTCAGAAAAGGCTTTTATTATAACAAGGTTAATATTCCACAAATAATCTTCTTTGTTTGCCTAGGCTTTTTGTGTTTTCTTTTTAATTTTTTCAATGCTTTATGGGAGATGAGGCATGTCTAATGTTTAGGTTGGAGTCACTTGTTGCGGGGAAGAAATTAAGGTCAGTATCATACGCAACTTATGTCAGTTTGGCTAAAACTTTCTTAAGTATTCATGATTAAGCAGAAGCAAATTTTCTTAGCCATTCTTATCCTGGCTTGTCCCTATTTCTCAGATGATAAAGTGCTATAAACTGTTTAAATTGAAGTGCATACACAAAGTTGTTTACAATCAATTAAACATAATAACTTTGAGCCAGATTAATATGAATTGACTATAGATTTACAGTAGTAACTTGTAAATAAGGGCAATACAAAATGGTTTGATCAAAGTTCTGGCATCTCTATGACCTCTGCTAAGTTGACTGATCTGGATGTTTTACCACACAAAGACTTGATCTGAAATCTGATTCAAACCACGGTGGTATATTCCAGCTCCTTCTATGTTGTAAATGGTTGCAGAATGTGCAAGGCATGTGAATGCATATCCAAATCTCTGCAAGATATAGATACCTCTATATATAACTATATTCACAGAAATCCCTCCTCCTCTAACCAGAGATATGGACACTGCTTCTGTTGCTGGACCTTCAGATGCCTTTTGTGTGATTGTCTGGTACGTTATTCCTCGTTATTCCTTCATTGTTCCTTAGCAGCTTTCAAAGATCTTAGTTCATCTGTTTTAAATATAAAACACTCCATGTATGTTAAGAGTGTGCTCATGGTTCCTAGAAGGTATCTATTTCTTCATAAGCCAGGCTGATGATTCAATGTCAAAATTTGTTTGTGTCTTGGGCAGAAATTTTCCCTTCTGCTGCTGGTCCAAACTGAGTTTCTGTGGCTGGATCTTTGCTTATACACAGAGGTGTGCTTGTGATTGCTGAAATTACACTTGGTTATTTACCTAAGGATAATAATATGCACTCTGTGTAACCTCTTCCCTTGGCTTTGATTTGAATACTAAAAGGAGAGAAATGATCTGCTTAAAGAGGTTTCCTTTGTGTTCCCCTTCTTATCCTTCTCTCTCTTTCAGAGGGGAAAAAAAATAGAAAGCCCGACTGCTGTGTTCTCTAGCTAAACCCCATTCAAACAAAAGAAGTCTTAAATCCATATTAATCACCGCCACCTTTAATTTTTCAATCACTGCTTGATTAAATTGCTGCCTAGATATGTCCTTTCAGAGATAGGGCCTGGTGAGCGCTCTGCAGTGAACTCAAACAGAGAAGTAATAAAGTGCTTTCTGTCACGGGCGCTCCCCAAAGCGCCAGACACAACACAAGTTATTAAAAAAATATCAAAGAATGAGCTCCCATAAACTGTGTGTAGAGGAAAAAAATGATTGTCCAGGGAAGAGGGAGAAGATTTTAATTTCGCATCTGCAATTGCAAAGGCAAATACATCTGTATGGAGGTTATTTCAAAGTCACAAAGAAGTGAGCAAACTTGAATAGCTGGGCCTGTATCAAGACCTAGATTTGTCATGGTTTTACCACTGTCAAAAGGAAAGTGCCTATTTTTTTTCCTTTCAGTATAATTTTCAGCATAGAGCTATCAGTTGGTAAACTTACATTGATCCAGAATCACAGAATGGGTCAGGTTGGAAGGAACCACAGTGGTCGTCTGGTCCAACATCCCTGTTTAAGCAGGGTCATCCTAGAGCACATGGCACAGAATTGCATCCAGATGGTTCTTGAATATCTCCAATGAGGGAGACTCTACATGCTCTCTGGGCAACCTGTTCCAGTGCTCAGTCACCTGCACAATAAAGAGGGTTTTTGTTATGTTCACCTCCCTTTAAAACTTCCCTTTAGAAATGCAGATATTCCAGCTCTGATTCCAGTGAAGTGGGGTTCTGCTTAATCCACCTTGCATTGATGCACAGCCCTCTTCTGGTGCTCCACAACCATTATGAAAATGGTTTATGTTGCTACAGGACTTGACAGTAAACCTGTGACTTTTGAAACACCTTCACGAGGGAGCAGTCAGGGTGCCATTCTCATGCTGGACCATTGTTTGCAGTCTGATGCTGGCACTGAGGTTGCTGTGTAGCCTTATGCGAGCCAAAAGATCTTTTCTGGTGACTGTCCTCACTTTGGAAGTGAGTTGTGAAGTTGGCTTTGGTGTTATGATACAACTGGACTTCCATGCATTGGGGGATGACTGCCGTTCAAAGTACATCAAGTCAGCGTTGGCATTTCCTGGTGGCTCAGCACTTGGAATAGTCAGAATAGGGTATTTTAGAAATCCCTGTCCTTCGTCTGAATGTGTTAGGTGCCAGCACAAACACTGATTATCCAGGAAATACAGAATGAAATGGACGAACGGAAGCAAACAGCTGGGGCTGAGAGTTGCACCTTTGGCTTCCCTGCCTTAGCTGAGGAGAAGTAACTTCAGGATGAAATGAGTTACTTTCCTTTAAATACTGTCTCTAATTTTTTTGCAATTACGTGAACATCCCCTTGGCTTTACATCTTGTCTTTGACAAATCTTCAAACCTTGATTTTGTTAAGAGCATCTATTGGACAACCTTGTTCTTGTTAAGATGTTTCACAGGACATGTTGCTGTGTTCTGACACAAATACTTCCCCCCACCCCGCCCCGATTGTGGCCACAACTTGAGTCAATAGAGAGTCAGTCAACATACACTAAATCATTATAAGTCAATTATAAACCCATTCAGTAATGTCCATACTGGGGTTTGTGTGGACAACAATTTAGTGGAAAAAAAATCGATGTTCAGCATCATCTGTGGCAGTTTAACTAGCTTCCTTCCCATTCAGCTTTCTGCCAGTTAATAGCTGGTAAAACCCTGCAACGTAATGTTGTCTTGGGCTTATACAATCTTCATTGGCAAAAGGATTTTAGCAGTTGATTTTAGTCCCTCAAGTTTGTGTTGTGCAGATCTTTACCCAGCCCAGATTGGAATGGAGACAGCCTGTTTCATGCTGAGAAAGCCTGTAGCTACAATTTTTGAGAGCAGAAAAGCCGTGTAGACAAGATGTCAGACTGGGATTCAAGAAAGCCGAGTGCTCATTTCTATCACTTCTACTTTATCTTCCTATCTTTTCCCTCTGCCAAATGACTGCAATAATACAGATCTTGCATGTAGTGTACGTGGCTTATTTAAATTCATTTGTTTTTGGGAAATTTTTATACAGTTGGTGATTACAAAAGTAATAAAAATATACTGCAGACTGTAGTCATTGGATGTTTGGAGTAGTCCTGGAATGCTGGTGGTATTCTGCAGCTGTGCCTGCTTGTACTGGTGTGCTTTGAGGTAAACCTGGGGCTGCTGTTACAGTGATAAGGCTGGTCTCCTGAAGAAATCTGTTATCCCACAAAGTTTCGTCTAATTGTTTAGCAAGTGCCTTTGAAACATCACAGCTACTCATGGATTCCTTCTGGTTAATAAAGATGTGATTTCTGTGGAAGATAAATTTCTTCCCCTAGTTTTCTTGCACTGTTGTAAGAATCCTTCTACTGCAGTGGTTTTGATGCAGTGCTGACCGTGATTGCAGAAGCAGCATTGCCTCCATAAGAGTTGCAGACTTGAAATAGGGTCACAGCATTAAAATTCATGTTTCTTTTGCTTACCTGTGGAAAGATTGAGGAGTGAGGTGTGTTTCTATACTGTGGTATGCTTACATATTCATTGGTTGCCCTACATCAGGCTTCACTGCCCTCAGCTAAAGTTACTGCCAGCATCTGTAGCTCAGAGACAGGGAGCTAAGGTTGGTAATTAATGTGGTATCTTACTGCATAGCCATATATGTACCTTGTGCATCTGTGAATAAGCACATCTCATACTGCTCTGCAGGAAAATGTAAACATTCCACAATGAGCAATAACAATTCAAAAACATTTCATAAACATTCTATTTAAACAACAACAAACCCCCACAAAACCGTAAGACAACAGTGGTATTTCATTTTCACAAAATGACTTGGAGGGCTCTTTGTGGACTGTAGTAGAAATATTATTGGAGTGCTGGGTCTGAGACTTGCCTTCTCTGCTATTCTTTCATTTCACATCAAAATATATTTGGGCTTCCTTTTCTGCTATAATCCTATTGTTTGCAAATCTATGTTTCTTGTTTATGATCTGAAACTCTTACTGAGACATCCAGTACTATTAGTTGCTTGTTTGTGAAAAGGATCCAGGGCTGAACCCTTCCAAAAGGCAGTAGGTTGCATGTAGAAAATGTCAGCGGGATACCTGTGTGCTTACCTCTGTTTCTCAGGAAACACAATCACAGTTTTTAATTTCTGCAAGTCCCTGAGCTAATACTGCTAGAAAAAGCTGATAAGGGAAATTGTTTCTAATCCTACAGCGTTCTCTATCCCTTAACTTGTCTAGTTATTGTTGTATTGTCCCATCATGTGCTGCAATTACTGAAACCCTTCCACTTGAATAACACAACTGCATTCATCATTTCCTGGAGATGTAACATCTTGGGATACTGAAGTCATTAGGCAGGCATGGAGTTAACCTTTTCAGCCACTGTAATTATGTCAGCTACTGGAAATTATTAAAGGACTTGAGACATACACTGCAGGACAGACAAGTAGCTGTAGCCAGTATTTTTTAACCTCTTGGGCTTACCCCAAGTAATCAAGTATCTTGTAACCAAATGGCAGATGCCCGCTTTATTAGGGAGCCATTAGTTTAGAAGGGAGATGGTGTTATAACACATACGATTTCTTTACTGTATGAGCAGAGTAACTTCTAATTTATACAGGTGAATAATTAATAGAAAAGGAGCTTTTACAGAAGTAATGTCATCTGTTCTCTATTATAAAAGCTGGAGTTACAGCATGGATCAAGAAGGGCACAGCACGCAGAAAGGTGTGAATGTGTTGATCCTTCAGGCTTAGATTGATTTGCCTCTCTGCTCTCCTTACCTTCCTGCTGAACGGTTTTCTTCCAGATAAATTCAGACATATGAAACCATTAGAAGTAGAGAAACTTGAAGAGCAAGAAAAGATGGATGTGGGGATTTTCATCCTGAGCACCCTTGCCCATCAAATGGCAAAACAGCAAGTTGTGTAAGCAGGACCGAACTTGTTGGTGGAACATCTCTCCTACGATCTCTTGAGTTATGTGTTTATATGCAGATGGTCTTTTGGGCAGTGCAAGGGAGCCTGGAGAAGTGCTTTATCATGACATAGCATTGAACAGCTACAGTGGGCTGATTGCTCTGAAATCCCAGCAATGTGTATTGCAGGGATAGCAGTTCCTTACATCATATGTGATTACTATGAAGAGCAGGAGTTTCATCTTTTGCATTTGCTTGACAACCTTTTGGCTTTACAATTTGATTGATAACAAATGTTGGAGCTTTTTAGAACATATGCTGTCAGCTTCAATTGGGTTCCTTTGTAATTTTGACAGACAGTGTTCCCTAGATGTATGACATGGAGGATTGCTCGGTGAAGACTCTGTCACATACTGGGACAAAGGGATTTTGAGAAGTATAGCAACAAGTAAACATCTATCTTTGGTAGACCATCATTACAAATCCTATGAGAAGATGATTCATGTGAAGGGTGCAATCAGATTTTTAAGAATTGCTGTTGTCCAGAGTGAGGAAGAGTGAATAAGATTTTAGGTGAGTAAGGCAATTAAATATAATGCAAGGATTTGGAGTTTTTTTGTCTTCCTCCCACCCACTCTTCCCCCCTTTTCTTCCTTCTCCTTTTCTAACAGGTAAGGGGGAGCTGAGCAATGCTATAAGAAAGATGCAGATGGGGTGAAAGAATTGGACTGGATGCAGAACAGCCAAGAGGTGACAGCTGTATTTGCAGCGGGTAGGAAAACAGTGAAGGAGATGGCAAGGAAAGCTCATTTGTACAGCTGGGAACTACTGACTTAGATGGGCAAGGGAAAAAGTAAGGGCCTGGAACAGAAACCTTTAGTGAAGGGAAGCTCACAAACAACAGTGTCAGACGTAAATTAGAAGTCCATGGAGCTGCGTGATTTATGCTGTGGAATCTCTTGCTTGTTTTGTGTATCTTTTTTTCTTCTGCCCATATGCACACACATATGGTTCAGGTTCATGTTTTTGATGTCCTACACATTTTCTCTTGCTTGTTGTCCCCCTTCAGCTGTTTTTTCTATATTTGTATTTAAGTGTTGAAAGATACCACAGTTATTTCATGCTTGCTGGCTCCCATAATCTACCACCAGAGAGTTTTTTGAGAACATGGCATTTACTGAATGGCAGAGGGCTTTTCCAAGTCTGTGAAACAACCTTTGACTCTCTCAGCTGTTCTACCTTTCTTCATGTAAAGCTGCAGTCTTTGGAATTCACAGCTCTGTGACTCTGGTGTCTGTCTTTGGAAACACTATGTGGCAATACTTGGGTGTGCAGAGAAAAACTGCACCTCAGCTCTAATTTTGGTGAATTCTCTTGCCATTGTATTTTCATGTAACGTTCTGCAAGCTGACAGTTTTGTTGGAGATTTTTTATTATTTTTAAAATGCCATTGTTGTGGTAACAAAGTGAAGAGCCCTTGTAGCCTTCCTTACTGAATTGTACTTTTTCCAGAAGGGAAATAAAATGAGGAGTAGAATCAACAATAGTGAAAAACTAATTAGGAATAAACCCACATAGTTATTTCCTTCTTTCTGTCTCGCTCAACAAAAAGAGGGGGTAGACTGAGGCTAAACAGACTCTGCCCTGCAGTGGTGAAGCACAACAGCCCTCTGGGCCTGTCCACTTTTATAGCAAGCAATAAATAGTCATGAAGTACTTGAAAGCAGCATGTTTATGTGCAAGTAGGTTCTGAATTCAAAAATGACAAGAATTTGTGTGATGGTGGGAGTACTCATGGTAAAAAACTTCAGAGGAGCCTGTCTCAGTTCAGTTATCTGGAAACATTTTTACATCTGAAAAACAGCCCTACCAGCTGAAAATGTCTGCAGTGGCAAGGGGAAAAAGGAAAGGCCTTCTAGCAGTTTTCTTGAGAACTGAGAAATTTTTTTTTCAGTGTCATCCTTTTATATTTGAAAAGGTTGCTTTTAAAATACTACATGGTGTTGTTAGGACCATAAAGCATTGCTAATGTTAAATGGCTGGGGACCTGAACCAGAAGTCTTTGAAATCAGAGGAAGTTTGGGAATAGCTCATGGCCATAAGGAGGGCAGGAAGTATAGCATTGGGTAAGGACACCCACCTGCGCAGAAAGGTGTGCTCCTAACACCCCTCTTTAGAAACCATATGTTTAATCTCAGTAATAAAATTTGATGATAAAAATTCCTGTAAGCATGTCAGTGTTGCCATGTCAGTGAAAACTAAGGCCTCTGCTACAAGGTTTTGCAGCATGATACAAAAGAGACCCAAAAGTGGCAATGTGGCCTTTTCCTCCCTTGCTCTTGCTGTAATTCAGTAACTCAGCTGGAGGCACAGTTGGTGAAAAGCACTGAAAAGGTTCACTTGTACTTGCTCTCCCTGGCCAGCTCAGATACGCTATTTATGTCTGTCAGTTTTTTACACCTGCTTTGGGACAGCTAGGGAAGATACTGTGAGAAAGGAGAGAGAACTGCCTTTTTCTTTCTTTTTGTACAAATGCTCGGGATAATGCACACAGGAGTCTTTTAAAAGAAAAAACTCGTATCAATAGCCAGCCATGCTGTTGCTTTTATGCTCAGCATTGTAAATTGGGCCTCTGTTTTGGATTGATAGTCTTCACAAGCAATCTCGGAAAGTGGAATTTAAAAACAACAAAAAAAGAGGGGATTTGATTATTTTTGCTTCATTGCACTTCCTGTTGCTGCTGCTCCTCCCCCTGGAGAGACTCTCTTGCTGTTTCAGACTCTTCTCATTTAGAGAGTGTGATTGTATGAGTTGACCAGATTTTCCAAACCGTTGGTCTTGCTGCAAATGCTCTGCTGACTTGTTTCTGCCTTATGTGCAGAAAGTTAGTGAGTTGTGTGGAATTGCCAATAGTTCTTTTAATTGAAGACAGTTAAAGGGTCTGTATTTTGCTTTTCTACGGTACTTCATGTTGTAAACCCTACACATTGGGTGGAAAGGGGAGATAAACCATAGAAGAAAAGGTTCTGCATGTTTGCATAGCTGCTTAGAAGTCAGTGCTGTTTGTAGGAGCTGGGTTGGCTGTGTCATGTGACTCATACCTTTAGACATTTGAAATGCTATAAATTACATCAGAGATTTGGACAGTGAATACTCTGCTAGGGGTAGGCATCACATATCATGTGCATGTCAATGAACATATTTGGGGGCATGTAGCTTTTTCTCTTTTGTTTTCTCCTTTTGCTTCTTTTACCTATTCTTTTTCTTTTCCCTTAACTACTCTTACGTCACAAGTGGCTTTGTCCAATGTGTTCTGCAGACCAGACAGAGTTAAACTAGTTTATTTCTTTCTCATCTGTTCTGCCTGGCTGCAGGTTTACCCCGTTATTACACAGACAGCAGAGACCATCAGTAGCAGATTAGGATTGGATAAACTTTCCAGTGCATGTTCAAATCCTATCAGATACCCATTACAGAGCAGCTGCAGACCCAGGCAAGAGGCATTTCATTGACCAAAGTCTACCTAGTGAGCTCTAAACCTTGTGTTTTATATCTGTATTAGTCCTGCCACACTGGCAGCTTTTCACTAAATCTAAGCAGGGGACAGAGTGTGTGAATGCAAAAAGGCTTTCACAAACTCCTCATCTGCAGTTGGTCCACAGAAGACACCGTGGGGTCGGAAGGCATGAGCAGCACTTGTGTGGAATTTAGCTGTGAATAGTGTGCTTGTAAAAAACACTCTGACATCAGAAAGGTGGAGGGCGTGTCTTAGTGCAGAGCATTATGTGTAAGTGGTTCTTCCCTCTCGCTGTGCCCATCTGGCATCATACAGAAGTCATGTTCTTAGAGCTGAACATGTTGAAGTGTCTCGGATGGGCCAGTTGAGGCTGGAATTGCTGCAGACTCTATCTTCTGCTTGGCTGACATTTTTCTCCCAGTTTATGCTAGAAGTTTGGCTGCCCTTGCTTCAATCTGTTTGCTGTGGGACAGGTGGTGGTAAGCCATTGTGGTCCCCAAGTGTGAGCTTTCCTATAAGCCAGTGCCATCAGGAACAGACTGTAGTGAGCACTTAGAGAGGTACAGTTTAATGGTTGGGACTGAATATTGTCCAGGATGCAGTGAAACAGTCCTTGTAATGTCCCAGAGCAGCTCCAAGGTGATAACCTTAAGGCCTGGAGACAGGCAACAGGCACTCTTCCTCCCACTTCCCTATGGCCATTGCTTTGCAAAAGGTGGTGCCTTGGATTAGCAAAAGGGTTTGGCACCTCTTTAACCCTGCATCCAAGTGCTTCTGCCTTAGCTTCTGTGAAGAGCTGATGAATACATTGATATGTTGAGAGGCACTTGGAGAAATGTTGGACTCTCTCTTCCTGCTATAACCTTTGAGCGTCCATTTTACAAAGGAGAGCAACTGGAGGGTGATGTAAAGAGACGAGAACCATTTCTCATTGGAATGCTGAGCATTTCTCCTTTTCATACAAATATTGCCACTATTTAATTCTGCAGTTCAAGATGGCAACAGCAATAAAGTCAGCAAGCAGATGCTTTGCAGAGAGAAATATTTCTCTGCCATTGGCTTTCTTGCCCTGTAGCAAAGTTTTATTGTGAGTAGATTGTGTCTGTAATAAACCCAACTTTCCAGGAGCTGCCCTTGGGTAGGAGACATGAAAGTTTCACTGTGAGCTTCTTGTCCCCTTTATCAGAGTTATTTTCCCATTTCTAACTGACTTTAAGGTAAGGATATGTTTGTTTTGTCAATATAATAGTGTGGAAAGCCAAAAGTTTTAATTGTCAAAAGACCTTTTAGGGGAAAGCCCCAAAGTGTGTCAATATACTAGGTGCCAAGTGCTGGTGTGCCACCATCATCACTGGAGTTTTGGGGGTGTTCTAGGTGCTTGTAGCTGTTTCAGGCTCACTGCATGCTTGGCCCTGGTTTATTGAGGTTTAAAGAGAAAGAACTTGACTTTGAATCTGTTTAGAGTAAAACAAAGCAGTAGGATTCCTGCCTGGGACAGAGTTTTCCTCTTCAGTCTGAAAAATGTTATATTGCCTGGAAGCCTCTGCTGGGCTTTTGTACTAAGTGAAAACAAGTGTGCCAGACTCAGACCTCTCCCAAATGAGAACTTCTTTCAGTGGCAGCAATGGCTGGGAATGCACTTTTAGAAGAAGAGGGTTTCACTGCAGGGCAAGCTATTTCCACTTCTCTCTAAAATCTCTTCTGCACTGTCTCTTCTAACATGTGAGTTTGTGTAAGCATAAAGAACGTGCATAATTGTACTTACAAAGCTGTTGGGGTACGATGGACTGTGCTTTCCTTGGGCTTGGCAGAGCAGGATGATATTTTACACAGGAGGCCTGAAGAGAGCTGACTTTGATGCAGCGTTGAGCTCACTGAGAATAGTGTCATATTTGGAGGTCCTGACAGGAGTATTTGTTCAAGTATTTCAGAAACTAGCTGCTTGCACCAGCCATAGCTATTAAAGATTACAACTGAGGATAATTACTCTTTATAAGAACTACTTTTTATTAGAGAGGACTAATAAACAGCTCTAGTAGTGCCATGCATGTCTTGGTGGTGCTGTAGCACTTCCTCATAATCATTCACACTAATCCTGCCCAACTGAGCAAATCCCATGGCCATTTTATCCAGATAAAATGGAGAAAATAGATGAGCTTTTCACTGCCCCTGGAAGGCAGACAACAAATCTCAGATTCATCAGACCAAAAAGAAAGCAATTACACAGGCAGCAGCTTGCCAATAGTAACTTTTCCCCTTAAAATAAAGGAGTACAATGACATAGTTTCACCAGCTCTCCCTGTGCTGCTGCAGTGAAGGGAAAGCAGACACTAGGTCTGAGAATGCTGCCTTTTCCTCCAAAGCTTTACTCTAGCAAACTGCTTCCAATCCCTAGTGTTCCCTCTGGGATTGCCACCCTCTGGCTGTGTCATGTCAACCCTTGGCTTAACTACTGCAATCTTGATATGCCCTTCCCCCATCAATCCTTTCTTTCCTCCTCCATAAGCAAATCAGAGACCACAGTCATTGAGCAGAAAGGAGATATGCTTCAGTGAACACAGAAAGTCTTCAAATTAGGGATGTATGCAGAGTTCCTGTAGAATAACAAAGATTGCTGAGATAGCATATCTCAGGATGAAGGTCAAAGATGGAGAGGGAACATTCATCCAGATCAGTGAGTCTAGAAGGAACTAGTTAAGTAGTATAGACTATTTACTCAAAAGATTTTCCTTCATGTTTTTTGGCTTTCTCTCTCTTCTTTCATTAGAGGACACTCATTCATTCTGCTATCCTTTCCTCCCTTTTTCAGCTGTGTACTTTTGATGCCTACTTCTTGTGAGAGTGTATTTTCTTAATGGTCAGTCACACTCTTAGAAGAGACATGGGAAGGAGAGGAGATGGACTGAAAACTGCATGCTTTTTTCTTGTTGTTTTTGTCCTGGCAAGCTTGTCCTGCTCTTACTTGCTGAGTAATGCTCACTCACTCTTGGGAGAGTGAGAAAGGCCAGAATAATACTGAATTGAATTGGGGATTCCCTTCATCAGGTAAAGATGAGAGCTTTCTACCCTTTTGATTGTTTTTGGCCTGTTAAATGGTTAATTAAATGGAAATGAAGATGGCTGAAATAATCTTGAGGTGATTTCTTTATACAGAACTGCTTGTTTACAATTTGAAATCAGTCATTTATCTTTAAGTGGCTTTGGGTTGTCAATTGCGAGCAGGTTCCCTACAGTACAACTGCAGACTCCAAGTGGGCTCATGATGAGTTAGTAAACAAGACTTTCCCCTTGATTCACAAATATGAGTTCTAGCCTGAACTTAAGCGACCTTTCATACTGATAGTCCCATTGCTGCCTTCCACTTTCCTATCCAGAGAAGCTAATTTTGTAGTTAACCCAAAAATATGGTTCACTATCCTAAATATCTTCTTCTTGTTGTTTGGATAAAGTTGTGCTTCTCAGTGTTTGACTTTTTCTGTCCTGCTCTCATGTCTGTCTTTGATTTTATACTGTAGTGAGACCTGTCCCACCAAGCACAGACACATTGCAACTCTCTCTGCCCTGAAGCTCATTTTTTCTCTTGCTTACTAAATTTGCATGAAATGCCAGTGTTTCATTTTAGGGGACATCCTAGAATTAATACACAGCCTGGTGTCACAAGGCCTTTCTCTAGATTCCCTCTCTTTGCTGATGGCAGGAACATCTATATTTGGAAGCTTTTTATTTTTTCACCTATGGCATTTGAATTGCAATGCACCCTGTGGACATTTCAGCTTTGTCAGCCTGACTGTTATTAAGCTGTAATCATTTATCATCATTGGGAATGATTTTGTGTCTAGGGTTTTTTTAAAGCAGGTATTGCAGAACATTTATTGGTAAACTGCTGTGAGCATGCAAAGACTTAAGATATATAATTTATGAAGTCATATTTATGTGGCAGTACTTTATGATGGAAAGATGTGCTGAGAAAGTGTTTGAGATGACCATTTATTTTTAGATGAGCCAGAAGTCTTTGTTTCTGTCTCATTTCAGGCCTTGGCACAGAATGATTGAGGATCTGCAGAAACCCAAAAGCTTTTTTCCCATCTAATGGCAAGAAAGAGCGTGTAAATAAAACTGACAAACATAAAAATGCAGTAAACTACAACTGTTTCATGAATTTATAACCTGAGGGGCAAAGTAATAAAGCTATAAATTCATGTCAGTCATGCCCCTTTATTAAGAGCTACTAAGCCATATATGTAACGGGCAGGGCAAGAATGTTAAGTGTATCTGAATGCTTTCCATTACTTGACTGGAAGGGACTTGCTAAACTGAGATAATTTGGTTCTTCTTGCTCTCTGTGTGTATCTGTACACACATGGGGATTTAATATCTATGCAATAGCATGCTTTTATTGCAAGGAATTAAACAGGCAATATGTAATTTTAATTGATAAGGATAGATGATTTAATTTTCAAATTACCTCAGGGAGGATCGTGAAGCTTCACAACCTGACCTTTGAAGAGAGAATCATCTTTTCTGTCTTGTAGGTAACAGGGTGAAGGAGGGATTTTATGCTGTCTATGCTGTTTGCTCTGGTTAGCCTTCAATCAGTGCACAGAATAGGTTTCCCAAAGGGTCATTTGTCCTGGATGCATATTCTAGAATAGGCTGGAGTGAACTTGGAGGATGCCTGTTTCCTTCCAATGAAGGACAGTCTGGGCAGATGGATTTGGGCTAAGACACGAGTTGCCCTAACTCAAGGTGTCTGGGCTTCTGTTGCAGTCAGGGCAATTCTGATCAATGCCATTAATGGTGTCTCGGGAGCACTTCAGCTCATCAAAGTCAGTCTTAGGCTTTGATTAGCCACAGTGATGTCTAGAGACCACTAATAGCATTCATACCAAAAGTTATGTGACCTGAATCCCACCCTAGGTGTCTAAATGCTGGTGGTATAGACCTGAAGTCAGAAGAAATACTTACAGTCTTTGTGTGTTGCAGCATTTGACAAAAGAAGATGAAGTTTAGTCTAAAAATCTTTTGTGGTTCAGAAGTGTCAACAGTACTTCTATGACCAGAAGACTACTTGGAGAGAGCCCTTAGTGTAAACTCATTGTTTGGATGGTCCCAGAGTGAATGTTTACACTCATTTTTACATCATAGTCTTTGAGCTCATTTCTGCAGATCCATGAAACAGAAAAAGGCAAAATAAAATGTGAAAGCAGGGGATTCTGTGGGCTCTCCTGTCTGTATGGTGCAGTGAAGCTGCTGATCACAGATCTGTTTAACTAAATGTGTTTATTCCAAAGCATCTAAAATGCTTCCATAGCAGATATTTGGTTGGTGATAGGAAAGGACTGTAATGTTTCCTTTGGGGATAACTAACACAGAAAAAGAGATTATTTGAGGTGGCATTCATTACTGATGGCATACTGCCCATGCTTGGAAGTGGCTTGGGATATGAACAATTGTGTATAAATAGCCTCAGATGTGCTATTGCATAGCAAAGCCTAATATAAATAAACAATCATTAAAAATTGCTAACATAAAACAGGGGAATAATCTTTGCTTTCTCTTGTACTCCTACCCAATTAGAACAGTTTTCTTGACAAGGCATTTGAACTATTGAAGTGAGAGATGCTATACCAGACATAACGCTGGTATTGTTACAAGGGACTGCTTACAAGGAATTATTAGGCAATTGCCATGGAAGTAAATACTTTGTTTGCTTGTACAAATATTATTAACAATCCATTAAAAAGAACCCATAAAAGATTCAGAATGTGTTTTGCTCAGCTTTCTGATGGTGTTCAGTGAAAGAAGATGAGCTTTGTGATGTGTGGCTTTAGGGCATGATTATTGCTCACAAGTCTGCTATTGATCAGGATATCAATATTGAATGTGGCAGAAACCTTTTCTGTGACCATGTGAGCCATTTACTGATGGGACTGTTAAAAAAAGACTTCTCATTAAAAGCCAGTTGTGGTGTACAAGTTCAGTCATTCTCCCCGTCCTTGTGAAAAGCTTAAGCTCAGGAAATGAGATCATGTGGAGAAGTCCTACTGCTTCACAAAACCTTTCTGTTCCTACTTGTGATGGGGTCAATTCCTGAGCAGGGCTTGAGCTCCTCAAGAAGAAAGTTGGGTGTGCCAGGAATCAACCCAAGGGTCCTGTGGTTTTCTGAGAGGGACTTGGAGAACAGTGGGAAGAGACTTCTTGTGTTACAGAACATTTGTCTGTCCTCAGGTGTTTCCAGCACCTGGGCAGAGAGAGCAGGTTGCAGGCACAGTACCTGTGGTGGGATTGAGGAAGGGAGTGCTGTATTGCTGGTGTTCCCACTGACCCTCACCTCCAGCCCTCTGCTGTCCCCTGGGAGGTTTGAGAGCAGCGTTAGATGGTGACCCTATATATATTCTTGTTAACACTGTCACTGGCTGCAGAGTAAACTTCAGAAAGCAGAGTATGTGGCATAGCTGCATTGCTCCTGGAGGAATTGAAGAAGATGTTCTATCATGTAGGCTGTACATTTGCAAAGAAGAACAATTCCTCTTGCAAGAGTTTTTCGTTAGGAAAATTAAGCATAATCACAATAGAACATATCAGCACAGTTTGGGACCTGAGAAAGGATGCTCTTAAAATCAGCCTCAAGATGTGAAACCAAACATGTTAGTAAAGACCACCTGCCCTAAATTCCAGAACTGAAACCAGAGACTTTTTTCGTGATCTGACTCAACTTCCAGAACTAAGTTCAGCTTCTGCCACTATGCACAGCGGGAGATTATTTGATTAAATATTCTGAACAAAGATTGGTTTATACAGTCAAGACTCTTACTTTTTGAAAGCTTTAGTGAGAGAGGATATCAGCTTTAGCTTTGGGGAGGTTTTTCGACAGTATCAGCAATTTTCTTTTCTAGATAGATGACTAATTTTGCATTTCAACTATAGTATCTGTGTTCACTATGGATGTTTCTATAGCAACCAGCCTTGTGCTGTCTACCTACCTCTGTATAGATTAAACATGCAATATAAAGTTGATTTTCATTTTATTTTTCTGCAGTTCGTGCCTGTTGCAATGTTTTTAAAACTTTTTGAGTAATATGAAATAGAATGACCATCCTTGTGTTCCATAAGAAACCTGTTTGTTTATCTTCAGTTTTTATGAGTTGTAGCATCTTAATATTTCACTGCTGTTTACTCTAAACTCGTTCAGTACCTCTAGGGGAGAGAAAAACACTAAAGATACCAAATAATCTGGACTTTATCTAATGCAAGAAATCTGTGGTAAACCAACGAACTGAGCTGTGGCCTCTGGAGTCATCATTTGAGGCTCATTATCCTCAGTTTCTCTCAGCATCTCAGGAAATGGTTCGGGTAAAATTGTCCATCAGCGATTTTCTTTACAGAAATCACAAGTTTTGTGTTGTATAAAAGACCCAACTTTACAATTTTGTTTGCTTTTATTGCTTTCAGTATTTAATGCTATGTATGTGACACGGGGTGACAAAAATGGCATCTTGAGCTCCAGGTCTGGTATTTTCCCAGTTTATGTTACCAAGTAATTAAAAAAGGTATTTATTGTTATAGGGATGAGACAGAACAGGGACTCCCTAGTCACACCCAGTTTTCTTCCATCTCTGCTTCCCTGTTAAAAGGTTTAACTTCATTTGATGGATTCTGATTCCAGACCTCATGCATATATTCCTCATTACAACTGTATCTATTTCATTACAGTAATCCCAGGTGGGTTTAGAAATTATTTTTGAGGAGCAGGTGAAAAAACTTTAACACTTTAGTTTGGCAGGAGCTAAAGCTAGAATATGAAGAGTAGTTGGAGTGAATTCATCCATTTTCCTTTTCCAACTCATGTATTTACTCTGTTTCACTGTGTTGGCTTTAACTCGCTGCTTTACTCATAGTCCTTAATTTGAATTAGTTTAGTCAAGTAGCCAAATCAGATGCTTGTGACATTGATAATCACCATTTTTTAATATTCTTTGATAGTGTTTAATCTTTTGTCAGCAATGCTGCCTTAATAGGTCATTCTCACCTTTCTATTTCTGCAAGTTTTTGCATCCTCAGTGATAGAGCTTTGCAGCACGGGGCAATTAAGTGTACTACAGACGTGGCTAATTAAAGCCAATGGCAATTAAGCACATGCTCTTATTGCTTTGCTGAATAAGGATGGGATTGAGCACACATTTACGTGTTTCAATGAATTTTGAGCCCGTGAAAGGAAGCCATTGCTTTTTAGATTGGGTGTATCAACTCATAAATGTTGTAGTTCTGTTCTTCTGTAACTGTAGTTGATAGATATCTATGATTTGGAGGAACAAGTGTGTAGGAGAGTGCTACTCATAAAACAGCAGGGATTAACTGAATGACTCTTTATTCACTTTTCCATTAGCAGGGTATCAGCGTGATATTCTGTCTTTTGACGTCTTCAATTGTCCCCAAATTTACTTTAGTTGTATGAGACTGTAATTTAGTGGTGGAACTCAACTGGGAAGGAATAATGGATTTCTTAAGGCTTAAGTTCTTGAGGCTCAATCCTCACTAGGGTAACTGAAAAAGCAGCATTTCATGTTTACGTTATTGATGCTATGAAAATAAATGCCCTTCTTGTGATGCTCTTTTGCCCACATAGTCTACAAATGGGACTTTGGAGCTCTTTCTAGGCCTAATAAAATCAGTTGGTGTTTGTCAGGCTCACGCACTGGGTGGAATATCCTAAAACAAAGCCTGTTCTTTGGAGAGAAGGGTCTAAAAAGAAGAAAAGCAACCACATGAGCTATTGAGGTGTGTTTCTTCTAACCTTTGACAGGACCACAGTGACCTTAGAGGACCATGAGGGTGTGAATCCCAGGATGTCTTGCTTGCAGGCAGAACACAGGTTCTGATTGTAGCACTCAGCTACCTGTGTTCACGTAACAGTTGTTTGCCTGTCATGCAGGGTATCAAGTTCAGGCTTATGGAAGATGGTCCATCACATCTACTTTGAAATTGTGGTAAATGCTGCACACTGTGTCTCACTACTGACAACACAGTGGCTCGTAAAGGAGAGGCAGACAGGATGTTAACTCAGGAGAAAATGTCTAGTATGACATCCAGGCTGGGTCCTTGGCTGTTGTTGGTCAGGGTGGTGTCAAGTCAGTCATGCTGGTTGACACCAGCTGGAGTGTAGGCCTCCAGCTCTTGGAAACCTTTGTCTGCTGCTCATGTACATAATGGGCCATATTGCACAATTAGATTTTTGTATTAAAAACTAATTTTTAAGCAAAATGAAAAGAATATGGGATGATGGGGCCAAACAACTGGTTTCATAGCGCTTTTGAATTTTTACTGTTTATTTGCAGAGCTGAAGGGATTGGCATTTTAAATGCTTTGTGTCTTACACATTTGTGCTCTTTTAAAAGATCTTCCTGTAAGTCATAGAGGTATTAGTGAAAGACTTCAAAAGTGGAATTAAATGACACCAGAAAAAAAAATAAAATTTTGGCTTGAGAGAATGTACTGCCATGAGCAGATGTTCTGAAAGAATGTGTTGGGTCTGGGAGTAGAGCAGCGCATGTTTGTGATGTGTAATTATTTGGAATAGTGTCCATCTACTGGATGGAGCTAGTACTTATTAGGAGTTGGGAACAGACATGTCTGTCTGAGAAGCAACACAACTGAGAGTCCATTCCTGACCTGTTCCCTTTTACAAAGGGACTTTACAGACCACAGGCTTAGTTTTTTAGGGGTTTTTTCCCTCCTTTTTCTGTTTTTCCCCTCCTCTGTTCCTCTGCGCAAACCTCATGAAGTGCTTAAATGTTGAAATCCCAAGTCTCAACAGACTTTTGAGGTCTATCCCCAGACTTGATACATCAGAGTCTTTTCTACCCTTATTTATGCTTATGTGAAAAAACTTCTTCAGAGGGCTGTGCTGACTCAGACAGCCTGACAGTCAAGGTGCTCAAGGTGTGTGGCTGGAGCATGGAGTGGAAAGAACATGCTTGCATTCGACCAGGCTTTAAAAGGCTGCTTACTCCCTAGGGTGGAAAATCAGGGAGATGTTTTTCAATGACCTTGAGAATCTGTAAGCCCTGTTCTCATTGATATTTTGATGCAAGTTATGACACAGCTAAAAGTGCTCTGAAGTGATGACAGCTGAGAATTTGCTGACCGCTGCCCAAATTCCATAAGCCATACTGCAAAAGTGGGCACAAGCACCGTGCTGTTTCTAGTTTACCTATTGATTGTGCTAGCACAAGAGTCTGTTATGCCTGGGAATAAATTCTAGGGTCTCCCTGCCACTATACTGCAAAAGATCTAGTGGACTGGGTGTGTAGAGTCTAGAAGGTCTTACTCCTGAATTGCTAAGTCTGAGAGAGAAGGGACTGAATAGGATCTGCATGCTGATGGGAAAAGAAATACAGCATTCATAAGTCCAATGGATCTGAGGGAGGTAGATATTTTGAATTTGTCTCTAAATATGACAAATTTATTTACTGAACAGATTTTTAACTTTTGGGTTGAAATAAGCTATGTATTCATTGATACAAAACCAATATGATATGTAGGCAAGGAGAAATAGGGATTTATCTCTTTGATGGTTGTCTGTTTCTAAAGCCCTATCTCTGAAAATAAGCTGATGCCAAGTCAAGCAAGCAAGTTTTAAAAAAAAATAGATTGAAACTTTAAGTGAACATTCAAACTAGAGAGGGGAAGAGGGTGAAGTGAGGAGAACATAAAAATGCCCATGATGTTGAAAAGGTTTCATCTAACTGAGTACCCAATTTTTGGTCATGGTTTCTCAGGGATGCTTAAAGAGAATATAAGAAAAAAGGAAGGACAAGACAGAGCATTTTTTGCCAGCTGCTCCAGTTAATGGTTTAAGGTCTTTCCCCTGTAAAGACTGGAAATAAAATATCACTTTTAAGAAATGCTAGGATACCTTGTCCTCATTTGATTTGTATAATCCCTTTTTGAACCTGCATATATTTTAACATCCATAAAACTCTGTGGCAATGAATTTCAGAATTTAATTAAATGGTTTGTGGAAAAGTACTTTATTGGTTTTCAACTTGCAGACCAAATAACTGCTATCCTTTTTAATCTTAAGAAAAATGAATAATGATCCTCTAGTCACCTTTCCCATCCCATGTTGGTGTTTATGGATGGCTACTGTTCTAGTCTCTTCACTCCCAGGATTATGGTCCCTAACTAATCTTGTTTTCAAGTGTTTTTTTTCCTAGCTCTTTATAAATTCTTGCTAAAAGGACATAGCTCAGATCATGGCCATTTTGGATAAGGTTTGCACATATGCTTTAGTTTTAGCCTCAGTACTCTTAGGGGTAGAAATGTGCTTTGTTCCTGGTTTACTACTCCATTTAACTGTCTAAAATCAGAGGCACAAAGGGATCAAATTTTATACCATCCTTTGTTAAATTTCTATCATTCCGTATTTGTTAAATTTCAGACCTCTGACTAGTGAAAGAAATGCAGCTTGTGCTACTCTGAGGTGATACTACTACTTTATGTCACATGAGCTCATCCAAAGTGTTGATCCATGTGGTGGGACACCACTTGCAAATTCATTTATCCTGCATCCTGGCAGTGGGTCGTTGTCGTGTGCTGCAGATGGATGTCTGCAAGGTCTTCAGTAGCATGATGGCCATGAACTGCCTGCTTGAAGGTTTTCCAGAAGTGGCCAGTGTGTTTGAAGTTGTTTTCCAGAAACAGCCCCTTCTCCCTCCTACATATGCAACAGCTGCATGAACAGGTCATTTGCACGTGTTTATATAGAGCACCGTGGGCTCTGCATTTGCACATGTGCCCCTGCTTTCTCCATGTGAGGCTCTTCATTCATTTGATCCTGTCGATGTATATATGAATTCCATTTCCACCTCTCTGTGCTTCTAGCTGAAAGGAACAGTAGTTTAAGTATGCCTAATATTACCAGAACCTTCACTGGATAGTGTTCACATTGCTACTCAGGTGTTGATTTTTTCACTGTATACTTTAACTCTGTACTTAGAGGGGGAAGCATATGCATGCAAGTGGGATTGAGAAAGCCCTTTTAGTTTAAATATGTAGAGACTGGGGGAGAAAAGTCCTCCAAGGGAGTTAGTTTAACTGCAAAACAACTGATTTTTCAGAATCCACTTAGATTCTGTTGTCAGCATATTTCTTAATACACAAGGAATTTTTTTTTAGCTAAAAGAGGAAGTATGAGTAGATCCTAATCAGATACAATATGAAAAGCCTCAATTAGATGCATTTTCCATGTAATAAAACCAATAAAAAAACCCACTTAAAGGCATCAGCACCATTATCATGAACAATGAGGCGGTGTTTTAAGTGTGTAGCTCTAACTTCAGAATAATTTTCTCCACCAACGTGCATATATCCAGGGCTGTTTGGGATTACTTTGATTATCATACTGTAAGATCAATTCTAAATGTATGCATCAAAGCCTGAATAATTTATTTCCTAACCCATTAAACAATTTGGAGGATCTAATTCCATAGGCAGCTTTTTTGCCAAGAGAGCAAGTGCACGTGTCTGTGTATCTCTTGGGGAAGAGGAGGCAGACTCAATCCATGCTTTTAGAAGAAGCCACCTGCCTTACTGCTTGACTCTGCTGTATAAATGCCTGTGGGCAATTTGTCTTGAGCAGAATAATCCTCTCCTTCCACAGCCAATTGCAAAGTCCAGGGCTTGCAAAGAACCCGCTACTCCTGCCTTTTACTCACAATTTTGCAGCTCAGGCACAGACATACTAAGGAGCTTATTTGAGATTTACACTGACATCTGTCCTGGAACAGACACTTGACTCAAATTTCGTGAGTCTCAGGGCTGTGACAGTATTCATTCTGATGTCCCACTGTTTTGACTTTAGAATAAAAGATTTTGCAAAAAATTAGTAGCATTTATTGGGGTTGGGAAAGTGTTAGAGGAAGCTGCATTTTGTTGCAGGTTTTGCTGTGAGCTGCCCTGCTTTCAAGAGAGTGATTATCATGAACAATTAGGCAAATAATGTGTTAAACATTTCGCAAGGGAATTAAAAAAAAATGCTGTTGTCAGCCTGGCATCTTTCAAGGAGTTTTGTTTGTTTTTTGGGTTTTTTTTAAGTCAACTCTGCACTCACTAAATGGAGTTCATTTGACTGCTGGTAGATTAGGTTTAAACTGTAGACTTCTCACTAATCCTTTTGTTTTAATGTTTTCTTTTTTAACCATGACAGCATCAGTGTTTATATGGAAACCCGCAAATTGTCAAGGATCGCCCTGTTAATGGTTTTGGTTTTGTTTAATTTCACATCTCAGCAAGCCCTGAAAACTGTCAAAACTTATCATCTCCTCACTCTGCTTCTGACTGTTCAATACAAAAAAAAGGACTGTGGGTTGGAGATGGGGTAGGAAGAGAAGAAGTGGAGGGAATATCATAAATAACTATGTAAAATTACCCATAACTTAACAGTGCCTTAGATACCAAGAGGAAGAAGTTAAAACAGACAAAGCAGCGTAGAACCAACTACAAGTTTTCTCTTGGCTCTGATCCAGAATAAATAAATATGATCCCTTTAATCCCTTGATTTTAGACTGGGAATTATGCTGCTATTAAGTTCAGGATGAGGGGCAGGGCAGGCAGGAAGCAAGCATTTTGGACACACTTGGCTATTGCTCGAAAGGCTTCTGTGGCTGTCTTGGTGGGTCTTGGTTCCCTGAAGCATTTCCTTAACCAAGTGCTTGGGTGTTAAAACAGCCATTGGATGGAGGCTTGCAGATGTGCTTCACTCCGTGGGGGAAAGGGGGCTTTAAAGAGCAGTTTAGACTCGAGTTTCGCAGGCCTGGTGTGACAACTTAGCAAATTTATTTGAGGACTGTGAAGGGATGTTCTGATGTAGGGAAAGTAAAAGGGCTGAACTAGGGTAAAACAGTCCTCAGTAGCGTGTGCTGACATTGGAAAATCTGGCTTGGGTCAGACGCTTCAGTGTTCAAAGGATCCCTTTGTGCGTTTCAGGGTTTGGTTAATCAACCTAAGGAAGAGCTGTACATCATCTCTTGAAAAACAGGAAGGTGGAGAGTTATCTCTGAACCAAGGGTAGTGTAGTGAGATACTCCTGCTGACCAACTGATCTGAAATATTCATCCCTGATCTAAATGGGCACAGCCACAGTCATGGCATTTTGCATTAATTGTGTCCTACTTTTGTGATGTTTTGTGCCATTGGTGAGCTTTCAGTTTCTGCAAACAGGAAAGACTTTGGAGTCAGAATAGGCCAGATTCAAATGTCCAAGCACTGATGTCTCAAGCATTATGGATTGAACATCATAAAGAATTTAGTGGGTGACGGAGGAGCAGGCAAGCAGGTCTTGCCATTACAGTGCCCTCTACGAGACCCACCTTGCGTAACACAAGTGATAGTTGTAAGTGTTGGTATCACTCAGAGCAGCGTAGCAACACAGGAACATGAAAGGTGATGAAATAAGCTGTCTCTTATTGGTGCTGTTGAATTGCTTCAGAACAAAGAACTAAAGATAATAGCTAAACATATTGCAAGGTCATGCCTCTGCTGCTGCTGGGCATCCACCTTCATTAGGCTTAATTGGTCTGTGCAGCCTCACTGTGCCTGCAGCTCTGAGGCTGATGTTGAGACAGAAGCAGCTGGGCTTTCCACCCCATTCCTTGGCCAGTTCAGTGCTAATCCTGGCTGTATTTCAGCACTTGGACCAGTTTGGTTTTAGCTCAGGTGTCTGCCACCTCTCCTTTGATGCTGTTCTGTAGTCCAATAAACATTCAAAGTTTTATTCCCATTTTAGGGAATTTATTACTGATTTGATTACTTTTATTTTTTTTTTTTCCCTTAGGCCATGATAATAGCTTTTGTTTATATCCCCTCAGTTATCCTAAATTATTTTCTTTGGGTTACCTTCTTTAAGTATTCTTCCCTTCCTCTGCCTTGGTTATTCTTGAATCATTTTGGACCATGTTAAATATCATGATCTGTAAGTGGACATAGTATATGACAGTGTGTATGACAGGGCATGGCCTATCCCTCCATGGTTCTTGCAGACGGTACTTGTGAAAGGGTGAGTGTGGTGATATGGGATGCCTGTAATAGGAAAAGACCACTGAATGAGGTGATTTGAGTCCCTGTGTGCTGGATGTCCTGGAGTTTTCCTTCCCTCAGTGGAGACACGCAGGTTGATGCAGCTGAGGTACATTGTAATGAGCTATAGTTTGGTTCCTTAGTTCTGAACAAAATAGACTGGTTTGCAGCTGGGGTGAGGAGTCCTGCCTTAAAACACAGTTGCCTTTATTGTCCTTTATTGGGGGTGATTCAGTGTCATTCAGAGACAACCTTAGTAATTAATGTAAGGAATTGCTTTGGCTTTTGTGTTTCTCCTCTGTGTTTCATTTCTGAGGTTTAGCTCTGCCCCAGGATTAGCTCTATCTTTTTCCTTCGCTAGTTCATGAGCTGCCTTATGTTCATCCACTTTATGCAGGTATTTAATGGATATGCTCCTGTGTCTGGCTTAATACTCTTAGGAACACAATTTCTTTCCTAGCTTTTAATTGATTTGGATAATAAAGTGCAATTATAAAACTCAATAAAAATTGGTTATTTTAAAGGGAGAGCAGGAAAGAAAGAAACCTAAGTGATGAGATGCTTTGTGACTAATATAATAATGCAAAACCCCCTTCAGTTTAATTGTATTTAATTGGTCAGCTTTAGTCAGGTTTTTGGAATTCTGCAGGTTTTCTCGCAGTTAAAAGCAGCATGTTTCTAAATGTTTGAATTTTTTGAAAGTTCCTTGTATATATAATAATTGTAAATTTTATGTTTTTTGTGGTGGCTGGTGCCTGCATTGGCATCCTTCCTTTTCCTTGTTCCTGTGCCTAGGAAGCCTGTACTATTGCTGCTCCTCAAACTTTTCCTAAACCAGCCAAGTCCTGTTCTGAGGATTTAATTACCAATCAAGTGTCACATTAGGAGTAAACATCTGTTTGGGGAGTTTTAATGTTATGGGAGGATTCTTCCTCCTTCTCTGGTGCTTTTACACTGTAAATGCTCTCTTGCTTTCAAGAGGGGCCAGACCTTAGACAGAAACTAAGAAGTAATGAGGTGTCCTGCCAGGCGAATGCTCTTGCAGGGTTTGTTTATGGCATGTGTGAGGGATGAGAGACAGTGTATTGGGATGGGAAGAACGGGGGATCAGAAGTGCTTCAGCCATTCTGGGCAGCTCTCTAAGGTACCTAAATAGGACATGGATTTTTTTCGATCCCTTTGAGAACTGAACCCTAGGGAATTTCTCCTTTACTCAGTGTCTGCTTTTTCACTAGTGAGGAAGAGACCTGGTATCTGAAGTTGTGTCTTGGGTTTAGGAAATCCATGTCTTTTTCTTGAGTGTTACATCTTACTGACTAGTTCTCTATAACTTTTTTCATTCTCCTTTGTTTTCCCTAATGAAAGTGCCATAGGGGGAGAGATCATTTCTTATTATGTATGATTGCTGGTTTACCTCCAGCAGAGTCGTTCTACCACTGCCATATTGACATGGATTAATAGCTGAAGTTGTTTGGATGCTATAACTGAGTTTCTGTGTTTCTCTTTGTTTTCCCAGTTGGGAGGCTGTGGAATCCTTGGTGTTGGCATCTGGTTGGCTGTTACCCAAGGGAACTTTGCCACCCTCTCCTCTTCTTTCCCATCCCTGTCAGCAGCCAACCTACTGATCGTCACAGGGACATTTGTCATGATCATTGGCTTCGTGGGCTGCATAGGCGCCATCAAAGAAAACAAGTGCCTCCTGCTGAGTGTGAGTATTAAACTGCTGTGTTGCTGTGGTGTTTGCCCTTTTATGGTGCTGGTGCTATTCCAATGCATGTTACAGCAACCAGAATCTCAACACACATCGCTCATTTGACACAGATGAGATGTGAGTCATGTTTGAATCAGGCGTTGATAACTTTAAGGAGCTGCTAGCTCATTCCTGACCACACTTTTCATCTTAGCATGGAGGATGAGACCTGCAAGAAGGGAATTGTTAGTGGTGGTGTAGGATTTTTTGAGCTCAAAGAAGAGGAAGAATTTTGTGAGGACATCTTTTGCAGTGTATCCCTGAATTATTTGTTACTCAGCTTTGGTAGTGATCTACTCCAAATGTTTGCCCTGGTGGAACTGATGGTCTGAAGTCCTGGGCAGAAAGATCAGTGTAGGCAGGAAACACTGTGAAGAGGTTGATTTTGGTTTAAACTGGAAAAAAAAAAAAACCTTCAGATTTGACAACGCTGGTTTTGCCAATCATTAACTCTCAAAAATCTGAGCTGTCAGGGAGCAAAGGTACCACCACAAGGAGACTGCTGTGAAATCAAAGATTAATAAGGTGCCAGCTTTCATGATTTCACAGAGGCTTGAGCCACATCCCTGGGATAGTCTATCAAAATGCAATTTGTTACCACTCAGAGCTGAGTTTTAGGAGTAGTGAATACCTGATGAAATTGTCAGTGTATATTTCGCATCCTTCAGCTGAGGACCAGGAAGCGAGGTGATCTTGCTGCTCTGGTCTAGGACTTGTACATGATGTTTGGCAAACCTCAGAGTGATGCTGGAGTTCAGTTTGGTGATCTGGTGATGCCTTTGTAAGAGGCTCTTCCTTACTGTGCTTCACATACTCATTCTGTTCCCCTGGGAAGTACAGAATGAGTGGAGGACACAGCCCCCCAGGCCTTCAACAGAGGACTCTTTCCAGACCCCTGCCTTAGTCAGTTGTTTCTGCTGATTTTTAACCAGTCAGGACTAGTCTGTCTAGGCTTTTTATGTGGTGGATATCTGGTTTGAAACTAAAATTAATAATATAATTTGAAATTAAGGCAGTTATGTAAGTGAAAATTGGAACTGGGAAGGCTGAATTCAGAATCTGAGGCTGAAAGTCCTTGAAATTTTCAACCGTCTTGTAAACACGCACTTTGTGGAGGAAGTGTGGCCAGCCACCTGTAATGAATTACAACTTCAGTGCCAATGCAGCAGGAGCGTTCAGGGTGCTGAGTCTATAGTTGTATGTGCAAAATTAGTCACCTGCTTTGTGCTTTTCTGAAGGCCTGGATCAGGTGTGACCAGCAGTGAGCAGTGCCTTCTTGTGTGTCAGGATCAGGGCAGCATCTGGCAATCAGTCCTCGGTACTGGAAGAGTGCCAGCCTTTTATCTCATATGGTCCTTTGGCCCTCACCTCTCCTTTTGGCAAGGGTAGAGACTCCCTTGATCAGCTATCATTGCTGCAGCCAGGGTGAATGTACTCAGAGAACCCTACCTGGGCAGCCTTATGGGGAGATGGAAATGTCCTCCTGACATATGCTGCACAGTACTCAGAATCTACTGCCCTTTAGTGCATGACATAAGGACTGGACTTGATGGATCAAGTTAAATAATGCAAAGGAATCTAAATCCATTTAGGAACTCTTTGCATTAGAGAATTGGGAAACTTAATCTGATTTGGTACCCACATTTCAATCTGTCTACGTGCCCTTACCTTTCTCTGCTGTAGTTACTCAGCATAGCCTCCATTTTACTTACTTTTCTTCAAAATTGAGTTACGTTAGAGCTGATTACAGCTACTTTAATTTCAAATAAGCCAAACTATAGAGAGTTGAAATACAGTTTAATTAGTCTACATTGAATTCACTTTTTGTTTAGTCTGAAGTAACTTTCTTCAATGTGCATTGGTGCTTCCTTACTGTCAGTAAATACCAGTGAGATTTTTGAGCTCTTTTGAGTTCATCTTGTGCCTGTCTCCTTGGAAGGGAAATGGATGATTGTAGGAGCTCCTGTTTTTGGCAGCAAAGCCTTACTGTGTAGGTTTGTCCTTAGTCTTCCTTTCCCCAGATTGCTGGTTCTATTTGACTAGTGTTTGAAATAGCATTCTCAAGTTCAGGGCTAGTGCATTTCATTTTGGCCAGCTCCCGTTTTTCTAGGTAACATAGACAGCAAAAGAAACGCTTGAATGAAAGAAATTGCTGAATATCAAACCAAGGCTATTCTTAGGGTGTGTGATTGCTACATCTCTTCATCCTTTTCTTATTCCACAAGTTTTCCCAACACTATGTTCTGCCAAAATGAAAATAATCTCTTCCAAAAATATCTCTTTTTTTTTGTTAAACATCCCTGAAAATGCCCTCTCTCTACTGCTTTTTAAGAGAATTGTTTCGTTGCACCTGGGACGCAGTAGGATTTATCATCTATGTTGTAAAGGGAAAGCTCCTAAGTACTGGCAGCCTTGTGTTAAACACACACAGTGCTTAACAATGACTGCAGGATCAAGTCCTTACACTCCCTTTTACATCTCCCTGGCCACCACTTAACATCTGGCTTTGGTCCTGGTAGTAGCTAAGATTGTTTTTTGAGCTGAATTCCTGTAATTTATGTCTGCAGAAGGTAATACCAAAAATGTGCAGTAAGTCATGGAGGAGGTTGTCTTGCTCGTGTGTGATGTCACTACCATACCTTTTTGTGCAGCATTTGCTTTAGTTAACTTTTCATTACTACTTCTTTCCTTTGGAAACAGGGGCTTTGATAGTACACAAACAGAGAAGCTTAAGTCTGTTTGTACCGGTGCTTGAGATGGGATGATAGAGGCTATTTGGTTGTATGGGTAGTATATTCTGTTGCATTATTCACTGGGCAATATATTTGGATCATTCACCCTTGCTTCCTGATAGTTATCAATCCCCAGCAGTAGAATCATTGGATTGGAAAGGACCTTAAAGATCATCTACTTCCAACTTCCCTGCCATGGGCAGGGACACCTTCCACTGGATCTGGTTACTCAGAGTCCCATCCCGCCTGGTCCTGAACAGCTCTAGGGATGGGGAGTCCACAACTTCTCTGTGAAGCCAGTGTCTCTCCATCCTCACAGCAATGAATTCCTTCCTAATGTCTAATCTAAACCTGCCCTCTTTCAGTTTAAAGTCATTCCCCCTTGTCCTATTACTTCAGGCCCATGTGAAAAGTCCCTCTCCAGCTTTCTCGTAGGCCTCCTTTGGGTACTGAAAGGTGCTATAAGGTCTCCCCCAAAGCCTTCTCTTCTCCAGGATGAGCAACCCCAATTCTCTCAGCCTGTATTCATAGGAGAGGTGCTCCAGCCCTGTGATCAACTTAGTGGCCCTCCTACAGGTCCATGTCTTTTCTGTGCTGAAAACTCCAGAGTAATACTGCAGTAATGGATGAAATACTGCAGCTACGGTCTTAGGAGAGTGGAGTAGAGAGGGGCAATCACCTCCCTCTACCTGTTGGTCACACTTTTTTGATGCAGTCCAGAATATGATTTGCTTTCTGGGCTGCAACTGTGAATTGCCAAGTCATGTTGAGCATTTCATCTACAAACACCCCCAAGTCTTTCTCCCTAAGGCTAGTCTTGGTCCAGTCTCTGCCCAGCCTGTCTTTCTGCCTGCACTTGACCCAAGTGCAGGACCTTTTGCTTTGCCTTGTGGTACTTCATGAGATTCTGGACCAATAAAGAAAAAAGCACTAAACAAACTTAGGGAACTGAGAGGGACAGGAGGTAGACTAGGTCTGCAGGCAGTTAAAAGAGGTTTCTGGTGGGCAAAAAGAAAAGAAAGTGGAATAAACCAAGCTGGAGGAGCGCACAGGGATGTTATCACAGTAGGATGGCAGATACTCATGTTATAACCTACATATGTGAGATCAGGCATTGCTCTGCTGAGCAGAATGTCCTTTTATATATCTGAGACAGTCGCAGTTTTCATTGTCCTGCCCCATTCCTCTGTTGCATACTGTGTGTTCCATACAGTGTAACAGAAAGCCTGGGATGTTAGCTATGACCATAGTAATAAAATTGATGTGAATCATTCTCCAGATGATTCTCTGTACTGTATTCCTGTTGCTGCCCAGTCTGAAATCACATCCTTAAGATCTTCGTGAAGACATTTATGGCATTTTAAGCATACAAACTGCATAGTTATGCCAGGTTTAACCAAGAACAAGTCAGACCTCCACTTGCTCATCTCTCCCATAATGCACCTCATCCTAATGATAGGTTGTTGGCAGTCTGACCTGCAGGGACTGGAAAGACAAATTTCCCATACAACAGGGGCACCTCTTCTTTTGCTTCCTAAAATCAGAAGAGGGAAGGATGTGGCAGGTACTAGTTGAGAGGATATACTTCTGTTATTGGGGTGGGTGGAGGCATACATTGGAGATATTGCAGAAGCCATGGAGCACTCCTGGGATCTTAAAATGAACTGGGAGGGAGCAGGGCAGGAAG
Source organism: Anabacerthia variegaticeps (assembly GCA_035583185.1). Taxonomy (NCBI): domain Eukaryota; kingdom Metazoa; phylum Chordata; class Aves; order Passeriformes; family Furnariidae; genus Anabacerthia; species Anabacerthia variegaticeps. Next base: position 16,860,315 of record JAWWEW010000165.1, on the reverse strand, counting down.
AGCTACTACCTCAACCCATCTGCATTTGAGGAGCAGAAGTTTATGTGGTGTTAGACACATGCTAGACATGGGATGTTTGTGTATGGTCTTGCCTTAGGAACAGTGCTACTCTTTGATAATGGGGTGAGGGATGAGATTTCCTAAGGTGTTTGCCTGAGTGAATGGAAAATAAGTAGTATCAAAGAGACATTTCAGTCTATTTACATTTCATACACTAGCTTGCAGAGCAGATGAGACTCTGATCCTGTGTCTTTTGTGTTCTCCATGTATGACATTTGTATTGGGTTGTCAGAACGCCTGTAAGCTCTTTGGTATTAGGCTGCTGTGATGTTAGGTGTGAATGTTTGTTATTGCTTACCTCTGGCATTTGCCAATGACTTTTGAAAGAAAGGAGGACAGACCAAGTATTTTAAGTAGCAGAGGGCAGATAGAGAAAGGCAGTCCAAAGCAGATGTGAAGTTTAATTTGTAAATGAGATTTTTGCATATCTGTGTGCAATAGTCAGGAATGATCCATGTTAACACTTTGAATAGAGAGTTTAGGTAGTCTAAAGCTTTGCAGATGGACTGACCTGAAAGGACTTACCTGGCATTCATGAACTAAGTAGCTGACAGATACTCTTTACTCAGTGGCAATGTATAGTCAGGAAAATGCTTCATTAATCTTTTAAGAAACAGGCCCATTGCTATTTCTCTGCATTCAGAGCAATACAGTAATATGAAAATGTAAAGGAAAAAATAAAAGGAAACCTCAGCTCTCCTGTGAATTCTGCACAAATATGTAGATGGGGGTGAGTTTTGTAGCTGTCATTCTAAGATCTCAGTGAACAAGGAGTGATATTTGCACTGACTCTTATTTGCTCCAGCTACAATGTGAAAGAAGATAAGCTTTCCCGTTATTAGATTTCCCTAGGGAAATCAAAGCAACAGGCATTCTTGAGATAAGTGTACAACCTGGTGTATATAATCTTACATCTGAATGTAGGTGCAAATTGGTGAATGAAGCGGGTGAACAGTCCTTTCTTGCTTCAGAAAGATTTGTTTGACATTTCTGCTAGTCTTGTTGCTCAAGACTGTATGACAGAGGTCCCTTTGCTACAAGTTCAGCTGTAATTAGAAAATGGCAGCTGATGTGTTGGATCACTGTTCTCAACTAGTGACAGATGTAGTAAGCTAAGAGTCTGACTTGAGAAAGTTAGTTTCTGGACTTCTGTTTATTTTTTTTATAGGTATTTGGTCCTGCATTGTTGGGTCATCTAGCTGTACTGCAAATCTCCATAGGCTATCTTGGCACAAAATTAGGAATCTTTGTTCATTTTCCCCTTGCAAATGGGATATATAAGCAGTTTTAATGTCCCTCAGAGCTTTTAGCTGTATCCACCATCTTTGTGAATTTTAACAAAGGGTTTAGCTGGTGTGCTCTTTACACTTTGCAGTTCACATGCTGTCCCCCTAAGGGGCAGGAACTGAGGCCCCACCTTGCTGTACCACTCCAGCACAATCAGATGTGGTGGCTTGATCACAGTATTGACTTCAAGCAGGTGCTGCATGCACACCTGAACAGACCATTTCTCTATACTAAAGAAATTTATGCCTGATTGCGTCCTTTCATGCTCAAACGTTGACCTAGCTGATCCTTCAGTGTCTGTGTAAACATTGTCTTTTAGGTTAATTGCTTAAGATCTGTGTTTGAGGAGTTAAATTGCCTGAATTCTCTGCCTTTTGTACATGTTTAGCAGAGATCTATATTTATATGCTTGCACGGAAAAAGGTCATTCATTATTCTGTGGATAGTCCAGGTTAAAAGTCTTAGCTCTTGACATTAAATCATGATGGATTATATAATTTATTATCTGTATAACAGTATCCCCTGCAGGCAACCCACAAGGATGCTAGTTCTGTATAAAACTCCTGGTAAGCAGAGGTACCTGGCCAGTAGAGTTTGCCATGTAATTAGATAAGACAAATGGAAAATATTATTATCCTCATTAGACAGATGGGGAGCTGCAGCAAAGTGACACTAAGTGCCTTGGGTAGGTTGCACTGGGAGATTATGGGAGAGCTGTGAAGCAAACCAAAATTGTCTAAATCTCAGTACCTTTATAATCTTTCTGTGATTACAGAAGAACATGTCTAGCCATCCTGTGTGCTTCAGTGACCTTCAAGAAGTATTTAGTCCATGTTTCTGTAATAGCAATACAAATTTTCATTTATCATATATATTATGTCTAAATGATAAATAAAAACATCCCAAAGCAAAATAATTTCTCAATTTTTATTTTGTTGAAAGTGCCTAATTTGCAGACTTGGCTCCACTCAAGGCTGTCCCAGCTGAGCTGATGAGCCTAATTGCAACATTGCCTTCAGTTAAATGTGAAACAGAACATTTAGAGAAACTGCTGGAAAGGGACAGTGAACATGATCTAGGCATATGTTTTTCTGCAAATAGGAACTTATTTTTGATTCAGAAATTTGTAGTAATACTGGTAAAAAACAGGTTGTTGGGGCCTCTGTGAAGGAAGGGTTTTAGTATCTGTTTGGTTGTTACAGAATACCACGTTTCCAGACAGTTGAAACTTAAATGATAACCCATGTCCTAGAAGGAAATAAGATCCACAGGCAGTTCTTTATTTCACCCTCAGATTTTGTGACCCTTTTTTTTAACTCCAGTGATTTGGTACAAAGAACAGATTCTTGAACTCCTGATTGGAATGCAGCATGGTCAGTAATCCAGTCAAAAGAGGTAGAGGATGGGGGATTCTTTACCACACATAGCCTACACAAGAGTAAGCTAGAAATGGGAAAGGGCTTGCAGCAGACAAAATGCTGATTCCTCTCTGATTGCCCAAAACTGCCTTCTTATAAAACACCAGTGTTGGCTATGTTCCATCACCTCACAGATTAGATTAGATGAATAAGAAAATGTCTTAGATACACCCTATTTCCCCTTATTCCTGATTTGTGGATAACTCTGATTTTTATTGCAGAAAAGCTGAAACAACGGTTAATGAGAAGGAAGGAAAATAATAATTTCCGGCCAGATCTGTGTGTTCAGTTTAATTTAAATGAGGACCTCATGTTAATAGCAAGTAGTTCATTACAGTTGCTGGAATGAATAAGATGAGAATTAAACATTGATACTAGGTCAGGACCAGCTGAGGAATGTGCTGATGCTATATACATATCTGTGTGACTATCTGGACATCAAAAGATTCTCATTTATGGAATAGTCCAAGGGGAAAACGAGTGCCCATGATGTTTTGTACTGTGCTGTTGAGAATTTTCTGAATTTCAGCAGCTCATCCCTACGTGAAATAGCAATAAGGAAAATGAGGAAAAAGTTATTGAGTGGGAAGAAAAGGAGACTAAAAAACCCTACTATTTTCAGTAGGGTCAGTGGATCCAGAGAGTGGGCAGTTGAAATTTCATTGGTGACAGGGAATTTATTTCCAAGCAACTAAATGGGAAAGAAACAACCCATGAATGACTTCGTCTCAGTGATTTAATGCTGCAGATCAAACTGTAGATTTTCATTCCAGTTTAGCACAGGAGCTGATGTTTTAGCAATCAAACTAGCAAAATCAGGGAGATGCTGGCTGCAGCCCCTGCAGCAAGCAAGTAATGCAAAGGCCAGGCAGATGCCGTACATACAGCCTGAGAGCATTATCTATCACATATGACACTGCTCTGTGTGCTGCTGTGTTGCAAATGAAAGCCCTGTTTGGACTGAAAGTACTGGGCACCAACCTCCCCTCGTTTGGTTGTCTCTCTTATGAAGAATCTGCCCCTCATTACCTTTCAGTTTTTAGCTCCTTCTGCTTGGCTGATACTGAAACTCAGAAGGGGATGGAACCTGTCTGAGTCCTCCCCTTCCTATGTTCTTTTCTTCAATTCTGGTAGCAGTTAATCAAAGGAGCTAGGAATAGAGGAGATAAAGAATGGAACTGTTTTCCTTCCCTCCTGTTTTTAAGCTCAATGTATAGGAAGGGCTTATCTCATAGGGAAGTATTTAATTTTCTAAAATAGTCTGATGCAATACCACTGTTGCCTGATCTGCTTTGAAATAAAGAATCATACAATATCTTGAGTTGGAAGAGACCCATAGGAATCATCTAGTCCTACTACCTGCTCCCTACAGGACACCTAACTAAACTAAACCATATAACTAAGAGTGTAGTTGAGATATTCCTTGGGCTCTGTCAGGCTTGGGGCCCCCACTTCCCTGGGGAGCCTGTTCTGATGACTAATCACCATCTCAGTGAAGAACCTTTTCCTAATGTCCCCTTTCCTTTTTGAAGTGCTAAGGCAGTGCTTTATGGTGGTCAAACTGGGTTGGCAGCGCCATGTGCAGGAGTCTGTGGAGCTAAACTTAAATAATTTATATCTGTTGAAGGTTTAATCTGTTTGTCTAAATGGCTTTCAGTGTTTCCAAGTTCGTAACTCTTTGTTGATTAATCTGTTAACCAGTAGTTGTTAGCAGTGTGTTAGCAACATCAGCTTCTTTTGAGTCTGTGCAGGCTCAAATTCCTTTATCGCTTTGAAAGCCTCCCTCACCTCATCTTTTACCTCAGCATTCAACCAGCTCTCATGTGCCAGAGGTTTCTTGAAAGGAAACTGGGCTGTGAGTCATTTCTAAAGTGGACTAAGCCTCATCTTGCCCTACTACTGTCTGTAAGGATTCGAGGTGGGTCACTGATACCTCACTGCACATCAAACTGCCAGGACAGTTCAGTCATCTAAGGAACCTCACGGTGGAAGAGCAGAGCATATGACTATATGGTAGTCTGGAAAACACTTTCAAGAAAGTCTTGGTTTTTTGCCACAGCTTGCAGTTTCTGGACAGATATGTTTATTGTCTGATCTACAAGACTGACCTCTTCTGCTCTAGGTGTAGAGCAAGATCTGAAAGGTGACAGAATTCCTCCAGTTTTGAAAGTAAGGGACAGGTAACCTGTATGTTCCTTGCCAGTCCAGACATTCATGTCACTTTTGAGCATAACATTTGAGAATTTTTTCCCCTGACAATAAAGTTATCTCTTCTGGTGGAAAGCAATAGGCTTACCAAAGCAGATTGTGTGATTATATTCCCAGTCATTCTTTTGTTCTTTTTAGCCACCACAACAGTGCATTCTTAACTGAAGACTAACGTGGACTTCTTTTTGTATAAGGATTAGAGTTGAATAGAATATCTGAACCTCAGAAAAATGCAACTCTGGAGGTAAAGAAATGAAGACTAGTCTTTGTAAATCAATGGTGCCTACACAAGGTACAGCCAGAGCCCATTTGATGCTATAAACATTTCAGATCCCCAGTAGGAGAATATTACCATCTAAAAGCAGAATTAGGTAAGCCAAATTGACTACTTGTTTGTTTTTAAGCTACTAAAAGACCATCCCACATGCATCTGATGCAGCAGCTTCTTTTTAGCACATTTGAGAAAACAATCTGGAGGTAAAATCAGCAGCAGAATTGAAACACAGCCAAAATGCTCTACCTTATCGTTTATTCTCTCCATCATCATCTTCTCACCATCTCCTTCATGTACACATACGTCACAGTTTTTAGGTGCTGTTTTGAGACTCCTAGAAATAATTGTTCTATTATAATTGGCAGGTGAGGTCCTATTGCAAGCTTCAGCTCAGGGTTTGCAAATACATATAAAGGGAGGACTGCAGAATTTCACATTAATTTTTTCCCCTTCAGCTCATTGTAAGTCAGCTGAGCAGCACGGTCATGTCATTTGCCCTTATTGTCTTGGGGGAACTTCTGTCAGTTTGCCCAGCACTTGGGGTCAGCCAGATGTTCAGTGTGAACATGAGTGTGATGCCAGCCCTGCCAAGCCACTCGCTCCTCACGCAGAGTGTGAGCACCACTCGCTGCTGCTCTCCTCTCCTCACCTCTCCTCTCAGGGCACCAAGCTGTCTGATCCTGTTTCATGCTGGCACTCCAGATGACAGGAACTATCTCAGGGAAGAAGCTTCATTTACTAAATACACAGGTGATGTTAAAGTGTGAGTAAAAGGTGTAAGTTTAGACACAAATGAGTGTTGCGTGTCGTCACCATAGGTGAAGAATATTGGTTTAAACCAATATTGGATTATTTCTTCTTCAGACACTTGTACTTCACAAGTAGTATGAGTTTCTCTCTTGACTAGTATAAAGATTGACACTGGACTGTGTCACACCTTTGCATTATGTTTGTAGAAGAGATGAAGCAACTCTTAAAAGGCCAGCAAGACCTATGTTAGTGCTAAGGAATCTGTAATCTGTTAAATGGGCCTGTACCCACCTACTGTTGTGATATTAGAGTGATACCTGGCTAATATTTGATGACACTTAATTGATTTTGAGTCATTTTTTGGAGAATATGAAAAATTACTAGAAATGCCATAAAATGACAGTTAAAATCCTGTGACGCATAGTATGGGAATATCAAGTCTCTCAGCTCTCACTCACTAATGCAGTAAGACTGAATGATTCCAAATGAGAGCAGTAATGAGACTAAAATGAAACACTGTTATTGTGTTGAGATGGCATATGTTGTATATCTTTCCAGAAATAATTACTGCAGATTTCTTTGAGCTTTATTGATCAGCAGGAGTTTTTGCACATTCATAAAAAATATAGTCCAAACATAAACAGAGCTGTACTATATATCCAGCAGGCATAAAGCATGCAAGACTTTGTCACAATCAGAATGAATTAACTATTGAGGCTTTTAGATAATAATAGCTGATGAACTAAATTTAGATACATGCCGTTTTCATAATGGCGTTTCTGTTCGTAAGTTTGCTTATATATATTACTGCCTTTTTACAGTTTATGAGCAAACTTATCATTTTTATGCTGAAAAAAAAAGATGATTGTGATGCTAAAGAGATTTACTCCCAAGGAAGTACTGAAAGAGCTAAATATGCACAGCATGGCAGAGAGAGGGCTCAGATGGCACATAGATCTACAAATGTTCAAGGAGTCTAAATGCTGTGGGCAGGAAGGAGACATGCATGGTGCTACAAAGGGAGCAATTGCATGGAACTAACCAAAGGAGCATTCAAACCAAGTGTCAGCAAAAACTTTGGTACTGAGGTGTGGAATCAGAATCCACTGTGATGGAAATTGATAGAAGCAAACTGTCCCTTTTGTTCTAAAGTTCATGTAGTAGATTAATATGCTGGCGTTTTATTGACTGTCATTCCAGTTATTCGTACAGCCTGAGCGCTGTCCTGTCATCTCTCATTCGCTCCTCTGTCTCTTTCTGTACAAGTCTTCCAGGCTGCAGAGGAAGTCTCTTCCGAGTACAATTCCTATTGCATCTTTTCTTCTGTTCTCCTCTCCTTGCTCAATACCTTGGCAAAAAAAATCAAAGAAAAAAAATAATAAAAAAGCAAACCTTTCATAATGTTCCCACTTATCAGATCAAAATGCCTGTGAGGAATTGTGTTAAATCAAACTTCTTGTGAGAACTAGTGATACATTGAACACTTTTACTTTCAAAAGTAGAAGAAAGTTTTGTTTGGTTGTTTGGGGTTTTTTGAGTGCTGATAAAATCTATACCATATCAGTTTTTATTCTGTGGACGTACCAGTATGTTATAAAAAAGCTACTCTGGGAAGCCTTTTAAAATGCTTGAGGATGATCTTCATATTGATCTGCTTACAAAGCCAGATCAAACATTGGGAAAAATACAGGACCCTTATAAATAGTGGTGGTTCTCCAGTTTTTTTAGTATCTCAGTTGGAATTCTTTCATTGGTTCAGACTTTTCTTAGGTGGCTTGATTTTTTCCAAAATGTGGAATATACAGTAAATTTAATAATAGTTTATAGCACTCAGAACCTCTGACAGTGTTGCCCCTTTTGGTGCTTGACTTTATGCATCTAAGTTTGTTGATGCACCTGCTGCAATTTGGTTGGGCATGGGAATGTTACACTTCTGCAGGAAAGACGTAAGATTTTGACAATATCAGCAATAGTAATGGGGCATTTTCACTCAGCCTGGGAAATTTTATTTAAATATAAATAGTCTATTAGAAAATAACAGGAAAATTACAGAGAATATTAAATTCAAGTAAAATTCTTCATTTTCAGGCAGCTTGGTAAAGTGTGACTGCTGTAAAATCCACTAAATTCTTTTGACTTTAATGGAGCTCAGTGGATTTCTAGGTCACCTGGTTTCAGCTGGGATAGAGCTCATTTTCTTACCATGCCAGTTCGTAAAAGTTTGACGTAATTTAGTCAAAAAAGAGAGATACTGTTTACACCTTCAATATTAAAGATATAATACTATCCCTGAAGAGAAGGATTTGTGTGGCATATTATGTTATCTTTGGTAGTATTTCTGTTCATATCAAATTATAATCTAAAGGTCAAGCGGAGATCTTTGAAACGTGTGGAGAGTCTGCACTTTAACCTGTGTGCCTTTTTCTCAAATCAGAATAAATAGATACTTGTAATAATTGGGTAGTTGTGGACCAAACCCCTTCCCTCCCCCCCAGATTCCTTTACATTTCTTGACACGGAGAAACAATAACACCTTCTTCCAGAATAAGATACAGCTATGTCTAAAGTGCTTAACTTGTTTTGAAGCTCCCCAGTAGAAGAGACATGAGGGAAGGGAGGGGAGGGAATCCAGTGGGGGGCCACTGTGATGATTGTGGGCACATGATGTGCAAGGACAGACTGAGAGAGCTGGGTTTGTTCTGTCTTAAGAAATTAAGGCAAGGAGGATATTTTATTCATGTCTTCAACTACCTTACAGCAGAGTCTAAAGAAAATACAGCTCTTGGAAGGATTCACAGGGATTGTTCAAGAGGTGGCAAGCACATGTTAAAGCAAAGGAAGTTCAAATCAGAGATGCAGAGTATTTTTTTTATCATGAATGAAGTATTGGAAGAAAGTGTCCAGTGAGGCTGTGGATGATCTTCATCCTTGGAGAGGCTCATAAGGTGGCTGGACAAAACTCTGCACAGCTTCATCTGGTTAACCCCCTTTAGCAAGGGGTTAAACCAGGTGATTTCCAGAGGTCACTGGCAACCTGTGTGTTTCTGTGATTCTAAGAGACCCAGCCAGAGCTGGTCTGTTCTTGAATACCAAAGTTATGTATGTACACATTAGGGCCAGGCAGACAAAAACCCTCCCAGGCTACAAAGAGCAACTATCTTAGCCCAGCAAATTTCATGTAATTTCTTCTGCCTGAGATGCATATTAATTGGGAAGTGAAACGTAACATTGAAATTAGAGCTGATTCGTGAGGACTTGGTAACCCAGCCTCACTAAAAGGCAAAATGCTTGACTGTATCAAGCTTGCAGTTGATGTTAGAGAGGAAAGACTGCCTGTAAATCTTCTATTTTTTTTTTTCCTCTCCATCCTGGGAGCTGCTGCAGGTGAAGAGCAATTACCTTGCTGGAGCATTTTCACAGGTGTAGCCTACCTGCTTCTGTGCTGTACTTCATATTGCCTCTGGCAGAAAAGAAGCTGATGGCCCTCCTTGCAGACAGTTTAACAGTGTAGGCACTATGTGGTGGAAAACAGAACAGGCTGACTATTGAAGTTATTTGTTCAGATTCTTAAGCAGGTTATGCTAATCTGAATGTAGTTTGGCCTAAACAATTCATTTGCTAAGCCATGAACTTTTGAATTGTTTTGGAATTTATCACTGTCCCAAAGAGACTGCTGGCTCTTGGATCTTCCTACTACTTTCATGTTGTTTGTTGAAGAAAATTTGAATACTACTTTGCAAGGAACTTCTATCTTCTGCCATTAGCTAAGTTGAGAAGGAGGTGATCTTACCGTCTCCTTCCAAGGTGGACCCCTGTCAAACTAAAAGCATTGCTTCAGTGATATGTCTAAACGTAGCAGTCTTGATTTTGCCAGCAGTTATATCACATTTAGTCTCACAGCAAAATGTTCGGAGGCTAACATAATCACACATTGGTTTTCATTGTACTGGGTCACTTTTGTCTTTGGGAGACTGTGAGATGATCAGCTGACATGGAGAGATGGGCAATTTGAGCAACACGATACATACATATGGATGAAGGAGAGGCAGTGGGGAAGCAGAAGGCCCAACCCTGTGTATGAGTGTGTGGTGCTCAGTCACCATGCAGAGAGTCAAGTGTCAAGGGAATCTTGTTTGTTTGGGAAGGAAATGTAATTAGCTTGTTTTTCTTTTGCTATGATGGAAACATGCTTTAAATGATGTAGAGAGTACAGTTCTTGATTCTCCCACTGATATTAAGAGGCTGAATGAAGCAAAGTGGAAGTAGTGGGTCAAAAGCCTAGTACAGCTCCAGTGGGGATGGAGTTGAAAGTTGGGAGTTCCTCTTCTCTAGCAGGTTTTTCTCTCTGACATCAGGAGGGCAGTGCATATCTGTGAGGTAGGCTTGATAGCGGTTGCTTACTTCCTTTCCTCTACTCCTTTAGTGGGAACCTGTGAGAAGGTCGTAGGCTTTGTAGAATATGAAGGTAGCTGCAGAAAAACTGGCCTCAGTTTTCTTACGGGTTGGGAATCAGCAGTGGCAGGCAGAAAGGCATCACCTTGCCTCCCTTCTCATCAAAACTTATGTGGGGTTATTTCAGGTGTAATTTATGAAAAGCTGAGGAGTAGGTACCTCTCCACTGAACCTCTACTAGGTTGCATCCCACTGTTTGACAAGTAGTGTGGTAAAGCATTTCTCTGCACAAGGTCAGATTAATCTTTTTTTATGGAGTTTCACATGAATGCTTTGCTTTGGCATTGTTGTTTCTGCATGCATAAATCTTTATTATACCAACAGCCTACAGCCCCAGTGAACCAAACAAAACTCATTTTTATTATTCCCTGTGTTTATCACCACAGTGAGAGAACTCAATTGAAAAGTTGCTGTTAGAGTTTCCAGCAGGTGTGGCAGGGGTTTAGGTGCTGTGAGCCTTCAGTGGGTTTATGTGTATTCCTTCTAAATTTTAATGGTATATGCCAAGGCTGGTTCTGGCCCCAGACTGGGTGTCATTCCCTTTGGGATGGTACTGAGGATGGAACTGAAAATGAACTGTTGTTGGAGGATGCTGTGGGAATAGAGGGGCAGGTTGTGCATATGTCCATGCATGCATTTTAGTCTGGTGAATCAGAAAATGTGCTGAAGTGTGCAGGCAGTGCTTTGCAGCCAGTTCAGGCTGAAGCCTTGATTTCTGTTTTCCAGCGAGTTAGTTTGGGTTCGGGTATGGTTCTTCCTTGGGGGAGATGACGCCTGCTGACATGTAAGTGCTTGTAGCTTTTACCAGGTGATGAATTTGAAGTCTACATCTTGAGGTTCACCTCATGTAACTTACCTCTGTAATAAAAGATCCAGCATGTCTCTACTGTCTGCACACAGTGGAATTACTAATATGTGTTAGTTATCTGTGATACCACCATCTGGGCTTTGTCAGTGAATGCAAGTGGTAAGAAAGATATAACTAGATATTTTATATAAAACCAAAATATTTTTCTATGGAGATAAAGGATAAACCTACCTATCTAGGTTTTGACTTTCTGAACAGTGCACATTAGGTTTGGTTCACTGTATGACTTCCAAAATCTGCAGTGTGTGAAAGGAAATTCCCAGCTTAGAGGAACATCTGAGTCTGTATAGGAAAAGACTTAGACATGATACATAACCATCACTGAGAAGCCTTTTATTCTCATATTTCTTAAATTTTGAGGGCTCAACTCAGCAATTTTAGCATCTTTTATGATGGCAATGTCATACCTATTTCTCTAGTATGAACTAAGTTAGGAGCACCATCTTGGTTTCTCCAGAAGGTCCACCCTCCTTTTGCTGGTGGACACACCTGCACAGCTGGCAACAACAGCTGCCTGCTCCAGGCTGAAGATGGGGGTCTTTAGCAGAGTTGGTGTTGCAAGGGAGAACACTCTTGAGTTGTGAAATTTCACTTAATTTATTGCCAGTTAGGATAAACTTTTTAATTGCTAATCCTGGTATTGAGAAGTAATGACAGACCCCTTGCCATTCTCCAGTCCGCTCCCTGTGCGTTGTACTCAGTCACGAGGGTCAGTGCAGGAGGCTTTCCTTCTTCTGCCACTCTTTGTTTCTTGCTTTTCTTTTTCCCATGACTCCAGGGTGGGGTACTCCCCATGCCACCATCCTCTCAAAGGCCTTGCTCCTCCTGGGTATCCATGTGTGCAGGTGTCCTCTGCCCCTATGCCTACCTTGCCATTGTCTCTGGTGTCTCCTGCCTCCATGGGCTGCTGCCTGTAGGGACAGTTTCTCTAAAACTAGTTGCCAGATCATATCCTAAAACAAACCATTCCCCATCAGCTGTTAAAAATATTCTTCTTTAGGCTCTCCTTTCTCCTGCAAACTCATTCCTGGCTTCATCTGTACTCTCTTCATGCTGCTGAGTGCAAAGAAGGGAGGAAAAACATTTTTGAAAGCATATTGAAAACAGGTCCCTGAATTTTATTCCAGTTCCTGGACATACCCAATGTTCCAGGCCATGTCCTTTGAAGTGGGAACTGGAGGCTATTGGCCCTGAGGAGATGGCAGAAAAGCATGAGGGGTGAGTGTGGACACCACAGGAGCAGAAAAGATGGTTTATGGGTTGTCTGGTTGTGCGTGAGCATGTGGTTGTACACTTCATAGGTTTTAGCTGCTGAGCCCTCTCATCTCTACTGGGTGTGTGAAATGCGTCTTTTGAAGGCTAATAACTTTCCCACAAAAATGCACTCAGTTGGGGAAGACAAAAAGCATGTGCCTTAAACAGAGGCACACCGTTTCAGGTCCCTCCTATACACACTGCAGTATGAGAGGATTTCAGATTAAAGCACCAGAAATTTAACCTGGGCAGAATAACATACTTTGCCCTGCTTCATCCTTAAAAGTAATTGAAGTGCTATTTCTGACATTCTTCCAAAAGCTTTTATCCTTTAGAGAGACACAAGCACAGAATATATAAACACAGACAGTTAAGGTTTTGCAAAATGATAAGCTGATGAAATTGAGGTCTTGTAGGATATGCTGATCACAGTTTATAATGAGCCCTTCCTTTGTCCTAGAAATTGTCTAATGCAACCCTGGCTATGCCAGGGAATTTCACAGGGAGAGAGTGGTATTCAAATGCATCTTTTGGAAAAGTGGTGCTTTATGGATGAGCAAAAAAGTGCTCTGCAGCCAAATAAATAGAGCAAAGTGTCAATGCATCTTTGCAGAGAGTATTATGCTTTGTCCTGGTTCAGTTAATCGCGTGCAGCAGGCTAAAATTGTAGAAAATAAGCAAGCGGCACCAAGACTGGTTTGTAAAGCCATACAGAAGGTCAGTGTTGGATGGTAATGATATGGAAATCAGCTTGGGTCTTGAGCATAAATGGGTTCTGTGATTCAAAACTGGACAGTAATAGGATCCAGTGTTAGGGTCAGGCAGGCGTGAAAATACTGGTGGTGAAGATTTGAAAATAAATAATTTAAGATTCACAGGGCAAAATGCAATGAGTTCTGTAGACAGAGTAATTGTATGAGGGGAGAAAAGTATTTTCCCCTTCTTGACCTTTTGCCCTCCATTCAGTCACAGAAATCCATAGGTTCAAAGGTTTGGTTTTGACTTACCAGGCAGTGCAGAAATTCTGATAAAGGCTTAGCAGCTATTAAACTTTCATAAGTTTGCAGCCTTGTGGTTGAAGCTAAAGAGACAGTAACTTTTTTTTTTTCTCTTGGGGATGGAATTCCAATTAAGTTGGTGTTGCTCAGTGTTAGAATTCCAGCCTTACAGGCTGCTAAGTGTGTGGAATTTGTGTTATGGGGAGCAGGACCTTTGCCTGAGCAGAAAAAGTTTCCAAAATTATTCTCTCTTGTAGCTGTCTTTACAAAACAGTTTCATTTAAGGCTCTGATAGCGCCCATTCTAAAGTCTGTGCAGCTGCTGTGTTGACACTGCTGCAGACCTGTGCCGCAGACCCATCATCATCTCAACAAAATGCAGAGGATGTGGTTTTCCAGAAGTGTTTGGCATTGCCAACATTTCCTCTCACTGAAGTCAATCAGAACTGAAGGCTTTAGAGAATATACCTGAAATGCCTGCATTGAAAGTTTTTTATCCGCTCCTTTGAGCTTTTGAATACTGGGGTTTAGACAGTTCCATGGCTTGTAGGAAAAGGAGGTGGACTGACTTCACTTTGATGTCTTCAGTACAAATCAGGCCCTTTCAGCTGAAACTCTTGGGTGATTTGTGTAGCTGCCTGAAACTGCTCATAAGCCTACTTGGTATACCTTTCACTTCTCCCACAGTTCCCACTGAAAGGAGCTATGACTTCATGGGTTACAGCCCAGGCTACCTTCTCTTTCAAGGGGAAATTGAAGCTGTGGATTTCACTGATAGCACTGGATATCACTGGATGTCCTTGGATATCTCATTGGTATCACTGATGTCCAATGGGGGGGCAGGAAATAAAAAAACCCAGTGTGGGAAGAGTCCTTGAGTGTTGTCAAATAGAGCACTGGCTTGTTCTTTGTGGGGTTTTAGGCTGTTCTACTGAAACCAGTGATATAAATGAGCCATATATATGCCCAGATACCATCGTGTTTCCTGGCTACTATTTTACCTGTTTTTTCAGTTGCTACATATTTGTATCTTGCTGACTATATGACTCCCAGTCTCCATTCTGCATGATCTGCTGAATGTACTTACTGTGCATCCAGGAAAAGCTGAAATAGATGTTGATGGCTTTTGTTTTTGTTTTATCCCCCATCCCTTCTTCTCTTGACAGTTTTTTATCATGCTGTTAATTATATTTCTGTTGGAGCTCACTGTTGTGATTCTGTTCTTTGTCTACACCGACAAGGTAAGTCAAATTCTTCATTTTTCTTTCCCCTTCAGCAAATTTATATGCCCCTTTCCCCGATAAATAAATCATGAAGCACTTGGCTTGGTATGCACATCATGCTTCTGTCTTCCTTGAGACACTCTTCTCAGAAGGAGCTCACTCAGAATGCATAAACAGCCTTGCAGGACTGGGCTGCCTTGCTTGCTCATGTGTACAACTCAAGGTCACAGATTCTGTCAAGTGCATCTGTCACTAACACAAAACAAAACAAAAAAAACCAAACAAATGCCAAAAACCCCCACAAAAAAAATCAAAGAAACCAGTGAGCCTTCCTAAGAGCATGTAAGAAGAGACACCCACCAGAATGAATAGGATTTTTAAAAACTATGTTTACAATTTAAGAGCCACGCTGGTGTTGTTACAAAGGAGGTGTCCTTAGCACAGGCAAAGGCGCAAAATTCATTATCTTTCCATGTTGCTTCTTGCAGCAGATATGTACTTCTAGTGGAAAGCCAAGGTAAATGTTTAAAAGTTCAATAAACAAAGCTTTTGTTTGTGGTTTCAAATTTTACTTAGGTTTGACCATTGCTCCTTCTGTTGTAAGGGCAATATTTGCTCTCTGAATTATCTTTATCCTTAAAATACTTTTTCTTTAAGAAAATTTTACATTAATAAATCCAATACGAGGGCATAATTGTGTGCAACCTGCCTATTCAACTGAAATGGTCAAATAGTAAGGGAGTTTGAAAATCACAGGGTAAGTGGCAAAATTTTGCCAGTAATTAACAGTTATCAGGTGCATGACCAATAAATGCCTTCTGGAATGGAAAGGCAAAGTAGCAAATGAATTTAAGAAACAAACAAACAAAAACCCTTCACAAAATATCAAAATAAAATAAAGATTAACAGTAGACCTAGTTATATTCAGGATGTTTAGCAATAATCTGGATAAGGAGTGGATAAGGTGTCAACATTACTTTCCAGAAAGGCTCCGGATTTATTAATGAGCACTGTGAGTGATTGTCAGGTGCACTTCTGAAGGACTGAAAGGAGCTAGGTTGCTGAACAACATCCTGTAGCTGGAACATGGAATTAACTTGCAAGGTAATTACAGTAGAAGGGACAGTTTAAAATCACTTGTATGCATTATTGGAGTCTGAATTACTTGTTCCCTCATGGGAGAAAGGTCTACATGTCATACATGAATAAAGGCATCTACTTAATATGCATTGGGCCTCCAAAACCCGAATACAACACCTGGTTATGTTTTAAAAGGAAATTGTTCAGAAAATATTATTGTGTCATTGTATAAATTGACAGACTTGCCTCACTGTGAGTGTAATGCTGAGCTTTGGTTGTGGAAGCGGTTAGAGACGCTGGAAAGGTGGGAGAGAGAAGTCATGAAGAGGGATTATGCAGACAACCTAGATTTAGTCTGGGAAAGGAAAGAGATCCTCTGCTGAGGAGATTTTAAGAAAAGAAATTATAGTAGTTTCTAAAATAATGACAGACCTAAAATAAAGACCTGAAGGAATACATGAAAATATTAGGGATTAGATTTATACGATAAATATTTGTTATATGCCACATCATCACCCTGTAGAATTCCCTGATTTGGCTGGTGTTGAGGCTGATAGTTCAATAAATGTGTGGGTATGGAGGAAAAGGAAAAAACCAGTGAAGTGTTTCTATTCATAAAGCAGTCAGCTCTGTTAGGTTGACAGGTGTGTTACAGAGAATATTCGCCCTCACTCTTCAGAGGTAAAAACAGTGGAAAAAGTTTCTGGAAGGATTCCCTCCCTCCTTCAGCCTTCTTAATAAAGGATCAGGAAACTAACTTTCCTCAGAACCATGTACTGTAGGTTGGTGCAGGAGGTACACTGCAGTTGTATGTAAGGTAAAAATGGAGCCTAAAATATGGGCTTCATGTTAGTGCAGTTTTGCTGAGTTAACAAATTGCTGTAGGCTGTGTATTGTGGATGATCAAATTTGAGACTGTTAATGTGCCCGTATGACTTTAAATTTTACACTGAGGAAAGCAATAGTTTGTGTTACACTCATAGTCCTGACTATGGAATGAGTAAAACAGCAGCAGCCTAAAACTACTACGTTTAGAATTTGCATGCTGGCTTTCCTCATGTGAAGAGAAGTATTGCCACGTGTATGGGGAAGGAGCTAAGCCAAATGAGTCTACTACAGTGATCCAGTTAATGTAGTTCCCTGGAAAATCAGTGCAGGAACAACCTACACTAGCACTTGCCCATCAGAAGACAGTAACATTAATTTTGTGTGCAAAAGAAGAAAAGGATTCTGCAGATTATGACTTTGAGGACCTCTGTATCAGTCATTTTGGATATAGTTATGTATAGGTACACAAGTATAAGCATTTTTTTGAAGTACCTGGTAGCTTTGTGTTAGTTAGGACTGTATGTGCATGTCAAATTCTTCCCACAATAAAATGGAGGCCAACTGTTATTTTCTGTTTCTGGCTTGAGAAAGGGATTGAATAATGGATCCCTTTGCAGTTTTTATTTACTCCTGCTTTGTCAAGTGAAAGAATTTTGGAGTGGATACTTTGTCCCTTCCTGCTGTGAATTCTAGTGAACGCTCTGCTCTTCCTGTGAAGCAGGCAGTGCTATGACCCTATTTAGGTGCAGAGGCAGGAGCTGAGAGTTGCCCAAGACTCTGCAGGAAGGTGAGGCTGATTCTAACTTTAGAGCTCTCGGTGTCTTGGCTGCTGAGGAGGGACTGGAGAGGCTGAGCTGTGCCCATGGCAGGGCTGGGCTTTGCCGGTGACTTGGTAGCACTTGTCTAGCGAATGGTGTCCCTTTTGTTCCTTCTGCTGTAGAATGGGCACAGCCACAGGCTGGTGCTCCTGCAGGAATATCAGCCACGGGATGGGTGTACATCCATGTGTGTGTGGACACACTGCATGGGCTTCCAAGCTATGAGCAGTGTCTGTATCCACTGCCGGGACTGTTGCTTTAGTAGTGTGTTAGTTATTAAAAACATCATTACAAATGTTCTTTATGGCCATTCATGGATACGTTTTTGGTGCAGCCCTTTTATTCTTTTTGCTGTTGAAGAATGTGCAGCTGTAGAGGTAAACAGGACAGGCTGCTAGGAGTCCCCCTTTTCTCATTCATCACCTTGGGAGAAGCCAAAAAGTTGCCTCTGCCTCTCATTCTAGTGACTTGGTAGCAGCTTCTCTGAGCTTTTAAGCAGCCAGCTTGCCCTCATGCCCTAGAATGTCATCTTTTCTTTTCTTGATGGACAGATATTTATCTTGATCTCAGGAGATAAATGCTGCCCTGAAGCCTACAACGCTTTCTCTGAACTAGCTGTGTGGTCTGGTATTGTAAAGAGAGGGACTTGGAGAAAGCTCAGGAATCCATAATGTAGGAAGGGAAAGCTGTAATGCCTTGCTTGATCTCTTTGGCAGGGCCCGAGTTCACATCTTGTTCATATTCCTTCAACTGTGCTGACTAGTCATGTTGCTAAATAGGAGTCTCTCGACTTCTGCAGAAGACACTGTGGGCTGTAATGAAATGGATTCCTGTGGGATGGTTGTCAGGAAAACATACAGGCCTTTTATTTTGTCCTCTCAGTTTCCAAAGCAGCAGTGACTGGTTCATACACTGTCTTCGGCAAAAAGTGAGCACCTGAGGGACTTGGAAGGTCCTGTTGGTGTGTGTAGATGTTCATATGCAAGTTCCCAAAGTGTAGCTTTTATTTTTTTGAGGTCGGAAATATCAGCTCAGAAGATGTGGGTATTGAATGGAGTTTGTGTGATTATGAGAACTAAGGCAGGTTGTTATTGACCTCGAGTGCAGTATTTTTCAGACTACATTTATGCCCCATTTGAAACCTCAGCAACGTTGTAAATGATGATGTGAATGGCTGCCATCTATAGATGGAATATTCTCTTCAGTATGTTTTATTTTGATTCCATTAATACGGAGCAGCATTTGACATTTTATTCAGTTTGTCATTTCTGTATGAGGCTCTCTATGTATTTATAAGAGATCCATAAAGTACTGATAGGGTTAACCTTAATTTTATTGTGATATGAAGCAGCAGAGTCTTTTCCTGTCAGAGGCTGGATACTCATATTTCTCAATACCAGATTAGATCCTGTTGGAATATAAATTATGCTAATAAAATGCACAGTCTTGTACCAGTTCTAACTTGTATAATCCTTCTGGGTTTAGAATCGGTATTTATTTTTACTGTGATGATTCTCCTGGAGGCACAGGGAAAAAAAGTCCGTATTTATTTTTTTGCAGCTGTAACATGATTTTTTTCAATAGATTTATTCAGATGCCTGCATTTTATATGATTTACAGGCACAGCTATTTAATGCCCACAAATGGAAGAACATAACTAAATGATGTGAGGGGGTTTTGTTATTTTTGTGGGGTTTTGTCTTTTTAAATGTCAAACTGAGTAATATAAGATAGAAAGGAACAAAAGCACTGAAGGATCACTGACTCTGATATTTGATTATGGCAGCAGTTACTGTTATTGGCAACTCAAAGTTAGGATGAGAATGTTCAGTAAAGATTAGGCCATTAACTCACTTGGGATCCCTGTGAAAATGGCAGCCTGAATTCCATGCCTGCATAGCTGTGTTGAAAATGGCCCACAGAATGGTCCACGGAGGATTGAAAAATAATGGCTACTTCTGTTTCTCATGAGATGTGTGAAAATGTTCTTGTGTTCCGTGTTGCATTAATTTGCAATGAGCTCCTCTGTAGTTTTACTGCTAGCATATAAAAAATATAGTGTGTATAGTGATGCATTTCTTGCTTTTTTTCTCTCTCAAAAAAAATTGAAAATTATTGTAATTCCTGATTGATATTTTGCCTCACGCCATACAGAGGCAGCAGATTGGAATGTAGTGGATATGATTTCAAGTGTAGCTCAGTCCTCACAACCTCTTTGACATTTGGCTTTAAAAAGTGGGAAACCAGAATCTCTTCCCTCTGCTGCACTCATGCTCAGTTGCTCATTGAGGAAGGGATTCACAAAAAACTGAAGAAATTATTCATACAGAAAGTTTAGTCCAAGTCCACTGCAGAAGATTGTCCTCGCTGAGCTTCTGTCAAGAGAGCTTAAAAGTTTTCCAAGTTTGCCTTTGACAGAGCTTTTAGCAAAGCAGGATGTCTCCTCGGGCAGATAAATGCCTCACGTTCCTGATCAGCATATCCTGCAGGGCTGTGCACACAGGAGATATGAATGTGTTTAAAAATGGAGACATGGAGGCTAAAGTGAAGGGACAAGACCATCTACATTGTATGCAGTTTAGAGAAGGTCTTAAATTACTGCAAAGAAATAGCTTGTGGAAAATACTGCAAAACTGGCTTAGTGGCTGGTCACTTCACCACTCTTCAGTCAGATGGCCTGCCTTTCATTCCAGTGTTTCTCCATCATCCATTTGACTTTGCCTACACCATCACCTTGTCATAGGTCTTAAAACTTCTTGCTGTAGAAACTCATGAGTGATGGTAGAATTTACTGGGTCCATGTATCCTCCTTTGCCACAGTGGACACAGCTGTTCCTGCTGCTGTTCAAGGCTGAGGGGGAATTTCAGAAGAGCATCTGCATGGGTTGGTGTCTGCACTTGTCGGCGTGCAGAGAAGGCTCTCAAGAGGACAAGGCCAATTTTAACGCTATGGTGTTACTGTGGGGGTGTGCTGTATTAGCATAATTAGCTTTAGAGAATGCAAGTCCTGAGAGATACATATATATATATATATATATGTATGCAATGGCTTCTGAGCACCCTGTGTGTTAATGCTTTATTTTCCAGTTAAGGTTCCATTCGTTTTGTTTTCAAAAGACCTTTAACGTTATCAAGTCCAACCATCAAGCAGTTCCTGGCATGTACCCTCTGTCTGCCAGTGTTATGAAGTTAGGGGTTTGCGTAAGTGCTGACGTAGCTAAAAGCTCTTTCTCAACATGAACAGGAGCAGCACTGCAGGCAGATGTGGAGGAATGTATGGATTGCCTCCTGGGTGGCCATGCACTGCAATTACTGCTCTGTGAGGCTGATGGTCAAGTATTTTATTTCTCTAATGGAAAATAATGTTACATAAATGGTGATATAAAATAAGAAAAGACAGAAGTGTTTCTGTGGGTTTTTTTACTTGGTAATAAGCTTAATTTTAGCTAGTTTATTAGCATTTCAGTACTGGTGTCACACAATAGGGAGTTGCAGAAATTTCATCAAAAGAATTTAATTATAATCAATTCATTTTGGCTTCTTTTCAGCAGAGCATTCAGGGATAAGTTTAAATCTCTCCCTGTTCAGCACATTACTTAAGTGTATGCTTAAGCCCACATGACTGATTTAATAATATGCTCAAGTCTTGTCAAAGTTGATATGCATCTTTTGTGTCTTTTAAAGAAATACTGCTAGGGAAATGCTAATGACAGTGAAAAATTCTTAAGAGTGTAAAGACGCATCACATCTTTCATTCTGTAGGAAATTTAGTGAAAAATAACGAATGCTTGCTTTAAAGCGTTATTGGCTATTTTTTTCCATTTGCTCTGAACAGCTTTCCATTTGGTATCTTGAACTCTAACGCATCACTTTAACCTTTTTTTAGGCAGGAGGTGATGAGGGGGGTGGAATCTATTTGCCTGTGTGACTGAAAAAAGCAAATACACCAGAGGAAGTCCCGGTAGTTTCACTAATTCATTTGTCAAAGGAGGATTTCATTGAAAGTGCACTTCCAAAATGTTATTAACAGGCCTGTTGAAGGATAGCACAGTATTGATGAAAAGAATTAAGTGCATGCTCAGAAATAGGTGTTATTTAGGAACAATAACTGCAGATAAAATGCATTAGGGCTCCCCACTGGGAACTCTTGATCAATGATTGATCAAGGCCTAATTGATTCCTTGAATAAAATGTTAGCAGGGGAATGGGTGCAGGGAAAGGAAAATCAAACTTT
Source organism: Anabacerthia variegaticeps (assembly GCA_035583185.1). Taxonomy (NCBI): domain Eukaryota; kingdom Metazoa; phylum Chordata; class Aves; order Passeriformes; family Furnariidae; genus Anabacerthia; species Anabacerthia variegaticeps. The sequence goes on along the minus strand of JAWWEW010000165.1, from coordinate 16,838,564 downwards.
CCTAAATTAAGCTCCATATCTAACACAAATACTCTTTGTAAAGATTAGATAATGCAGCAGCCTGACAGCTATCTTCCTATTTTGGCTGAATTCAGAAATGAAGACGGAGGTAGGTCTTGCCCTAGGCAGTATGGATTTTTGCTCATATTGCAATGAGTACCATATTTTCCAGTGTCGTGCTGCACGGTTTGGAATAATGCCTTTTTCTCAGGAGAAATCCAATTCTGACCTCCAGCCTGGCTAAGTGGGATATTAATTCCCAGATCTGTATAGATGAACTGAACGCAGCTGTTGCTGACATTATGCCTGGCTTAGAGTCAGCCAGATCTGTCTTTTATTTCTTGACATCACTGAGTCGTCTACGGGTTTCCTGGTACATATTTAGCAATGTATCAGCTAGTCTGTAACAGAAAGAGGTGTATCTGGGCTTCTTTCTTTCAAGTTTGTAATATCTAAATACAGATTACCTAATTATGTCAGGAACATGTCAAATGATATCTTTATTGTGACAGCACTTTCACGATGATCTGTTTCCCATGCCCATATCTCAAGTTTCAGGTTTCGTAGTAAACAAAATATGAGTGGCGCAGCTGGTTTCATTTAGGTTTTTTTGTCTGTCATCTAAAAGCACATTACAAGTTGTATGTAGTTCAGCTCTGCTTTTGGTGACTTGGGGAAGTGATGTTGAAGGCTAAATCCTGAAGGTGCGGTGTGTCCTGGGAAATACTTAATGCTCTCATGTCTGAATGAATGGAATGGGACCTTACTATTCCAGAAGACAAGTGTTTACATGACTCACCTATGGTCGCATAAGAAGCCATTTCATCATCTAGGTGCATTGGGAATTGAATTCAGTGCCAGGGGAAGTAAAATGAGGGACACTGGTTTACATACACCTGATCAACAGTTTTAGCTGGTGACTGACCCCTGGTTTGCATCTGCTCTAACTGCTGGCACTCATTTATACCATTTTATTTGACAAAGAGAATAATGACAAAAAAAGAAAACAATGTTTTAGAAAAGCAATAAAATAAATAATTAAGGCAGCTTTAGACATTAAAGTACAGGCAACATCAAATGCTGAGGAATGACTGAGGTAGTACATTGAAACAGACAGCACATTTTTTATTCATTCTGTGAACATTTTTGATGTGTCACAATGTATTTCAGGCAACATTAGAAAATGACAGTAAACTAAATGCTTAACACTTTTTACATATAAAAAAAGAGAAGGGAAGATGACTTTTTGTGTTATCAGACTGTAAGCAGGCCAGGAGCATATAGTCCTTGTCTTGGATTTGTCAGCTGCAGCTGAAGAATAATGAGGTGGGTTGACCACTTTATTAGGTAAAGTTTGCAGCTGAGGTTTTTCAACTCCTTCCTTTTATTTAACTCAGCAGTGGTATACTCAGAAGTAGTTGAAATTAGGAACGGCATATCAGTTGATCAGCAGCTATAAACCGTTGCCAGTTCTGGGTTCTCTTAGTGTGGAGTCTGTTGACTTCAAGGTCACAAATCATGCTCAGGTATTTTATAATACCCAAACTGTGATATGTACAAAGCTTCTCATTGGAAATATTGCTGCACTGCAAGACAGTGTTGTCCTTTCAATTCTGGCTGTGAAATTCAGGTGTAGGGAGGAGGTTTAGCAAGTGCTCTAGACGCCAGACACTGTACTTTTTGAAGTATATTCCCCAGACTTACAAAACCAGCACAGTCAAATAGTCAGTGGTGATTCTGAATCAGTGGTCATCGATACCTGCTGCTGATATACCTGGTACCAGTTATATCTGTAGTAATCTTTAATAGAGATTAATAATATTTAATCATGTGGGATCTTGGACTCTCTGAATATATGTGCAAAAAATCACTGATGGACATAACAACAGGAAGTGACTGAGTGGAAGAGAAGGAGTAGATTTTATGTAAAAAGACCTGCCTCTGCCATTTGTACATAAATCAGTGTCAAAGCCAGCACAAGCCAGGTTCCCACTGAGAACACCCAGCTATGGGAAGCCACACCTGTGGTGGTGGCAGCAGCGAGGACACTCTGCTGACATTGCTAAGACAAAGCTATGTCTTAAAAGAAAGCTGACTGAGAGCTTTATTTTACAGTTTCTGGATGCACACATTTCCTACTTGACACATTCAGTGCCTCTGATAAGTTGGATGATTGTAATATAAGACAATTTTGCAACAGTGTCCTGACATTAACAATGAATGAGGTGTGTGCAGAAATTGTTGTAACCATGGCACAATCTCAGTGCACTTTGTTGTACCACAATTATTTTGTGTACCCTCTTTTATGCCTTTAAGTTGCAGGGAGGGGCATCCCAGAGAGCAGAGAATTCTCATAGGAGATTCACTTTCACCATTCACCTCCCCCTCCTGCTATTCATTGTCTTTCATACTATCTCTTAATGAGATTTTCTGTGATAGATTATCAAATTATTATACAACAATGTATGTTTTGATTTTCTTGCTTGCTCCATTTTGCACTTTACTGCCATAAGCCAAGAATGATCTTTCTCTGCCAGACGTTTTTGCCATCTGCACTTTGCCACTCTGAGCCACAGGAAAGCAGAGCAATGCATGTCATCATCTTCAGCAGTGCTGATGTTGCCTCTGTTAACAAAGTCCTAACCTCAGCATTTAGGAAACCTTTTCAGAGGTCACCTTGAAGGGCATATTGAAGTGCAAACTGAATTGCATGTTAAAAATTGGCAAATTATGTAAATGAAGCAAAATGGAAAAGATTCAAAATATCATTGAAGATATTTAAGAAAACAACTAAAAATCTTTCTCTAAAGAACAAAGAAAGGAGGAAGTCATGAAGCATGTAAGATTTTGATTCAAAAGCAAATGTTTGTTAGGGTTATCACACAAAACATTTAGTCTTTCTTTTAAAAATTCACGACTAAAGGACTTGCAAAAAGATTTGAATTAATCAAAATAGTCGAAGGGATATTTAAAAGCGGTGAAGAGAAACAACATTACTCTATAAAACATGCACGCACAAGGAAATGTTGTGCAGATTTCTTTCAGGTCCACCTTTTTCTCCATGAATAGGAAACGCATTGTGGTTGTCACAAAAGCTTCTTCTCTTTGCAAACAAAAGAGAAGAAACGGTTTTTTCAAGGTCAGGCAGCTTGGGGGAAAAATTGCTTTTGAGGACTGTAAAGAAAGCAGGAGGAGAATGTGCTGCATACCTTGAAGTGTGTTGAAATGGGGCTGATATTTAAGTAAATGTCAGCAGAGTGCCCTCGCTGCTGCCACCACCACGGGTGTGGCTTCCCATAGCTGGGTGTTCTCAGTGGGAACCTGGCTTGTGCTGGCTTTGACACTGATTTATGTACAAATGGCAGAGGCAGCTCTTTCATAATGACTGTTGTTATCACTGAAGAGCACTGAGCAGTGAGCTTTGCTTTTCCGATTGCCTGCCTTGAGTTTTCTCTCTTTTGACTCTGTTCGTGGAGGTGTTTTCATGTAAGCGCATCAGTGAGAGGTGATTGGATGGGTAAGACTAGAACACTGGAATTGCTGCTGGGTATCACAGTTTTCTCATATCCATTTCAAGCCATTTAGGAGTTTAGCTACACGGTACAGTATCAAATACCAGCACAGAACAAATACACAAGTTACCACTTTCTGTGTGGTAAAATCCTGGCCTTAGTGAAGTCAGTGGGAGCTGCCTCTTGTCTTCTGTAAAGCTATTTTCCTTAATTTTAGCATTTTTAATTCTCTTTCCCACTTTCCAACATAATGATCCAAATAATGCTTGCTTGAGTGTGTGAAATTATGTATTCTGGTGCTATAGGGGATTCCACTGCATGGCAGCTGCAATAATTGGGGAGTTTTGTTCCCAAGCTTGCCTTAATCTTGTGATGGAGAATGTGTAGGATGCTGCTGCCTGCTCAGAAATTGGTTGAATCTTGGCTGCAGAAAGTTCACATATTTCCAAAAGAAATGTAGTTAATGACATCTACATTCCTGTGGGTACTCATTTCCTAATCTCTGCTGTGATAACTTGACTTTGCCATCCATGTTCTTAACGACTGTGCAGCACCTTTGCCAGGGTACAGAATTGCAAACTTGTTTAGTTTAGGAAGGATCTCTTGAGATCTGTAGTTCAACTCCCTCTTCAAACAGGAACAGCTAGAGCAGAGTGCCCAGGACTGTGTCCAGTTGGGTTTTGACTGTCGCCACAGATGGAGACTCCACAATCCCTCTGGGCAATCTTTTGCAGTGTTTGACCACCCTCACAGTGTCCTTCTTTGCTTCAAGAGTACATTTCTGGCTCATGGTCAACTTAATGTCCACCAAGAGCCCAAGGTCTTCCTCTGCAGAGCTACAGTATCGAAAGCTGTCCTAAAGGCAAGGTAAACAACATCCACTTCTCTCCCCTGATCCACAGAGATAGTCACCATATTGGGGAAAACTGTCATGTAAGTTAAACAGTATTTCCCCTTCGTAAATCCATTCTGACTGTTCCCAATCATCTTCCTGTCCTTCATGTGTTTGGAAATTGTTTCCATGATTAGTTGCTCTTTCATCTTCCCAGGGGCTGAGGTGAGAATGACAGGCCTGTAGTTGCTGCATCTTCCTGTTTGCCCATGTTGAAGATAGGAGTGGTATTTGCTCTCTTCCAGTGTTCAAGAACTTCTCACCAGCCTCTGGTGGGACAGAGTCCTCTCTTGCCTTGTATACTTTTGGCATTTCTTGTCCAGAAATTTCAACCAGTGCACTGGCAAACAACAGCCAGGGCACTGTATATTCTGGAGCAGATGAAACATATATCTGTTACACTCCCATTTCAGCCTTTTTATCTCATTCTGGGTACTAATTTTGAGTATCTAATGCAACTAGTGATCACTTTTCACAAAAGTTATGGGAGTTGAGTGTATCTGAAATCTGTGTGCCTACCAACTACTTGAATTAATTTAAGTATTTTTTGCTTTATAGTTATTTGTTGAAGGCATATAATGGCAAAAGCTTTCCAATGACAAAATACTCCCACTGGTGCATACCATAGGTTTGTCATGATTAAACAAAAGGAGAGGAGTTGAGTTAAAAGTGAATATGCAACTTAAGGCTTTTTCTCTTTGATACTTATTGAAATCAGTGCTTTTCCAATTGGGCTTTGTCTGGCATTTATTTGAAATGCCTTTTTTTAAAACTTTGAGTTCCTGAGATGTGCTTGATATCAAATTGCTAGGGTGGCAGCACAGAGAGGCTTCATTCCACATTGAGCTGGACTTGTTGAGAGTTTAATGTATCTCTTTTCCATTTATGCGCCTTTATTAGATTTTGTGATTGGTTATGGTTATATTTTTTATTGACCCCATAAGGATCCACTAGTGCTACTTATGATAAAATGGAGAATTTGGCTTTTTGCTTTCACATATTAGTGGGGCAACGCAGATTCCATAGGAGTCGGATTCTGGATTCCTCAGGCTCTTCACTCCTGATCCAGGAGCAGCTCCTACACACTCCTTAAGACACCACAAAACTGTGAACATCGCTGTGTAGCTCTTTGAGGAGATTGGATCAGGATCTAAGATGCTAAACTGTGCTCTCCTGCTTGATCTGTAAATAGATAGTAGATACTTTTCTGTTCCAAAGGCCTTCCTCCACTTGCTTCAGGCATGTTTTGAGCAAGGTTCCACTGGAGTAGCTGGCCCTTTGGACAGACCTGTCTGCAGTATGCCTGGGAGAGCTTTTGTCCTCCCGCTGAGCCTGGAGTGACACTGTAAAGAGGCTCATGGCAGGTCCTGGTGTGAATTTGCCTGTATGTGGTCTCTGCTATGTCCTGTTTATCAGGTACATGCCAACAGCCAGATTTAGAGGTAGACAAATGAGCCTTTTCCACGTGACCTTATGAAACAATTTCAAGGCAAAGAGCAACATATTTTAAGTCACTGTTTCACAGACTATATGTGGGTTTTTTCTGGCCTTGGTAGGATGCCGTGCAGTGGTATAACCTGTAAGGGTCACTCAGTAAGGCCTTGTCTATTCCGTAGCTTTTATGTTTAGAGTTGATACATCTCATTGATCTTTTTTTCTTTTAATAGCATATTAAATTCAAGGATTCCAATCTTACTCTTTCTCAGGATTTTTTCCATATGAACTTCTCTAGATGAGATAATTTTTTCAGAGAGGAGCTAAGGAGTCCTGTTCTATAGAGATTTTTTTTTTTTTAAAGTGGCATATTTGGAGATTGAGAAACAGAGCTAATAAGAATGTAAAGTGCACTGCTTGAAGCTTGTTTCTTCAGTCACACAATTATTCTTTCTTCTCAAAGACTGTTTGCCTTGTTCAGCTTAACATCATGAATCCCCAATTTAAATAGCATGAACTGGGAGGATCAGGTTTCTGATCTCTGAGAGCTTGCAATACCCTGGTTACTCTAACCTTCCAAGAGTAGAGGACATGGAGAGGTGCCCGTGTCAATTCTGGCTTGCTCATCACTTGACCTTCAGTCCTTGAAACAATGACCCAGTGGGAATTTTAGGTTGCACGCCGACAACTTTTATTCTGTTTGAACAGAGTTAAGTGGAGTTAATTAGGCAAGAATTTGACACTTGTTATAGAGGTTGTTCTTAAATAACTTCTGGGTGCTCTTTTAAGTGGTGGTGGTGGAATCTGATAAAGGGAGAAATTAATGCTAAAGCAAAATAATATTTGACAGTCAGCTAAGTACATCCTACATAATGAAAATGTGTTTTTAAGCTCAGAATGATTTGGGTGTTTCTCCCCAGTTGACCCACTTGGAGATATTTTAGAGAGGCTTGAATGTTGAGAGTTCATGAAAATGAGATCTGCCGGGATGTGGAGTGCCCCAAATCCCTCTCATGTCTGCAAATCATCTCTGAGGTGGAGTGACCCTGAACAGCAGTACAGTGGTGAGACATGGTTCAGTCACTGCCTACCACAGCAACTCCCTTCACAAGGAAGAATTCCTTGGGTAGGAATAAATCTTAACAGTCTCGTTTTTGTGTCCTATGACCGCAGTGCTGAGCCTCTCATATTCCCTTTGGAACAGGGTTTTACGTGGAGGGTAAAGATGCATTCATATTAATAAGCATGTAGGGTTGGATCACTTCCTGTGTTTTATCAGGAACTTGCAACTTAACTGATCCTCCATTTTGAGCTGAAATGGAGGAATAAATTAAACAAATCTTTTATGTCAGATTTTTATAAAAGTGAGTGGGGAATGAAAGATGAATTGTGTTCTATGAAGTAGGAAATTAAATTGTCCTTCCACTCTCTAACTTAAAAATCCAGGAAAACTCAGGAAATGTTCCATGCTTTCTGGATGTACCAGTATCCCTTCCCAGGCCTCGACTATCTCAGAATACAGGGAAAGTGCTTTAGGATTTGGAGAGGATGGCTGTAAAGGTCTTTTCCTGCAAATAAAGTTGTTTCTTAAAAGTATATTTGGCACCTGAAAGTCAATTTATTGATTTGGAACATGCGAAAAAACTCAGATTAACCCCACAGTGCTCTGTGACTTCACCTCACTCACAGGGGTTTTGTTTATGGTCCTTAGCAGGGATGAGTTCCCTCTTCTGACCTGTACAGTCAGCAACTTTGGGCAGTAGGATTAGGTTGGGTAAAATGAAGGCTCTCTGTTACTGCCTTTTTTCTAGGGAGCACAGACTGCTTTGCCTTTCCTGCACCATGCCTGGGTCAAAGCATTGAGTCAGGGGCTATACACACTGGTAGACATGAATATGAATATGATTGGTCCCCAAGCTTGGAGTATTGTTTGTGACCAAACAGTGCACAAGTTGTGGCAGAAATGGCTGATCAGGATTTTCCTGGCAGCATTTGTTCCATGTGCCACTCTGTCCTAATGAATGCAGTCAGATGGGCCCAAGTAATTTAATGTGATTAAAAGCTCGCCCCCAGTGAAGGGAGTGATGGGGAAGATTCTTCACTTACTCCCCATTACTTGTGAGCAGGCTTGCTCATGAATCCGGTAACCTTGGCAGCAAGAGAATCCCCTTTTGCTTCGCTATCTACAAGGAAATGAATTACACAAGCATAGAAATTCATGAACGCTGCAATTAATTTTGTTAAAGTCTCTTTATATATTTAGTTTGGGAAGAGGAAGGAAGGAAAAGCTTATCACCAGCTATGAGTCTGAGCCACAAATCTTGCACAGCTTTCACTTTGAAATAAAAATGAATCTATAAGGAATCCAAAATGTCTTTGTTTATTTTATATATTGTAAGAATGAGAGATCATGAAGGCAGTAATGTAAAGTAGTTTTAACATTGCAATCCCCATATTGAATTGATTAACATGGAGGAAACACATTAATAGCTTTTTTTATTACTAGTCTGAAAACTTTATAATGGCTTTTATTGGAACAGAATTGAAATGTGAATGACAGAACTTTATAAATCTCAACTTGTGTGTGGTGGCCAAAACACTGTTTGAAAATGTTTTGGGTTTTTTTTAAGAAGTCCAGACCTTGAAACTTGCTAGTTTTTCCTCATTAAATCTTTCATTTGTACATCTTAAGCAGGCAGTCATATTGCAGAGAAGCTGGATGTAAAGCTAAGTGTATTGGATGTGCAAATTTTCTCTCTTTATGGCCAAAGCAGGTGCATGTAAATGTTTCATCAGCGCACCCATTAAGTTCCCGGTGGTAAATTTAGCCACAAGATTTGAAGAGGTGCTTACTTTGCATTTAATTTAGATCTAAAAAAGAAGTAGCAGGTTTATTTAAAATGCCTTACAGTCAGCTTATTTAATATTCTTATTCTCATATATTCTTATCCATTATTTATATATAAAAAATAAATTAACAAGTCACAGAAATATCCACACACAGCTTAGAGTGATGAGGGTAGTTGTTCTAGAGTAGGTAAACTCTGGCTTAGGAACCAGCCAGTCATTTCTTGATCTCTGTTTGAGTGAAATAACCTTGCTTAAGTCAGAGAGCATCTCCCAGAGAATCCCCATTATCCTCTCTGTTTAGGTTGTCCTGGATATTTATAATTTTTCATACTGTTGCACAGTAGGGAGCTTTGGCTCTTTTTCCTCCCTCTTTTACTTATTCTTTCTGTGAGGAGAGTCCATAAACTTGCCAATTGCAGTGTGCTTTCTTTGCCATTTACTCACAGACTTGACATTGTTAACTCTTGCTGTGGCACAGCCTCACTCTGCCATAGGTAAGAAGATGCAGGGACTTCTGCTTGTGCATCACACACCTTTCCATGACAACAGTGCTTTGCATCTCATGCACTGATGTCACTTGGTATGTGAAATGCATTATTTATCACCCCTCTTCAAAATGAGTGGCCAGAAATTGTAATTGCTGGACCAGGGGAACAATGGCATGATAAATAAAGTGCAGTAAACAAAGCTGGTATCTGGAATATAAAATAAAAAATACATTCCTCTCTGTGTGGCAAGTTGCACTGAAGGGAGATGGCTACTAGCATGAAGGAGATTCTTCTTGGCAAGTTCAGATAGATACAGGCCTGTGTATATAACAGGCCTCTGAAAAGTGTACTTGAATGCTGTTTGTTTGGAAATCATCTATGTGGTAGAGTTTGGGCTAACTGTATACCAAATCCTTAAATATCAATTAAAATACAGTAATCGTCTTTCTACTGTTTCAGCATGTCCTCACACAGAATCATGGGATTCAGTTTGGTGAGGGATTAAATTGGTAACAGATACCTGGGCTCCTCTGCTGTGTTTTACTTGCTTTGGCATGCTTTTGTTTATTCCCTTGTCTTTCAGAGGATGGAGTTCTACTGCTCTCCACCCTTATAATATCTCTGTAAATAAGAAGAAAACAGAAGACATTATTTATGCTATTTCTTGTGTTTAGCTTGTATCCCCTTACCCAAGTTTCAGAAGATAGTTTTAACAACTTAAAAGACTCTTCTTAAATGGCCCAATGTGGCAGGAGAGACAAAAACTAATTTTTCCCTGTTCGAATTTTTATTCCTGTCAAAAGGGTCTTTTATGGCAAAAAGGAGCACATTTTTTGAGCCTTATCCCTTCCTATCTTGTTTCATCACAAGTTACACTGCATTAGAGTCCTAATGTTTCTATCAATAAATGATGGATTTGCCAATGGTGATTTAAATTTAAAATTACTTGCGAAAACTTAATGAAGCCTGCAAATCATGAGTTAGATCTCAAAGAAATCATCTCTGATGGTTAAAAACTACAGGGCTGAAGTAATTTCAAGGGTGGCGTTTTTCCCCCCTTCATAAATTATGCATCAGGGCAAAACAAAGGTGGTTCTGTAGGCATTATTATGATTTTTTAAAAGCAAATAGCAATTTGTCCTTTGCTGCCAGAGCTTTCTCTTAGTGGTGTGTAGCGGGGTGGGTGACATGCTCCTGCAGACAAAAATTAATCTCTGCTGCAGCCAGCTGTTGTGAGTGCCAGTCTGCCTCTGCTCTGCTTTTAACATTGGCCTGAGTGATGGCTTCTAATCCCACTTCCCAATCTTGTGTCCTCATTACCAAACTGCTCAGACTGCTTGTCTGCTGTGGACAAAAATGCTACCCTGAAGCTCTCAGCAATTGTATTTTTAAATGGGGTTATATTTTTATAACCCCAAGTGTGCTTTGCAGACTTAAAAGGCCTCTTGGTCCCCTCTTTGCCTGTGTAGGAGAGCATGCCTGGTGCTGGTTTGCAGTTTCATGAGAAAGAGAATCACTTTTCTCAAAAATGCACATGGGGAATTTGCTGTTGCTTGGAGCATATTCATTTAGTTAATTAGATCTGTGAAAGAAAATTGAAAGTTTCCTGTCCTAAATTTGGGTTATTTAATGCAATTTGCAAATGGTTGTAAATCTATCTAAAATAGCCAGAAGAACAGTACTTATCCTATTGATTCTGTCCTTTCTTTTCCCTCAAATCCAAGGAGGTAAGAGCGGTTAAAAGTATTTGAAGCCCTCCCCAAAAAAGGGAGGGTGGGTGGAGAGTACTTCTAATGCTTTAATAATCTTGCCTATACCCTTTATTTAGATTTGTTGATTCTCCCTGAGCTGTGTGGTAACACACTGGTACTCAGCATGTTTCTGGATGCAGCTGGTCTCCGATTTGGTGATGGGAGCTACAGTTTTACAGACTGAAACTAAAAGCCTGCTAAGAAGCAGGCAGAACTTCTGGTGCATCTTTTCCATTATTAGCATTTACATTGGTTATTTCAGAAATTGTGGTGTGCTTTGCTCTTTCACATATTTGTGGTGAAAGTTACCCAGTGAATACCCAGCTTTCACAGTTTTCCACTTTTTTGTTAGATTATTTTATTTTTCTTTCCCATGTGTCTGCATAAGGTGTCCTGGTGGGGGAAAATTCAGCCCTAGCTGATCAATCTAAGCATTTTTGTTCTCCTGTTTATGTTGTAGAGAGAATGGTGGGCAGAACAGGTTAAGTAATTGAAACTGTTGCAGTCCTGTCATTTTTTCCATGTATGCTGGGTGTCATTTTTCATCTGCAGAGCTGCTTTATGCAAAACCTGAATATCCATTACTTCTGATTTGCATGGTTTCGACTCTGTTTCTGAGATTAGATTGTCTGTGGCACATTTGTCCATCAGCAGATTATTTTTCTACATGATGAGACACTCCCTTTGGCAAGATGGATCCTGTTCTTCATCGCTCAGCCTCCAGTTTCCAGCACTTGTGACTCTTCACTGAATGTTTCTTTTACAGACTTCTGTGTGGATTTGGCTGTAAGGCCACTTGTACCACTTAGCTTAGCAAAGAAATCATTAATGCTCGGGGAAAGCACATGGGGATGTGGCTTTGCTATTTCAGAACAATTGGAATCCAGTTCCTGTCCTGAGACTTTCTGTGGTGCTGTTGTCGTCGTTTTCAATAAGCCTTTGCTTATTAAAGAAGTTCAGTAGTAGGGGAAAACACTGATCCTGTAACTTTCTTTTCTGTTTTTGAAAACATATCATAGAGAAAGAGATTCTAACAATTTTTTGATTATTGCATTTTACAGCAGTCAAACCCAAGAAAGGTGAAAGCTGCCATAGCAAAGACTTGCCCAGCTATTTGTCAGGTTGTTGCATAGTCAAGCAGTTCTTGTGTGACCACTTGAGAGCTTCTGCTGGTGCAAGAGATACACAGCTGAGGGGATGTAGTTGCTGCCTTTTGTAAAGGTGCCCATGCTTTGTAGAAAAATGAGATTTAAGTAGAATCTGATTGGGAAGAGAAAAGAAACCAACCAACCATGGATGTATCATAAGAAGCAAATAGTCTCTAGTAATTTTTCTAAGTGTATTTTGATGTTCAGGTGAAGGCAGTGTGTATCCACTACTTGTTATTCTGTTAGATTCTGAACTAGTATAAATAGCAATAACATCTGTTAAATAGTCATATCGTCATCCCATGGAGCTGTACCAGAGCTTTACCAGGGCTGATAAGCTGCCAACCTTCACTGGATGAAGTCATCCAAGATAACATTGGCAGTGAGGCAGAATGACAAATACAAATCTTTCTTCTTACTGAGTTGGGGGGAAGGGAGGATCACCTTTTGCTTTTTAATATTTTAAAACTTTTAGCATAAACTTAGACCATGAGGCCTCAACATTTAATAATAAACCCTTCTTTAATAAAAGCTAAAATTCTCAACTGTAGCTGCTGGATTCAGTATCTGCAGTATTTTACAAACTCTCATATAAGTATGATGTGACTTCTCAAAGTATCCCAAAAGCAGGTAATACTGGTAAAAGTATAAGGCTGCTCCTTTGGATTAAGTGACTCGTGTGCAGGCTAATCCCAGCCCGCAATTTCTTTCATGCTGCTGGGTTAATTTGGGGGGTTTATGTGGTGTTTTTTGTTACTTACGGGTTTTTCAAAAAGCATTCTCCTAGACTCTTTACTATTTAATATTTATGCCCTGCAGTTTGTCATCCTGACCAAAAGGGGTGTATTGAATTGCCCTGATAGAAAGAAAAAAATGTATTAAAGGAAAATGTTCAATGGTGAATAATGAATAAGCAGCAGAAAAGGTCTCATACAGATTTTCATTCTTGCTAAAACTACCTCTTCCAGCATTTATATACATCATTGTGAACTCCTCATAGCCTTCCAGTACCTAAAAACCAATTTCACATGGCACAAAAAAACCTGCACTTTGCACTTTGGTGTATGTATACATTTTGTCTTCACTACAGCAACACCTGGGGGCCTCTGCTGTTGTTTTCAGGATCATGTAAGGAAAATTGTGATCCCAGCTCCAAGCTTCTTTGATTCCCATAGGAGATTTATTACTATTGATCCAGGTCTATATATAGTAAGGTTTGATATAAGTATGAAAGCATGTCACAGTCACATCTGAGTGAACATGTGCTTTTACTGTTCTGTGGGTCACGGGTGGCAGGCAGTGTCACTGCAGGTAATCATGGGCAATGTTTTCTGAAGTGGTTACAGTTTAGATGACGGAAATTTTTCAATAAAAAGTTAATGGGGTTCTGAATAGCAGGGCCGTACATGGGGTCCTTCTCTAGGAGAAAGATCCTGCAACACTAAAGCACCAGTGGTGAGTGACTGTGGCAGACAGCACTGTGGCTGTGAGTGGCCTTTCCTGCTGCACTGTGTTCAGCACAGCCTTGTCCACATTTTTCTTGCCCATGGGATTGCAGCCAGATGGCCTGACTCAATGAGCATTAATGGGTGTGGAATGGAGGTGGTCCTGGTGATGCTGCAACCTGCCAAGCCAGTGCTGTGATATCTCTGGGGAGTATCTAGCAGGACAGGTAAGGGACAAAGGACAGGTAAAGGAGAGGGTGTTCCTATAGAATTAAAAGAACCAAAAGAACTCAACTGTTTGAACTGACAAAATAATCGTGGGTCATCGATCACTGAAAGTTAAATTGAGATCACTGTTTACTGTTTGTCTAAGAGTCCTGACTTTATGTCAGAGGGGCTGAAATGTGTTTGCTTGTAGGAACGGAGTTAAGGGAATGCATTGTAGGGCTTCTTGCCTGTGACTTATTTGGCTTGGCCCCTGCCTGCAGCCGCAGGACCGGCTGGTGATGGCGTGCAGGCTCTCTCACTGTAGCCAGGGAAGCCACGTAAAAGCAGCCCTCAAGGTGAATGCCATGAATGTGCTGCAGGGCAGATGGACTTGCGTGCAGATGGTGACTGGAGCAGCTGGCCTCTAACTTGGATGACACGGTTCCCAGAGGATCCCTGCCCAGTCACACACTCAGCAGCACTTGTGAGTGTTGACATGGGCAAGGAGATGTGGATTTGGCAGATAGGGAGCTCCTTCAGAGAACTCGGGTTGTAATCTGGGAGCATTTGTGCCTCCAGATCGCCAGTGTCAGTTTAAAAGGAGCAGAGCCTGAGTCCCCAGGATGGGATGTGCTAGATAGACTGGTATGTTTTATGTCAGCTCTTCTTTCAGGATGGGCTTGAAGCAAAGGTCAAAGTGCAGGGCATAGGTGATGTAATCTGGCATGAATAACTAAGTCCCTATCCCCAGAAAACTTGTAGCCTTCTGGATAGATTTGTAAATTTTAAGACCTGATGAAATGGTTACGGTCATCCATGGTCCGTAGTGTTTCAATCAGTATTCTTGTCATCAAACTAATTACACCTGAGTCATAATTTTGAAAAATTCTTAAGCCTTGATTTAAAGACATCATTGACTGCATCTCATTCCTCAATAATTTGTTTCAAGGATTTATTTTTTCTTCATGGTTAAAATTATGCCTTGTTTCTATCTTGTATTTGTCTAGCTTAAAGTTTGAATCACCAACTCTCATTATGTCTTTTTGTGGTAGATTAAAGTGCTGTCTACTGTTGAGAATTGCTTCTCCATGTAGGTACCTGAAGACTGCAATTAAGCTGCTTTTTAACTTTGTCACTGTATTGAGTTTGTCCAAGAATGTTAGTCATGTAAAGTAAAGCACACTTCTCGTGATGGCTTTTGCTACAAGGTCTTTTTGAGAATCTTCAAATTTTCAGTAGATATTTGAAAACATGGATATAATTTCTGCAGTGTAGAGATAATGATACAACTCAGCCTTTGTACAGTTTATGCTGAATAAACCCATGACTCTCTTTCCTCTGTGAGTTGGAAGTGTTCCCTCAGAGCTTGTCGATCTCCGCTTCCTCAGTCCTTCCACAGACTTCCTGCTTTCCAATCTTGTAGTGTGACCTCATGTCTTTGTTCTTAGACATCTTTTCTGGGTCTTGACTGGATAAGCCATGAGGCTCTGTAACCAAGCAGGCCAGGTGATATCAGCAGTAAGATTTGGGTGTTATCTACAAAATTTCTTTAGCAGTGATTTTTACACTTCCTTAGCGTTACAAAAATACCAAATAACTCTGCGTCAAGAACCCACTAAATCCCCCACTGATGAATCCCCTATTTTTAATAATGTCTCTTATTTGTAAATTTTACTTTTAAAAATACATATAGTGTGGCTGCAATGAGTTGGTTTTTTTTCTCTTGTGCCCCCATAAGCCTTGAAATTGACAACAGATTTCAGTCGACTGTGAGCTCTTTAGAGGTGTCAAAACCACTAAATTTAGATAGGTGGAGAGACCCAAGTGAATGCCCCATGAAGAAAAATGTCATGTAGCTATCACAGCCAGTATTACTGAGCACCAGAGAATCCAAGGGAAATGAGATGGAGCAGACAGTTTCCAGCTTTAAGAAGAGACTTGGGATCAATGCTTCTCTTTGGCAAAAAGTCAATGTTTTAATTAGGAAAAAGGGGCTCATTTTGAAAAGTAGAGGCATGAACAATAAATTCCAAACAAGCAGCTGAAGAACATCCTCAGAGATATTCTTGACACCATTGTCACATGTGGCAGATTTAACCTTTCACTTCGATTTCTGTTCCTCTCTGAGGGATAACTCACCCTTCTGACAGAGACTGTTTCTGAACAAACTAGGTCATCATTGACAGTTGCTCAGTCTGCCTGGATTACTTCCAGGACCTTGATGCCATTTCTAGAAGTGGCGCTTGCATATGGCAGAAACTTGTTTCAGGTCCTTAGATCAAACATCAAACACAGCATAGGTGAAAACACAGCCCCTCTTCTAGAAGGCTTGTATATTGGGTGATGTTGATTGTGTTACAGCAGAGTAGGTGTGAGCTACAACCAAAATTTAAAAAATAAGAATAGTGGTTTTGTTCCTGACAGAGACTATTAAAACTTGACATTTTGTGGGAGACAAAGAAGACGGATTAGCATAGCAGGTTGGTAAAAGGATCCAGTCCATACTCCATAGGCTTGTATTAACTACAGGGGATGGGTTGGGCTGTAGTTGATTGATAAAAGGCTTCAGGAGCTTTTCAGTGTTACAGGCAGTTCTGGACACCAGCTCCACACTTGAGCCAAGCTTATATTACTGTAGGTTGATCTCAGAGGCAAACTAGAGGTGTGTGGAGATTGTCCAAACTAACCTTTACAAATGGGTCAGTGACCTCTAGGTGACCGGCAGTCAGTTGAGGCAAGATGAAATTACCCAACGGAGTTAAGCCCTTTAAAGGTCCTGATTGAGATGCAGCTTGTGCTTAAAACTGATTAAAAGTGATTGCCAGCAGTTATTTGATTGAGTCTTGATTATTGCAGACAACTCTCTATACTTGTAAATGTGACCTTGTTCAGTTCTTGTAAGGGAGGCAGGCTAAGAGGAATGAATTTCATGGATTTCCTTCCTTTTTCCTACTCGATGACTCCTTTGAATTTGGAGTAGGACCCATCTCTGTCATAACTCAGACATCCTGTTTCATGGGGGAGTCACTGCTGAACTCTAGTCTAGCTACATGTGGCATGTAATCAAATCATCATAGATTGGTTTAGGTGGGAAGGGACTTTAAAGATCATCTAGTTCCAATTCCCCTGCCATGGGCAGGGACACCTTCCACTTGACCAGGTTGCTCAAAACTCATCCACCCTGACCTTGAACTCTTCCAGGGAAGAGGCAGCCACAGCTTCTCTGAGCAACTTGTTCCAGTGCCTCACCATGCTCACAGTAAAGACTTCCTAATATGTGATCTAAACCTACCTTCTTTCAGTTTGATGCCATTCCCCTTGTCCTGTCACTACAGACCTTTGTAAAAAGTCTCTCTTCAGCTTTCTTGTCTGCCCCTTTAGGTACTGGAAGGTGCTGTAAGGTATCCCTGGAGACTTCTCCAAACCGAACAACCCCAGCTCTTTCAGCCTCTTCTCATACAAGAGGTGCTCCATCCCTCTGATTGTCTTCATGGCCCTTCTCCAGACTTACTCTAACAGGTCAATATATTTCTTGTGCTGGAGGCCTCAGGGCTGGATGCAGCACTCCAGATGAGGTTTCACCAGGAGCAGAGTAGAGGGGAAGAATCACCTCCCTCACCTGCTGGCCACACTTCTCTTGATGCAGCCCAGGACACAATTGGCTCTCTGGGCTTACTAGTCTTGTCAAGCTTCTCATCCACCAACACCCCCAAGTCCTTCTCCTCAGGGCTGTTCTCAATCCATTCTCCACCCAGCCTGAACTTGTGCTTGGGATTGCCCTGTCCCAGGAGCAGGAAAGGTTCTACTTGTCCTTGTTGAGCTTCATGAAGTTTGAATGGCTCCGCCTGTCAAGCTCAGATTGTCAAATGCTTACTAGTGTGTTGGTTTTTGTAGAGTCGGGTAGGGGTGGCTCAAATCATAATCTGGAGTGTGTCCCTTGCTGCTCACATGAAAAGTATTTGCATTTTTTTATACTGGTTTTTGTTGACTTTTCCAGTTGACAACCCTGAGTGTCCCTTCCTTTCATTAAGGACCAACAGGTGATTGAGGAACTGAGTTGACTCAGTTTCTCCTGGCTCCACAGACTGCTGGTGGGGAGTGAATGGCCACTGATGTCTAATTACACAATCTGTGTGTTGTGTTGACATGGTGATGCAATTAGAAGTAAAGTTGGCATGTGCCTGGGTGGTCTGAAACACTGGATCTGCCCCAGTTTCTGGTGCTGTTCTCCCCTGCTCACCCCGACAGCATCCGGGAGGGGAGCCCAACATCTCCCCAGTTTGCAGCTGGATTGGGCAGCCAGTATGTGCAAGTGTCACACCCTGGGATATGGGAGGGCTCCCCAGCTAGCAAGAGTTTGAGGTGAACCTTTCTTCAAGATTTCTAGTTTCTCCTTTCATTCACCTTTGCTGCCATTTCACAGGGTGTCTGCTGTTAGTTTGATAAATGCCACTTTTTATGTGAAGAAACAGCATATATAATTCTGTTGTGTATGGAAATACTGCATTCCTCCAGCATCTCACTTGGTGAAAGTACTGTCGCTTATCTCTGTTTAACATACATATGGTAACAACCATGCTTCCTTCTCCATTCAACCCATGTGACTTCCAGTGAGATATGTGGCTTTGTTCTGACATTGTTAGAAGTAGAGAGTATGTTGGAAACTTGCATTTCATGCCATATAATTGTGACTGGCAGTTTGTTTATTTGCTTGTTTTCTGTTATTATGGAAAGCAATCTCCATGCAGTTTATTCATTTGCAGTGACTGAGTCCCAAATCATTCCATTCAGGGTAAAAGCTGTTTTCAGTGAAGTGCATTGAAGAGCTGCAATTGTTTGTTTCATTAAAACAAGGGAGGCATTTAATAGCAGTTATTAACTTCTGTTGCTGTTGTTATTTACTAGCTTTCCAAGACTTTTTGTTTACCAATTTATAGTATCTTCACTGAAAAGCTTACCTGAGGATTAAAACCAGTAATTCCAGTTGCTGAAGGTCAGAATTCCCACAGTGTCAGAGATATTGTTTTGGAGAGGGAATGGTTTACAAGCTTATACGTACTCTAATAGAAACATGGGTTTGAGCCACTGGGGACACCACGTGACAATGCCAAGTCGCTAGAAACGTGGATTTTAGTGGAGTCAATCAGATTTCTATTAGCTAAGGAGCTGACATTTAGCATATCCTTTGGTTTTTGCAAGTACCCATGTCTATGTGATTGGAAGAAAATAATGTGTTTTCCAGGAAGAAAAGACAGGCAAGGAGATCATCACCTTCTCTGGTGTTTGGCTAGCCAGCCTTTGTGGTGGTCTTGCTGAGTTTCTGCACAGTAGCCACCTGTTCCTCCAGAGCCCTCTGTCTCTTCCTGGATCTGGGATTTGTGCTGCTTTCTCTCTTGTGGGTGTGTTCTGCACTTCTCCTGCTTTCAGCCCTGCTGCTCTGTTCCCTCCAAAGATAATGGTAGTTCCCCTCACACCATTATTTATTTAAAATGAGTTAATTTCAGAGAAAGCTTATCTTAAGAATAATAAAGCAGGCTGTGTGCAAACCTCACTTTCCCCTAAGGATTGACATTCCTGGATCTAGGAAGACATGGTTCTTTCAATCTGTTTCCACAGAATCACTCTTTCCAGACAAGTTTCTCCAGGCAGAGTAACAAATTTTAACCCTTCAGTGGGTTTGTTTTTGTTTTTAATGGGTCTTTTAGTTTCAGCCCAGAGAAACTTATCAGCACAACATTTTTTCCCCTTGCTCTAAGGAATCAGGAGAATTTGCACCCCTGAGTTCACGGTTTAGCTAGCCCTCTCTGGCACTGGCTTTACAGATTCCCTGGATGTCACTGGTTGCCCGTGGAGCCGATCTCTGCGTTCAGCAGAGCAGCTCTGACACCAAGAGGTGGCAATGCCGATGCCTGTGATGAACTGCAGGGGCTTGCAAGCCCTTCCCACGGCCCCAGTGAGGCTCAGGTGACACCAGAGACCTGATACAGAGAGGGTGTCACTGTTTTGGCTTTTGCAGAGTTGTATTTGCCTTACAGCAGTGGACAAATCTGTATTTTGGCTTATGAGGAAATTAACTTGAGCTATGTGGATAAATGGATTTGCAGATAGCCCTCACCTACATGGTGTGTGGGACTTGTTTATCTTTTCTTACCACAGTGGGAGTATAGGCTATGATTTGCCTTTGTCATCCCTCCTCCTGTGATATTTTAATAGTGGTCTCTCTTATTTGAACTCTGTCTCATTCACCTTTAAGCTAAGTCAATGAGTATTTTAAATAATTGAAGCGAGGTTTGATCCTGTGGGATGGCTGCAGCAAATGGCTCACTGGGCAAATGGCCAAGTCCTTCATGTCTGTGAGTAAACTGCTGGCTTTCCCTTTCCCAGCTGTCAGCGTCTGAAGGAGTCTGTGTCCAATGTCACTGTTCCACCTAATACGTGATCACACGGTGGTCATTAGTTCCTGTAAGGGAAGTGGCTTGTCTCCCTGCTTTGATTTGCTTCTGCAGTCCTGAAGCCTTTGTGGCAGCTAATTGGATCTCAGGCTTTATTGACATGTGCATCCCTAGGTGGCTGGGGAGGTTTTGGCACTTTTTTGGGGGGGTCTGTGTAGTTGGAGATAACAGGTTGTTAGCACTCGAATCACAAATGCAACCCACCTTTCATGTCTCTCGGCAAACAAAGGCTCAAGTGCACGTATCATACTAATTAGCATCTTTCCCAGTTTACTTATCTGTGGTTGTACTGATGGGTGTTGAGGACAAATGAAAGTGATTATCTATTTTAAAATTTAAAAAAAGGAAAAAAAAAAAGGCAGAGAGGCTGAGTACAGATATCCTGGGAATATATTCAGCACAAGCATAGGTTTTGAGAGAAGGAGCATTTCACTTGCTGGTCTGGATTCAGTGTGCATGGGATTTCAAAACATGAGGATTCTTTACACTCTGGCACAAGTATGGTCCTATAGCCACTAGAGATCTAGGCAGAATTACCATTTACTGGGACATGCAGGAAAGGAATGACTCTTACAGGACTGTGTCTGGGGAAAGATGATTCCAAAGACTAGGAGGGGTGGCACAGGAAGAAGACAAGGGCTTTGAGGACAAGTTGTGAGGTCTGTGGGACACAAGGCTGATGTGTGAAGACAGAGGAGCATTGCTGGAAGCAACAGTGGGTGGGATATATAACAGGAGAAAAGGAACCGAGACTCTTTTGTGTTAGTCACCTTTGGAGCAAGTGTATGAAGAAAATCTGCTACAAAGGGAGTTTCCTTCTGGAAAGGAAATGGCACTGTTAGATCGCGGTGGCACCTGCTTTGCTGGTGTCCCTGCTATTGAGGATGTTAGTATCATTTTTTCCCCAACCATCTAAATAATCTGAAGAAGAGCCTATTTATATGTAAACAGTAGAATCAGTATTAAGTTTATCCTCAAATGTTGAGTAATTAGGTATGTCACAAAAAACATGCACTTTAGTGTTCACTCACCTGAAATTTCTTCAGCGTGCTGCTGCTGAGGCTTTTGTCACTCCAAATGCATAATGCTCAGGAAGAATTGACTTAATAATGTGGTAATTACTTTGCAGTGTGTTTTGAGTGTGCAATTTATTTTATTTACCTGCCTAGTTTTACCCAGCCCTTTTCCCATGTTTGCTGCAGCGTTCAAACTCCTTTGAAGCAAGAAACAGCAAGCCAAGAATTCATATTTAAAGTTTTTATTGCAAGGTTCACTAAAAATGAACAAGATTTGGGGCTCTTTAAGGTGGTCTAGAACTGTCTCTTAGGGAAGTGTCTGTGCTCAGATGCCATACAACACAGAGAGCTTTAATGAGCGGCTGGCTTTGCTATTGGCTTCATTCTCTAAATAAGCCAAGAAAATGTATGGCTGCAGTTTAACATTCTGAGCTAGTTACAATGTACTTTATTTAAACAAACCTGGGGAGTCGATGTGCAAATCATTCAGCTGCTGCTGTGTGTAAGAACATGGCAGTGGCCTCTCTGGCTGCAGGACAGTGTACTTTCCCCTTATACCAGCAATAATAGGAAGCTAAACGTTCACTTTAAATGGAACAGTGATAAAATGCCTGTCTCTCCCTTGGACTTTTAAGGAATCTTTTAGACAAAATCAGGTGCAGTTTGCTGAAAATTTTTGAATTTGCTCGTGCATGAAAAATTTTGAGTCGCAGAGCCTCGTGACTTGCCATATTTGTGATCTCTTGTTTAAAACAAAGAGGCACTAAAGCTGTTGTGGGATTCATTGGCATTTTAATAGTATGAATAGAGCAGGGATGTTTCAGTGGCTCATGCCTGTTTGCTCATGCCTGTATTTGAACACAAGCAGGTGCTTAAGGACAGAATACAGTGACTGAAACTGAAGTTAATTGACCCAGGAAACACTGGTTTGTGAAAACCAAGTTCTTTGACGTTCTTATTAGCTTTTCCTTATAAAAGCTATTGCAACTTCCTGGTGCTTGTTAGAACACATACATGGTTGGAGAGTCTTTCTCTTACAGTTTCACCAGTTGCCTGCTCCAGGCCAATGCAATATATACTTGTCCTTCCTTTTGCTCCCTGATGAACCTCAGTGATACCCTCTCAGTGCGAGGAAGGTCATTGACTCTCTCAGGTCAGAAACTCCAGTCCTTGTCTCAGATTGTGTATAGGACTACTTCTCTCAGGTTGGATTTGGTATTCAAATACCTGCTCTAAATTACATTATTAACTTCATGGCATTATTAGAATGTTTTCTCACTGTTTTACAAATAGGGAGCTGAAATACAAGAGAAACAGTGCCTTTTCCAGGCTCTGTAGGAATCCTGTGGCACAGCTGAAAGGTGTTACCTCAGCTGACCCAAGCCAGTACCTTTCAGAAACAATCATTCTTCTTCCTGCTCTGAGATCTTTTCCTCTGATCTCCACTTCTGTGCTCTTCACTTTTCTTCTGAAGTTACACGGCCAGTACCAGTGCACCTCTCTTGGTCTCAAACATTGCTAGAGCAGTAAGTATTTCAACTAAATTATTGAAGGGTTTGACTCCTGATGCTGGCTTTTGCAGTCAAACTAGGAAAAGAGAACTCACTAAGCAAGTGGTTTTCTGTGCTTAAGGAAGCAATTACCTAAAAAGGAAAAAAAAAAAGTTAAGTCATGAAGTTGTTTCACATTTGGGGATAAAGTGAGGGAAAAGGAATCCCACAGAGCTGAGCAAAGCATCCTGGAGGTGTTGTGTGACACTGGTGAGAAATTGGTATATCGTCACTTAACTGCCAAACATCAGCAAAAATCATGCATTATCTCTTACAAGATTTCTATTTCTAGGCAGATGGTAAATGGAAGATTTTAGTGGTGAGGAGGGCACGTACTGCTCTCAGTTTCATATAGTCAGGCTTGGGGACATCTCATTTAAAACAAGCCTTGCTTTGGTACAATCAATCTCATTTCATTTTAGCTGGCAAGGGCTCCCACAAATGACCTTATGGATTAGGCACTTTGTGTTTGCATTCGATTTCCCACTTCCTGCTATTTGTAGAGAATGATTATCAAGGCATCAAATTAAAAGTTTTGCCCGGTGGGAAACTATTGGATATTTTGTCATTTCCTTAGAGCCTCTCCTGTTCTGGTGGAGAGGCAGAGAGGCAGGGGAAGCAATCACCAGAAAGGTCAAGAATATTTGCTTCCCTATATTGAAACACCGCTGAGAGGCTTCGTCCAGTTTCGGGGACTTTTTGGGTAGAATTTTTGCTCAGGATATGGTAGGAAAGCACTGAGGCTTGAAATTAAAAGTCTCTGGTTGCCTGCAGGTTAGAAAGCTGGGGATGCTGCTGGCATCCTCTGGCCTTTTCCTAAAGGCTATGCCAGAATCTAAGTGACATCTCATGCTTTCAAAAAGTTAAAAAGGAGTTAATAAGGATCTCCCCAAAGCCTTCTTTTGACCTTTATTCCAGAGTAGATTGCCTCAAAATGACCTTCCCTCTCAGTGTGCTGGGACAGTGGAAGGAGTTTGATCAAAGTGAAGCTCTACCAATACTGAAGAGACAAAGTCTTGCATCATATTAGCTATATGTTTTGGTAATACCCATGTTCTGCACAGACACCATTTTCTTGTTTGCCCAAGGCGTTTTGCTCCAAAGCACTTCCTTCTCCTTATCAACAGCACAATTACAGGACTGGGGTTCTCAGGGAACAGTATTTGCTTTCTGTTCCGTGTCTTAACAGTAAGTACATAAACTCCAAAGCCTTTCATTTAGACAGAGAGTGAGAGGTCTGTGAAACCACTCCCAGAAACTGAGAAGGCTACTACAGTCTCCCACCTGTAGTACAGAGATGGAAATAATGATGAGCCTGGATTTTTGCAGCACAGAATGTTTATGTAGTGCTTTCAGCATGTCTGTGCTAAGCAGGGTTTTGTTGTTGCTGTAGTTACACAATTTTTATCTCAGCCTCAATTATTCCTGGGTTGTCTTACTCAAGGGGACAAGGAGGAGTCTGACAGCTCTTGGTCCTCTTGAAGTATGCTGGCTTCTCCAGCTGGGCTTGTCAGCCAGCCAGCCACAGTTCTGCTTGGAGGCTCCAGCTTTCTGAAGCAACAAGGGGATAAAGCTGACAGTAAAACAAGCCTTAGATGTAAATTGCTGGATTTATATGCAGGCTTGAGTAAGATTTTTTAAGGGATGTTTTGTCACAGCTGTAGTTCAGATGAGGCTAAGATAGATCCCTGCCCATTTTCTCTCACTGCATCAGCTGCTTCCACCCAGTTTTCGTGACCTCTGTGGCAGGCCTGCTGTACCTCTTGTAACTTTCTCTTCTCTAGTTCAAATACTGGGTTTCCTTCGCTGCCCGAAACTCTCTGCACATGACTTGTCCACCTTAGAGCAGTATGTGGTTTTTAAAAAGTCTTTGTAACAGGACAATTTTAGAGCCCTATTAGGGCCTCATGGAAGTCAGTGAAAAAGTATTGGTGCTCTTTGCAGTGGGAATAAGATTTTCCCCTGGATAAAGTGCTAGAAATATGTGTGCCCTGCTCTGAAAAGCAGTTCTCTTCCAGGGATGGGTTGTAGTGGATTCACACTGGGACATATATAACTTATGTTACTACAAACACCACTGAAATCTAGTGGGGCTGGTAAGCATAAGCAAGGCTCCAGTGTGTCATAGGAGTTTACATGAATGGGGTGCCAGCTTGAAGCTTTCAACTTTGATCTGTTGACCAGTGAATCCCAAGGAGGGAAAGAATTTTTCTCTTCTTCACTAACAGGTTGATAAAAGGTTTTTGCTGCCAAACCTTTCAGAAATTCTTTTGTCTAAGAAAATCTGTGGTATTCCATGTGTCTAAAAATAAGCACCTCATTTAGAGTAACAATTTGCCTGCTGAGAGTTTTTATTGTGCTTTATTATGGTCCTTCACTAGAGTTGTGCTTTGTGAAGGGCCTGGCTTATTTATGGAAGAATGCAGCAAATTCAAATTGCAGAATATTAAATATAATATATGTAGTCCCTGTTTTGAGATAGACATTTTGCATGGCTAAGGACTGGTAGCTCAGAGACAAACAAGAGAACCAGACAGATTGGTGAATGTTGGGTGGGATTATTTGTCAGGAGATGTGATGAATCACTGTGGCACAGCATTTCATTTTCAGAAAGATCATTTTCTGAAAAATTCAAATTAAAGGCAGAAGAGGCAGCTGGGGGTGTTTTGTGAGTTTTCGTTTAAATCAAACATACAATTGGAATAAAAGCATATTGAAAAGTTCCTGCTATTCTAAAAATATTTTGGGGATGAAACAAAATTGAGTTTGGAAAGAAACAGGATGACCTGGAGGAGCACTTGCCAGCTGTGCCTCACGAATAGGCATTGTTTTACTTACCCATCTCTAGTCAAAGCCAGTTGGAATCATATCTCTAGAGCTTCAAGCAGTGCTTCAATTAGGGAGAAAATATCCGTCTTATAACCTTGTACACAGGTTATTCAAGCAGAGGTCAATGTGCTTTTAATAGGACTGCACGTAGAGAGTGAACTCGCAGTGTGAGTGAGGCAAGTGCTTTTGTTTAATATCATCTGGGCTCTTAGGAAGGCCAAGGCTACATGTGTGTCAAGACTGATTAATTCGTGCAAGGTAACACATTAATAAAAAAGGCTTTATGCAGATGGGTAGAAACAGGGGAGACAGACAGTGGGGGGCTGTGTGCTGGTACCTCAGCTGTGGACACGGGCTGGGAGACCAAGGGCTGACTAGAAGGTCAGTTAGAAACTTTAGTAAACTATGTAAAATCCTACCTTTACAAGCACTCAAATAAATACAAAGTTCTCTCCGTGTGTGTATATCTGTAAAACTATGTGTGGTATTTCCAGATATTTTCCCATGTCAGTGGACATGAAATAAAAAGGTAAAACAATCTGGCAATACTGTTTCACAACATGTGTTTGCCTCTTTCAAAGTTGCAACTTGTATAGAGATGAGAGAGAGAAGGAACTGAGACACACAATGGTGTGGATTCTAAAAAGCTTATATCCTCTTCCACACAAGATTCAAGCAGCACTTTCTTTTTAAAACAACAAATAATCATGGGTTGTATAATGTGCAGGACTTGATGTTGAGACTTTTTGAAATAGCAGTGGAAGAACTGGTCTCATAGTGCCTGTTCTCTTGAGTAATGCTCTGCTGGTTACTCGGTTTCTGAAATATGGAAATCTGTTTGCCAGTTGTGTTCCTGGATGAAGGTCTTGCACTCTTTGTGCAGGGAAAAGGGGTTAATTTTAAGAACAAGAGAGAACTTGGTATTATTTTGCCTCAGCAGGTTGCTTGCTAGTGAGGCTTCTCCAGGTGAAAGGAAGATCAGGATTGCTTGGTGGAGCACCCTCTTGAGACCATGCTGAAGCAAATGTGGGCTAACAAAACTGCTTCTGATCTTGAAGTACTTTATAAATGTTATTAGATTATTACAAAGTTACTATGATTATCAAATAGAACATGAAAATTGCATTAACAAGAGTAGCCTGTGAGTGCTTGTAAAAGGGATTATTGTGCCGAGCCACTGCATTGGTTTGCAAAGCAAAACTTCAATTAAGCTTTGCATTTTGTGTCCTTTTGGTAACATGGCATTTGCCCTTCAGATAAGCATCACTGTTGTCTCCCATGTTCCAGATCAGTGCTGATATGAACCTGAGGCTGGTGCATGTTCTCTCACTGTACAGGGCAGATAGTCTCAGGTGTGATAAATTAATATTCAAAATAGGCCTTTCTCTTTCATCTTCAAGACAACAGATCTGCTAGCTGGATTTGTGTCCCCACCTGCCCTTAGCTATACTGTTCCTCTTCACCTCTGTTTCTGAATAAGAATTAGTTTCTCAGCAATTAATTCACCTCACTACCTCTGTAGTTTCAAAGCCTCTCCGAGACTGGCATCACAACTATGCCCTTCCATCCTAACTGAAGGCCCTGCTGGAGGCCACAGCAGGTCCAGTTGAGACACAGGGGGCTGAGGGTAAGTGAAGAGCTGAAACTCAGTTCAATCTCATTCTTAAATGAATGCTAGGAATCCCCAACACATGTAAGTTTATCATTTACTGCCTGTAATTTTCTCAACTAATTCCAAATTTAATGACAGCCCTCAGCTTTGGTTTTCTCTTCTAATTAACATACCAGTGACTATGTATAATCTCTGTGTAAAGCCAAAAGCAGCTTACATGATAATTACAGTGGGATCACAGCACCTCCTGTTCAAGGGAGTCACCAATGAAAAGATCCTTCTGTGATAGTTAAAGTGCTGAGATTAAGTTGTGCACCTTCCTTGTACTGCCTCAAAGCTATTTTATTAGTGGCTCAGCTTGATGGTGGCAAACTTTTGGGAAGGAAACAAAAGAACTGGAGAGATTAAGCACAGTCTTTTGCACACACAGCAGAGATTTCCTGGACATGACAAACTTTTGAGGTCATAGTTTTTTGGGGAGTCATACTGTTGAGTAACTTTTTACCCCATAATAATTTTGACGTAGTGGGTTGAAAATTCCTCTTTTACACTGTGCAAGATGCTTTGTGTCCACCCTTTTTCCAGATGCTAATGAAAACAATTCTGACTGCACAAAGCAGAAGGGATGTCCAAGTGTATGGCAGCAGCAGAATACCTTTGTTCCCTCTGTTAACTCAAAATTAGCATTGGTTCCTTCATTTTAGACACCCTCCCAGGTGGAATGACAAGTTTCAGAGGGGCAGTCACTAGAGAACAGACACCACATCTGTCTGTTTTCCAAGATGGAAGAGAGTATGTATTAACGTAGACTGTCCCCATGAAGCAAGTTGTGAGTGGAATTTTAGTTTTCTTTCGGTGTTGCAGCAGGAAGATCTCAGAATGGCACAGTATTTTGCAGTCAGAGTTATAGAAGATTGATGGAGAAGAAGTGGGACAGGTCTGCTCACCCTTTTTACTGTACCTCAGGTGTCTTAACAGAGTGCCAACATTGACAGGCACCCAGGGAGGGGGAACGTATGGGAATTTTTGAGCAGCGCTAGTCAGGGCTTTTCATTTATAACAGAAAAAATTAGGGTAAACCATGAATATCCATTATTTACTTCCTTTTTTGTGTTTGCTTGATTCTGTAGAAATGTGTACGTATGGTTAGACTAGGAGAGAGGCACTTGCAATCATTTTGGATACTCCCTGGTGGTGACCAGTGGACCCAGCAACAGCCTGCTTTGCCAGCAGAGACTCTCAACAAGAAAGCACCATCTTCAGTTGCAAAACCCTCTAAAGCAGAACTTTGTACTGTCATTAAATCAAGAAAAATGCATTTATTAAAGAGCAGTTCCATTTAGTAACTAAATTTTTAAATCGCCTCTGTCCTGGATTTGGGATAGCTCATTACCTGCGGCTTCAATATCACTAAGTTCATCCTGCTGCAAGAAGTGGGGTATCCTGGCTCATGGAATGAACACAAGTCAGAGCATCGGTACAGCGTTAATGCCAGTGTTGTTCTCCTAGGAATCATAAGGAAGATGCTGAGGGGTACTTGGTCACAATTAATGATATTAAGCTAAAAGTAAATGCTGTGTGTAGGTGAACATTTTCATATGTAAACCTCATTCGCAAAAATAAGTGATTAATCTGTGTCCAGTCTCCCTGTGGTACTTTGCTAGTTAAGTGAGAAGGGAAGAGATGTTCTAGAAGTTTCTGTAATGGAAAATACGAGCATAAACTCAGAGCAAGAACCCCTCATGTTCTTTACAAAGTGCAGGTACCTGTAACAGGTATCAGGTGTGCTGAAGAAAGGTATTAGAAAGTGTTGATTCAGTTTTTATTCAGTACAGGCTCACTGTCCAACATCACCCTGCACTTTAATTCTGAAATGTGGTACTCAGCAAATTTTGATGTTTGTGTCTTGTTGGTTTTAGATTGACAAGTATGCTCAGCGGGATCTGAAGAAAGGACTTCATCTGTATGGGACAGATGGAAATATTGGCCTCACTAATGCATGGAGCATCATTCAAACAGATGTAAGTCTGAATTCTCTTTTTTTTCTACTCCTCTTTACACTCTGAGTTCTGTAACAGCATGTTCTGGGTGTGAACCTAATTAAACCTCCAAATCCCAAGCCAATCCCTTTCTCCCACTCAGCACATTAGCAACTAAACTCTCTGCTTTTTGTAACAAGTGGTAATTTTTATTGACTTCTCCTTTGACTTCTTTCTTTCAAAAGTTTATACTATGTTGATACCCAAATATTTATAGTTTTGTGCTATGTGGAGAATGAAGGAGCTGGTCAGAGAGGAAACAAGCAGTACCTTCTCTTTAAAGTCAAAAGAGGTGGCTTTTGTTGGATGAAGAGCAATAGCATAAAAGCAAAGAACCACTTCAACACCTTTTCATTTCTGTCCTGTCTCCTTTCATTGCTGTTGTTGTTTTCACTATTGTAGCCAAGATGGAAACAGAGTGTGGTGTTTACAACCTCCTCCTACAGTCAGTATGTTTTCCCCAGCAGAATTCAATCGTCCTCCATCACAGATGGGCTGGGAACGCTTTTTGCTATGTTGCCACTGCTGTTCTGGTTGTCCTGATTCTCTGACAGCCCTCTGCCAGTGATTGTCTCTTAAGGACTGGTGAACACTGTAGCTGGCTTCCTCCTTTTGTCCTTGTCTGGCTTGCTGAGGAAACAACATCACTGACAGTTCAGGTTTATTAGCTCTGTACTTCTCGTTGCATATTCAGTTCAGTCAGTTCTCCTGGGGTTGATCTTTCTGATTTCATTTTCTCTGCTTCTTGAATGAGGAGAAGTGCTTCAGCTTTTCTTGTGCTTTAGGCAGAAGCACTGGCACTGCCCTGGTTTCACTGAAAAACTCTTTCATAGCTTTCTCAATTTCTCCCTGAGAGGTGCTGGCAGAGTACAGGCAAGGAGGGCTTTAGTCTTGCCTCTTATTTCTTAAATCGATCAAAGACTATAACCTCTCCCAGGAATACTCTTCTGTATGATACAAGATAACAGGAGTGGCAGGCTGCTAAGAAATGGACCGAGAAATTAAAAATTTGGGGTCACTAACAGAACAAAAGGACTGGTTGGCCAAACACCATGTGCATCTTTGGGTCTGTGGGAGCTGTCTGTGTTGAGTGCAGTAGGTTGCTTGCAACAGTTCTGTGTGTGAAAGACAAGCAGCTCAGGTCCAGCAAACAAGCCAGTTCCAGTCCTGGATCCTAACAACTGCACACAATAGGTTCTTTCAGCTACCTTTAAAAAGCCTCAGCATCTTGCAATATTGCTAATATGTTCAACACTGTTTCCTCATTCCAATACATCAAATATGAGAAGGCATCAATTGCTGACAGGAGAAATGCATTTTGTGGTGTTAGCCCAAGAGTAAGCCATGTGAAATATAGATAAAATTTTAAATACTGTTTCTTACATTAGAAGTTTTACTCTTTTACGGTAACTTAACCATGCTTAGTAAAAATGTGGTAAAAATTATTAATACTAAAATGTTTGCAGTAAAGATTAGTCAGGTTTCAGTGACACCCCAAGAAATGTTAAAAGCATATAGCAAAGGTGGGGGAAGAAGCATAGTTTGGAGGACTCATAGGATATAAACACCAGACTTCTGCTTCCCTTTCTGTAAAATAAGTTCAACAATATATGCTGTCTACTTCATCTAGTCACATTTTTTCAGGTTGGATTGGATTCTGAAGAGATGTAAAAGAATAATTAGAATTTTGGAAAGTGGCATTATGATGAGAAGTTTTAACCATTTAGTATAATCAGAAAAAGATAAAGTAGTGATGTGATTGCAGTCCTTAAAAAGAGAGCAGGAGTAGAAAAAGGCTTTGAAAGAAAAGGGCTCTGTAATTGATCTGAGAGCTGAAAACTCAGACATGTCTGGTGGTAGAATGCCATTGTACAGCAGGACAGTAGATTCTTTTTCTCTAAAGAACAAGAAAGGGTTTTTTGCTTAAAACAAGCAGTCATGTTTAGTGACAAGCTTGGGTTTGAGGCTTAGTGGTCTGTGCTTTGCATAGTGCTGCAGATCATGGTCAGTTGTTGTGATAATTCCTTTGGTCTTGAAACCCCTTACAGTTTAAAGAGTGTCTTACAAGTTTCAGACGAAACTGATGTTAGCTTGCTCCTAGGAGCTCAAAAGGTAACAAGAAAGTGCCACCTCATGTGCTGTGTACTGCCGTGGGACATCACACCCCTAGGGCCACTACGACATTGCCATGCACCAGCTTGAAGTACCTGTGTTAGAGTCGCTGTGCTGCCTGTGCTGGGCACTGAGGAGAACAGCAAAGCTCCCACAGATCCATTTTTACTTCTCTGCATAATTGGTTTTCACATGTATCTCTCAAAACTATTTAGGAACAGACTATTGCAGTGGTGCAGCAAAGACAATCCCAGTATGGTTAATTATGTAAAACATTTTGCAGTTGAATAGTGCTATCTAAATGCCAAGGGTGTTCTTTTTGTGTAATAATCATTATCTCTTACATCCCTAATCAGTAGAGTGTAATCACTGATAGGAGGATTAGGGCAATACCAGGGATTTTCTAAAAGGAAAGTCCCAGCCCAGGCTGGTTGTTTGCATTTTGTCTCCTAAGGCTCTCAGAAAACCTACAGTAGAGCTAACCACGTGTGCATATAGGACAGTGTCTCAACAGTGGCTTTCCTAATGGGACTGGTAGACATCAGTAATTGGTTGAGTTATGGGCTGCATCTGTACTTGGATGGAAGCAGCAGCCTCAGGAAAAAAGCATGCCATGTGAAAAACATGACAGTAACAGAAATCAAAATGAGTCCCTTCTCCCTTGTTCCCCCTGCATTTGCACTCCTTTCTTTGCAAAAGTATTTTTCAGAGCTTGAGCAGTGGTTAAAGTAGTAGCACAGACACGAGGGATCAGAGCTCTGGCTTCATTTCCCCTACGACTTGCTTAGACAGAGACCACCCCCATCTGTGTTCACTAGGTATGACTGTGCATGGCAGCTTTTGCTTAAAGGAGGGCAAAAAAGCTTTTTCTAGAAACAGAACCACATTTAGATGGCATTTAATTCCTGTGGGACTGCCCAGTCACAAATCAGAAGGGAGTTTTGACTGGGAGTGTGGACATCCAGTGCTCACACAGTGACTCGTGAGTGATGATTACTGTATTTCTTTGTCAAATGTGAAAGGCGTGGGCATCTTTTGAGCAAGGCTTTATTCTCTGCAGCTTTTGTGCCTTGAGAAATGGTTTTCCTCTTTTTGACAGAAGCATGCAATTCCTAAGTAACTGGAGACAAGGCTTGTCTGGCCTGTCTTTAAAGAGGAAGTCGCAGTTTTGGCCCATTACTGATCTGTTCATGGTACCAATAAAGGAGCTGCACCCCTTCAAAGCATGTGAGAGGAAAAGAAGTGGACTCATTTTGCTGTCTTATTAAGCCTCTACGTCAGGGAGCTGTTTCAAATTAGAACATTCTATTGATTTCTTTTTAATAGTTCCAACTAACTAAACTCACAGCCTTTCTCGATAGTGTTTCAAACCTTCAAAGGATCAGAAGCACAAGCAGATGACTTCTGCATGTCATGACCGAAGACTGCGAAAGCTTACAAAGTCACTTTTAAACATGACTAAAATTCTAATAGTTTAGGAGGTGAGTTACACCGAACTGCACTACGCTTCTTACCCACCAGGACTGGTTAAAGTTACAGGTGGAGGTCATTAGGAAATGAGAAACAGGCATTAATTTTTAAAATGTTGCTTCATCCCCAACATTTTTGTGATCAATATTTGAATACTTCTCCTTTTTACTAACCAGGCAGTAATTTGAGAGGCATGCAGAAAACCTATTAGCTTCACTAAAAGTGAGCAAAATTCAGCTCACTTTTCCTGCTGTGTAATGCCCTTTCATGTCAGTTTAGACCACTGAAACTTAGAAGAAAATTTGACCCATCTCCCTCTGTCCTGTCATTGATTGTGTTAGATCAAGCCATACTTTAGAATTACTGCTGAGGTAATCCAAACCACCCATTAAACATGATTTTTAGAACAAAACTCTATCATTCACCACTTTTTACAGTGATGGAGGAAAAAGGCTTATAAAAGGCACCCTATCCTGTCTCTAGTTCTTTGTCACATTCACAAAACCAGAAAACCAGGCATTGCTAAAAAACTGTCTGCACCAAGGATTTATTTTCATGAAGCCTATCCCAGCCTGACTGATTTTGCAGGAATTTGGCAAAGATAAGGCCTACTTAGCCTTCAGTATTGGGATTACCTGTAAAATACATACAAGTGTCCTAATCCTTAACATTTCTGTTGCACTAAGATAGAAACTTGCTGTTTAACATTAATTACCAGCCCTAGATACCCCATGCTAGAGCAGCAGTTACTTGTTAAAACAAAAATTAAGCTATTTGCAAGCAGCTTTGCTTTGCAAGCAGACTTCAGTGCTGCTTGACTGGGAAAAGCACCTCAGCACCACAACCTTCGACTGCATTGTTGTGTTGAGCATCTCCTGAGCTCTTGGAAACCAATGAGCTGCTTCAGAACCACATGGGTTATCGGTAGAGGAGTGATGTGTGTCTCTTTAACAAAGGAGGGAAAAAATGTGCTTTGATATCTCAGAAAGAGAGCCTTCCACATGAAACATGTAAACCAAATAGCAGCAGGATGTTCAGCAGCAGGAGTCACATACTCAGAGGCATTTGAGGAGCTTTGGCTTGTTTGAGCAACTCTGCCAAACACTGTTTGAATGTCCCCAGAACTCCTACCTGATTGTCCCCTGATATGCCCTAAGTACCCACCTTTTTGCACGGGAGTGGCTCAACTGCCTCTCACCATGCATGGTCCTTCACAGCTGTAAGCCTTAGAGTCCAATGACCTGAGGTGTCTGAAAGTTACTGCCATTTGAGACACCAGTTGACATTTTTAATGGATTATGCCCTTTTAAAGTGTGTTTGTCTGGGTACCCCAAAATAACCACAGTTAGTTTGTAATTGTTTCTACAAAAAGTAAGAGTATTGTTTCCTCTTGAAATTAGGAACAGAACTAATCCGTTTGGTCTATTTAACACAACTAATCTAATTTTGTCACTCAACTAGTGAAAGGAGCAAGACAGGACTGTAAATGTGATCAAAAAATGAATGTGTTTGTAGCAAGGATCAAGTCTTCAGTTGCTTCATGACCATCAGCACTGGCAGAACATCACCCTTTGTGGAAGAACATGAAGTTTGGTAGAACTGGCTGCAGCAAACTGCTGGTAACAGAAATTATCCTTCATGTGACCTGAGCTTTCTCCATTCTCCAAGTGTAGGACTGTCTCTAACTATCCTTGCTCAGAAACTGTAAATTTTCAAGAGAACATTCCTCTCAAATCTCAGAGGACTCTACAGACCCTCTTATTTTGCTCTTTGTCCTCAAGATTCCCCTTTCTTCTAATAGTCCTTCATCTCCCTAAACAATTTGGCTACTTACTGTTCAGCTTTGTGGACCTGGGATAAATCAGGTCCTTGTCATGATGCCAAAGGGTTTCTCTGATTTTTGATTTTTCAATTGTATAGATGTTAGAAATTATTGTAGAACTAGTGTACTAG
>JAWWEW010000165.1:16747208-16803704 GCA_035583185.1 Anabacerthia variegaticeps | reverse complement strand
ATTCCTGGAGCCTGGAGGCTCATTAAAGCTCCTGCTCACTTATCTTATCTCCTACTAAAATTGCCTGGAGTTTTTTTTCCTCAATCCTTAAGGCATCAGTCACATGATCCAAAATCATTCCCACACTGTCTTTTCTACTTGGATATCCATAATGAAGTCTCTGAGTTTACTGAGCTCTCAGCTTATCTGTCTTTTTGGCTTCTAGCTGTACCCCTTTGCTGAATCTGTGCTGGTGAGCCATCCAGTCCAGCCATCGTGTGGCTCCTGTCCCTGTTCTTGTGTCTCTGGTGTGGATCTGTGCCTCTGCTCCCTACAGGTGCCACTCACTGGACTTGGCCTTCACTGAGCAGTGCTCGCTCACTTGCTGGTGCATTCTCAGGTCTCTGTGTTGTTAGTATCTTCTGTGTTCATCGCCTCCTCTCCTTTAGGACTATGGATCATCCACTGCTTAATTCCATTGCTCATACTTCTGTTGTCTTCCAAAAATATTTCTTCCAGTTAAGTTCCAGACTACTTCTTCCAGTCCCAAGACTACTGGTCCCCTGCCATGTCCTTCATCTACACCTTGATCTTTTCTTGGCCCTTTCTCCCATTGCTGGTTCTGCTGTGTCTGCTCTGCTCTTGTACAGCACACAGAGAGTCTGCATGGGCAGGCAATTTGTGTCCAACTGCAGCTTATCTTTGCAACTGCATCCCCTCCTATTTTCATCTTCTGGTTTACCAGGAATTTTTACTCTTTGGAGCCCCAACCCTATCTCATGGTCTAGGCACCTCCTGCTTCCCAGGCTCCATAGGAGCAGCTGTCCTCAACCCGTTAGTGAGTGCTTTGCTTAACTACAAAACCCGTACTTCATCTTCATCTCCTTAGTCTGTCAGACTTTGACACCCTCAGCCATGCAATATTACAGGGAGAAGGGGTCCAGTCCTGATTCATTCAAACTTGTGTCACTTGTGTTTGGCCAGAACATCATTCAAGTGTCTCAGCCCTTACCGCTGCACTCTCTACATCACAGATGAGCCACATTTTTAAGACTTGCTGTTTACAAGCTGTCACTTCTCACTGTCTGTCAAAGAACTGCCTCCTGACTCTAATGATGACAGCCTGCAAGACCTTCTTCTTGTTAGATTTCCAAAGAAACCGGCTTTCCTCAAATGCATGCCATGTGTTCCATGCTGCTCCTATCCACTTTTGGGACCTGTTACACACAGACCTCCTGTTTTCTGTGCAGGAACGTAGAGGAAAAAAAAGAAAGGCACAAATTTTTTTTTACTTTCGCGTCAGTTTGTAGAAAATTAAGCCTGTGAACTCACAAATCGAACAGTTGCAAGCTAAGGATTGATTCCTGCTACAGACCAAATCAAAATTCAGAGCAGAACCTTGTGGGGATAGATGTTAGTCCAGGAAAGTTTCCTGACTTTTCTTTGGCAGAAGAAAAACAGTTCTGTGAGTACTGAAACGTCTCTATCAAGGAGTACTTTCTGCGAGTACTTGAAGCATCATATGATGCATGAGGCAGCGTGTGACACCTCTGCCCTCTATGGGTCTCGAATGGAAGGTTTTGTGTGTGCAGCAAGACCCAAACTCTACAACTCTACTTACAACCTGAACTCCAGAACTATTAAATATCAAGGGAAAACTCTCCATCAGGCCACTGAAACATCAGAATCTGGATTAGGTCCTTGGTCCTGGTGATGCAGACATCTGCATGGTTATGAGTCTATCAGAAACAAGAGGAGTAGTTTCTATAGGGATGTGAAAAATGCTGTACAGGCTTTTATAAAATCACGTTTAAAGAGTAAGATCTCAGCAAGTCATTTTGGGGCTGAGTGGGTGGCTTAACCCTGAAAAAGTGTGCCAATAGCAGAGAGCAGTTCTGCAGGCCAGTGTTGTCTTGTTTTACTCATTAGTGCTAAAGTGTCTAAATATCAACAAATTCATATTTTCTGAGTTAGCATGCAGGCAACAGATGGTGTATACATATCTACACGGTAATGAGTCTTAATTTATTTTGTATCACAGGAATATATCAGTTCCCAGAGAAGGAAGATGGTCACAAAGCCATTCCCTGTACCATTATGTATGTTTACTATATCTTTCATCTAACTACCAAAGTGGAGCAAACCTTCCAATTCAGCACTGTTGCAGTCTGCACTCCGTGTCCTCCTGTGCAGACACTTAAACACCACTATTTAGCAGCATCAGATGATGACATTAAGGAACTGCACCACAGAGAGATGAGAAGGAAATACATCTTTTACTCTCTGGCAAAGACTTTCAAAAGTGATTAGTAATTAAGAGCTTAGTGAGAAATTTGCCTCGTTAACTTCCATCATGATTCTAGAAGTAGTTTGCCATAGAGATCCCAGTATCTTCATCTCTTGGGTGCTGTATCTGTCTTTTTTACTGACAACAAGCTGTAAACAACTGTTATAATTTTGCTCAGTCACATAACTCCTAATCTCAGTACTTGGCTAAGGTTGTCTGGTTTCAGCTCCTGCAGTGTCCTCCCACTGCACATGGGTGCCTTTGCTTCTGGCATCAACATCAGCTACATGGTCTTGTGACCATATTTAAACATAAAACGAGTGGAGAAAAGGGTTTATTTGGCTAACACTTTGGAACTACTGCATTTCTTTAAAATTTCAAGCTTCTGCTGGTATAATCAAGATGCACAGAGTGTCCAGCTGCAGGAGGTAGAAGGCAGAGCAAGCAGAAGTCAGTGACAGGTCATACTTACCGTATCGTCTCGGTTCATCTTTTTCCAGTTCAGATGCTGTGGAGTCTCCAACTACACTGACTGGTTTGAAGTGTACAACACAACCCGGGTGCCAGACTCCTGCTGCTTAGAATTCAGTGAGAATTGTGGTCTCCATTCCCCAGGGACCTGGTGGAAAGCGGTGAGTAGCATTCCAGCACCATCTCCGCAGCTGCCTTGCAGCCCAGGTAAAGGGTGCAGGTAGTCATTTGCAGGGCTATACAGATGATAAGGTATGCTGGTATCCTAATTCATCTTTAATCAGGTGGTTCCAGAAGGCTTGTGTTAACTATGGCCTTTGACCTCCAATGAAACCTCCTATTTAATTATTTTTATGAGCCAAAGGGTTTCCTGTCAGTAGGCTCTAAGCTGTTATTTCACATAGCAGACAAGTGTAACACTGATATGCAGCATGGTCTAGCTACATCCAGCTAGGAAATGGCAGGAATGTCCTTTTTAATGTCCCACCTGCTGGAGTCAGGTAGCACTAAAAGCAAATGGCTCATACACACACAGGCCCTGGAGCAGCAGCCGTAGCTCAGCACAGCCCAGGCAGTCCTGAGGCAAGAGGGCTGTGAGCCTAGAGTGCTCTGCTCCCACCAGGTACTCTAGTTCAGGGGCATCCACTGCACAGTAGGAAAGTGGGAACTGTTCTGCTGAATTGCCAACAGCACTTTCTTTTCAGTGAGTTTCTGCACTTGCCTGTAATCAAATTCAAAACTCCGTGGGATAATTTCCCTACCATGGTCTCAGCAAGATCTTTCCAGAACAGATCATCAGAACCTAAATTCTTCTCTGAAATTAGCTCAGCAATTCTTTGTGCTAATTACAGGTAGTGCAATTATGCAGGAGGGGTGTAGAGTAAGGCCATCTGATCAAGAGGAATTATAGGTAAGTTTTGCTGGTTCTAATGGTTTGTGAAGACAATGATTAAAGCTCTCTTGGCCACTTTCTAGCAAAATTTCATATGCGTGGATTGGCACTGGCAGAGGCTGAGTTCACATCAAATGTGGATCCCTTATACTTTTCAAGTAGCTCCAAGTAGTTTTTAATTTAAGGGCTTAAAAGTTCTTCTGTTTTGTTCAGGGTGCCAAGTTAATGCCATATCTTCTGGTGGGCATTAATATTTTTTCCTTTATACATATGTGAGAGCTGCTAACTGAAGGCACTTGTTTTTGCACAAGATTGTCTTACAGACATTATTTATTATTTAAAGAAAGGTTTTGCTTGGGCCAATTCCACCCTTCCCAAAACTGGACCAGGAACATGGAGTTACAGCTACTGCAGAATTTAAAGCAGGAAGAAAATAATGGAGGAGTGCACATACTGCAAATTGAAATGACGGAAAATGTTATGAAATGAGCTCTATATTATCAACCTGTTGTTCAGCACAAATCTAAAACACAGCCCCATGCCACTGTGAAGAAGATCAACTCTACCCCAGCCAAAGCCAGCACAATATTTTTAATTGCTGTTAAAAGGTTATATGGAGCAGTTATATGGAGCTCATGCAGCATTTTGAAGATGCACATTTTTGTGTCACTAGAATTAGTACTCCATGTTCAAGCTTCAACCCAAAAATACACTGTGCTTGCTCCAATGCTGAAATGATAATCCAGGCTACATGGCAGCTTAGTCAGATCTGGTTTTTCTCTGGGAGTAGAGCTGTGTGTTTATGGCTAATACAATATTCTGTGGATTTTTTTTCTAGCCTTGCTACGAAACTGTGAAAATATGGCTCCAGGAAAACCTATTAGCAGTGGGAATCTTTGGACTGTGCACAGCCATGGTGCAGGTACAATTTAATATCAATTTTCAAATCCTAACTAATGGTAACTAAGTAGGTAAGCATAGATCCAAATATACTTTGCCAAGCTGGTTTTAATAATTTTGCATGATGGTAGAGTAAAATTCTGCAAGATTTAAGTCCTTTGTGTTTTAATTTAGTTAAAATAGGTACAAAATTCAGCTGTATGCCAGCCCTCCATTTATGGCCCAAAGTCCCATTCCTAAATGGAGTGAAAATCTAGCTTTAATTTCCATCTCCAGCTGTCTCTCACACTCAAGATATAAGTAGAAAGGATGATTGCTGAGCTAATTAACACCATGTAACTGCAGATTAACCCATGGTTGTTAGGTTTTGGTTTTGGTTTTGGTTTTTTTTTTTTAATTTTGCCTGGTATGCCACTAGCAGCAGCAAGAGAGAGCTTGGGATCAGAATTCTACTCACATTCCCACTAGTGTCAGATTAGGCAGAATGGCATGTATCTTACTCTCTCATATGTCATGTATTGGCTGCAACTTATTAATGCAAATGCCTGGCGCCTCACAGGCCCAAATTCAGCAGAGTTTTGGTTTTTCTCCCACTGTAGTAAGCAGATATGCTTCGGAAAAAAGCTCAGCAAGATCATACGGCAGACTGCTGTAAATATATTACCATACTTGAAAAAAACCCCACCTCAAAACTCCCAGCTTTTGAGCATCTATTCAGCATTTAAGATGTCTTTAAAATATACACTAAAACCCCCCTACCAGCCCGTGTCAGAGTCCTTCGCATAAATACCCTAAATATAGTCAAGTTGTAAGACAATGCTCTTTCTGACAGAAAGACACTACTAGCTTGCATGGGAGAAAATACTTCAGACAATTTAAAAATGCAAATTCATCTTCCCAGTAAATGCTGTGCAGTGCAGAGAAAACAGAACACAAAGTATTTTCAGTCTGCCAGCTGCGCTGCATGATCAAATCTAAGCAATGGCAAAAGTTTTGATGCACTGTCCCCTAGAATGATTTGGGCTCCCTCTATTGTTTCTATTTCAATATTGTTCTGGCCCTAAGCGTGTGACAGCTTTTGTTTCTCATGTTAAGAATTTTACAGTTAGATTCGTACAGTGGCACAGCTTGAAGAACATGCAGCACATCTGACAGAAGAATCTTCTTCAGTGTTTGTGCTCCAAATTATAAAACAAACTCATCCACCATGGTTTTATTATGCAGCTCTCCCCAGAGGTGTTCCTTTGCTAGGAAGCAGAAGGCAGCGTTTAGGGGATACTTCCACAAGGCAAGCACTTACTATAAAACAGCACAGTAAACCCAACAGTCTTATTTCACTGTGGAAAAATGAGGCTTGAGGAAGATTAACAACTTTATAACCTGTTTTTTCTTCATAAATAGAATAGTGTGTGCATTCATACACTCTTTCAAAGTACTCATTAACACGAACTGCTACTCACGTAAAGACTAAGTTTGAAGTGGTCAAATGAAGTGCTTAAAATAGAATTCATACCCTAAAAATTTCTACCTGGCAGACCTTCATTTCAATAATTCTTACAGTGGTGTTGCAGGGGGAAAGTAACAAGCACTTAGTACATTCATATAAGTACTTCAACTGGAAGGAAAATAAGACTTCTCTTTCCCATCCCCTTTTCTGATGAAGTAATCTACAGAGGAAGCACAGCGGGTCAGTAGTTGGTTGGGAGAAGAACCACCATTCCCTGCTGCTTCTCTTGAATAGTCTGAGTAGAGAGACACATACATTGTTGATGAGGCATTGATGGCCATGATTAATGCATGTTCAGTCTCCAGTGATTCCCCCACAGGGACCTGTGCACACATGGACTTGGAAAAGTGCGGTAAAGTAAACCACAACATCCTTAGGATCAGGGATGAACCTGATGTCTTTCAAAGCAACAGCTACAGAGATACTCACACAGCCCCACAGCTGTGGGTTGCTACTATAAAACATTTGCAAGCAAAGGACATCGAGACATTTTTTTCCCAGTATACTTCTTCCCCATATCTGGGGATTGCTCTTCGTGGAGAAATCAACTCTCCCCTGCTGTCATTGTTCATTCTGTAAAACAATACAGATAAGCACAAAGGGCAGACAAACACTAAGAACAGAACAAGGACATGAATGGGCAGAAAAAGCAGTATGTGATGTGTCTCCCTGTGTGTGAACAAAAGTAATGCTGTGCTTTTTCTTGTTTCAATAAAGAGGGGTTTTTTACTTACTGAAAAACAATTGTTTGTTGTTTTTTTTTTTCTCTTAGATTCTCGGACTCACCTTTGCAATGACCATGTATTGTCAGGTAGTCAAGGCAGATACCTACTGTGCATAGATACCATTTCCAATCTTTCTGCTCCTCCTCCAAAGGACACAGGAGAAATCTCCTTCATGCTCATTCATCTGACCTTTTTTTTTCCCCCCTTTGTACTATAAACTGTGTATAATGCTACCTTTCTGAAGATTTTGTGACTCACCCCACTTCACTGAAGGAGGAAGAAAAGAAAAAGTCAGTACTTGAACTGGCACAGGTAAGAAGCAGCCTTGTCTTTAAAGAGAGGAAAACCTCCAAAGAGCAATGGTTCCTTTTCCATGGCCTATGGCAAGGCAAAGGGGAGGCTGCTTTCGAGAGGCTGATCTGCAGACCAATGTTAGGAAAAGATCGCACTGAGGCAACCTCTGAGAAACCTGGCAGGTTTCCTTCCCACGTGTCATGGTCTGGAAGAGAGGAAGTAGAAATTACATATTCTTCAGCAAGAAGGTACAGAGTAGCTAGCACTGAATGCAATTGTAGTTTTACTACAGATTGCACACAGCTAAAACATCAAGATCAAGCAGCCCTGCCTCCAAGTGTCTCAAGATGATTTTGTAGCCAGGAGAGGATCATCTTCAGAAATACGTTATTTTAAAGGAGTATTTTTAATCTTACACGCTGCAAAGTCAGGCTTTTAATCAGAATCTGTACAGCAAGATCTGGCTGTTAATGGAATACAATATTGGACATTGCCTCACTTACTGATTGCCAGTGGCAATAGATGGTTGACTGCGTATGTTATATATATTACATTCATTAACACTTACTTTTCTGAAAGGAGGTGAAAATACCCAGCATCTAACCTCAGAAAGAGGAAATCTTTCTGTCCTGTTTTACATTCCAACTGAAATAACCAAGTATTATTTCTTGTACAAGGCACTATCACTTATACCTCTGGGAAAGAAGTAATTACTTTCAGCTGTATCTTCATTTCAGTAAACAACTTGTGAGTGGGCTCTCTCTGTCTGTCTACTATGGTTTTATTTTTTATCATTCCTGTTTCAAGTTAGTCTGCCAAAAAATATCACTCATTTCCGCACTTGAAGATGTGTACAAAGCTGTCAGCTGTTCCTTCCCTGAATGTCACCATTTCATTAATTTACTTTGGGATATCGTCATCTGAAGGTATGATAGAGTTTGCCTTGCTGAGGAAAAATCTTTTGCACATTGCTCATTTTTCTGAGAGTTATTAAGGCTTCAGATACCTTTATGCTTAGCTTTTTTTTTTTCTCCCAGCTGCATGCTGACAATACCCAAGACATATCAGTCTGTCTTGGAACTGGAGTCACCTCTCAATGCTCTTTTTCAGATGCATTTTCCTTTGCCTAGCTGTTGGGTAGAATATACTTTCTGGAATATCACAGAATCGCAGGAATATGCAGAAATGAAACCCATAACTTTCCTTAGCTAGGGAAC
Organism: Anabacerthia variegaticeps; assembly: GCA_035583185.1. Classification (NCBI taxonomy): domain Eukaryota; kingdom Metazoa; phylum Chordata; class Aves; order Passeriformes; family Furnariidae; genus Anabacerthia; species Anabacerthia variegaticeps. The sequence continues at coordinate 16,795,432 of JAWWEW010000165.1, read as the reverse complement.
AGCCACTAACTGTCTGATTCCCCCACTCCCTGATAACTGAAGGAATTTCCATAGTGCCCTCCTGTGCACATTCCCTAGCAAAGAGGTTAAGAGTCAGATGTAACCTATTGTTCAAACAAATAATTCCCCACCAGCAAGCAGGTCCAGATAATGCATGTGTGTCAGGGAGAAGCTGAAGCACCCCAGGGAAAGGCCACAGCAGGGAACAGGCAAGCAGGGCAATGCAGATGGCCTGCTCACTGCAGCCAGCCTTGGAGGATCTCCCAGCCACCGAGGATTAGACCAGAGAGACAACCATGGAGCCCTGTTTTCCCAGAAAGCTGAGTGCAGCCATTCCTGTTGTGACAAGACTGGAAGCATGCATCAAGCTCAGACAAAAAGCTACCCTGCTTACAACAGCAGGTCTCAGCTATGAGTGACATTTTGTGTGCTTTAAATTAAAGGCAATTTCCCGCATAAAGCTGGACTTGCCAACCCACAGCCTATTGAACAATCTCCTTTAAACCCATAACTAATCCCTTTCTCAGCCTGCACCATTGACAGATTCACTCTCACTCCTTAGGTTTTGGGGTTTTTTGTCTCTTTGCTGATTCCTGTAGCATTCTTACTCTCAGGCATGAACTACACCGTGTTTTCCTGGGAAATACTCAGGACAGCCCAAATGTGTAAAACAGCAAATACCTTCCTAAATCTTACCCCCATGGGGCATTTAGCTGTGCAGGCTAAGTTGAAAGTAATGTATTATGCGTGTGCATTTTATGTGGCTTCCCAATCACTCACCATCACAGCAACCTTACCACCACTAATGGATTTTACTGTCATGCTAACAAGCCTTGACAAATGTTAACATACCTTGATCCGAGCTGAGCTAGTAGCCCACACAAAGGTGCTCTGTACTCCAAGTAAGAGGCTTTCTCTTGGTGTTACAGTCACCACAGTCTCAATGCTCTCTGCTTCTGAGCCCAGGCTCACCTGCAATCAATCCTGCTCTTCAAAAGATGGTGTAATTTCATTCCTTCCCTCTCTTTTTTCCTTTCTTATCTGCATAGATGCAATTCCAGGTTAAACGTACCATTAGTTCTTGCCATGGTTTATAGTTTGTACACAGAGGTGCCCCTGCTGACAGCTCAGCGTTTCCACCACTGAAAAGCAGCATAACAGAGTGATGAATACATTAATAAAACATCGATTTTTTTAAAGACAGATAAAAGGTAGGAAGTCTATTTGTAGTGATCCCTGCCATTAAAAATTAACACAGAGACAGCAGGCTGATGATGGTTCAGTTGATAAGAGCAAACCATTGTGCAGCAGAGCTCCCACAGAAAGCAAGTCATCAATTGGCTTGATGGTGGTGTAGGCAAAAGAGAGATCACAAACCCTTATCCTGTGAGTCTCCCAGTAATATGTACTGAGCTCTTAGAGAACACTGTTAGACTTCAGCTAATCCTACAGCAGAAACAAAATATGAGAAACAGAGACTTGAAGACAAGTCACATTTTGTGGCTCCCGCTAATAATTTTCCACAGTTTAGGTGTCTTTACAGCAAGATGCCTTGGTTTTCAGAAACAAGTATCTGTAGGGAGTATAAACAAGACTCACTTTGCAAAGGCCCAGTCACTGCAACAAAAACATATAGTTAGGGGAAAAACAAACAAAAAAACCCCAACCAAACAAAAAACCCCCAGATCACATATTGCTGCTAATAATTATTTTTTAAATACTATCCTTACGCTACCAACTGAGATGCTACTTCAACTTGTTTATAATTCAGAGTGGACGATTTTCTATATTTGATGTTATTAGCTCTCTTCACATGGGCCAAACAGATGTTATGGTGCTTAAAGCATTACCAGCACAATCCAATTTCAAACCTCTGAATGTACTGCATATTACAAGCCTCAGACTTACCATATTTCTCTTTAAGAGCATTGCATCCTTTCTCTGCTGACAAAGTCAGAAGATTTTGTGATATATAATAGCAACAATCTTTTTAAAAAAAAAAAACCAAAAAAAAATAGTTCCATATTATGCATAAAACTTCATGCTAAACTGGTTGATTATAAATAAGTAACCTGTAGCATATAATATCCATTTAAAAGGCTGCTAATACTGTATGTATGCAGAGAAACACAGAAGTCATTCCAACTGCTTCTGGTAGTGTCTTGTCACTTATAGTAAAGTCTCTTAGATAATTTTGACCTTCTATCTTTAAACATGAAGGAGGACTCAATACATTTAAATTAAAGACAGAACCAAAGGCAATAAAGGAGCACTTCTAATTAATTCTCATTGCTCTTTCTGCTTAGTAATAAGGTGTGAAGGCACAGGGCATATGGCTGCACGTGCTGAATTCAGCAACATCAGAATTTAGCTTTTTAGATTCAGTCCAATATACTTCTGGCTTTTCATCTGCACAATAATAAAAAATATATACCCATATATATATATTTAGTAGATTATGGTTTGTTTTCCTGTACTGTCACTGGCAGCCAAATCTTATAACTTGTACAACAGAATTCTTATTACTTGTACAACAGAATTACTTTGCTCCAAATCTTACAGTGCACAATCACTGAAACTCAGTCCCATTTCAGTTCTATGAATACTTCTTTGCTTCTCCCCCTCAGATCATACAAACTCATAAACTTACTCTTTCATTGAATAATTAGCATTTAAATGCAGCATCGTAGGATTTATAATACGGAGAGGAAGGAACTGCACAGAAGCTGTAAAAATATTTTGTCTTGCCTCACCACTGGGGCTGCTTTGTGAATTCACTGAAACCGCTCCCTTCTCACAAACCGGTTACACTGGGAGGGCACGGGGCTCTGGCTGCCCCTTGTCACATCCACAGGGCAGGACAGGACGTTGCTGGCATGGACAAAGGTGCAGCCTTTCACTTACCCCTTGGCTTTGTTGTTGCGCTATAAATGTGGCACGAAAGGTAAGCAACAGAAAGCAGCTGTTGATTGTGGCAATTATTTTAAACCCAGACTCTTTATTTACACAGTCTGCAAGGATTTGCTAAGTGTTAATGATCATCATAGATACTGAGTTAGACAATTCACAGCTAGAAAACAAGTCAGGACTTGCCGTAGGAAATCTTGTTTGGATTCCATTGTGAATTCTCCTAGCTTGTCACTGGTATCTTACCACAGCAGGCAAGTCTCCTCAGTTCTTTGGATTTTGTTGCTGCAATTACAATGGTACGTTTTTGTGCATTCATATAAAGAACAAAAATTTAAAATATACATTTTATTTTTTAAAAGTTATTAAATATTCTTTAAAGTTTATAACGGAATGTCTTTTGTATTCTTTATAAACAACTGCACTACAAGCTGTACAGTGAATAAATACAGACCCGAAGATGTGTGTTGGGTGCAAGTGCACACATACACACTGTACACAATTTACCTTCCACAGCCTACTACTTCTTTGTCATTTCTCATTACCTGTCTTTTATTTGACCTATCCTTCCCTACACATTTGTTTTTATAATTATTATTTAAGAGGTACATCCATTCCCAGGTAAATACACCTCCCTTTTTTCCCCTCTTAAGGGCAACCTGAAATTATGCAGTAGTCGACAACAATTCAAAAACTACTGGGAGATCAGGTTTGCAGTGTTAACAAAATACACAGACCTGAAACCAATTATTTTGTGTTTACAACCTGTCTGCTACTGATAACTTTGAAACAAAAAGACTTCTTTTTTTCTGAGGTGGTTGCGTGGATTCAGAAATTACATAGAAAAACTTAGGAACTTAACACCAGGCTGTGTTAAAATGGAACAACTAGGAATTCATACTGTGTCAGATCAGAAAAATGTCTGGTTATCCAGGTATCTTATCTGAAGTCATGTCTAACACTGCCTTTTTTAATACCATTTATTGCACCCTACAGGTCAAAAAGCTTCACAAGTGAAATTGCCTCCAAACAGCGCATTCTGAACGTCACCGCAGGGGTACTCTTGTAACAGAAATTGTAACTGCAGAAGTAGAGACCCAGAGGTTTTAGAAGTTGTTACAGGAAACTTCATAAGGGAAACCCCAAACATTTGATGGAAATTTCTTACAACTTCCTCAGTTCAGTAGGCATGTTTACATTACTTGAATTTTCCTCATCCCATTCAGTGTACCACTGGATGCTCGCATTAACCACATCTATCTTTAATCCCCTTCTGACTTTGTGAAACTTTACACTTAAGTCTTACATTATAACAGGGGATTTCACAATTTTCATCATGCTGCATACATTTAAAAGAACCCTTCTTATATGGGTTTTAACCTGTTGCCTTTCAATTTCATTTATTCACCATTGGTTCTATACTTCAGGAATGCCAACTTAATGATGCTTACAGAACTGTATGGGCACAGAGCAGCTGTATTACCTTTACAGCCTAATTTATCTTTCCTCTAAAGCTTGACCCTGGATAATTGAGTATGCTATTGATTTTCAAGATCCACTGTTTCAAACAACTAAGCTCAGTGTACTTTCCCCCAGTAGCTATCCTAGTTGTCTTTGCTTTTGAACTACATGTTGGCACAGACAGGGCTGTTTCTACTTTAATCAACAACTAGACTAGTATTTCACCTGACATCCTGCTATTTTTCCTCAAGTACACTTAGCACAACCTGGGAATATCAGGCTTAGCTGATTATACTGGCTGTGTAATACAAAGTAGTTTCTGTCTGCATGGTGATAATTTTCAAAGAGACTTAAGGGCAGCCTATGAAACCTCATCCAAAGTTTTGTCTTGACACATCAAAAGTTCAAAATGCAGAGCCAGAAAGCATTCACTACCAGGTCTACACAGGTGTGTGTTAGACAGCTAAAGAGATGGCCCATAAGTCATCTTGCATTGCATGGGTTTTAATGAAGGAATAGCTGATCGGTTAAATGGGTTTCTCAAACAACTCCCTGCTATCCTTTATATAGAACATTTTGTTACTACAGAATTCCTTAACAGAAACTTCCTTTTACTTGTGGTTACAAGAATAATTTGAAAGGATGGGATAATTATCCACTATAAACTTCCCCTTATGGCACTGCTATTACAGAATATAGTTCAAGTCACAGCAAACAAAAGGAAGCATATAACTGTAAATAATTAAATCTATAGAAAACAAAGTACAGCATAAAAAACCAACTGCCAATGTGTACTGTGTATGTGTTTATGTCTCATGTGGAAAGAGACAAGAGTTTCAAGTGTAAAGCATTCATCCTCAAGATTAACTAAAAATTATTGTAGAAATAAAGGGATTTCAGGAACTGGTTTCTTAAAGTCTATTCAGATGCACCTCATCATGTCCCTCCTCCACAAATACCTTTCCTTGGCCCTAAAGCTGAAGTTCATCACTGCTCCAGCCTTTCCACCTCCACCATTTATATCTGCTGCTCTGCACACAGCAACACCTGGTTAGTCAAGGTCCCAATCTGTCAGATGTGGAGGGGATTCAGTTATTTGTATTGTATACATTTTAATGCCCAATGATAGACACCTTACATGGCTTTACAAAGTTCAGGTTTGATACCAAGTTCGGAGACCACAGTCCCTACACAGCAAAGTAAAATAAGCACTGTAACGAAGTAATTCAGGCAGCCTGGCTATAGACCTAAGTAGTGACTGAATCTGAATTGCTCTTAATGCGCTCAGTTCCTTGATACAAGCCTGCAAATGGCTAGATGAGCACTGTTATCAAGCAGAATTGTCATTGGCTGTTTAGCATTCTCCAGAGAAATTAATGCTACAGGGATGCTTTTTCTTTTTTTTTTTTAACCTAGTTTCTCTTGGAAGCTTGCTCAGTATTATTGTATCATCCACAGATGAAATGAACAGATTCTGATATTATATCTCAGCTTGAATAATAAGCACCCAGAATACTGAGTTAAAAAAATGCCTTGTTAGAAATTATGTCTTTGTTGTTCCTTTGAAATGCTCACCTGCATCCACATGCTGTTGAGGTGACTGGAGCACCATACGCATCCTCACGGTTTGCACTGTGGCAGCCCAACTACCCAAGATAACTTTGAGAAAAAAAAAAAGATGGGGAGGTTTTCTCAATTCTCTCATTGCTCAAGGAACAGAACTCCCCCAAGAGAGTTAAAGCTGTTTACAAACTGAAGCATTTGCAAATACTCCAGGAAAAGAGCACTTCCCCATGGTGCTGATTCTGGTGCTTTTTTGGAACCTCACCTTTCTATAAGCCTGTACCAGATTTCTTGTCACAGTCAAAGCCATCAAAAGCTTCTTCATAATCCTCAGAGCACCACACAGCCCTCCTCCCTCCCTCCCCACCAATGGCCACTGTCTTTGCACCTGTATTAATTTCATTTGAACGTCATGTTGGCATTAGTTGAATACAGAGGCTGCATGGAGGTACAAGTGAAGCTATTTGGGTAAATTCTTCACAGTGTAAGCTCAGCTGCAGGAACTGGACACAAAAGTGTATTAGAAACACTGCTATTTCCCCCTAGAAGCCATAGGTGCTTTGACTATTCTCCTGCTGAGCAGCTAGGTTATGCTACTTGGTCTCTCAAGAACAGAGTTGCCTCAAATCTCATGATTGAAAACACTCCTACTTTTTGGGGAAAGACAGAAATTGTGAACTCAGACCTGTGCACAACTGAAGGAATTATGGATTGGCATATGCAACCACAAGAGAGTACATAGACTGAATTGATGTGTCATATAATTACTAACTCACTTTCCCTAAACAAAATAACTCACCAGCTTGAAAGTGCAGCTTGTTGTCATGGAACTTGCTTGGTATTTGGTGCTAATAAAAATTGAAGTTTTGAATCTCCCTGTGAAGTCCGTGCATTGAAGTTTGTCCCTATTAAACACCTCCTTATTCCTAGCTGTGCACCACAGCTGGTTACTCTGACACAAAACAATCTTCATTATCAAAAGGTCCTTTGAAATAAGTGCTCACAGGTTTAAAAGAAGAATCACCACATGAAAAACTGGCACAATGAAAAGCTTGCTGTAAATCACACTCTCTTGTTCCTAACGGAATCAAGAGTTAATGTACAGTCAAAAAATCTCTGTGTATATGTGCTCAGAACTAGGGTGTTCCAATGCAAGCAGTCTTTGCTGTGGGTGGCACAGGGCTCCAGTTTATCCAAGTGTCTGCATCAGGAAAGGTGAGGAAGAAAAGGAAAAATAAAAATGACAGGTATGAAAAAACATAAATGAAAATTAAGGGAGAAGGCTGGAAGTGGACAAGAGACCTGAGTAGACTGTTTTTCCCCACTGTAAGGTAAAAAATAGAGCAGTATCCTATGAAATACATGATCAGCTCATTCAGAGCAGGCATTGTTCTTTCAGAAAGGCCCTCCAGAAGAGAATCAGGGCTACAGCGTCTACAAAGTCTCTCTTCAAGCTGTTCTGCGGAGACCCTGCCGTTTAGCAGATTTGGAGGGTTGAGTCTTACATAGGTAGTGGTTCTCTCAGTTGTAAGACTAAAGCAGTCCTCTGTAGCACACTGTGATTCAGATCTGTATGACAAAGACAGTGTGCCCCACTGGTACTGCTGCTGGAGACACTCAGTCCATCCCTTCTGCAAAGTCTTCATCTTACTGCCCCTGGCACTCACACAGGCAACTTTCTAGCAGAGGTAGTGCAACTGACACTATCACCAGAAGGGGGAAATCCCCGGTCCATCTAGCATACACAAGGCAAAAAATATGCATATAAATAGTGCTGGTTTGTTTACCTTTTTCTCCTTGATGCTGCTTTCATCCAACGTGGTTTCCTGTGCTCTTCAGACTGCAAACCCATCTATTCCCTTCCTAGTGCAGCAGGTTCACTGAGCTACTGAAGGACACTGGAATACTCAGATGATGAACAGTTACAAGAGTTCCAGACACCAATTTCTCTTACATCCTCCAGGAGATCAGTCCAGGGAGTAGTGGCTCTGAATTTATATGTAATTTAAACATTACTGAAAAATGCTGAGGTCCATGACATGATGAGATGTATGTGAAGGTCCTGAGGGAACTGGTGGATGAAGTGCCTGAGCCACAATCCATCACATTGGAGAAGGCATGGCAGTGCAGTGAAATTCCCACTGACTGGAAAAGGGGAAACATAACCTTCATTTTTATACAGGAAAAAATGGAAGACCTGGAGAACTACAGGCCAGTCAGTCTCACCTCAGTGCTTGGCAAAACCATGGAGCAGATCCTTCTGGAAAATATGCTAAAGCACAAAGAAAATAAGGAGGTGACTGGGGACAGCCAACATTGCTTCAGTAAGGGCAAATCATGCCTAAAAATCTGGTGCCCTTCTGTGAAGGCGTTACAGAGGTGGATAAGGGAAGAGTGACATCATCTACCTGGACTTGTACAAAGCATTTGACACTGTCCTGCATAACATCCTTTGTCTCTAGAGAGACACTGGTTTGATGGATGGACCACTCAGTGGATGAGAAATTTGCTGGATGGTCACTCTCAAAGAGTTGTGGTCAAACAGCTCAAAGTCCGAGAGCAGTGATGAGTGGTGTTCCTTGGGAGTCCAGGAGGGCTGTTAGGACTGGCACCATTTAACATCTTTGTTGTGACATGGACAGTGGGATTGAGTGTACCCTCGGGAAGTTTGCCAATGACAACAAGCTGTGTGGTGCAGTCGATGCGCTGGAGGCCAGGAATGTCATCCTGAGGGACCTGGACAGGCTTGAGAGGTGGGCCCATGCAAACCTCATGAAGTTCAACAAGGTCAAATGCAATGCCCTGTACCTGAGTCAGGGAAATCTGAAGAACAAATACGGCCTGGGCAAATACAAGTACTTAGAGCATCCCTGAGGAGAAAGGACTTCAGTGTTGGTTGACGAGAAGCTTGGCAGGATCTGGCAATGTGCACTTGCAGCCGAGAAGGAAAAGCAGCGTGGCCAGCAGATTGAGGGAGGTGATTCTCTCATGAGATCTCATGTGCAACACTACATCCAGCTCTGGGGCTCCCAACATAAGAAGGATGTGGACCTCCAGAGGAGGGCCACAAAGATGCTCAGAAGGCTGTAACACCTCTCCTGTGAGGGCAAGCTGAGAGAGGTGGGGTTGTTCAGCCTAGAGAAGAAAGAGGACTAGAAAGAAATTCTTTACTGTGAGGGTGGTGAGGCACTAGATCATGTTGCCCAGAGAAGTTATGGATGTCCCATCCCTGGAAGTGTTCAAGGCCAGATTGGGTGGGTCTTTGAGCAACCAGGTCTAGTGGAAGGTGTCCCTGGCCCAGGGCTGGGGGTTTGGAACTGAATAATCTTCAAGGTTCTTTCCAAATAAAACCATTATTATTAAATTATTTAAAAGAACTCAGCATGTCACAGTGATCTGTCACTGGTCACACAGAGCAGTGTCCTGCAAGTGAAAAAGCTTTCTTAACATCAATGCAATTAAACAAAAGGCAAGGGTGTTCAGCTACACAATCACATCTAGTCCTGAACAACTGAGAACCCTGGTGCCTTATGTGCACAAGCAGTTCTGGTGAAGTATTAACAGAAATTCAGGATAACACGGCCATTCTCAGTGCTGATGATGCAAGCTTATTTCATTTTCATTTTAATTTAGTGAGCTCTCACTGAAATTAAAGATTCCCTGAGAGCTTTATAGCATGAAGTGAAATGGCAAATTAAATTGAAATTGAGATAATCCCAGAAATGTATACACAACTAAAGTAACTCTTAAGTCCAGACACCTTTCAGACTGGCAAGGTCTTATATAAATAAGAAAAAGCAATCTTTCCTATAATTTTCAAGCCTTTCAATTTGTCTGAAGACATCCCAGAATGCATCACATTATGTCTACACTATCATTGCAGTGGACCACTCAGATCTCTATCAGAGAATGAAGTACTATTGAAATGGGTTACATGAACCCAAAGCACCACAGATTTTCACACACAGGAGTTTAAAACCCCCATATTTTCTCTGTCTACCTTATCTGAGATCACATATCACAAGCATCAACGTAATTTTCACTTCAGTATTTTCAAATAGCAACATTTGCTTGTTTGAAAGCCTAAGCAAGATCTCTGTTCAGGCAGGAAAGCTGCTCAACTCTGCAATTTTTGTTTCTCAAGTCTGCATAAAATTGGTCCTGTAGCAAAAATATAATAAATGAAAACCCACAAGGAATCACACTCTGGGTGTACAGATGTACACAGAAGGAATTTAAGCCCCAGGAATGAAAGCAGATTCCTCAGCAGGCAAAGCTGAGCTGTAGTTTCAGTTAAGTCTTCAGTGAAATTTTTGAAGCAGAGAATATGCTAATTCCCCAGGGAAACTGCACAACCACAATGCCTAAGCATATTTAAAGATTATCATTCAGGGCTTTTAAATTGAGCTCTATGTTTCCATTAATCCACTGAGCTGCCAGCCCAATCTCACACTGGCAGGCTCACTGCTCTCTAACAATTGAGAGCTTGTTAAATATTAAGGTCTTAATCTGAAGTACTTCTGTTTGACTGAGAAATTCTAAACAGCATGTGGAAGATATACATTTTCCCACTAAAATACACACATACACACACACACACAGAGTGGTATTAGATAAAAGCAAATGTCCCCAAACTAGCCAGAGAATTGCGTAAGAAATCCATTCATTTTAAAGCAGCCCATGTATCCCCTCCAATTGTCTAGACCCAGGTTTCACAGGCTTACCTCTGAAGGACAAAAGGTCACCTCTCTTCTGCCCTGAAATTCCACCTTAGCAATTAGAAAGACGTTCACAGTAGGATTCACACTACTCTAATAATGCTACAGAACAGGTTAAGAGACAGACAGATAAACACTTGGGTAAATGTAGCAGGGCCAGAAGCATGTCTGGTATTTGATCTCTTTTACTTTCCATTATTTTAAAATATTTCAGCCAAAATAGGATTTGCTTAAAAATTAGGGTAACTAAAGTGCATAAGCTGGATATGTATCCAATACAAGATTTTCTGAAAAATCATTTTCTACCTAAGAGGGAAGGAGGTCATCTAGTCAGATGGATTACTTTCCTGTTGTATTTCAGGGGGATCACTTCAGATCTAGCACAACTCAGGGCAGGTTTGAAGGAACCAGGAAAGCTTTCAGTTGAGATTTTAAGCTTTTCATACTGTTATGGCTTTCCACTGGACCCAACAGCAAGACAGATGGTGACCAGGAAAACTGTCAGCAGCAAATGAGAGTCCTGTTTTGGGACCTTTCATCTGGAAGGGGACCAGGGAATACTTACAAGGGTGCTGAAACACCTCTTAACCTCTTAGAGGGAAGATCTGTAGTGCAGGCAGTCCTGCTGCCTGCTGACGCAGCCCTGTGAGATCACAGGAAGTGTGACTTGTTACATTGTCTGTGGAAACAAAACCTTCCCAGATTACAGCATTCTTTTGTATTTCTCTGTGCCCTTCTCTTCAGCCCAAGTTTTCTACTGCAACCAGATCTGCTCCTCTCTTCACAGCATCACCATTCCCCTGCGGGCTGGCACACTCAAATGTCTCTGTCAGGAATCAGAGGCACATCAGCTTCTCCACAAAAAAATATAAACTTGAATTTCCCTTTCTAGACCCTAGACAACCTCAGATATCAAAGAGTGGTCAGGCAGTACACTACAGGGGCAAAACTTGGATCTTGACAAAAAATGAAAGAAATAAGGAGCCTAGTGTCTGTGTATACACATGCAAACCTAGAGATGAATCAAAACCGGAGTACTGGAGTTAGTGCTGAGGTAAAACACAGTGAAGCAAAACACCAAGCAGCTGTCTGAGGCTCTTCCAGCATAACTATGCCTGGGACCTCAGCACCAGCCAGTGGAGGCCCTCCCCTGCTCTGTGCCAGCAGACACCACTTTGACAAGGGTACTGTCATTTCCATTACAATATTTACACGTAGAGCCAAGAGAGTAGTTGCAAAGCCAGTGTACTCACAAAAAATTTCCATTACTTTGTCATATCTCAAAATGCAAAGTTACCATTCGGATGCATTTGGCTAGAGGTTTAGCTGACACTCAGCCTCATGTGTCCCTGACCCACATCATCTATAGACCCATCAGTTTGGGACAAAGTAATTTCACTTCCTGCTTGATGACCACAAACAACATTTCATAAAAACAAGCTCTGCAGTTACTGCAGTAAGGAGGTACTGAGGGCTAGAAGACACATAAGTCTTCCAAACCCTTGGAATGGATAATGCAGCATGCAGAATTGTGTAAGTCATTTTGTACTACAAGTCAATCCCTTTATTAAAAGGGGATTACAACAATTACAGCATCTGGTATCATTCACACACACAACTTATGTATTAATTCCTAAATATGCAAAACTGAATTCAGTGATATGCTCCTGCAATGTCCTTTTCCTGGTCCTGTCTCCTATGCCCCCTCCCCCAAGTTTTTATTTGTAAGAATGTCACTAGCTCAGATTTAAATTTCTAAATCTTTTTAAAGATTACTGCAGAGCACAGCCCCTCACAAGAACCCAGAGAAATGTGGCTTCAGCATTTACTGAGAACTCTGTGAATATTTGTCCTCCTCCCACTAATGGCTCATATGACCAGGGAAATGATAAGGTCTGCAGAGTGGCAAAGTTTAAAACAGAAACAATACACACACTCTTTTGTTAGACATACAGGCCAGTTCTTGAAAAAATTGCAGATTTGGTAATGAAATGTGCTTCCAGTTATCAGTTCTTTTTGTGTAAACTAGCTTTGTTTGTTCATACTTTATTCCGTACTTGAACACCTATTTTATAAGGACAGTCTTTAGAAATACTAACTATACATGCTTATGGATGCTTCTTTACACAAAGTAAACAAAAACAAAACACAGAATCACTTTAATGGACAAAGCACTTGAGGTGCAAAATAGTTTGAAGAAAAATGTGTTACGTAAGCACAGAAAGTAATTATTCTGATAATGTGCAGAACAGTCCATGATTCATTAAATAAAACTTAGTGTTTCAGCTTCTTTCTAAATAAATTCTTTTATAATCTCTTCATTGGTAAGCCAAGTTTGCCTTGCCATAAATTCTATTCCCATAGCAATGGCAAAAGGATGAGACGTTTATCAGGACACAGGTAATTTTTAAACTAACCCAAATATCTTTCCTCAGGATGGTGCACATTTGAAGAGCTACTCATCCTTTCATCTGAGCATCACAGGTTTTACTGTTGGGCAGAAACCCAAGTTTTACAGTTAAAGAAAAGCACTCACAGAGACATACCACTACAGAGCTCCAGGGGCTTACCAGGTGCTGCTCAGTGTCAGCACTTCATTTCCAGACCACTCCAATACAACCAGAAATTAAACCACATTTTCATGTGCAGTGAGTCAAGCCATTATCCTCCTGCTTTGTTAGCGGCTGCAGTCAGGCTGAGTAACATCTCCCCATCATCATGGAGAAACGGCCCAAGTATAAGTGGCTGACACCTGCACTGTGGAATGCTTCTCACTAAGCAAAGCCTTCATTATTTTGGGTTTGCTCTGAAATTAGAAGTAAATTCTTTCAGATGCAACCATTTACTTTCCAAAAAGTCATTTAACGCTGCCTCTGGAAATAACCTTAAAACCTTTCTTTATTACAAAAGTAGCATTATCAATAAAAACTGGCTGAGCTATACACTTTCCAGCACAGCTCTGTTCTCAGAAGTGTTCTCCTTCTCATCATGCAGAACCACCATCTACTCTGCCCTTCCAAATAATGGCTTTAAACTTTCTGCAGGATGGGGAAAAGGCATTGCTACTTCTTTTGATTCCTCCTATTCTCACTGAGTCAACACAAGATGAAGTACAATTATGTTTTCGTTTGAGATTCATTAAAAGAGCTGCAATCAAGCTGCAGCTGCACTGCTAAATTCTGTTTTAATTGTAAACAACAAAAATCCTAGAAGACAAATGGGCTCCCAGACACGCAAGTCAGTGCTAAAATGGGGCCTGTGGAATCTTTAAGCAGCAATGGTCCCTGAACACCAACAGTGCTTGAATGTCAGAAAAAAAAAAAAAAAAAGAAAAAAAGCATTCACTTACAATGAAAACTGCTTGGAAATGAAAGTTGACCAGCAGTTTGACTCAAATATCAGTCAAACACAGAGACCAAACAGTTAGTCTCAAAGGACAGAAGTGTAACCCCTGAAGCGTGTACGCAAGCAAGATTAAAAAGCACAAGGTTATCCATGCAAACATGATCCACTACAGATCCTTCTCCTTTCTGTCTTTTCAGCTTATCCAGATAAAATGCAGAAAAAGCTGTAACAACCAATATACTGGAAAAAACATTCAAATCTTGTGGGGGGTGGGGTGGAGAGAAGATGTCTCAGAGGAGTAACAATTCACCTTACGGCAGGAGGACTAACACACTGTTATTGTCCCTTTAAAGTGTATAATCAGTGACATCACAACCAGGGAAATACTCAGGCCTTTTAGAGATCCAACTACTGTCTGTGGCTTTATAACTTACTGCAATAGTTAATTCCTCCACCTGTTTGCATGTTGTGCAAATTACAATTTCGATTTATGCTTTGTATCATTACTTGTCTCCATACCTACAAGCAAAGCCATTTCCCCTCACTTCTCCCACAATGGGAGCATGCCCTCTTCACTTGGACACGTGCACAACCCCAACTTGTTGCCAACAGATTGTTCTGCAGTGAGTGATTTAGAGATGGCCCTCACAGTGTAAGTGAGGAAGGGACCCTACTTTGCTCTGGCTTGTTCTGCTTTCTGACAACTTGGCAGCAGGGTCTAGCCAGCATGTGCCAGCATAGAACATCCTCAGTTGGAAGGGACCCCAAAGGATAATTTAACTCCTGGCCCTGCACAGGACAATCCCATGTGCCTGAGAGTGTTGTCCAAAGGCTTCTTGAACTCTGAAAGGCTTGGTACTGTGACCATGTCTTTGGGGAACCTGTTCCAGTGCTCAAACAACCTTTGGGTGAAGAAGCTTTTCCTAATATCCAACCTAAACCTCCCCGGACACAACTTCAGACCATTCCCTTGGGTTCTGTCACTGGTCACCACAGAGAAGAGATCAGTGCCTGCCCTTCCTCTTTCCCTCATGAGAAAGTTGTAACTGCAATGAGGTCTCCCCTCAGTCTCCTCCAGGCTGAACAGACAGAGTGACCTCAGCTGCTCCTTGTACAGCTTTCCCTCCAAACCCTTCACTATCTTTGTTGCCCTCCTTTGGACACTCTCTAACAGCTTAATGTCTTTTTTTTTTTTTTATACACAGGTGCCCAAAACTGCACACAATATTCAAGGTGAGGCTGCACCAGTGCAGAGCAGAGCAGGACAATTACATCACTCCAGCAGCTGGCGATGCTGTGCTGATGCATGCCAGAACAAGGAGTCAGAAACCTTGGCTTCCATTTGACTTTGTGACAGACTTATTACCCAGCACTGAAAAAGTAATTTTCTCTTTTCTTTCTCCTTCATACTTTGTCTGCCAGATACGTTTAAGGCTGTGTGCTCTTTGGAACACTGTCCTCTTCCAAGTCTTCACCCTTAAAGTGTACTTTTTTTGTTCAATGCAGTTAACCCTGACAACCAAGGGTTCCTGAGAAGGAGAGGGAATAGACTTCTCATATAACTCTGATGAGTTCTTCTCATATACCATGATGAGTTTAATACTGCACACACTTGAAATTTAAATTATACGTTAATATGTGTACATGAGAAGGCAACAAGTATTTACAATATTCATGTTGTCATCTGCAAAATTCACTTGATAACTTAACACTCTGCCAAAAAGCCCTGGGAGAAGCCATCAGAAAAATAACCTCAGTTTTCACAAATATATATCCTGAGGACACAGCCCTGCCTGCCACAATGTTTCACAGTCCTTGGCTCCAAGACAGACAGTGCTCAAAAATGCACAGGGATCATCTTGGAACACAGGGGTTTGGGGTTCACTTTGCTATGTCTGTCTCTCTGTGGGTCCTACAGGAGGGAGAAAAGGAGATAGTGCATTTTTTCTGAAAGCAATTGTTTTGTCCCATTCCCTCCCTCTCGTCTCCCTCAAGCAGCCACAAAGACTCTGTTTCCCTTCTCTACCTTACCCACCAACCTTAAAAGACACGGGCAGATAAGCTAAATAGCTACTGCTAAAGGGAGAAGATGAATTCTGAACACAAAACTGGGACCTTGCTCATGTCAAAGATTTAAGCACTCTATATTAGACACAGTAGGAAAATCTTCATTCTGGGGATGGTGAAGGTTCTCCCTGCTGCTTCATATATTTATTTAACTTATTAAAGCAATTGAAAAATCTAGTTCAGTTAAAAAAAAAAGAAAAAAAAACCCTCTTAAAATTACTGGTTATTCCCTCTTGTATCAAAAACAGTAATCCCAAATCCTGAAGCAAATGCTGTAGGTACAATTTAACCCCCCGTGCCTTAAAATAGTCAATAAACTTCTAAACCAGGCTTTCAAGACATGAGCCAATCTCCTGTGTGCAATTCCATCCTTGTATCAACCACAATTTCAGGGTTGATGGGAATGAAGAAAGGAGGAGCTAGATGGAATTTAAAATCTTCGCCTACTGGGTGATGCAGAAAGTCCATCTAAAACAATTCCAAGATAACAGCAAATGCAATTTAATTTTAACAAAAAAATTCTGAGTTAAAAAGCAGAAGCAGGATGCAAAGGCCTAATACAGCAGACAACCATTTAGTGCTGTGATTCTAAAAGCATCATTGAATAAAACCCTTTCTAATGTTAATTCTAACTAATGATATCAGCAAGACTAAAAAAAAAAAAAAAAGTTGACTCATTTTAAGTTGCATCTACAGTTGAAACACATGAGAGAATATATTTGTGAAGAGGGGTGCTTGTCATTTATGAAGAAACTATTTAACTACTTAACCACAGCAGAAGTGGTCTGCATTAAATATGCCAAACACCTCCCCCAGGTTCCTCACTAGCTCCAGCTCTACTGCAACACAAAGCCACTTTTGCTTTCACTTATCCAGGCTGATCAGTTGTTCTAATGGGAGAAAAATGAAGATTATTAGCACAAAGGTTTTTTCACATAAGGGCATGAAATAGCAGCATGAAAATAAAACAACCACTTGTTTTACACAAAAGCTCCCATCACAGCAACTGAAAGAGCATTTATGTACCGGGGGGAAATCAGCCCCGAGAGAGCTGCCATGAGCAGAGCTGAGCTTTGCCACCCTCCCTACACAGTATCACTCTGGTAACTATAGGAATTAGGGAGCCAGCTTTGCAAATGACATAAATTACCCTCTCCCTCTCTCAGTGTGGTCACACAACACTCCCAGGCATCTTTTCCCTAACTTCCACTGCACAAGAATGCTGAGGCTGCTACTGCTGGCCCTTCATCTACTCATGATATACAAGCATATCTGCTCACAGCATTTTTCTTCAGCCCCCAAAAGGAGCAAAGGAAAACACAAAAAGCTTTCAAAAACTAATAATAGCCAAATAATCTAGAGCAACTTTTTGCTCTACATGAGTTCACCTGAAAAATCAGAGAAGAAATATTAAAGATTGAGTGAAAATGGGCATACAAAGTCCTAAATAACTTCCTACAGTAAATGCCTGTTGGCTATTTTTAGTCACAGTCCCATCCTCCACAACTGCAAGCAAACAGAGCATATAGTGCAGTATATGCTCTCTACAGGTGTACAGGAAGAAAACTCACTTAAATATATCAAAAAAGTCATACCTAGACCATTCCTAAATGAGATTGTAAGGAAGAATAGAAAAGTAATGTTTAGGGAAAATCAGTGGTGTTTGTAAGGGTTTTTTTTCAGCTGCTTGATCACTTGTATGTAATAAACAAAGAAAAACAAAAGTCAGTTACCTTTTGGAGTAGGATGAGCACCACAATGTATAGACTTTACACCTTGGAGGAGACTGGTTAAACACCATAATCTTCAATTCCATCTGCACTGCCCCTTGTTTCCACAGGAGCTTCATTACTCTTCTTCAAACAACAGGTGGGCAAGATAACGGCCTTTGGTTAAACTGTCCTCCCACCTGGGCAGCCATTGGTGAATTCATACACACAGGGGTAGGGTTTTAATTTATCTTATGTTTTGCCTTCCCACACTAGACAATTGTTAAATTTTATTTTATTTAAACTCCACACAACGGATGGAACAAAATATGATAATCCACCTGCCACATGAAGGCAACTCTGCTTTGCTTTCAGTAATTAAGCAGGGGGTAAGTCCTGACATGTTGGAAGTCAGAATAAGAGCTTACTTCATTAAGAAACTTTTTTGTTTATTTCTAGGAAAAACAGCATACAAGTTTTTCTCTGGTATTTTAGGTTACATTGTGACCAATGAAACATTAAAATATATCCAGAAAAATCTATATAAGTAAGAATGTAAAACAACAAACTTTTTAATTTTGAGCCTTACACTCCGTTCCTCCACATTTTTTTTGCAAAATAACATTTTGTTATGATGTTCTTGTTCCAGTAGAATGTATCTTAAAACATATTTTGCTTTTAATTTCCTATACTAATGAAATAAGTGATGTTATTTATTTTTGCAGCTGTTTGAGTAAGCAGTGTTAATCAAATTCCATTCCATTTATTTTTTCATATTAAAGATTTTTTTTGGTATTTTGTAAGATATATTTCTCCCCAACATAGACTATCAAAGTGATTGCCTGGTAGACTACAAAACACCAATTCAGGCTTACTTAATTTTCACTTACTACATATAAAAGCGATCACTGAGGGAATGTTATTTTCAGGAAAGAGCTGTATACAGCCTCTTCAAGCTGCAAAGGTAGAATCCATCTGCTTTGTGCTGCCATTTCTTTAACTGAAGTCAAGCAGCTGCACTGTGTATTAATCTAAACAGTCAACTTCAAAAGACATGTCCCAAATTCAGGGAAGACTGTAATTACAGTTCCTGTGAACATCCATTAACTTTGCAGCCTCCACAGACAAGCATGCACAAAACACAACCCCCACTCCCACAAATAATTACCACTAGTAGCTCATAGTAGAAATGGAAAAGGTATTTTGTATTTTCACTCAAGCCCATAAACACTAAATTGTTACAACTTGCTCAACAACTCTTTATAACCAAGAAGTGGTTAAATAACCAGTTTTCCTATTGTCATCCTGTGGGTCTACCTTACCTCTTCTCTTTCACTCCCATCTTTCTTACCTGGAAGCTACACTTGGTTCTGCAGTTTCACAGCTATATACAATAACAAAAAGGAACTATAACACGAGATACCATAGCAATTTTCATCAAAGAAATAGCATCTCACAATGAGACAAACGAAACAATTTTCACAATTCTCTGTTAAATCTGCTTCTGATTACAAAGACTCTATGGCAGCTCTAGTTTTCAAGACATGCACTTACCACGAGACACATTTCCTGAGATAAGATGAGATGCTGATATCCCAGAAGAATCGTCCATGAGATCCTGCAAGTAGCCAGATAAGTCCTTTTTTCTGTCTCAGTAAGATACTTAGTTGTATACAGATACAAGAGCCCCCTTCGATACTTATTACAGCAATGTGTGTGACAATAAAAATGCGAGCTTCCTATCAAAGGCCAGCTGCAACAGAATCAGCTGCTATTTCTTTTTCTCAGTGAATGCAAAGAAATTGTGCAGAGAAATGCATTTATTTTAACCCTGTGTAAGTGTAACCCAAAAAAGTATATCACCCAGAAATATGAGAGCAAAGGTCAATTAGCAAAAAGCTCCACTTGGGATCAGGTAGATGAAAGATACCTTTACATTCATAGCACCTGACATCTTATCCAAATACAAAGAAATTTTTCTTGCAACAGAGCCAGATTACAGAGGACACCTTTTTTCTTCTTAAGTGTATTTTAGAAAACCAAATGATGATACACTGTGTTGAAATAAACACATTTCCATTTCACTGCTTGCTATACTAGGTGTAAGCTGTTTTAATAGAAACACTAAACATTTCTCCCCAGTCATACCCTCGATCCTTTAAGTCCTGTATCTTTGGTCTTGCCCTGCCAAGTACCTCATTTGAGGAGTAATTGGGAGTTTATTATTTTCTTTATTTAGGAATATTTACACATACCCACATACCTTTTTCTTTTTTTTTTTTCTATACAGAAAAACTGTTTCTTTGCATTGTAAAACAGTGCTTTTTATTCTTTTTCTGTTCTTTTTGAACTGAGGGAATGAAAGTCACCTGGCATGGTCCTTACAGCACTCCCACCCACCTTCTGCCCTTCACTCAGTTTTCCCCACTTCTCCTAAAAACAGATGCTCTACAGAACCCCCTTTCACACCAGCATCTCTCTCCTGTGTCATCTTTTCATAACTGCGGCGAGGTGCAAATTTCACAAAAAAATGCTGTTTTCATTGTGGTTCACTGATTTCTCAAATCTCTGATATCTAATACGAGACAACCTTACAGTCCTACACACTGAAAAATTAGGGGACCACAAGACCAACCCCTCAGAGAACTTCAGAATAAAGAATAAAGCCAACTATGTTTCTTTTGGAATATTGTTTCTAATACAACAAACATGTTTTGCATTTAGAAACAAAAGGCAGTATCCTCGGCCTCAAGCACTTACATACCATGGATGGTTCAAAATCTTATCTGGTACTTCTTATCTGGTATTTATTTTTCATGATACAGCAAGGGTTAGTTTGATCTTTTTGACACACAGAGGTATTTGTTCTGTCTCTTAGGATGAAAAAGACATTTCCTTCTAACATACCTGTACTCACAGACAAGCAGAAATCATGGACTTCATAAAGAATCATCACAGAATGTAAAAAAATATGCAAAACATTATAGATCACATGTATCTTTTCTAGAGAAGAAACAAGCTAAAATTAAATAGTATTTTCTTCCCCACATCCAGTTTTGAAAGCTACCTACTAGATAATATAAAAATGAATGCCATTTCAGAACACAACCCCTTCCACTTCTGAGTATTTTTCTTTTAGACAATCTGGTTCAGTAGTGCCACTGAAAGTAGAAAAAACAGTGTAATAGAATTTAATTCTTGTGCTATTCTGGATACCATTGCCAGAGTGACTTTAAATTGCTTTTGAATGAACTAGAAAGTTCAAGTTAATTGAACACAAGGATTCATGTAGCAAATTATCTTACTACTAATGGTATGGAAGAAAGAAGCCTGATTAGTAAGCCCTGCTGGATACTCGCAAAGTGAGAAGTCGAGAGATGCCAGAACTAAATCAGAAAGGTGAAGATCAATAGTTCTTTAATCAATGGTGGATTACAGTAGGATTTATTCTTCTGAAAACAGCAGGGGCAGATAAATTCCCCACTGAGATTAATTACTAGGAAGGGTGGATGTGAACAGAGGAGTGCAGTTATCTTTGTGACAACTGTAAGTGGCAAGAAGAACACCAGTGGGAGTACAGAGCTCTTTGCCTGAGTCTCTGCTGGTGACCAATGACACCCTCATCAAATTCCCAGCACCTCTTAGCTCCTTAGAAGAAATTGCTTTGAAGCCTGTGTATTTCTACAAATACAAATATTATAAAAAAAGCAGGGATGCAATTTTTTGGTTTGGTTTTTAAACTAATCGGTTGTTGCAGCTTTTGGGTTCATAAAAAGTCTGTATTATGGAGAAAAAAGCACCGTTGTGTACAGCAAAGGAATGACAGCTTCATGCACAAAGATGCTGATCACGTTCACAGCACCTACTAAACTTGAGGGTTGTCAGAGCTGCTGTGGGGCTCTGTCTATTGAGGACATGGGATCCATCACATCCATGGAATCCGTCATTACCATAAGAGCCTGTAGTGCTAAATGGTACAGTTCCCACAACTAGCCACTAAGGCATCATGCTTTAGTGCTAAATCCTGTAAACCGAGACACTAAGCAGGCTAAGCAGAATAGAGAAATCACAGGGCATCTCTTATAAAAAACTGATTTAGAAACAAGTCATAAATTGAAATTACTGTGACTTTGAACTACTTAAGGAATTTTTACTATGAAAAAACAAACAGAGCTAAGAGCTTAGCTTGTCAGTGCTTGATTTTCTACCAGCTTGAGGGAAAGTCTTCTAATTGGTCTCTTCCTCAACATTTTATGTTCACTTACCTTATCAGAAGACAGCAAGATGCAAAAAGTCCAGCAGATACTAAACTTGCTGGACATAAGCTGATGGATTTATTTGTTCACTTACTTTGTTTCTTACCAGCAGCTGTTTGAGAGTCTCTGTCTGAAACTTTGATCAGATGGCATCAACTCGCTCATTTATTGTAGAAAACATCTCAGAAAATATTTTCAACTCTGACTCCATCCAGGGATCTTGGTCTGTTTTTAATGACTCTGAATTCAGGAGCTTTAAGAAAAGTTTCTGTGGTTTTTTAACTCTGAATTTTATCAGATACCAACAATCACATCTGTGTGGCAAATCAGAAAAGGTTCTTTATTGGGAAAAATGCGAGTTTAATACAGATATGATAGAAATTACAAAAAAAAATATTTTAAAAATCACCTCTCTAGGACAGCCAAATAAATTGAAGGTGAAGCCTCAGTGAAGCAAATAGTCTCAGATCATCTTTCACTTTAAAGCAGGTCATAAAAGTAGTCCAGGCCTTGTCCCAGTTCCCAGATGGATATACCAGTGCCCAATTCCTTTGCAAGATCTAAGCGCAACTGGATGGACTAAGACAAAGACACATAAAGCAATTACATTTTAGTCAGAGATATTAGATACTCCAAACATCTATCCTTGAACCAGGTACTGAAAAGCTTAGTCTGTATTTCAAATACTCTCTGGTTAGCAAGTAATCATTCAGTAAGAGACAGTTAATCGTACCAGTTAATTCAATGACCTAATAAAAGATCACCAGCTAAATTGACAAAATGCCACAGAAATAAATCAGATTTATGAACTATGCAAAGGACTATTCTAATTTAGGCTGTCATTTCACAATGTACAGAAATTCTAACTCTTCTCAAAAAATGTCTCAAGGGTAAAATAAAACTTTATCACTGAAGACAATCAGAACAACTCGTCAAATACCACCAAGATCTCTTGCCTACCCTTACCTTTTCCCAGGACAGAGTTGCAACTTAGATTACCACAGTTAAAGAGATTCTTGGATATAATATTTCAAAGTGTCTCTATCTGAGCTCCAACCATTGATTTAGAGTTAGTTTAGCCACTGGTTTATGAGGGAAGCAATGGCACAATTCACAATTCACTTTTTTTTCAGTTCAAACAACAAAAATAATTATTTTTCAATCTTTTGCTTTCAGGTTTTCTTACTTTGAAGTGCAGCACTGAAATGTTTAAACTGCTCACACTAAGGATCTGTTTAAAACTCATTTCCATGGAAAACAGAATCAAGTATCAAGGCATCATTAACAGATCCACTGGGCCTGGTGTTCATGACTGCTTTTAACTAATCATGAATAAGCTAATTTTGAGCAACCTATCAGTGATTACAACATTAATAAGAGAAAGGAAAACATTTACCATAGGGTAACAAAATTCAGTGTTTCCCAACCATCTATCTTAATCATCATCCTATGAACAATTCTTTGATTTTCCCCAGCATACAAATCTCAAAGTACTTTATTAAAAGTCTGTTGAAAATGGAACCATGCATTTCCCAGCCACCACAGGTTAGTATCTGTTAGAGAAGAAATAAGGAAAGAACTGTACAGGAATGAGTGTTCTTAACCTGGTTAGTACCGGCACTGGCAGGGTGAAATCCTTCCACAAGGCCAAGAAAACGTAGCATAACAGCACACAGCACAATCTATCTTTTTGCTGATACATTCACAATGAAACACTCTAACACTCTAAGGCAGGTACTACCAGAAAGAAGACAGTGAGATGTGACAATTAATATCGCATATGTGACAGCACTTCCACCACTACCGCATTAATGAGGGGAAATATCCTTGTACTAATGGTGCTTAAGATAAAAATTCTGTTCAGGAAAGCAGAGCCTTGGATCATTTTCTACTAGTTTAACCATAAAAAATGTCTCTGTTCTCTGTAAATATTATATAGTTTCACTACAGAAGCAATTCTCTTCCAATAGTAAAAGCCAGCAGAGGTTCAACATACTGCCTTTAGTTTAATTTGAGAAAATCTAAAGGTAACTTCCTAGGAACTAAGGCTCCAAGTAACCATTTTATCCTGTATTCTGGTATACTGTAGACTATTGTGTAGACAGAAATTGTATGTCCTGCCAAAGGACTGTAGTAAGGCCAAATGCTTAAGTTTTCAAAACACTAAAATATATTCCACAGAAACAGAACTGAAGAAATCACAGTGATGAAGGCTGACAGGGAGAATCAGGACCCTGTTACAGAGGAAGGAAAAAGTTCTCCGAGCTTTCAGCCAACCTGATGAGAAGGAAAATTTCTTTGGTCTCCTGTCTGACAATCTGTTAACAGTGTGTCTGATAGTACATGAACTGCGCACTTGAACAGATCCGCTCACAGCACTGGTTTGTCCTAGTGTGTCTTCTCTCTAGATATGGTTTATCTCCAGAGATCCCCAAGCCCCATGATGTGTGAGAAAGAGAAAACAGTCTTTTTGTACAGGCAACTGAAGCTTTGAATCATAACAATTTACATAACATTTACATGAGGGTAAACTTCTTTCACAAAAGCCTCAGCTCAGTTCAACATTTTCTGAAATGTCTCAATAATGCAACAAGTCAAGTAAACACTTCTGTCCTCTTACAACCCTCTGACATGAAGAAGTGCCACCTACCTTCAGTGTTGGGTAGAAGACAGCATGTTTTCCTCCTTTATTTCTGCAAAACAGAAAAACCAAATGGTCAAAATAGCTTTGATAGATTCCAATAGGATTTTAAGCTAAAGTTAGAATTCAAAACCAGTTTTATTCTTTTCCACTAAAGTGAAACAAACTCAGTGCTGAAGGAAACTGCCAACTTTATTCTGAAGAAATTATTGGTAATAAAATTAAGATACGCTAGTATGTTTAGCACACAAGCATTAATATGTACATATCAAAGACAGAGACTACTTGCCATTTAGCAACTCATATCTTTGAGATTTCTTACCCAGTGTTCACTCCACTCTGGAAGCTGAGGCACTGTTTCTATGAGATCAGATATTTTGCTATCAATTCCCATTCAATCCATACTTGCACTCTGGCTACTCTGTCTGATGAGGTGAGGGTACAGCCAAAATCTTCTCAATTTCTCTTTCTTTTCTACTGCAGATAAGAACATCTACTCCTGCCCCTTTTCTACTCTACAGGAAAACATAACACAGCACATAAAGCCAAAAAGCTATTGGGAGAAGGTACACAACATATCTAAAAGTCAAGTATGCAACTGTGTCTCTGTCCTGCAGGTATCAGTGATGGGTAAATTTGTCAGAAACATTCTTCTGCCATGATTCAGATAAAAGTCCCAAACTTCTTCATGCATAACACTTCATCCAAGAACTGGTTACAACAAAATACAACACAGGCAGTCACACAACATACTCAATTACCCCATACTAGTGGCCTTTAAGGAGGACAAGTCTTAAAGGCTGTGAAAGAGGCTTTTAACACTGTCTCACATGGTATCTTCACAGGAAAAGTCAGGAAGTGCAGGCTGGGCAAGTGGATGGTGAGGTGGACTGAGAAGTGGCTGCACAGCAGATCCCAGAGGCTTGTGATCAATGGCACAGTCTAGTTGGAGACGTGTCACTAGTGGTGCCCCACAAAGTTCAATAGTGGGCCCAATATTGTTTAACTTACTCATCAAGGACATGGATGAAGGGGCAGATAGATCTTCAGCAAGTTCACTGACAACGCAAAGCTGGGAGGAGTGGCTGATACTCCAGAGTGCTGTGCAGCCCTTCAGGAGGACTTTGACAGGTTGCAGAGGGGAACCTTCTGAAATTCCACATGGGCAAATGCAGGATCCTGCACCTGGGGAGGAATAACCCCAGGCACCAGCACCGGCTGAGGGCTGACCTGCTGGAAAGTGCTCTATGGAGAAGGACCTGGGGGTCCTGGTGGACAACAAGCTGTCCATGAGCCAGCAGTGGCCAGTGGCCAAGAAGGCCAATGGCATCCTGGGGTGCATCAGGAAGAGCATTGCCAGCAGGTCAAGGGAGGTGATCCTGTCCCTCTGTACAGGCCTGGTGAGGCCTCTCCTGGAGTGCTGTGTCCAGTTCTGGGCTTCCCAGTGCAAGAGACATGGAGCTCTTGGAGTGAGTCTAGTGGAGGGCAACAGAGGTGACTGGGAGATGGCAGCAACTCTCTTGTGAGGAAAGGCTGAGGGAGCTGAGCCTGTTCAGCCTTGAGAAGAGGACTGAGAGGGGACCTTAGCAATGTCTAGAAGTATCTGAAGGGAAGGTACCAAGCAGATGGAGCCAGACTCTTCTCGGTGATGCTGAGCAATAGAATGAGAGACCTTTCGGAACAGAGGAAGTTCTACCTGAACATGAGGAAGAACTTCTTTACTGTGAGAATAACAGCACTTAGACAGCTTGCCCAGACACAGGTGGAGTCTTCTTCCCTGCAGATATTCAAAAGCCACCTGGATACATTTCTGATTAACATGCTCTAGAGCCTGGGTAGGGAGATTGGACTAAATGACCTCCAGGGGTCCCGTCCTACCTTAACCATTCTGAGGTTCTGTGATTCTGTGAAAAGGCTGACACTGAAAATAGAGAATCCAGGAAGTCTTCTCACAACAGAGATGGTTTGATACCATATCATAATAAACACACTGAGATATTTTGTTGCAACTGGATAACAAAACTGTCACATAGTAAAAGACAGTTGTGCCGACCAAATGTGCATCTGAAAAAGATGAAGACATTTGGTTTTCAGATGCAAACTGTGAAAGATTTTCTCCAATTCTCTGAATTACTAGCTTTCAGGTTAAATTAAATGCTAGCAGTATAAAATATACAGACAGGTCAAGCTATACTGGCCACAAATACAAAGGCTGCATTTAAACCCCTAATAATGAGAAGGACAAATTACAAGTGATCTCACAGCACCACTTCACCAGCTAGGCCAGGAGGAAACGCAGAGTACATGAGCACACCAAGCAGGAATTGCTCCTAAAATCTCACATAAACTAGTACTTGCCTGTGCACTTGGACAAGCATTCAGAAACAGCAGATTTCTCCAACTATTTGTAATAGACAGTCTCTGCCTGCTACATGAAATCATTAGCTGTACTTTGCTTAAAGATTCACAAATTCATTTCTTAGCCACTGCAGACATGCAAGATTTCCAGGTGAGATGCTTCACTAGTGAAACATATTTCAGGCCTGGCTGCCATCCCTGTCCAATGCAACTGAACCTTTGTAAACCAAAGTGGTAATTGAGAAAGAGTTCCCTTAAATAACCCTCCCCTCAAGCCAGCTGAATCACTGCAGATTCGCTGAGCCACACAGCTGCCTGCCAAGCACAAGTGAAATTTGGAGTGATTTTCAGACATGGTGTGCTTTATGCATCAGAAATTCCACCAGGAATCCCACACACAAGAACCTCCAAAGATTGGCTTTCAAAGGCAAATGATGTAGTACTACTGACAAGCTATTGCTTTCCCACAAGTTCATTTTGCAAGGGTCTGTGTAAGAAATGTGATTCAGACATGAATCCCAGAAGCATGCCATTCAAACACAGCCCTCAGAGAGCAAGTTTTCATCCAGTACTCATTGTGTCTTCAATCGGATTGGGCATTAAAGATCAGTAAAACAGAGCTTCTGATTTATTCCTCTTTAGCTAACACAAAAAACTTGTAATTGTTTGATACAAAGTAATTTTGCATCAGCATACCAAATAATTAAATGTGAAGGAATACAGATGCCAGTCATTTCATACAAGCAGAGAAAACAAATTAAAACACTGCTGAACAACAGATTTTTTTTTTTTTCTTCTGATTAGAAATACAAGTTGCTGAGAAGTCAGAAGAAAACTACCGGCTGAGAGAAACCTTGAAATTGAATCTAAAATATAAAAGTAGGACATTTTTTAGGTTTTGGAGTTTGGACTATTTAAAACAAGAAGGTATTTTGGAAACAACTACATAGTTGTTTTTTTTCCTAAAGCACCTAACCATGTGCTTTACTCTCCTTTTCATTGGTGTGTTTTCACATTAACAATGTAATATACAAGATACAGCTTTGCAGAAGTAGTCAGATTTGTTTGTAACATTTTAATATATTTTTGTGTAATTGCATAAAACCTAGCAAATTATCAGAGGATTAGTAAGATATTTCTGGGTTTCATTTTTTAAAAAAATCTATTTTAAATGGATTCTTTCTAGATCAGGAATCCTCTTGTCTTTTCATGATGAAAAAGGGAGAATAAAGAAAGTTATTATCCTTAATGCTTTCAGTCCTTTTAACAACTTTATCCAGAAGTCACTTAATTTTATTCCTATTACCTTTATCTACGGTCATTCCATTTAGTGGAAGTTTGTTGCTTGAACAGCCTTATCACTAGGACTTGTAAAACCAGGCTCTTGTACCACAGATTTTTCTCAGAACTATTTTTGGCTGAGTTATTGGTAATCACCCGACAGCTCACAGGACTAATCTCAGAGGCTCTGATTAACCGAGACTCAATAGATAACTTTGATGGATAACTTCTAGAGATGTGACTCCTCAGACTCCTCTTCTAGAGGTTGTTTAAGTAATTTCATTAATCCTTCTCTGATTTTCTTCTCTTGCCTGAAGCGCTCTCTTATGCTGCAGTTCAGTGTTGACAAACAGATCACAAACAACAGAATTTCCATTTGTTCAATTTAGTTGCATGCTATAATCACTGGGTCATGCCCCAAAATATTTGCATAATGGTAAGTTAATAAATGTAACTCACTTTTTATACTCAAAGTAGTGCTCAGCAATTTGTTCATCCCAGACAATTTTTGGTTTGTGTTCCTTCAAGGTTTCAATGTACCTGCAAATTAAAAACATAGATATGGAATTAATTTTTCTAAGAAGCAGTTGTGAAATTAAATTGCAGAGATTTCTGAAAAAGCAGTTTTACCATGTTTAGATGCTGAACCCTGTATCCAAGGTATCTTCTTGTTAACAACAAATTTTCTCAACCACTTTACAATTTTCCATGTTCACATTTTTAGGCTATTTTTTTTCTAAAGCATTGCATACAAGTATCTGAAGGGAGGGTGTCAAGACAATGGAGCCAGGCTCTTCTTGGTAGTGCCATGCAATGGGACAACAGGCAATGGGCAGACACTGATGCACAGAAGTTCTACCTGAATATGAGGAAGAACTTCTTTACTGTGCATGTGACCGTGCACTGGAACAGGTTTTCCAGAGAGGTTGTGGAGTCTCCTTCCCTGGAGATGTTTAAAAGCTCTCTGGGCACTCTCTCAGTAATGCAGTCCAAGGGACTCTGCTTGAGCAGGGAGGTTGGACCAGAGGACCTTCAGTGGTCCCTTAAGCATTCTGTGATTGTCTGTGATTCTGTGAATTAATTAATGTTCATCAGTTGCAAATCTATAAGGGCACATGAAGGCAGTGCTTCAGTATTTCTACAGTCTGAAACTCATATGCCAAAGCACAGGAACTGAAGTCATTCCTAGGCTCTACACAGTTGTGTCCTCCATGGCTAATCAATACAATTCATTAGAAAAATTCTTCAATACCAGGGGCTTAGTTAATCTTCTAAAAATTAAATTGCCAAGGAAAAGTCACTGCTAAGTAACTCTGCATATGAATTTTCTCCACTGCTGGCTTCTTAGCATTATTGTCTTACATGGACATTATGAACATGGAATGACCTACTTCACTTCACACAAAATGAGGATAGAGTACCACTTGCACCCAAAAAACTGCATGGGGAACTGATGTGGAATAGCTAGTATGCTGTAAATTTATGTTCTTGGTTAGCTCACAGTATCATGCATCTGTGTTTCTGATTGCAACACAGAAACAAAGCTTCTGGCTACCACGTGTAAGAGGACCAGAAGATGGCAAGCTACTGCCAGTGACAGAGGCCACGTGGATGACACACAAGTAAGGGATGACTTTTTCCCCTGTTTCTTCTGCATCTTTTTAACCTGTGTCTTTGACCATCTATTTTTGAGAAATCTATCAAAGCCATCTCTGTCACAATATGTCTCATAATAATTTCTCTGCTTATGACAGGAATTGAATGGGGAAATTTCTTTCTAATCACCTTAAGAAATTTCCACCTCATATGTAAAAGACATTATAACCAGTTTCCATCAGCCACTGTCCCGACTGCTGAAATTCCACTAATATACATCAAAAAACAGAGCAGCAATTAAATTTCTCTTTTAAGTTTGAAAAATATTCTTTTCTCATTGGGTCTTATTCTAAACGCAATTAAAACATTCAGCGTTGCCAGGAATATCTTTTCTCTTTGGCTGTGGCTTGATATTCACATATTGGCAAATTGTTGCCCACTGCTAGAAGTTTTAGAAAGTATTTTCATTTTGTATTTACATCTAATGAACCCAAGCCAGGTGTGCTATTTCCCTGTCTACATAAGCAAATACACAGGAGCAGCTATTGTGCTATTCCACACACACATTCCTTGGAAGAATGGACTTTTTCAGGTAGTGCAAGTTAAACCTTGGAACCTGCCCATCCCTTAGGACGTAAAAGATTTTAAGTTGCCCCACTAGAAATATATGCAGAGATCTAGTTTTGTATATTTAAAATTTAGGGATAGATTTTAACAAACTGTCCTATTCCAGAATGACAACTTCATTAATGACAGGAAACAACATGCATATAGACACGCAACATAACCAAGATGTTACAGCCCAGAAAACAAGAATTGCCAGCCAAGACATCCTGACACACAGCTTTATTCCTGAACATATGACTTCAGATGGGAAGATGAGCTCAGTTGGTTAGAGAATGCTGCTAATAACGTCAAGATCATGGCTTCGATCTCTGGGCAGGCCATTCACTCAACAGTTGGCCTTGATGATCCTTGTGGGTCCCTTCCAACTCAAAATGTTCTGTGATTCTGTGATACTTCTCTGTGAAATCCTAATTTCCCTTGTTAAAATTCCCAAAACAGAGAATGTTCAAAAGACTTATGAACAAGATTTAAAATTAGAAATGCAACTTGAAGCAGTTAATACAGACTATTATATAAAAGGTATATTATTATTTTCATGTTCTTCAGGCATGCACTGCATCTAAGCCATCCTAACCAGGCACAGAGGATTTATTTCCCTTTCTCCTGCCTCTAGACATTTATCACCACAGCCTGTATGAGCAAAAATGAACAAGTTCATCTTGAAATCACATCTGTGGTGACGAGACTAGCTCAGAACTTGAGTTGGGCAAAAAAGAAGTATTAGGCCCAAAATTGTCATTGCTATCCATTGATTTTGTGGGACCTATTTGAAACCTATAAACTTGGTTTTTACATTGTCTCTATTAAGGACAACAAAAATTGAAAGTACAATGTTCAAAAGAATAAGCTCCCATTTAATTCAATTGCAACTGCATACTCAATGCTTCTCAAAGTCAAGCGTTATATTTTTGAACCAGACACAAGGCTGCTGTGAAGAGTTTGGAAGAGGCACAGCAGCAGACTAGATCTGTTTCTCATGGGCCTTCTACTGCCCTAAGCTTGGACTCACCCATTCCCTTCCTGTATTCAATTTTCCTATACACTATTACTTTTCTTTCAGGAGAGCATATTGGTGCTTTACAGGCAACATCTCCAAGATATGCCAGACTTCCTATTATCTCTGTGGTATCTTTCTATGTGCATCATAAGTGGAAGGGTTCCTCTGTAAAACTGCAGCACCTGTGGCATAAAACACTCGCCTGAGTCAAACTAATGGTCACCAGGCACTCTTAACATATTAGCTCTTAGCCGAGGCAGTACTTGACTCAACAATTACTAGATATGCATTGGCTTCAAAAAATGTAAAAAAATTAAAATCAAATAGCAAAATTTGCCATCACACTTAACAAGACAAGCACGGAATATCAGTATGTCTGGGGTACCAGATATCTATTAATTTCCAAGTTCTCAAAGAGGAAAAGGAAAAGACAGTGAGCTCATTACAGCCAGCTTTCCTTTTTTCTACCTCTCACCCCACTCTTCTCCTTTCAACTCGTATTTATTGTTATTTTTGTCTCCTCTCTTCCTAATTTATCCCTCTTTCTACTGCCACTGTCCCAGTTCACATCTACTTTTATACTCCTATCCAGACTAATTTATTTGCTTCCTCATCCATCAGCTCCTAACTTACTACCTTTCTCCTTTTACCAAGCTGCCTCAGCACTTATGAGAATGATAAACACTGAAAACTCGGCTTCACCGCCTTGCACTACATATTTTCTGGGAAGTTTGTAACCATCTGCAAAGAAAGTCAAGCTGTTTCTGTGGTCTGAGCCTGAAATGAGGTCAGCATGGATGAAGTATCTGGACTGTTGATGCTAGCCTCTAATGAGGCACCAATATAAATGATAAATCTGCACAGATCATCAGGAATAGAAACAAAAGGCAATGTCACCTGCATATCCACCTTACAAATGCATGTTCTGACATAGACAATGGCCATTCTGGACCATTTAAGCTGCCATCTCTCTTTTAAAAAGGACACTTCCTTGGTCTATAGACACCAACTGTTATTTTTATATTACTGATACTCCTGATTACAATCACGCTGGACATAGATGGACTAAAACAAACATTCTCTTCCACAAAGCAAATGAGAAGCCAAAACATACCTATTATGGAGTAGTTGTAAAGTTAGTCCTGCCAAAGCTGTGTATCTCTGAACAACATTAATGCGGTTACACCTACACACTATTGCACTTTACTGCACATTCAACTAATAAATAAAGGATCCAGATGAAGGGCTCTCAGAATTTATGGCTGGTGTTCCTTTTCTAAGATGCTATTTTTCCAACACATGAAAAATGGCATGGCCCTGGAATATGTTAAGGTAAAAACTATAATCTGTAGTCCCTCTGAAAAGAGTATTTATCTTCATGGATAATGCTTTGTTCAGAATATAAAAAAGTCAGTCTCTAGTATGTCTTCTGCAAAGCGAATATACATTCTAGGAAAAGAGATAGCTTCATATAAACTTCTTAGACTGGGATATTTTTATGAAGGTTAACTTTCTCAATTCTCAGATGCTTTGCTTTACTAGCCCTGAGTCACTCTTCAACAAAAATCATTAGCGAAAAGGTAACTAGTACTGAGCATACATTGCATTTTGATGCTCTTTTCTAACGCTGTATTTTCTCCTCAGTTCTCACATGAACAAAACTTTGACAAGAAGCAACAGATCTCTAGTTCAAATGAAGGATCATTTGCTCCCACTGCAGGAAACTGAGTTTATCTTCCACTACAGCAAACTTGAGTGATTCAGTCAAAAGATAAAAATATTCAGCCTGAAAATCTATACCACACATTTTCTTTTCAGTTTGCTTCAGTTACAATAGCGTTAGTTATTAAACTGTGAACCTACCAGGAATGGCATCACCATCTCTGACTGTCAACAGTGCCTATGCCTGGCAACTAATGTTTTACACTCAGCTGGATAGGGTCCATCTTCCCCCTTTATAGGGAGCTGTGGCTCTTAATAAAAGTAAGAGAAGTCACATAAAAGGCCATATTCTAAAGCTCAAGAGTTCAGATTTCTGATGCAAAACAAATATACATAAATAGCTCCAAAACAGTTTTCACAGTAGTACTCCTAAGGGCATTCCCTATTTTGGTACGTCTTCCAAAAAAAGTACTGGGCAGTCTCCCCACTGCTCTGTGTACACCAGGACATTGTGTGAAAGGGCAAATACCCATCTTCAAAATAAGGTTTTTCAGAGGGATATCTATATATAACCTGTAAGTCAAATCCATTTTATTTAATGTTTAATTTTAATTACCTAGACAATTTCCATTTTAGGCTTTTCTTAAACTATTTCCTTTTTGGTGGAACAAAATGTCAAGAAACAATACAATCTGAAGACACTTTAAAAATTTGAATTGAAAAGGTTTCAAAACTCAGAATTTTTTTAGCCTTCTCTGCATCTTAGAAGATCACTTCTAAAGAACAGATATAAAATTTCTGAATATCCTACAAACTACTACTACTACTATACACTACAAAATACTAAATTATTCAGCCATGAAATTAACAGTTTTGATAAAGGTTACTTTCAATGGTAATAAATGAAAACACAAAGGGAAGAAAATTTGAAAAGGAAAAAGGATTTTTTTAGAGATTTTGAGCTTTCACTCAGTCCCTAAAACTGCAGCTTGCAAAAGGTAGAGATGCCCTGCAATTTAACAATCTTCAGATATTAGCCTTTAAAATAGTCTTGTGAGCATGCATAAATTTATGAAAAGCCTAGCGGCAGAGTCAATAACAGCATAATATTATATATGTGTGTCTATACATATATATATAAAGCATTACATAGTATGCAGTAATAAAAGTCAGCAACAGACTGAACAATTAAGTTTTCACCACACTGGTTCCATCAGGATCACTTAAGCACCTTTTTACTCATCTCCTCTCCATTCAATATTCAATAACATCATATTTAAAATATGTAAGTATAAACTTCCAGCTTTAAAAGGTGGTAATGTTGCATACCACTGTATCTCTTGCTTGCAATTAAAGAATTCAGATTTTATTAACACAAATCCCACAAGCTCTTTCAAAAGCAAAGAAGTCATCCAAGAAAAAGACAGCTACTACACATGTTCTAGAGCATCAAAAGAACACACTAACATTAAAACAGTTTTTACTCTGAGGATCTATACATTTGAGAGGAGTGGAGAGCACACTCTGTAAGCATGTTTACAGTGTATGTTATTCAAAATTAGTTCTGTTATGATCCTTGGATTATTTAATGTAAAACAACTTAAAACCAAATACAGTTTGCAGAGAGAAACCAATCTGTTAAAGTATCCAAGTAGCAGCCTAGAAATGAAAAATCTATGAGCAAGCATTATCTTTCTCTACTAATCTCTGTTGCTGCCTGCACCTTGCTCTGCCAGTTTTAAAAGGCAATAAGAATATTTTAACTATTTTAATAGTAACAGGTTTCCAACAAAGTAGTTTCTCTGTCTGTGTTGCCTTCAGTAACTTTTATAAAAACATTCTCACTGATTTCTTCATAATCCTTCATCACTGACTTGACAGATGACACTTCTCAGTGCTTCCACATTTCCACACCAACGTCACACAAACCCACTAACCTTCTACTGTCTGGCAGGATGCACCAAGCCCAGTGAAAATAAGCAGGACCTCAGTGACATTTCTACCATTACTCTGGGCTCTTCAGAAGTTCACCTTGTTTAGCATTCTCAAAGTAACTTTGAAACAGTAATACTTTGGTGAACCCAACTGCAGAGAGGCAGCCAAGTATTCCTATTTTACAGAACTCTGGAGACACAGAACACAATGTCAAGCTTTTCAGAAGCATCCTTGTCTCTTGTCTCAAGAAACAAGCATCAAAACCTTTCAGTGCCTTACTGTGGCTACAGAAGAAAACACAAACATTGCGGCATTTCTAGATATAGAGGTTTACATGTTAATAGTGCCCCTTATTACCATTTAACTTCACAGAGGTTTTATAGAGACCCATCTGCGAGTGTACACTGGCAAATTACCCAGGGGACCTTCAAGTACAGCTGAAAGTGATCTAGTGCATGCTAACATTTCTCAATATAACAATTGTGGTACTTTACCAAAAAAACTCACAAACTTACAGGTCGATATTGATCCATGAATGGAAGTAATCACACACAAGACAGAAAGGTGTGAATATTTCTTCATATATTTAAGATTTTGACTGAAACTAACAGACATGAGAGGAACATATGAAAATCTCCTTAAAGAAAACAAGATCTTTGCTTCTAAGCCAATAAACATTTCTCAGACGATGAAGATATAGCTAGAGTGAGGCAGAAGGTGTTCATATCTTTGTATACCTTCAGTAACACAATGCTGTTCAGCAAAATGACTGTTTCTAAAGGAGAACTGAAAATTTGTATTGTTGAGAAGCCTACAGGTGATTTTTTTCTCAGTCAGAGTCAAACCACTGCACTGACATTGCTGCTTAATGCCCATCCTTCACAGAAGAAACACAGGTCCTAATAAACTCCTATAAGGCAATGTATCATCAAGAAATGGTAAAAGTATTAGTCCTTCCTAGACCATACAACATAAAGGCTTAAATTCTGCTCCAGCTAACTCATTATGGTTTACTACAGAAACTGAGATAAGACATAGTGTCTTTGCTTACAACTACTTCTCAATATGATGAAAACTAATGCTTGTTTATCCCTACAGGCTTGTTTCAAGAACCAGCAGGTTCATCCTAAAAATAAAATCTCTGAAGATAAAACTAAAACTATGCTAGTTCTGTTGCATGTCAGGTTGGGTTTGTTGGAGTTTCTTTTACACACATCACCAAAACTTTACAGAGTTGTCTCTTGCTCAAAATATATGTATCAGCTATATTCGTACAGTGCTACACAGATTACCTCTGAAGTCTGTTATACTGGATTTGGAGCCTGGTCAGATTCATATAAACTTAATTCAGTGTACAGGAAATGTGATTTGTTCTTCCATTCCTACTTCATTAAAAAAGGTACATATAAAAAAATCACATTTCTTTTCTAACTTTGTCTAAAATGTCAGATGTTCTTGATGCCATTAAATATTCCTCCTAGCTCTTCCGGTTGCTTCTTGAGTGTCTCTCCAACCATTCCTGAATTAAAATCATCCCAACACAACACAAGGTCAATAGCAACGTCATCCATCAGATTTAACAACCACAAAAGCCATCAGGAACATCTATTCCTCACCCTGTATCCAGAAGGGAGAAGTGCAGTTCTTCCTCCAAGCCCCCACCTCAGCCCTGGGTACCAGAAGGCAGCCTTTGTGGTTGCCGGGAGGCCTGGACCAGGTTTGTGCTCATGCCCTCTTTTGCCACAGGGTTGGCAAGAGACCCTGGCTGAGACAGATGGCCAGGGACCAAGCCCCATGCAGGACACAGTCATGGAAAGGATACACTTGGTAGCAAAACAGAAAGGAAGGCAACATATATTGGGTGTAAGCAGCAGAAGGCCCCAAGGATGGGACCAGGACACTGTGACTGAAGGGGAACATCTGTTGGCAGCATAGCCCCCAAAGGACTCTCTAGTCAGGCTGAGCACAAACCCTGCAGGTTGCAGGACACTGGGCATGTAAAACTGACCCAGGTCAGCAGCTGCCTTAAAAGAGAATGGCTGTGTCTGGTATCTCTCCAGAAACAGGAGAAATAGTTTAGGACAGACAGAAGCAGAATTCTCTGCAAGGAACCAGAACTTCAGGTGATGAAAAAACTAACAGTAGGAGCCTGAGAAAGGTGACTGCTACTTGGGATTTCCTTTGCTCCACAAGGTGCTGAGAATAAGCCACTTCCAAATAGCCTCAGAAGAGTGTTCAGATTCCGTAGCTGATAATCATGGCAGGCCTACAACCTCCACTACTGACATGAATGAGTGGTTTGGCTGCTTAAAGAAACATTGGAATTGGCAAAAGGATGACCTGAACACCAAACACTTCTATAAGATGAAAGATGGTTCAGGGATAATGTTTTGGCATTAAGTAGTTATAGATATGCAGTAATAAATTTAAATTATCAAGCACAATACAGCAGATAGTTTCATATGAAATAGGTCATAAATTCCACCCTTGACTGGGAGGATTTTAACTAAAGAAGGTAACTATGCTAAATGAAAATCTGTGGCAGATCAGTAAATTCTACAAACCTCCAGTGTCCTATGAAGCTGTGAACTATATACTCTTTTCCATCTATTGGGACCAAGTTAAATGAAGAACAAAGAACATTGCTGCTGACCTTCCATTTAATTTTTCGTGCTTGGCAGAGGGATCTTTCTCCTCTCAACTTACTGTACAATAGAACTCACATAAAACTTATATAGACTTTATTTTTTGAAAAGAAAGAATGATAACAAATTCATGCAAATGACTATTAATCTCTCATAAAAAATGTAAATATTAGAGGGTTAATACCTTTTTAACATGCCTTAGAATAATCTAGATTGCATATAATCCCTCCTCTTTTGGCATGACTTGAATTGAAGACAGGCTATGTAGCAATAAACTATCTTTTAACCAATGAGACTGGAGGTTTATCCCCTTTTAAGAATCTATCTTCATCAGGGCAGTTAAGTACATATTTGAGAACACAGCCTTTAAATCTCTTGATATTTACTTAAACTAATACATATTCATGTGATAGTGTTCAGTTTTAAAGAAAAGCCTGGCCTTTCTCAGCATGAAAAACAGCAGAACATCTTCCATATCCTTGTTGTAACTCCAAAAAATATTTGTATACTTTTATCTGTTTAGTTTCTGCTACACATATATATCTGTGCTTGCTGCTAAAATTTCTTAAGACTAAATTTTAAAGCAAAAAGCAATGTGCACGTATTTATTCAAAACTACTTGTAAAAAAATTGTTATTTAAATCCTGTTGTAACACTTGGAGTGCAAATCAAGGGACAAAATAATCACCACCATATTTTTTCCCTTTAAATTAACTAGAAATTTCAAAATGCAATACTATTTTTCTCTAACAGGTATGTATACAGGTTTTTTTTAAATCTTTAAATTAAACAACACTACTTACTGCATTAACCCTAACTATGGCACTCTCAAAGGATCTTTGGTTTGCTGAAGAAATTGTTGGGTTAGAGGAGAAAGGGCATAATAGTCAGCATATGTGAGATCCTTGTAGATTCTAAAATAAATCCTTTTGCTGTGTTTGAATGACAGAAGGTATCTTTTAGCAATTATTTGAGCAAATTCAGACAGCAAGTGTTCACAATTTACCCTAGTACTCTGCTAAAGGTAAAACAGCAAAGCATTTACGTATCTGAAGCTGTTCCATATGCAAATCTATTAGAACTCAGTAACACTTTCAAAATACTATCACTTTTCATTCCCTACACAAGTCATCCAACACATGGAGCAATCACCAGTGCAGCTGTGTAATTAATAACTGAAGAACGTACTTTAAACTTACTAACTGTAAAGCCAAACAAGATGAATATTATCAAACCTTATGATCTGCATATAACAAAGGCAAATACAGAAAGCCCAAAGCAAAATTAAAGAGCAAAAAAATCCTGCAAGGCACCAATTACTAAAAACATAGCAGAAGAGAGAGCTGATACAACATGGAATGAAAAAACCTTTCTTTTCTTTTTTCTTTTTTTTTTTTCTTTTTTAAAAAAAAACACAACAACTGTTCTGGAAAAAAGTTTTCATTTGTCTATTTTCATCTGATTTCATCAGTGATCACTGCTTTTTTTCAAAGGCTCAAGAAAAACATTTGATTGCTTTAATTAAAAAAATTGTTTCCGTTGAAATATGTCTGGCAAGATGAAAGGTTCAAAACCCACAAACAAGTCAACTTTTCTACCTTAAGGCAGGCCTGAGGGGAGAAGTAAAGCTCTACTTTTCATTGCAACGAGCTGTTTCAGAACCATATGGCAGAAGTGCCACCTGGGAATAACTCCCTGTGCCCCACACACCTCATTATCACAAGCTCCTGCTACAGTCATATGCAGAGAGCTGAGGTATGAATGACCTTGTTAGGTAAAGAAAACATAAAAAGAGGATCATAGCAGAGCTAGAGGATGAAGAGAAACAGATGGGACTGTCAGCTGCAGAATTGCAAAACCCTACAATGCAAGAACATGGATAACATGGGGAATATTGCCTGGATTAGATGAAAAAGTTCCAGCTGCAGTCACTGAAAGACCTACTGACCTACACTTGAGATTGGAAAGGCTTCTGCTGCATAATATTTTATTTGTACCTACTTTTCTATAAAGTGGAAGGCTGTAATCTGTTCCTCTTTCACTTTGCATTGCAGCTACAGCAATGTGTCAGCACTGCTCTACACAGATTGTAATCTAAAATATAAATACTGCACCACTCCAGAAATTCTTTTATTTCAATCTCCTCTTCAAGATTACAGTTTTCTCTTTAAGTAAAGAACTACTACTGCCAGATGATGAATTCTGTACTCAGCATCAAAAATGGCTGGTGAATAAAATCCAGAAGTTCTGAGAATTACCCCCTCAGAACATGAAAAAATGCAGGTTCATGGCTTATTAATAGGCTCTAACTCGATAACTGGGATTGGCTGAACTAGTTTTGCTGACTGAATTGGGCACTTCCTTACTTGAAGTCCCAAATATTATGTTGTTAGTAATCTTTCCCCTCCTTCTGTATTTGTAGATTCTGATGGCTAATGTCTTTCATAAATGTTCAGAAAGTTTGCATGCAGAGGACCAATCTAGAAGGAAAAACAACAGAACCTGATGCAGCACAATTGACAGCCATAGGACAGAGAAACCCACCAAAAAGTCCAAAATGGATTTTTTTTGGCCATTTGTCCATGTGGATATCACACTGGGGGAGGGCTAAATACCTTGCCCATGTTATAGGTTTCTTAAGCTGACAAGAATAGACAAAGATAAAAAAAAAAAAAAAGATTGGGGCCAAGAGGTAATTTTTATCCATTACTGTTTCTGAGCAAGGAACAGCAATTCAAATATGCTGGATAATTTTTTGGATCCTGGGGAATGAAGACACAGATTACTAGACCTATTAATTTATATTCAAAAAACATATTCCAATTACAAGTACTTTCTGACCCTTTCTGGCCCCACAGCCATTGCAAGAACCTCTTTAATTACTTGCCTCTTTTGCAATAAAATACAATTAAGCAGCTCTAATTATCTGACACAAGATATTTTAAGTATGGAAGAGGCTAACCAGTTGCTATAACAACATAATTTAAGGAACTTGACTGGCAAGTATTACAGATCCTCCTCCCATGGCAGAACAGTTTTGTTCTGCACCCCCATTTTCAAATATAACGTCTTTGTTGTAATTTGTACCTACAATAAAATAAGAACACATTGAATAGAAGAGTGCTGAAACAATTCACAAAACCATCAAACTATCACAGCATTTCACACTTCGGGATGATGCATAAATATTAAGCAATTATGATGGAGGTAGGAAGGCTACTGATTATAGTAAAGAACCTATGTGAAAACAAGTTCTTCCTCTGAGAGACACAAGTCTGGGATAACATTATAAATTCAACTGGACAAAAACAATACCAATCCAGTCAATAGTGGTGGGGATTTTGTTTGATAGAACAGTGACTTCTCCCTAAATGGGCAGCAACTAAAGGTGTCACAATGTATTATTATTTCAAAAATATTGCAACAGCATTATCCAATAAATAAATAAATAAATCATTAAGACAGATATCTGAAAAATTTAAAAAAATCCTTTACATTTCTTTACATGATTCCAGATAATTGTCAGTGTGTCCCCTTTCCAGAGGGAAAGTGGAAACCAAGAAGTTACCAAGTTGGCATAAGTATGTTACGTGACGAGATTGTGTAACATCAGAAGCACACTGTTCAATCTTACAGCTGAGCCAAATTATACTGTTCGCCATTTGAACTTGGTCAATCACTCAGATTCACGTTTTATGTTTAACACAATGAAAGGATGAGTAATTCAAGAGGAATTCAGAAAGGTACTCAATTTTTACAGATAAAAAACATAATTCTGTAAAGGATTGGTTCTATAATTTTGAGTGCAAAAAGACTGCATGAGCCTCTTCAAAGAACCAGACATACCATTTCATTCCAGCAAAGGTATGTTGTTTATAATAAAATACAAATAACATATACAAGTTTTCTTACCTATTCTTTTGAGTTACTGGATACCCAAAATTAAATTTAAAGCTAACACAAGGTATTTGTGTTTGGTTTTGCCCAGAGGCTAAATAATTTCTTGAAAATGTTCAGCTCTAATAATCAAAATTGATGGAAATCGTTAGAATTTTATAACTATTATCTGTCACTAACTACAACCTCAAACACAACAGTAGGAAAAAATTCTTGATTGTCTGGTATTCACCTTCGCCACTAAAATTTCTTTCTTGACCTTATGACATCTTTAGCAAGTCAAAGCAATGTGCGAGTCAAACCAAGACTCACAAGTTCTTTAGAAAGTTACACACCCTGACCATTTTGTCAGTATCATAACAGATAAACTCTGCTCCTCTGCCAGTCATGTTTGCACACATGTTAGTACACAAGTACTTGAACTTGGATCCACAAATATTTCCAAACAAGAATTTAGTTAAATCATAAATTAAGAAACTACTAAAAACATTAAGATATTTTAGTAACATTTGAAGAAACACAGAATTATAGACATAAAATGTTTATTTAGTAGTTAAAATTAATTAACTTTCATTGTGCAAACACTAACAACATTTCTGCTGTTTAATTTGATTTTCAGATGCATCACAGTGAATTTAAGAATAAAATTGTGTCCATTATTAATTCATATTCTATAACAAAGAACATGTTCAAAGTTTTGCTTTCTTTTCAAAAGATTTTAAGTATCACATAAATTTCTTATGTCACATTTCAGGATGACATCCTTGAATATTTTCATATGAAAGCTCTTATGAGGACATACTGTATGAATTTCTGAGTGTAAAATTTAAAGCAATAATACCATCCTCACCACCCCTGCATTAATGTGGAAGAAGAGCCGGTAGAACAAGTGCGTGAGAACTAATCATAGGATTCATATTCAAGAACCATATTTAGAGAAAGGAAAATATATGAAAAGAACCAAAGAAGTGATTGAAAAGGACATAAATAGAGCAGGGCTAAAATCAACCTACAAATACAAAACAGATTTTGCTAGAAACATGCATAAGGGACATTACATTTTACCTCCAGTGTTACTGCCATTATACACACAGGTAAGACATTTATGTGTAATATGAACATCTTCAAGTCTACTGGCTCAGGATTTCCACAACTATTTAAGCAAGCATCAACTACTATTTGACTTGCCTGTAAAAGTATTTTCAAAGGGGGATACAAGACTACAGGATCTGCTGTTTAGTTTGATTTTCACAGCCACTAAGAAAGCAATACATTCATTAGTCAAGGATGAAAGTCATAACTCAGAGGTGAGTTCTGTTGGACTGTAGGATGCTGTTATCGGGTACTCCACTCCACCCCCACACAGACCGAGGAATGCAGCCCTTATGTATGGAAATAATCTTTCTGCATGGGTCAGCACTGAAAAATTGAAACTGAAGCTTTACATCTCTTTCTGGAAATAGCAAAGACGGTGATTTTCTTTAATGCAAGTAAAACACAAAATAAATTCAGCACCTCTTAAAATTGGCTAATTGACTGCTTACTTTTGACTGCACTGAAAGTGTATTTTAATGTAACTATGCAATAACTGTATGCAAAACATACTAATAACTTCCATTGTTTATGTATTCCAAAGCATTATGAAGGCTAATGAACCTTGCTGCCTTGATTTATCATGTGAGATAACCTGGTTAGACAGTCATCAAGAAGCCATTTTCTCATACCACAAAATGGAAGTCTACACTAATGAAGAAAATACTATAAAATACATCACATGAAGTTTCCTTTATGTGCTCAACCCTGGATTTTCCACAGCAGAGTCTCAGACCTCTGGTTCCTTTTGGTAATTCAATCATGGTGCAGTAACAGACAAACAGCTTGAGCTAGTGTCTCAAGGTAGGGACCCCCAGCTAAGGAATCCCTGAGATTTTGTACCCTTACAGTCTGTGCCTGCAATAGTCTGGAGTCTCTTCCAGACTTACCAGAAGTTTTTAGCTCCTGTTGTCCCTGAGTGCCCAGTCACCTGGCCCACGCCACAGGTCTCTGTGCCCTTTCTTGTGCAAAGGGTTGAA
This sequence comes from Anabacerthia variegaticeps, assembly GCA_035583185.1. Taxonomy (NCBI): domain Eukaryota; kingdom Metazoa; phylum Chordata; class Aves; order Passeriformes; family Furnariidae; genus Anabacerthia; species Anabacerthia variegaticeps. The sequence continues at coordinate 16,751,695 of JAWWEW010000165.1, read as the reverse complement.
ATGAGGTCACAGACCCTTTCCTGGGGCTCCCACCATTTCTCCCCCACCCAGGGCACAATCTGCAGCTCACACAGCTACTGGCACTGAGTGTATTCCTCAACACATCATGCACACAGTTGCTTCAATGGAAAAATATGCTCTTTCTTCCTCTGTGTGAACAGTGAAAAAGTTGGTATTGAGGATGTTCACACAGTATGTATTTCAGGAGGAATTACTCTGGACTAGCTCTAATCTGATTTCGCAGGTGCAAAGTTCATGAGGGGATTGAACGAAATGCACTCATGCAGCTCAGCTTCCATTTCAGCCTTGTCCAAAAGAAATTAATTTTGTATATTCCAAGACTGCTCTGCAATATGAATTAAAGAAGCAGAAATGGGAGATGACATGGAAGTCTGACTTTAAAAGTGTGTTCCAGAACCAAACAAAAATAAACCACACTATTTTTTAATGTTTCTCACTAAAAGAATGATCAGTGGGTTTTTTTTGGTTGGTAGGATTTTTTTAAAGTCTATAAACGCAGTGTGCATTTATCTTTCTCCCCCTTACTGCATTTTTACATCCTTTATGAACTGTCACACCATATTTCAAGTGTCAAACATAATTGAGTTATAATTATGAAAAGAAGTTATTACCTGAATAATAACTTGTATCCCAGAAGATAAGTATCCTAAACAGGCATGCGTAAGATCTTGATTCTATTGCTAAATGGTGTCAGAATTCAGGGTACCTCAAAAACAGAGCTGCAAAGTCAGATTTATCTGCATTACAGGAGAGTAAGAAAAATGTTCACCTTTGGAAACACGAAACATATAACTGTGATACAGTATCACACCTGAAATACTTGCATTTGGCACCACAGTAAGTTCTATATTAATTCACAAATAACATGGACATTATCAGTAGCTGATAAGCTCATTTTAGTAGATCTGGGGCCCCTTACAGGAGAAGGACACGGACCTGCTTGAGTGAGTCCAGAGGAGACTGGAAGATGATCAGAAGGCTGGAGCACCTCTGCTGTGAAGACAGGCTGAGAGAACTGGGAGACATTAGAGCAGCTTTGAGTACTGAAAGGGGGCCTACAAGAGGGCTAGACTTTTGACAAGGGCACAAAGTGAAAGGACAAGGATAATGGATTTAAACTGAAAGAGGACACATTTAGATGAAATGCCAAGAACAAATTCTTTACTGTGAGGGTGGTGAGGGCTCTGAGCAACCTGGTGTAACAGAAGATTCCCTGCCCATAGCAGTGGGTTTGGAACTAGATGATCTTTCAGGTCCCTTCCAACACAAACCATTCTACGATAACACTTTCATATTCTACAATGTTCAGAAATTATGTATAGAAAATGTATATGCTGACATACAATTAAAAATAGTTATTTCACTTTTTTCACAGGAAAAAACATAAGTAGGTCCTGAGCAGACTTGCTTGCTTTGTTTATTCAGAAAGACATAAACTTTGTAATTTAGGAAAAAAAAGCTTCACAGAAAGGGTCAAAGAGTAATTTGACATAGTAGTTTTGTACTTACAAGAAGGCAATCTGATTCCTAGAAAACTTAACCATTGCAAAATTAAGTTTGTCCACTCGTGGGTAGAAATAATTTGGCATAAATATTTAGCTACAAACTGCATTATGCAAACAAACTTCATTTGATAAGGGCCTTAATAGATGCTTTTTTTCATGCACCTTAATATATCCTGAGTTTTTATTCCTGCAGTTTTCAGTCACCCAGTTCTACCTTTGCAATGTTAAGCACTTTTGCTGAATTTAGAACTCCTGTTTATTTCTGCAAATGAAATGTGTACTTATATGAGTCACTATTTGGTGGTTCTTATTCTGGTTCTTCTGTAAGAAAACATAGTGAAATATGGCAGGGTAGAGATGCCATTGCAATGGCACAGCCCTTTATCAGTCCTGTTCCTTCTGCCTGTTTTTAAACAACTTCAGGTTTTAGTCTCACCCCTTCAGTTACATTCTAAAGTGTTCTGTAAAATTTCAGCTTCTTCCCATAAGAATTTTGCTAAATCTCTTAAAGATTTTTATCAAAGTATTTTTCCAGTTTTATCGAAAATACATTTTCTAAGAAATTCTAAGAATGTATGCAGCACTGCAAATTTATGTTTAAAATTATTGTACTTTTTATGCTAAAAATCACAATTCACCAAGTATGTCTTGGGAAACCTCTGGAAGAATTGGAGAACTGAAATCATTAGTAACCCAAGCATGTATTAGAAAACAGATAATGTGACTGAGATTACTTAAATTTTGCACATAGTAAATATTGAAAAAAATGCATATTCTTAATAACAAACAAAAGAGAAAAGCACAGTAGAAAACCAAGGTAATTTCATTTGTAGAAATCTAGGAGGAATTACTAGCCCATAATCAAAGAGAGAAGAAATTCATGGAGGGAGATTATGTACAGCAGAAGGAGGAAAAGGAGACCAGAAAAGGATAGAACTGGAAGATTGAAAATTATAAATATCTTCAGAACTCAGAATAGATTAAGGAAATATGAAGTGCACACAAAATTTAAGGACAAACATAGAAACATTAGGATTGAAAAATAATTAAAATCTCAATAAGCCTGGTTATTAAAATATCATTATAAAAAAGTCAATATACACAGCTGCATACATTAAAAATGGAATACAAAACAGCATCATCACTCAGCATATCAGATGTGAACAAAACCAACTCAATTTACATCATGGATTATATTTGTAGAGACAGAAGAATAAAATACCTTTTTCACTCTCCTACTCATAAGAAACATTAATATGTAGATTGTGTGCTGAAACTTGCTGAAGTTCATGATGATTTTACAAGGCTGAACTAGATGCTGAGAGCAAGTTTTACTCTAATCAGTTTAGTAAATCTAAATTATTTACTAATGAGAGAGCAGGACCTAGGGGTTACACATAGGACAGCTATCAGAGTTAAATGCTCTGTTCCTGGCTTGCTACTCCTCCTTCTCTGTTATGGTCGCAGGCAAGTAATTTATCAACCTGGAAGATTCCCATCATAAAACAAGATTGTATCCACTTTTACTAGACAGATTGAAACTTCACACTGAGTATCATGCTCACATGAATGACTTCCAACGTTATTTTGGAGCCTTGCATAAAGATATTCAGGTCTAACTGGTATGTACGTTCATAAAGAAATTCTGGAACTTTTTTTAATATAGGAAATTACCCTGAAAGGTTTGGCAGCAATTCGTGATTGGTAGAAATCTGATTTCACCTGTTCTTCTGTCTGTATAAGCCAAATGATTTAAAACTCCTTGCAATATATAAAGGACAAGCCAGTAACCATTAGCTGCGAAAGGGTCTGGAGCACAAATTTTATGAGGAACAGCTGAGGGTGCTGGCAGTGTTTAGCCTGGAAGCTCATGAAGGACCTTATCATGGTTTATGAGTTATATTTCTGAAACAGAATGTCAATACAGGAGGTTTAACAGAAAATAAAAATTATATAATATAACAATTATCTGCTTTCACTGTGTTACCTTCTATCTTCTTTTCAAAAGCATTTGGAATCACAGAATCACAAAATCTCAGAACGCTTAAGGTTAGAAGGAACTACTAGAGGTCATCTAGTCCAACCTCCCTGCTCAGGTTCTGAGAATATTATCCAGGATTGCGCCCAGACAGCTTTTGAATAGGTTAAATATCCCACAAAAAAAGGGCAATGATTAAAGCCTAAGGTACCACCTCATGGTAAGATACTTGATGGTTGTAAAGCTCTTCAGATTTTCATTGGGCACAAATAGCTAATCAGGGAATCTCTAAAATTAGCATTCAAGAAAAAGCTACCAGTTGCTGATCAAGCCTTTCACAGCTGGAGTTGAGAAGTAAAGGGGTCTGGTTTAGCACACTTGCACGGCAGAGGGAAGGAAGTAGAATCCTCAGCAAGACTCCCAGACGATGTAAAATAGAATCAGACAGTGCAAGGCATGTTGGAGTATGTCAAAGTGGCCCCCAAGATATTCATTATGCATTGAATGTGAAACTCAGCTTTAATTAACTAACAGAAAATTAAATACATCAAAGAAAATGCTGATGAGTGACATTCTGGCATTGGCTGTCCCAGTGAGGCATGTGAGCAAGGAGAATTCAGTAATTTGTGGAATGGCCCCTGGCTGAACCAGGTCAAATCCAGAAGAGGACCTTGTAAAGGGAAGTATATGGCCTGTTAAGACTGATGTGTCAGACAGGTTGAATTTAAATAAGAAACTTCTTGGGAGGGCACACTGCAGTCTAGTGGCTACATTGTGTTAAACACTCATTCTGTGACAAAATTAGTTACTGCATTTGGACTATCTGTTTACTAATGTTTATAACAACAACAACAAAAAAAAAAACCCAAAAAAAAGGAAAAAAATAATTTTTCTAATTTCTTTATGTCATAAAATGAGATGTACAGGAATACATTAACAATCAAACCTACAACTGCAAAAGTTCTCAAAGCTCAGAGAGAACA
>JAWWEW010000165.1:16732047-16747108 GCA_035583185.1 Anabacerthia variegaticeps | reverse complement strand
TCATAAAATGAGATGTACAGGAATACATTAACAATCAAACCTACAACTGCAAAAGTTCTCAAAGCTCAGAGAGAACAGTCCAACACAGGAGAGAAATTAGTACTGGAAGAACTTTGCTAACTAAGGAGCGTATAGTTAATGACTTTGAATCAGAAAACAATATAACCTTGTTAAAAACAGTAAGTAACAAAGTTAAAGTACAGTCTTACACCTATAAATGCAGCAAAATGTCTTGCCGAGTTATTTCAGGTAATAAGAATTCCAAATACATCATATTTTATTTCAAGGGTTGATAAGGGACAGGGTGGTCATCTATCATGTTATTTAAATATACCTACAAACTTAAAAAAGCATTGAAATGAATAATTAAGAACATCATAAATTTTGCACTACCTGCAAAATGAATGTACTTTATGTTTTTCAAATATAAAAGAAATGCATATTTCATTACAAAACAACATGGATTGTTGGTGGCAGTAAGAGCTGGGTTTATGCATTATTCACTGAAGAAAAAGTTCATTAACTCAAAGATTGCCTGATGGTGCTCATGCCCTTCTGCAACCCTAAGCCTGTGTTGGAGTGAAGGTATTCCCAACCTGAAACTTGCGTGTCACGTGGTCTTGCTGGCAGTGGAATGCTGGAAAATACTTGCAAGCCACCCAGTCTCTTCCAGTTACGTTGATCTGCAGTCTAAAGAGGGATCAACAGAAAGAATATGGCAAAGCTGTGACTGGCGGGCAGTATTTCTCCAAGCTTATCAGTCCGGCCCACTCGTTAAACATTTTGCAGGACCTGAGCATTCCCAAGTTAAGCACCCAGGAGGGAGTGTGGTGTCACGTCCAGGGAACTGTAATGCCTGGGTCCATCAGCCTACCATTTCCTGCTATCCATTTTCTGTCAGTGGGTAAATGGGAGCAGAGTGCAGTTGTAGATTAAACTGTGAGCAAGTGAAACGACAGAACTGGAAGACAACAACTGCTTTAACAGAAGGGACTAATCTGAGACCACAGGACATAGGCACGTATCTCCTACTACGGGCAGTGCAAAGGGACTGCAGGTAAATTGGGCATGCTGATGCATCCCTGAGAGAACAGCTGTTACATGAATTTTTGCCATAATATTTTATTTCTGATGTCTCAGAAGCCTGGATTTTTCTGACTTCAAACCTTTCAAGATGGAAAGAAGATACCAGTACGGATACACAGTTCTGCACTGAATAAGGGTTTTAGTCAAATTAATAGACACATGGACTGTTTATCTGGCAACAGTAAGTGATTGTTTTCACAACAGAAACAAGTAAGGCACAGCATTTCACAAGAATCTGTGTTGTGACCTCTGAAGTTCACTCTATATATATATATACAAATTTGGAAACAGAAAAATTAGCAAGGGTGAGAAATTTGCTGATGATATGAAAATATTCAGAGCTAATTAAAACCAAGCTTGAATGAAATGAGTTGCAGAAGCTCAGAGAAACAGATTATGTCACAGTGAAATGGAAACCAAAGTCTGATGCCAATTAATACAAAATAATAACTATGAGAAAGTCTTGGCTCTGAAAAAGCTGTTATCACCCAGAAAAAAGACCTTGGCATTTAATAGATGTTTCTTTGTTAGCATCAGTCTAGCACTGAAAAAACTGTCAAGGAGTCAAAAAAATATTAGAAATTAATAAGAAAGGACAACAGAAACATGAACTACAAGTGATAAACTGTTTCACTAACTGAATAAAGTATTCTGAATACAGTTCCCCGTTCTAGTGCTTGTAAGCTCATGGTATCTATCAAGTACATCTTAACAAATCATACAGCAACATTCAGCTGAGAGTCACATTTAACCAGACTGGCCAATTTCCAGCCAATGTCATTGTCTGCTACACATTCCTTTGAACCAAGAAATAAATAACAAACCAGAAATAATTTGTATTCCTTTGTCCATAAATACTGCAATCAGTTAGGTGAATGTAAAACTTACCCTGATTTGAACACCTATTTCAATTTTGCTTTTCCACAGGGCAAGTAGGTGCCATTGCAGCAGATGAGGGAGATCTAGGTAAATGAAAAAGTCTGGAACACTGTTCCATCAGTCATGGTTTAATCTCCATATGGTAACAAGCACTAACGGAACCTGTCAATCACCAACAAAGTTTGTGGGCTCAGAAGGAATCAAAAAAGAGGAGATGAGATACTGAATTGTATTCAGCAAGTACTGACTTGGTGCATGAACCTTGCCTGGAAACATACCAAACTCCAAGGAAAATCTAAGCAAGTGTGTTAATATTACAGTATTTAGAAAAGCATTAGAAATAGAACCAGGTTGTTAATGTTAATTGCAGCAGACCTGGCATCTTACTGATCTAATTTGCTGAGATAATTGTACAACACACTTAAAGGACCAAGGGTTCTGAAATTTGGTATAACATTAGTTTTTTAGAAACATACACCACGCAAATAAGCTGAGCAACACCTTAAAGAGAGAGTGAGCCCTGATTTATCATTTATATATTGTTCTGTAACACTAACCAGTCATTAAACCTGATCATGTTTTTTCCAAATTAAATCTGTTAATCCTTGGAATTTAAGAACACTGATAAAATGCCTGTTATTTTTAATCATTGTTATGGTATTTCAGCAAGTCAACTGCAGACAGAGATGAGCTACATTTTCTAGTAATTTGTTATTTTTTCACTTCTCCCATTGAGAGCATTACCAAGTTTCAAACCAGACTGACTACTACTGGAAACAGGCTCTAAAAAAGTCAGCACCAATGTAATGTCAATTAATCTATAAATGGATATAAAATTATTTTAACTTCTATATTAAAAACAAACAGTAACATTAAAATTGTTTCCAATCAGTTGATAGAGAAGCAACAAACACGTTATTTGCAAAACTCCAAGCATAATTTGAAGAATGTAATTGTGGCATACTTAAACTGTATTCAAGCAACCCAATATGGTAAAAGGAGGTGGTACTACAATGGTGCCATGGCTGAATGTTATGGTGGTAAGCTCACTGAGACACGCTTCAGAGATTTCATAGCCTGCAAGGCATAACTGTGAGTGACAGCACTTAAGACAATGCTGTGAAATCTGAGGATTTAAAAAATAAGTCCAGATTGATCAAAATTCTGGAAACTTGCAAGTGAGAGTGAAAGATGAGAATTCTTTACTTTTGAAATGAAAACAACAAAAAGTCCATAAATAACAAGCACTTTAGAGATCACAAAGCACACACATTTCTTGCCATTCTGCAGTTTTAGGCTACAACATAGGATAATCCTGGTGTTCCTGTAAGTGCACAATCCCTCAAAGTTTCATCTTAGCGTCACTGTCAACAAAGCAACATTTCAGGATGAGACCTAAAACCATAAAATAATAAAGGTATTTTCCCTGTCAAGACCAGGCTAATCCATTAAATGGTACACACTTAAATAGTCTGCCATGTCCTGATTTAACACCACTTTGTCATTCCCCCAAAATGAAAACACACCTACAGGGCTGTCACAGATTTTATTGGCAGCACCTACATCAGTTACTCAAGCAGAATAAGTAAAATGGGCAAAAAGATAAAGGAGTCCGCACTAGAGTTTTGTCAGCATAAAGCTTTGCTAGTTAAGAGAATAATTTTCATCTCTCTTCTTTCTAATGTTTTATGCAACTACCAACATTCTACATCTTCATGTCATCTGGAGTAACAATTTTTGCATTGGTAATATCGAACTTGTACAGATTGTGCAATGTAGATAGAATAGGAAAAGGAACAAAATCAAACTGCGTCTTAACAGTAAAACTGCAATGTTTCAATGCAACTATTTTACTCCATTTCACTACAGAAGTGTAAAAAAACCTCATTGTTTTGAAGCCATTTGTCATTTTGTGCAAGTGAAAAGAGTAATTAACTATGCAAACACAGGAAAAAAATTCAAAATAGAGAAATAAAATTTACAAATGTAATCCAAATGAAAACCTGAAGTTGGACAATTCAGTGCACTTCACTTCTGTTCTGCTTTCAGCAACTTAAGATCTATGATATATGCAGTCTATCTCCTCATAATGTTTACAGACTTAAACAAAAGTGGATTCTAGAGTCCTTGCATTGACCAACTACATTTAGTAAAATTAATGCTTCTTTCACATCCATGTCTTTGCAAGTACTGTATCACCTTCACTTGCATTAACAAGCCTTTGCAGTGCCATTTCATCCATGTTCCATCCAAAACCAATATCAGAATAAGTTTTTCAGAACATTTCCTCATTACTTTTGCTGTACAGATCATACAATGTAGTTCCCAATAAACCTTTCAAATTTCATTTCTTCAAGATGCATTTCCATCAACTACCTCTGACAATTCAGCAAATGTCACTAAGTTATGAGTTTTGCTTAAGGTTATAAAAACATGGCAGCCTTTACAGCCTCAGGGTGCACACACTGCCATTCTCAGACAGAGCAGCATCTGGTCTCCAAGGTCAGATGCAAAAAAGAGCCATTTGCTCACCAGCTATTCAGAGGGAGCAACCTTGCACGAGGGCTTGCTACATAAGACAAAACTCACTTTACTTTTAATTCTATCAAGTTCTAAATATATAAATGAACTTGGATCCTCAGACAAGGCTGCCTGGAAAAGAGAGACCAAAGATTATAATAAAAGGAGGGGTTACATAATGGCTCTTTGGGGAGAAAATAGCAAACAGACAATTTTTTTTTTCCTAAACAGAAGGGTAAAAACTGTGTGCAGGAGGGGAATAAAGAACTTTTAGAGGCTCTGACGTTAACTTCAAATAATGCTTTAGAAAGGCAAGTAAACCCATAAGAAATACATAGACTTTTATTATTTTGCCTTCTGTATGTTTCATTTTCTAAGTAAACTGGAGAGCTTTGTTGGAGTCATTAGAAAATCCCTGTGAGTATTTATTTGTTCATTTTTTCCTGTAAATATCACAGATATCTGACAAAACAAACTATGAAATGAAACTCTACAAGGGGAGCTCATGAAGAGTCTGTGCTGAAATTGCAGGATTCATGCACATCTGGGAACTTAGACAGTTGCAAAATACAGTCCATTATCAGGGAACAAATAAGGATGTGCCTCCAAGAAAACTGTCAGGGAAGTAAGGAGAGTGACAGCACTAACCAACTGAGATTCAGCAAAGGTATGAGTACAAGGATGATGGTGACCTTCAAACTTCAAACCCAGCAGTGTGCCCATGCAGCAATGGAACCAAGTGGTGCTTGCCCCATCATTTCATTGCCTGCCCAGCCTTTTTGTCTGCAGTTCCTGCACAGTTTTCTAGGCAAGACCCAACTGCAGAAAGAGAATTTTTCTGTGAAATCTCTGAAGAAATCTCACCACATCAATGACATTAATTAGAAATCTTGCCTTATCTCAAAGATTTGGGTGAGCTGTTCTGGAGAACTTATCTGTGTACAGGCTACTACAGATGTATTTTGGGTTTACTCCACACACCTCCATCTCCCACTCTCACCCCTGACAACACAGTTGGTTATGGCTCACATGAAACAGTTCAAGTACTTGACTGCACGACAAAAAGATGCTGTATTATTTTGAATTGAGATTGGGTTTACAGTTACTTTGGAACAAAAAGGTCTGCTGGAATCAACTGAAGCCAACATTTTATTGGTTTACCTACAATCTTCGTATTGTTTCTGCTCATCCTGCAAATAAGTCTGAACTTGTTGTAGTAACAGATGTCATTTGAAACTTTTCTTAGTAGAGTAGCTTTTATTTTTTTATTTCTTTCTATTTTCAGTTAAATCACTGCCAAGAAACCAGAGGTAATTTTCTAGCAACAATTGTATTGTAAATGAAGTTTTTGCTATGACAGCCTTGATGGTTATAGGTGTGATTCTTGTTACACTATTTCTCATTTGCTGAGGGAGTTTTGGGGTTTTTTTTGTGGAACAGTGTCTTTCACACACTTTACAGTGGGAATGTTTCCCTGGTAGCTCTACCTGCAAATATTTTTATTGCCAACTCTAAACATTTGCAGACTGCAACAAATATTTCTAAAGTATTCAAGTAAATATTTACAAAAAACTCTGGGATCATCAGTTACTCTAGGTGCAGAAAATTTCCATTACAACGCTGTACCGAAGAGGCAGATACAGAAAAACCCTCCAGGACTGAAACAACTCTTTATTAGAGAGATCACACACTACATAAAAAGATTACATTTTTGTGCAAGAATTTAACATTTGAAATCTTAATGTATGGACTTTATGTCACACTGAGGTAAGTGCTTTTCATGAATTGAGCTTCAAAGAGGACATATATTAAGCAATATTATTTTCTGTCTTTAAGGCACAATTGGATGTACATACATGGATCATGGCAATTTCCCTTAACAACAATCTGAATCTTCATCTGAACCAACATTTTGGTAATGGTATGCCTGAACTAACAGCACTGAACTAAAACCAAGAAAATGTGACAATGGAAATTAAAAAATGCAAACTATTAACATTGACACTGTTAGGAAATTTGGCAAGAACTTCCCATGAATTGACAGTTAAATCAATCATTCCCTTGAAATCCTAGGAATCCCAGTGACTTTATCCTATAACAGTAAGACTGATTTAAATACTTCTTGAGTTCTTTACTATGTACGCTACTTTCAGACTCAAAGGAATATCTTCCCTGTCAACATTTTCCTTCCTATAACTTCTTAATCCTTAAATATCTCCCCATTAACCTTCTATTTATTTATCTTTAAAAAAAACAAATTGCCAGTGTGTGACATCAAATAACCATTTTTGTTGAGAAAAATAACTTTCAGACAATCAGATAAAAATATAGTACCAGGCAAGTAGTTACTAAAGTTGCTTAAGCACTGTGGTTTTTAACAGTATTTTCCCTAGAGATGGTTTTTTATCACACAGAACTATAGAAAACACATCCCTATCCCCCTCAAACCTTCAGCTTTTCTGTGATTGTGCTGTAACCCCATGGCTGGAAGTCTTGACTTAATGACATGGGAAGCTAAAAAGATGCCCCCGAACCACTCTTTTCAAAGTGGTTGCTTTATCTGCTGAAGTAAACTATAAATTCCCTAAATCGCCAGAATTTATTTGGAATGATGTCTCCATTCCTGCATTTGGCATATAGTCCACTTACTCCTTCCATTTCTCAACAATAAGGCTAGTTAGAATTAACAAGTATTGGTTATGACCCAAGCTGTTAATAGCAAGATTGATCCACAGGGTGTTTTATAGCTCGTTAAAAGTTTATTAGCTATTGCAGATCATCAATAAAACGTGTTTATTTGGCTAATTGCTACAGCTGCTGCTGTGAGTGATGCTCGTGACTCTTCCCATGTATAGAGCAGCATGTTCTCCTGAACTCAGCCTGTCTGATATTCCTTTTACAGGAGACTTTTATTGCAGTTTTGTATTCAGTAATAACACAGCAGCTCTTAACAGTTCCTATGAGAAACACTAGACCAGCTTACAGCTGCAGTCAGAAGAATCTTTTTTAAAATGTGTGGAAAAAGAACAAATTTAAAGCCTTTCACATGTCTTGGTTTGATGTAGATGTTCTATGAACACTTCCAGGGATGGTGATGCCACCCTTTCTCTGGGAAGCTTGTTCCAATGCCTGGCCACCCTTTCAGTGAAGAAGTATTTCCTAATATTCAGTCTAAACCTCCCCTGGTGTAACTTGGGGCCATTTCCTCTCCTTCTGACACCTGTTGTCTGGGAGAAGAGATTGACCCTCATGTCTCTATACCCTTATGCAGCACAGGTCTGCAATCCTGACATTCAAATTCCAAAGCCAGTGTTATACACAACATATTCCATTTTACTTAGCCTTCCAGTACCCACTTGATGTTAATACAACATACAAATATTACACTCTGAAATCCAGAAACACTCAACACATTATCTTTGCTTGTTGAACAACAGTGCTGTTGTGACAACCTTTCTCTAGTGGCGTCTCTCTGCCCTTGATTTTGTGAGATATGAACATAGTGGTTATGCAACAGAGTATCGTCCTAGCAGATTGTTAAACCTGCTTGCTAATTATTCATTAAGCACTGATCAATGCTGAAAGCAAATTAATTCATTACAAATACCTGACATGTATCTTAAGCTACTATTAAGGCCACAGTCTTCTGAATAGTGAATGAAGTAACAAAGAATTTTAACCACAATTCAACAGTATAATCACTTTTCAGAATAACAGTATGAAAGCCTGAGTGCTTTCAAAGCCAGTATGAGCTTATCAAGTTACAAAAAACTAGGTCATATGCAACAAGAGTCTTACACATACTACTTTAAATCATCCTTAGCAACAAACTTAAGTATTCAAATTTTAATCATGTTTCAATATTTCTTACCCTTCAAAAAGGCATCTGTTAAGCCTACTTACACAAAAGGGCAAGGGAAGACGAAGAAAAGAGGTAACAATTAGATATATGATTAGCACTGCCACCAGTAACTTATAGATAAAAGAGCATTCATTTCTCAGTGCTGAGCTGCTGCTTCTACTCCAGACCCTCTTACACTCTCATTTGTTTTCTGATCATTTCCTAGAATTCCACAAGGGCAGTGTAAAAAATTACAAAGATCCTTACAATACTATTTCTGCACAGACACAATGTATGAGAACTGGGGAAGAGAATATCACCTACAGTTCTGCCTCTCTGAGCTCTGAGAAAATTTACATTCCTGGATCTCAGTTCCATGTTTGAGATAAATAGAAACTTTTGAAGCTCTGAGAAGCTGTGGCGGTGGCTCATGGAATTCATCCTGTGCATATAACCAATGTCATGGGGCACTTTTTGACAGCTTTTGAGATTTTTCAGCTAAACAGAATCCTCTGTTCTATCCAACCAAAATAACTGAAAAGACAATGTTGCATAAGGAAATTTAAACTAGTATAGAAAATAAATATTAAGATAAAACATAGTTTCTTTTCCCCTTATTCCTTGTTTTCAAACCTTGTAAGTTTTCTTTATATTCACAGATATGTAAAAGCTCTAAAAAACCCAAATTTAGTGTCAGTTCCTGACTATAGTACATCAGTACTACAATGCAAATAATAAATAAATTCTGAAGCAATATGATAGTCAACATAATGTTCATGAAGTCAAATAAAAGGTCACAGATTATGTACAGCTGTATGACAAGGCTGAATTCAGAAAATATCTAATTGTTTTGTGGGCAAATCTGAAGGAGATAAAAAATTCAGAAAAAGATGTAATTTCCATTGAAAGTTTTTCTTCTAAGACAGAGTCAGGAGGACATGCCTGCGATGCATCAAAGACTATGGATAAGTTCAGAGCACACAACCACTGACTGTGTAGGCTACACCGCAGTCTGTCACCGGTCCTTTTAGGGCAAAAGCTCTGAGAGCTTTGTGATTTCCAAAATTTTTTACCAGGGAACAGAAACCTAAAAACAAGGATATTGGCAAATGGCATCTTGAGACAGAACAGTCAGCCTTGCTGTATGTGTTAGAACCAAGGTTCTGTCAAACTTCAACATTTAAGTCAAATTCCTTAAGAGCAAGTGGTGCCAAATAGGAAACAACGTAGACAAAATTTTGTTCTACAGTAGCAATCAGCAAGTCTTAAAAAAACCTACTCTGAACCTCTTCTAATACCATCTGTTAATACCAGATGAAGATGTGAGTACTGGGTTTATGCTGGCACTCATTAGTATGGTTTCAGTTGTACCTGAAAACTCCACATATTGGGTAATTACACAGACTATCTGCAGAGCACTGAGTAAGTCCAGCTGGGTTCATTAAGAAAACCCAAATGGAGAAACAACTTTTTGTACCACTGCATGTTTTAAAAGGCTTCTACTGTTTTCCTTTAATGCAAAGACCTAAAAGATCTAACAAGATTGGAAACATGCGCAAAAACACACGCCAGTCTGAAAGCAAGATGTGATGAAATGCATCAAGGTTTTGCTGTGATTGAATGAAAGATAGTTCTCATGTAAAACAATACATGTTTCACACACAAGGTGGCTGTTCAGACAGTCTTTTACCAGGAACTTGACTCATTATAAGGTAACAACAGCTCTTCCTGGAGCAGTATCTCTCAGATTTAATGAATGTTGGCCGGTACAACAGTTAACACTGCATTCAACATGACTAGAGAAGGGATTTGGAGTAACTTTTTCAGTTATTAACTCCTGATACAAGATGTTACCTGCTAGTAACAACCTTTATCTAGTGAAAGAGAATAAATTAACCATTCCCACTGTGGGATTGTCAGTGTTCTTCCTGTAAAATGTTTATCATGCTACTGAAGATAATAATTAACCTCACAGGCACCTTTACAACTTCTCAACATCATAACAAACACAGCCCAGGAAACATAATTCATTCAACCCCTTGTGAACAACCCTTTTGGCAATGATAGCAGGTATGATATTAACTATTTGGTTAGAAACAGCACTGTAACATAAAAGCAGAATTTAGATGCAATGAATAGAGACCTTATAAGTGTGATACAGAAAATTGTCCACGTACCAGTCGAGTAGCATTTAGAAAGGAAGTTGAAGGTATGACATTTGGGTGCTGAATATGAACTAATTATAAAATATTTCAGTGTGAGAAAGAGCACTGTCATCCTTGGCTATCAACATAAAATGTGCATATGTTTTTAAAAAGTCAATTCTGATGTAGAAATATCCATATTAGTTAGAAGTTTACTATACGGCCTCAGGACAAATCACAAATATCAGCACAAATAATTTAATTACTTTGATCTAAAACAGATTAACTTGTATGATCTGCTCATAAAAACAACCAACTTCACAGAAATCAACAAGTTTTAACCCATATTTTTCAGTCTGTGGCACTGCAACAGTTTTTGTTAGAATGCAAAACTATACTTTCCTTGACCTGAAAACAGTCAAGCTGATGTTTTTCAGTTCATCAATCAAAGAAGCTTATTACACAGGACAAGAAATGAAATTATATTATACCAGTCATTATTTGTGCCCCAAATATTTTTATTTGTCATAATCTTTATTTTGGTGTAACTCAGACATCTTTCTAGCTTTGAAATCCTTGACATCCTACATAGTAGGATGGTACCATCATTGCTAAATACAACTATTCATCAGTGCTTCTATCAGCTTTGCAATACGTTATTGCATGTTAGAATGTCAAAGTCTTCACATCTAAACAAGCATTTCAGGGCACTGAAATGTTTTGCAATTTTTGAACTGAGGGAAGAATGAGGACCTTGACTTGATGTTCAGATATCAGATTCATAACTAGAGCACGAATTTCACAAATTAAAGTAATTTGAGTAGGTTACAATTCCCTGTGTGAGTATATAATTAATAAAATGGGAATAAACCTTGCTGTACAATTTGTGCCAGCACTTGCTCTAATTTTCCAGACAGCCACAGCCTCATTACCTCCAGATTTGTGCATCTCATTGTGATGCTGACACTCACACTTGTGCGATTAGTGATGAAATTACAGATTTATCCTGATTTAGTGTGGCCTTTATTGCTGTTAATTAGCCAATGAAATGTGAAAACTGTTATGGCATTTTAATTATCTGAATGCAATGAGATTTGTATACTAAAATAAAAAACACAAAAAAAACCCCACAAAAAATCCCCCAAAAAACCCCCAACAGAAAAAGAAACCAAAACCTAGAGAATGAAATATTTTCTTGGAAACAGTTGCTGTTTGATGGAAACAGCTGATTGAGAGAAATGTGAAAAATTATTTTGCTGCTAGTTGAGTTGGTCCCTCCTGTCTATATCTGCCATGCACAGTGTTATTTTTTGCAGAAAGACAAATCAAAAATGCCTTCTTATTAAAGAGCATCAAAGCATGCAGTAATAAAAACCTGAATGAAAGATGGATGGATGAATTGCTTAATCAAAGTAAAATTTTTGTGTTATTTTGGCCAAGATCCTTCAAAAATTCCTAGAGGAATAGCCACCAGCAGGCACGACTAACATGCACAAAAAAATCTCAAAGGAGGCAGCATCAAAACGCAAAGGAAAAAAACCCTTGAAATCTCTCCTTGTTGCTGGAGCTAGGTTGAAGTAATTTTATAATTACTGATGGTTTTATAATTACTGAATGTTGTCATGTTGAGTGATCAGAAGGACCCCATCCCGATCAGTTCTCTCAGCTAAGATGGGTGCCCTTCTGGGAGCTGCATGGGAATACAACTCTTATGGTGTAGCCATGGAACGGGTTACACACAGCACATAAGTGGAATGAGTCCTGTATGAGTGGGGTTTGTGTCCCAGAGTGTCTTCCACTATTTGACCTTCTCACTGCCAATATTAAAGTTTCATTGAGCATTATTGATTTGCCTCACTAGTTTTAGTTATTACTGGTTTATTAACTTTTGCTAACACACAGTAATTGATCGATTGTCATAGCACATTTTCAAGCCATTTGGTTCATGGGCAGAAGGCTGGAGAGTCATGTTACCTGGCATGCTGGCCCCATGTCTGCCCTATGACAGCTTGCAGGAGAAGGAAGGCAGCCAGAGGCTGCCCTTCAGCCAGAGGTACACCGATCTGGCCCCTAGTCCTCCAGTGCCTGTGTACCCTTAGGCTTCACTTACTGAAAGGGTTTGGCAGGCAGGCAGGTCACTTGTGGGCACTTACAAGTACACACAAACAGTCAAGTCTGAATCCTCAAGTGCACCACACTTTGTGTGTTTGTATTTCTGTAAATGCTTAGTTTTATCAGCCTGTCTTCACAAGCCCCCATGAGAATGCAGAGGCTGGCAAGCCTGCAGACAGCTGCTGAGCATACACTTGTACAATTTGTAGAAAAGAACTGTTGTCCCACACTTTTTATCATAGACTCGTATTTGTAGGATGTTATTCCCACTATACCCATTTAAGTCTTTCAAAAGTGTAAATGTCATCATATTTAAATACAAATAACTTTCTATACATAATACTTTTATTTTGACAATTCTGATTAAGCTATCTTAAACCTGTCCACTCCTTTCATCATATATTGGATAGAATTTCACCGGTTTTTCTTTTACAGGATCACACACAAACACACATCTTAGTATACTGGTTTTTTTTGCAAAAATGAAATTGAACTGGTGTCACAGTTTCTCAATAGGCATGAGATTTTAACTAGATTTTAAACACTCGAGCATCATGAAATTTAAAAAGAAAGGCTCTCAAAAAAATGTCAGATTTAGTAGATTTTATGCATATATATCTCACACATATATATCCATCAGTAGTCCATAACATTAAAATATAATTGGCAAGATGCAGCACTGGGAACTTCTCTAATCTCTCATTTACATCCTAATTTTAATTTATGGACAGTAAGCTTTCTTTTTTTAAATTTAAATAGCCAAGGAAAATATTCCCAAGCAAGACTAATTTTTACTGTTCTGTATACCTCTAGTGAAACAAAATTCAAAACATTATGGTGAAAATACTCAAGTATTAGCATTATTGCTACTACAAACCCACTAACGTCCAT
Organism: Anabacerthia variegaticeps; assembly: GCA_035583185.1. Lineage (NCBI taxonomy): Eukaryota > Metazoa > Chordata > Aves > Passeriformes > Furnariidae > Anabacerthia > Anabacerthia variegaticeps. Next base: position 16,733,635 of record JAWWEW010000165.1, on the reverse strand, counting down.
GATGTAAAAATCCAGCATGCCTTTATCCATATATCTGGTGTTCAGAAAGCATGAAAAAACCCAAGTCTTTCAGAGATATTTCACCCATTGTTTTTCTCATGCTTTCTATGTCCTCTCTACATTTAATACCACAATCAGTTCCCTGAAAATAATTTTGAGAACTGTATTGGAAAGAAAATATTATTGAATTGAGCATTTGCCTGAGGAACTAAATATGGAAGAAATCATAGAGTGATGGGCTTAATACCCAGAAATAAACATTATTCAGTAATTTTTCACTCTAAAGCTAGCCTCCCCCAGAAGCAGTATAAAAAAAATAAGTACCAACATTTTTCAAATACTAGAAATGCAAATACTAGGAAATTTGCCAAAGGCTACACAAGTCAGTAAGAGAATTACGAGCAGAGTCCGGTTCCTTGCTGAATTTGTTAAACTGCTAATCAGTAAAGTCCTTAAAGTCAGGGCAAGCAACACAAATTTCTAATATAAGCACAGAAATTTTGTTGACAGAATATATATAAATATGTGCACACAGTCAGTGTGACAGTATCACAGTCCCTTAAGCTTCTTGAAAAAGCAGACATCAAAATCTATAAATGTAGAAGCATTATTATCCTATTTTCTTCTCAAAGATACTGCATGGTTGCCTGTTCCACTTAAGAGAGTGCTCAAGATCACCTCTTTATGCATTGTTCCACAGGATCCTATCTTCTAAATCCCAGAAAGTAGATGAACTTGGTGTGTACATTCTTAATAAATATCCTTTTACCCTTGTCCCTTACGCATTACTACATTGGCATTATTTTACTTTCCAGACAACACTTCCTTTATTTGCACACACACAAATCAAAAAACATCTCCAGCTGGATACACACACTTCAGGGAAAATTTTAAAGCTGTCACAAAACAGTAGAAAGGATGGGAGTGGCTCCACTAGGCCAGCTGAGTGTCCCAGCTCAGTGCATATGTTCCCAGTGAAATGGATGTCCCTTCCTACGCATATGAGCCTTTTTGTACACAAAGATGAGTGCAGCCAATTAATGTAAAGCAGTAAGACAGACTCCCAAATGTGAGATCTAATGCACTGGAAGTCCCAGCTTGACTGGCTTCATTAAACCAGCTCAGAATAATGGACATATTAAAATGGAAAGATTAATTAATCCTAAACAATCAATAAAGTATATTTTACACGTAACTTCATACAGCCTTTTTCAATGGCAACTAAGGAGAAAAGCAAGTAAGCTATTCCTGCCCATCCCCTTATTTTTTGGCTCTCTGAGGAGAATGAGACAGTAAACTGCTATTTCTCTAGCTTAAAATCAAAAGGTTGATGCATTACACTGAAGTCTAGACAATGCTTCCACCAATGCATTTGCAAGTTAATAGCTTATGTATTCATAATCTAGTAGACTGATATACAAGTAGATTTTCTATACAGTAGTATCTAATCAGAACAAGATGTCCTAGTTCAGCAGGTGGGACCAGTTATCACTGTGTGGGGGGTGATCAATGCTATGTATTCTACCCCCTCTATTCATTTCCCAAGAACAATGGACCATTTGCAGCACATTATTAGGGAGTCGTTAGC
>JAWWEW010000165.1:16712080-16731947 GCA_035583185.1 Anabacerthia variegaticeps | reverse complement strand
CAGACTCCACCTACTATGAATATTATAATCAAATGTTGCAATATTATGAATATGCATGAAAAGATGTTGTAATCCTTTACAAAAATTGTATAAATAATCTTGCTTTTCACTAAAAGCTTTGGAACTCTTTGTCTGGTGCGATCCAGAAGTACCCCAACGTTACAAATAAATACCTTGCTGTTTATAGACTAAAACTTTGTCTCTAAACAGTTATCGGTCATTTTTCCAGCATCACTCGAAGGGCCTGCATCCTCCTATTCCAACACTCCAGTCATCATGATGCCAATAAGATGATAGCCCTGAAGGCATGTACACCTCTGTAACTCCTTGTTATTCCTCATGCTGTGTGCCTTTGCACAGAGGCTTTTAAGTTGGGTGCCCAGTCAAGCTGACTTACTGTCTGGAGTGTCTGGGATTCCTTTGTGCTGATCTGTGATCCCTCTCCAAGTTCAGGGCATTTATTAGTGACACTGACATCAAACTGATAGGAGTGGGATAAACTGAAGTCCCCTTTCCCTGGCAACTTCATTTTAAAGTCCTCTTCACCATGTTGGCAAGCATGTGACCTATAACACAAGGTGGGGTTTGTCACTCATGGAACACTCCCTCCTGAGCTTTCATTTCTTATCTTACCAGATACGAGCTTTCCTTCTCCGTATTCTTTGCTTGTTGAAACTCACTGTTTATGACAGTTTTTGGAACAAAGGAACATAAGCAAGAGAGATATTGTACAGGAAACCTGTATAATGGAAAAAGTCAAATTTGCTGAAGAAACATCAAGAACTTAACTACAGTCTTCTGCTCAGTAAGAGGGACTGTCTTTTGCAATAGCTCGCAGAATCAGAGGCAGTGCTACACTAACTTGACCTAAGATTACAAAAAGCTCTGCACAGAGTTGAAATACAGCAACATCACAGCACTGCAAGAGAATTATCAAAAACAAGAAAGAAGCTGTGTGCTCTACCCTGCACTGATATTGCAACTAAACACTGAAACAGCTCAAATTAAGTGCAAAACAGTCCAATTTTAAGAATGGCTGTAAATGAGGGTGTTTCCTTAGCCCTTTAGCATTATGCTTCAGCATCCTCAGTACAGCGCATTCATGCATGGTTGATAGAGTACATATCCTTCCATCATCCAGCACCTCCATACTCAGTCTATGTTTCCTCAGGGAGGAAGGCTGCTTCAGAAAATTTTAAATTCTAGGCATATTTGTTCTACCACTTGTCCTCAGCCCCAAGATGACTACTACATCTTTCATTGTATCTATGTAATTTGAACACAAAGGGAGGCTAAAAAGGCACTTGAAGCCTATGATTTAAAAAGAAAACACCCAGAGGAGGTGGGGAGGCTGGTGAAAAGCAGTCAAGCATCAGTGCTTTGCGTAAGTGTTGTCAAGGCAGCCCAGAGGGCACTGAGAATACTGACAGACAACAGCAACTACAGAGAAGCAGTACATGTGAATTCTTCATTGGTGGTAAGCACCACCTTCAGATCATAAAGTGGTAATTTCCTCCTGAGTCTTTCTATGAACACATTAAGTTACAAAGGTTAACTCTACAAAAAAAACACCGTGTGACCATGTAAAGCACATCAAAGAAGCATCTCAGACATAAGAACAAAGAAAGTAACTTATTACCTGAAGATAATTCTCATTTTACAGAAATCAAAATATTATGCCTTAATAATATCTCTTGGATCTTGAAATACTCCCTTGATGTAAGCCAGTTGTGTTTTTGTTGGTCCATCACAAGGATTACACCCTTCCAGCAAGTACTTGCCCTTTGACACCACTCAAGGTCCATCTGCTTAACATCATTTAAGAAATGTTGACCCACTTTTCCCTGGATATTACCTCCAAAATTATTGTCAGCTTGAAAGAATATATAAAACATGAAGTATACTCTCTGCTAATAGTCACTGTTAAAGGAAGTATACTTATTATCCACTGTAATTAGCTACAAGCTTCTGAATGTCAATTCATCATACAGAGCTCTATGACAGGAGGGGAGCAGTCAGCTTGACCACTGAGGTCTTTATGAATTGCAGACACTAACAGATGTCAGTAACAAAATGCCCTGAAGTATGTATTTGCAATTGCACTGCTATTAGAGAGTATTAAACGTTATTCATATGCCACAGCTAGGATGAGACAAAAATAGAAAGCTTACATAAGTTTCTCTAATGAAGAATGACTATTGAACATAAAAGTAATTGAAAATGAGATTGTAGGCAGACACTGGAAGGCTAGACTTGCCTTAGCTCTAAAAATACACAATAATGGAACAGACTTACAGCTGATCCATATCCATTTATAAACACTGCATGTGACCTGGTTACTGAGATAGTTACTGTATGCTTATGTGAATTTGATTTAGTAAAAGAGCTGTTCAGAAACTGCACAGAATCATTGGATTAGTCACAACTGCCAGGTTATGCTTGAATCAACCAGAAAACATTGCTAGTGGAAACGCTGATGTCTTAAAGCTCAAAGCTGCAATAATAACTTTGCCAAAGTTGGAGATCAGTAAACAACTAGGAAGTAATTTCCAACTTTCACCCAGGCAAAACACATTGCAGGGGTCTGCTAAGCAATCACAGTTTACACAGAAGTAGATCACTCAGCATGCACTTTACAAGCAAGTTCTCCTACAGGTGAAGGAAGGAAGAATAAGTTTAGAAAAATGCTCAGTAAGATCAGAAATGGAAATGGAAAAATAGCTAACACATAAGTCCTGGCAAAGATATTTTAAGAAAGTGCTTACTATTATTTCAGGTAGAATGTCAAGTGTCCCAAAGCTTCCCTTAGGAAGCCTCTTTTCTCTAGCATTAAGAATTTCCAATGACCAATATTTTATATGGATTCACTAGTATGGATTAATCATACAGTGACTTTAAGTTTTCTTTGTAACTAACTTAAACATGATACCTGTTCATATCAATAAGTTCTAGGCGTGCCTAATATTTGTGAGAATAAGTATGTAAAGAAAACATTGCTCTAACAACTGTTTAAACTAAGAAGATATTTCAGAAGGACACCTCTTCTTTCTCAAACCTTCCAAAATATATATAAAGGGTCATGATGCCCAGTCACATACAAGTAAATTAGACATTGCTCTCATGAAAATAAGAATAGCAGATAAAATGTATCATCAACAACCCATACTTTCTCCAAATTACAGTGCTCGTTGTTTCACTAACATCAGTTAAAGAACCTTCCTAGCTGCAACAAAGTGCCTCTAAAATAATGAGATGCTAGAAGAGGAAAGAAAAGGAGAAAGAAAATTACGTGACCCTGTGATACTGATGTCATGGCAAATTTAATCAGCATGTGTTGCCATCAGTGCTATATCCCACAGTTCAAGCTATCTGAAGATGAAAGAATATAAAATTAAAGCTGAACTGTGACTGAGCAGAGAGGTTGAAAACAACCTCCTTTCATTTTCAACTTGCCTCTTAAACAAATGTACTATGTGTAATGGTGACCTTACCCCCTGAAGATGATGCACTGGAAAAACAGCAACATTTTTGCAGCATACATTAAGGAATCTTTTTTACTGCATCTTTATAAGTGTATCACCAGTAGATAATGGCCCTTGTGAGAATACTCACTGCAATTTCAGAAACCAGTTATTTATTAATCACTGGTACAGGTACACTGCTTTGTTTCATATGAAACAGGGATAAAACCTAACCCTCTAAAACACAACAGAGAATCCCATCAATCTCCAAAGTATCTCTTTGGTTCCAAAAATACAAAGTAGAGCACCAGCAGGTGTTTAAAGACTTTTGAGACTTAAGATGCTTAAAACCGTATTAGTAATAATGTCATTCAACATCAAACCTCAAGGAACTTTACAAATTACCATTCTGCAATGCAGCACATTGGTGCAAAAGAACACATTCAGAATAATATAAATAATCGTGTCAATCCTGGGAAAAAAACACTGCCCACATAATGCCACAGGAAAATCTGTGTGAGTGGAAGGTGGCTTTGTTTTTCAGGTCCAATAGAAGCTCCTGGTAAACTGCATTTTCCCCAAAGTTACTAACGGAACCAAAGTTTCTGTTTGTACAGGAAAGTAGACAGGTATTATTATAGTGTGGACAAGTATGATTTTATATATAATTATTTTTGAGCAATATGTTATATTAGCCCTGGAATTTAGCACCACAGAAAGAAAAAATGTCTTGAATTAAAACTCATTACAAAATTTATGGCAGTTCCACTTGGTTGTACAAGTGGCACATCTCACAGGAGACTTTGAAATTGTGCAGATCAGGAATTCCACACACTGAGAAGCATAAATGCAACAAAGAGCCACCATCACACACAAGTGATCTGTACCTTCACAGTTGTTCTACTAAAAAGCTGCTCTTCATTCCTACTTTTTGTAGAGAATAATAATAAAGGTGCCCTTAAGGAAAAAACAAACTATAACAAACCCAAAAAAAACCCTCACTACAAACACCAAACCACTGAACAAAGAATTCTCTAGGCTGTGCACAATAGAACACAAACGTGTCTCAACAACCAAGGCAGCCAAGAGATATTTTCATATGTGCTTTGTTGAGACAGGTACAACTTTCTGTTGCAGAAATCAACCCTGTGTTGCTTGACTACATCTGTAAAACAAACTGAATTCTTGACTGGAATTTTCTTTAAACAAAGCTACTCTAATATCTTAACTTCAAACATAAACCAAACTTACAATATTCTAACATCCACCTCTTCAAAATATAACGTTAATTTAAACTGACAACAAAACCCTAAAATTATAATGACAATAGTGTATAACTGGAGAATATATAGAGAGAGTATTTCTTCTTTACTGAGTATGACTCTGGAATTTCAAAGAAATTATGCTACTGGTAACTTCTTATTCTGTACACTGATCGTTTTGTTCTTATTATCTCAGTGACTGCTATTATACATAACAAGGACAGTTCAACTTCTCTACAACTACGTTTCTGTATTGATCTTTTGAGGCAATTTGTCAGATGCTTTCTAAAAGAAAAAAAAATCCAAATCCAAATAAAATTTTTCCTCGCAACATAACTCTGCCAAACAATCCCACAAGCAAAAGGTCAGTTTACTCTTACAGAAACCATAGCGGCTATGCTTCTGTATTTTAAAAACCTATTTTTTCTACATTTAGTTCCTGTGGGAAACACTTCTGTAAATTCCTTACCTCTATGTTTTTCATTGAGATATTATTCAGGCTTGCCCTTCCAAAGATGCACCCTACTCAGTAATCTCACCAAATCCCACATTTGATACTGTTCCAGTGACTGAAAGTAAAACCTCCTCAGGTAAGATTGAAGTGGTCTTGTTCTGACATGACCGAAACACACACAGTTGCAGGACTGACATTCAGGAGACCAATGCAGCCTCTGGAACCAGGTTCCAAAAGATTTACTGACATGCAATGATATAGCACACTGCAAAGTGCCAAATGTGCCATTGGCTGTATCAATGCACTCTATAAACATTATTAATGGATACTGAAGTACTGACATAATTTCGTATAATTCCCTTTTTGTCATCCTTACTTCATTTTCTTCTACATTCAGTGCCTGTTGGCTTGCTCCCATCTTCTCCACGACCCCAAGAAGACATGGCAAGACTCTCAGCTTTCTCAGAGCTGACTGTCACAGGGAAGTGAAGCATAACCAGCATACAAGCCATGTAAATCCCAAAACACCTGATTCTCCTCACCAACCTGATAAATATGAGGCACTGAAAGAGTTACGGAGAGCTCTTTATCTGAATGCAAACACAAAAAGACAAGGCTGTTTTGAGACATGAATTTTTGATGAAGATGTCACATCTTCTAGAAACCCACGGAAGAAAACAGTGGAAGAGCAAAAATATATCTGTATATCAAAAGCTTGCAATTAAAATAATTGCTAAGCAGTAGTTTTTAATGACATTGGTCAGAACTTCTGAAAGTCTACACTGCCCTACATTTCTTTGTGCTATTTCAAAGATAAAAAATTGAAACTTATAGCATGTTAACTGGAAATGTCAGAAATACTTCTTGGCATGGTGAAGTTCTGGCTGCAATCTCTAGAACACTCTGATGAGCTTGCTAGAGGCAAAAGAAACTAACTTCAGTGTCTTTAAAAGACTGTTTCACCACTTCATTCATGTTTTAAATCAACAAGTTTTAGACTCTGAGTCAATGGCTGATTAAATGCATCAGACAGGTAGATGTGGCACTTAGGAACATGGTTCAGTGGTGGATGTGGCAATGTTAGGTTTACAATTGAACTCTATGATCTCAAGGACCTTTTCCATCCTAAGTAATTCTGTGTTTCTATATACCTATGTACCAGTTACTTCAAAGAAGCCAAGAGCTCCAGTGACCTGAGCATGTCTTTGAAACCAAAAATTCTACAAATACAAGAGGCCATCATTGACTTAAAAAACTGTCTGGTATTTATTCTTACCAGGGTTTTGGTGTTTCTTATTTCTTAACGATTCTCAAAAATCCCATGAACCCTGAACACAAAAATCAGTCTTAGCACTGAAACCTGGCACCACAGAAATCTGTATGCTTATTTTATAACACAGATTTCAAAAGTAACATAAGTAAATAAATGCAAATAAAAGCTTCCCCACCCACTTTATAAATGACTTATCAAACAAGTTTCACATGTGTCTTTTAAAGACTACTTAGTCTAGGCTATGGAAAAAATACGCTCCCTGTTTGACATACTGTCTCTTTTGGTCTCTGCTCCTCTGCAGTAGTGAAAGTTTGTTAAAAGAAAACAAAATCATAATTAAGCAGCTTTAGGAGAAATGGAACATCCTGGAATGCCACTTTCATTTGTCTTTTTATGTTCCAGAGGATGTGAAAAGCCTACATCACTGGCCAAATACAACCTTTCCATATCCCACTTAAGGTGTGTGCTTGAAATTATCTCCAGTGCTGTAGGATAAATCCCAGTAGCAATGGAATATAAAGGGAATGTGCAGAATTTCTTCTTAATATCTAATCTAAACCTACTCTCTTAGAGTTTGAAACCATTTTGCCTTGTCCTTTATCAACTGTCCCTATAAATAGTCTGTTCCCCTCTTTCTTATAAGCCCTGTTGAAGTACTAAAAGGCCACAATAAGGTCTCCCTGGTACCTTCTTTTCTCCAGTATGAACAATTCAACTCTCTCAGCCTTTCCTCAAAAGAGAGGTGTTCCAACCCTCTGATAATTTTTGTGGTCCTGCTCTGGACCCACTCCATCAGGTCCATGTCTTTCCTGTGCTGAGGACTACAGACCTATATGCAGTAAACCAGGTGGGGTTTCATGAGTGGAGTAGAGGGATAGAATCCACACTGCTTTTGATGCAGCCCAGGACATGGTTGGTTTCTGCGATGTGAGCAGTCACTTCTGACTCAGGTCCAGCCTCTCATCTACCAGCAACCCCAAGTCCTTCTTGACAGGGCTGCTCTCGATCCCTTTATCCCCCAGCCTGCATTGATACCTTGCACTTGGCCTTGTTGTGGCAGGGTGAGAATACAGCATTCCCTTGATCTTGTGGTTTTTCTAGTGTCTGTTCTTGTTTCTGTCTCAAGAAGGGCAGAACACAGTTTTGCCAGTCTAACTATTTCTCATTTCCCTACTAATGGCTCTATGTTCCAGTCTTGTACTTTGAAGCAGCAGTCAAATGTCCTAATAATGGTGGCTGATAAGCGTAGCTCTGAATAACAAAGTGCAATGTCTTTGAAAATACTGTTTGCCATTTCAAACAATGACATTAGGAGATTCCAAAGCATTATTTCATGCTTCTTTAATAGCCACACAAAATGGAAATTTCTTTTTCTGCTCACAGTAGCAGATGAATACACACAAAAATGTATTGCTAGTAAAGGGTCATTTACCCCTTGCTTTATAGATTTTAACTGGCATTCACATCAAGCTTGAGCAGAAGCTACATAATATGACTGATGCAGAATGAATCCCATCTTACTCAAATTATTTTGCAGTGCTCATTCTTGTTAGAGGAGAAAGCTCCTTAGGTCAAAAGGCAATGGAAATGATGTTTCTTTCTACCTTAGACTGTGAACTCTGGAATTAAACACAGTGCATTAATATTTGGATGCATTTAGACCTGCTTAAATAGGATTTAATATCCTTTTATAATTAGTAAGCTCTAAGTTATCACTGGTACAGAATAACTCTTGAAAGTGTTATTATATTCATAGGTAAAAAGTATATTTTATACATGCAGTGCTCTCTATATACATCTGTAGAAAACAGAATGAAATAAACATTTTTATACTGCAATTTCTATGATAAAAGCTTTTTCTATTAAACTGTTCTTTTTGGATTAATAACATTTCTGCTAATTCTAAGGGGAAAAGCACCTAAGAAGTTACCATATCAATGAAATGGAATGGAGCCAAATGAGGAATCTACTATTAAATTCTGGAATAAGAAATGTTAATTCTATAATGTTAACTGGCCTTTTGGGATTTCTAATAGGCTGAATCTAGCATACTGTGGGATTTTAGCATTGACATGTTTCTAATGAGAGGTTAATGAATCTAATCTCTCAAACCATGGTAAAACACAAGACTGGGATTCAGGGAGCCAGTTTTGACAGTGTTTGGCTGTGTTCCAGTTGGGTTCACTTATTCATGAAAAAGTTTCCATCAGATGCTCTACTTTTTACTGAAACAAGAAGTGAGTCAGAAAATAAAGGTATAGAAGGAACTGTCAGCAACTCAAGGAAAAGGCCGAATTAAAATTAAAATTCATTAACCATAGTATCTGTTTTGAAAGGAAGGAATAAAGAAAAACAGCGTGAATACAGTAGCCCGAGACAAACAAAATTACTAGTTTTCACCTGTTTCCCAGAAAACTATTTATTACATTAATAGCCTTAGTACTCTGAGGACAGTATCTTTGATAAAAGTACCATTCTTCACTGACAACTCCTTTGCCTACCTGCCATTTGAATGTGACAAGAATACCTTTTTCAGTCCCAAATTTATCTATGGTCAAGGAGAAAGCATCCCACCAGCTAAGTCTACCCACCAAAAGCTATTGCAGTATTCCCTGCAATCCACATCCAAAGAACCACAGGGAGAAATTCACAGGCATAAGTTACTCTAGACCAACCAAGTACACTGTTCACAGCAGACAGTATTTGAACACCAGTATATGTGTAACATGCATAAGCAGCTCAAAAGCAAATAGAACTCAGTGAAACTTCAAGCTCTCATAAAGAGTTATTGTTTTTCATTCCTCCTTCAAAAATCACTTCTTGGCATCTCAATACATAATTTACTTTAGCTCTGTCCTCAAAACATCTTTTTTCTTTTTTTTCCCCTAGACTATTCTAATACTTGGATTTTGTTTTTGTACATTTTACATTTCCGAGCAATTGAAAGCACAATTCTACAATTTAACAAATTTAACAGTGCCATAAAATAGATAAATAAATACATTTTATGCAAGTTCTTCAGCCTGTCTCGCTGCTTTTCAAATGTTGCAGTATTTCTATGCAACTGTGAATGATTAGTGTCCCTCTCTCATCCTTCTCTGCTTAGCTTCCTTTTAAGTTGGTTCTTGCCTAAGATAAAGGTCTTTTTCAATACAAGCAGGTCAAGATGATCTAAAGTCCTGTAATATTTTCAATATTGTATTTATATTTCCAATTTATTTTAAGATTAACCTGCTCATCTTCCCCCCGACCAGATCTTGAGTTGAATTTCAGGCGTTAATCTAATTCACTTTGTTTGGGAACTCTCTTTCCTTATTTGGATTAGGTAAATTCCAACTCTGGCACCAGGAATGTCCCTTTTAGGTACTGCAACACTGGAAGAAGGCTTAAGCCACTCTGAAAGCAACACACTCAATACCTGCTTGAAGCATTCTTATTTGAGAACTTTTATTTCAGCGGGTCAAAGTTTGCAAAGTATGTAGGACTGGAATTATAAACAGAATCTTTTTTAAACTATGCTTTAATACAGTGTGGATAAGAGAGCATGCATGGGTATGGCAAACTTGTCATGAGGTGAACATATAAATTAAAAATATGTGGTAGAAGTATTAAAGATTTTGAATAAATAGCTTAAAAATCACACAGCAAATAGCAAGCCTAAATAGAACAACTTTTAATGGGATTTACAGCACTGGTAATGTTATTGGACTGTCATTTGTTTCCAGCATAGAAGAAACCCATTAAAATGGTCCTCCACTGCTACTACAAGACAGTATAATGTATCCTCCTCTGACAAAGATTATTCTTTCTTGGATGCACAACATTCAAAACTTTTACTCTGTGCAACAAGATAGAAAAGAAAAAAAAAACACCCCCAAAAAAATCCAAAAACAAACAAAATACCCCAAACCAAAACCTTCACCCTACAATAAATTAACTCACTTGCTAAACTCTAAATTTTTTTTCATTCTTTTAAAGGCTGCAAAAATGGTCAAAAAAATCTCCCTTTCAGCAGGCTATCCAAAAAGGCAGAATATTCTAGAACTTCCTTTTACTTTTTCTCTCCCAGCAGCTCTGGCAACCATAAAGAGATGAGAGCAGAATTGTTATCCACTGAAGAGCTGGAAAACGGCTGAGTTCTCTGGCTCATTTCATGAGATGATTCTTGCAGTGTCACTTGCATCATAAAAATTATTTACCTGAACCAGTGTTAGTATGAAAGATGTTTAGGAAGCAAAAGTTCAGTTTACTTCCTAGGAGAGTGAAATAGTTATTTCCCCAACTTTACAGCAATCCTGGTGGAGGTTTTGCTTGTTTAAGAGATTCCATATTTGCTATTTTTTCTCCCTGTCAAAAATCTATCCACCAGACAAATAGTCTGGAGGGAAAAGACAAAGCAATTCCATTAATGAAGAGCTCTAGTTTATGGCTAAACATAAACAACTAGTAAGAGTTTGAAGCTTCACAATAAAAGGTAGGAAGTGGGGTTAATAGGAAGAGTCTTTAAGAGAAATCAGAGGAATCAGGAATCAAAAAGAATGAGCGATAATGGCTAGGACTCATTAAATAACTGATTAAATGTATATGATTAAAGTAATTAAAAAACTGGAAATTATTAAAAGCTATTATTAGGTAAGGTAAAACACATACCTGCTTGCAGTGAAAAGACCAGATAATCCTTCTAACCCCTCAAACCCATCAAAACAAGACAGAAGCATAGCCCAGCTAAGGTCTCTGGCTGACAACCAAATATTTATTGTCTTATTACTGCAAAGTGTTCTTGAATTTTGCATGACCTATATTTGGTATTGCTCTGAACAATGCCCCAGAGGTGTTTTAATTTTAGGTGGTATCTTCTCAGTTTTAGGTACAGAACAACTACAGAAGCACAAGCTGCATTAATGAAATTAATTTCAAGCTGTATAATCTGTACTAAAAATCTCAATATTTGCCAAAGTTCAAATGTAGATCTCTCCTTACCAACAATATCCCTAGAAGTCAAATACAAACATGTTTGCTTTTCTAATAATTCAAATAAAGAGGAAGAGGTTAAAAAAACTACTATGGCTTCATAGTGAAGTCACCAGCACTGAGAAAGGAAATGAAAAAGAGCAGGTATAGATCTACTAAAAATTCTGCCTTTCCACCATTATATTCCTTTCCCCTTATAAACATAACCTTGATTTTTTTATCCTGCCAGCCAAAGGAACAAGGGTTTCTCTCCTAAGGGTCTCTTTCTTTTGAATATGTTTTCCTATCATTTCCTTTCCAAACTCTAAAACAGTTCTAGTCTCATATAAGAGGTTGCTTTGGAGGGCAGGGGAGGCATCACTCTTCCCTGATGTAGCACCATGAGTTACCAGGCATATTGACTGTAAATACAGGTTTAACAAAAGTCCCAACAAAGGAAAGGAAAACATTTGCACAGCACTGCTCTCCTCAGATACCATGTTGGCAGTGACCAGTAGTGAAAAACTGTGGGCCTCAGTCTGACAGTCCCAGCAAAAAAACATTCTGAAGGTGGAAAGTCCTATGTCCCAAGGTCAGGACATTTAAAGGACAGCTTCAATTTGGAATAAATAAAGCTGTATTTAAACAGAAATAGAAACTCCTCAAAGGAGGTGGAAAAGGCAAGGCAGATCATCTAGTTAAAAGCATAGCGGCGAGATTTGAAAGTTCTGGTCAAAGGTCTCAAATGCATCCCTTTAATTTGACGGCTCCTTCAGGACAAACTGACCACCTGATGTGATTCCTTTTTGTTAAAATAGTGGAACAGTAATTCCAGATACAGATTCTATTAATCAATAATTCTTTTATTATTCTATTAAACTTGAAGACACGACCACATAGACGTAGTCACTACATTACAAGTATTAAAATGGCAAAAAAACTAAAGGAAAGAAAACAAAGGAAAATGAGGACATTTAGTGCCATTGCACCAGAGCATTATAACACGGTCATCCAATATGCACCTTACACCCAATACCCTAATACTTCAGCCACTTGTGTTTTATGCATCCTTAAAAAGATAATTGTATTAAGTGGTAAGATGCTCCAAACATTAACAGCTATGAAAGATCACATACAGAGAATCCTTGCTCCACATACTGAAATGAGCAGTTTTATAAAGAAGTTAAATTCAGAATTTGAGAATTTTGCACTAAATAAGTATATCATTCTATCACTTATACCACAATTTTATGTTTCTTGTTTTAGTTCAAGGCCCAACACATGTGTAGAAACAGTCAACATCTTTTTTTTAGCAAATATGATTCAGACTTATTTCTGCAAGGATTTTTTCCCGTATTTCCACAAATATTGCTAGTTCAACTTAGCTATAACTGGCTACTAAGAATACAATCAGACTACAGAAAGTGAAATCAGCTTTAAAACTGACATAATAGTACTGAATAAATAAACATACCAGCATTTTTCAAATTATGCATTTATATAAGTGAGGAAAGATTAACTTCAAAAGCCTTCTCTTCCCCCATCAATCTTCTTGCCTTTATGTCTGACTCTGTGCCAGCTAAGGACTCATTTTCATGAACAAGTAGTTTTTCAATGGATACAGGCTTTATGTGTAAAATATGGTAAAATAGATAAATGTTAAAATGTGCTTCCCATTCCTAATAACAATCAAAACAAAGACTCCAAGTTGAAACTTTAATGTGAAAATAAGCTCTGGAATAAATTTGTTATCCTGTGAACAGAATTTTATTGTATAAATCAGCATATTTTAAAAAAATTTTCAGCTCAAGAAACATTCTATTACTAAAATTTGGATACCCAAGTAATCAAAGATGGCAAAATACTTTAATTGCAGAGATTTCCAAACTCATGCAGGGAGGAAAAGAAGCATTTAAACAGCAGATAATTTAAGGTCAGAACCCAAGAAATATTTAGAACAGTGGTCAAAATATAAACAAACAAGCAGAAAATACGACCTAGATTAGCTAATACTATCTAGTGGTCTGTGAGCACATTTTGAAATCTGGATACCAAGGAGACAGAAAAATAAATTTTGGAAATAAGTTATTCTTAAAATTTTAAACTCTCTACAGGTATCAGAGTGAATTACACTAGACTGCTTCAGTGTTTTTTCTACACAGAATGTACATAAATAACAGTGCCACAATTCCAAGGATAATTTCTCATCAAATCCATGTGAACATAAACACCCTAATTTAAAATAAGAAGCTGTTGACACGTAGCAGAGCAGAAGGGATGATCACAAATTGTGTCCATTGCTAAGGGAATTCTAGTAACTATCTACAGTGAACCTAGAGAAAGCGAATGGAAAAGAAATTATTCAGAATGCAATTCTGAACAGCACATGTGAGAATATGCACATTAATGTCATTTGAAACAAATGGCTCTATGGTAATTTTTTCCATGTAAATTTTTCCCATGCCCTAAAATTACTACTATTTTTTAAGACATTTACTCTTCCTTACTGCAGCTACAAACCACTCCTTTTCCTGTTCAAGTATGAGATTACTGAGGAGTTCTTCAGAACAAATTGTTTCACCTGTTGACACAGACTCCCTACTGCTCAATTCTATCTACTAATGCACTTGAAGATTTTATGTTCTTAATCCACTCCTATTTAAACATCTCTTTCTCACAGTACTATAAAACAGATTCTAGTAAAATACTATTTATCTGGAAAGACATTCCTGTACTTAGTAATGCATGTTATCAGTCCTTTATTATGCAGCTTGATAACGACCATTTCACAAAAGACTAATAGCAAATGGTTTCTTTGCAAATTAACAATGGGTTACATTAGGCAAGCTCATGATTAAGTATCAGATTTTTGCTTTAAAACTCCACAGATTTTCAATTATTCTTTTGCTAAATAAATGCTGCCAGCCAACTACAGGGTTCCAGACACATCTTATTCTTAATATTCCCATTATGCATTTTCTCAAGGAAGACTCTAGGGGTAAGAACCAAGATGAAAATTCTTCATTTTTTTAAAGAGGTTTTCAGCTCTGATTGAAATGTATCAGTGGAGCTCTCTGTAAGCTTTACATACTACCATCAGTGAAACAGGGCCTTTTTCTTTTTGGGAAGAGACTGAATTGACCTTACATTTAGCAAGCACCTTCTCCTGACTCAAATTTAAATTGATTTTCTTATGACAAAACTTGGTTTGGTGGACAGTTTCTATCACCAGATTGATCCATTTTCTTTCATGATTAGATTTGTGAGAAAGAATAACAAGAACAGTTAAAATACTCTTGAATATCATTGCTTCTAAATCAGGAAAAGTATCACACAGATATTGCCATACTCAGCTATGCCTTTAAATGGAAGCACTGTGTCTCTTCCCTCATCAACTCATAGTTCTAAAACTCTTATAATTGGCACTTCAAGTAAGGCTTACAGAGGCATAGACACTTAAGATTTAAACCCTTGCAACGTGATATCCACTTTACACATACAGATGTTTATAATATTGGTTTTCTGGGTCAATTGTATAAGAAATTACAAATGACAATTTACCTTGAATTCATTTTTAACCATTCTACCCATTCCTCTGTCTTCTAATTTATGTTACCAAGGATACATGCATCAACAAAAAGAGAATTGTTCAGGAGTCCTTCAATATGCAAACTCACATACAGAAACAAAACCAGGATAAACTAAACACTTAATGCCTGGACTCAGCTAAGACTTATTGTCCAAAAAAAGAAAGGTTAAAAATATGAAGAAACCAGACTTACAATTTCTAAGTAAGCAGTGATCAAGGTGCTTTGAGATGCCCACATCATATTTATAACTCAAGATAAAAGTGTCAGCTGCAGAGACACTGTGCTCCCCATAAAGCTTTCCTCATGTATTCACAGGGTAATAAGGGTTCAGAAATAACAGTTTGCAATGACCATATTGGTTCTCCAGGTTTGGTAAATAAAGGTCTCCCTGAAGGGGCATGTCTCATTGATTTCTCTCCATACACTTATAATCCACAAATGCTAAAATCTAGGACCAATTCTATAGATTATTATTTCCCAAAGCAATCTTGACTTCATTTCTGCTGCCAATACTAAAATACATTCCACTTCTATATTGAGTTTTCTCAAACTGTCTAGTGTCTTATTACTATAAATTGTAGAATCTAGAGAAATGTAACTATACCTGTAACCAATAAAACATATTCAAGGCAGTGCAAGAATACAGAAAGGGACATCTTCATTGACTTTTACCTTTCTGGAGTTATGGATCCAAGAGATCAGTGTTATTACGTACAGACTTCTAACCTACAGCTACTTCTCAGCTGGAAACACCTCAGTTTGTTAAGTTACTGGGGCTCAAAGCCCTCAGCAATATTTGCTCTCACTCACAGGAAAAAATAGTCTTGTACAATGCTAATGTCTCAAAATTTGGTAAATACAAAGAAACAGTAAAGATAAGATGACCTCCTCTAGGTTTTACCCACTGTAGTAAATGAATTTCTATGCAAAATTGCAAGCACCATCTGCCATCTACACCCCCATCCTGTATTTGAGGTCGCAAGTAGGACCATCCCCAGTCTTACACAAACTGGGTCACAAAACTTCCAGACTCCACTTTAACCCACTCGCCTGATCAATGTCCTCACTCACAAACAGGGAAGTGCGTGTATCTGCTCTAAGCCTGGCAATACAGCGACCTGGCACTCTACGTGAAATACCATTCCTGAGGAATTTTCTTTGTCCTCCCAAACCTTAAAGACAGGTCAATAACAAAAGTCAGAAGCTATTTGCAAACGGTTTACAAAGATGTAGCATATGGAGATATTTTTTACTTCTTTCAGATGGTTTCTTTTAAAAATAGTGTAGCAAAACCAGCATTTGGTGTAAACATAGAAATGGGTAACTATTTAGGATATATAGATATATTTTGGGCATAATGTAGATTTCATTATGTTTCCAAACAACTAATTCGTAGTAATTTTAATAATAATATATTTCTTCCTAAAGGTAGGCAAAGTATCAGAGTCTGCCTTGATTTCCATTTAGCTGTGAACAACACTGCATTCCAGAAAACTTCTGAAATGCAACTCTCCTATTCCTAGAGCACAAAATCAAAAAATTTATTTTAGCTAAAATTTATTCGTCAGCATTTCTAGAGCCATTCTTCTAACATGAATTAATGAATTAATTTAGAGTGGAAAAACTCCACTCTGTTGGCACTAATATACTGAAATATCTCATAAAATCATAAAGTAAATACTTATTGGACCTTGTACGGCTACTGAATGTTATCACCAGAAACCTTATTCAACCACCTGCTGTGTAATTCCAAGTGTAAGCAAGCTGTTTGTACAAATCAAAAGCTGTTAATGTTGTGGAACATACTTGTACTTCTATTACTTCAAAGACTGTATAGCTATATGTTCCATTACTATTTCCTGCAAGTATCACTTCAAGGCTTCAAGCATATTCCTAAATTTTAGGTATTTCTACACCAGCTCTTCACTTGGTTATTTAGGCCTTCCATTGGTAATTAGGTGGCTCAACACACTTTGCTGCTGTGATTGCTACTTTTCTCTAGAATTGCATAAACATGCACGCACATTTATTTTTTCCCTCTGAAACAACTATGCACAAAAAAAAGTCTTGAGAAATGTAAAAATATTTTTAAATACCTTTTTTCACTGCCTTATGCAACGAATAATCAATGTTTTGTAACTACCCTTTTTTTTTAAAATTGTATTGTTTAAAAGCATTGTGTCGAAAGGAGGTGTTTGGATTATGTGATTCTACATACATAAAACTTACAGTTCACATCAGGATGGAGTTTTACAATAAAAACTAGTACCATACTTCAGTCTGAATCATGGAGCAGTCTCAGAGCACATAAAATGGATGCTTTTTTGAGATTAAACAACTGCAGAGGCACTCTAAGTGCTAATGAGTTTCAGCCCATGGGACCAGACTAGAGTCATCTCAAAGGAAAAACCCCAAAGACTCGTTGTGTAAGCACTGGGTCCTCAGCATCATTTTTGCGGCGGTTTGCATGACAGCATACATACAGCCAAGTAATAAAGACATGAGTTCATTTAAAAGAAAAAAACAAAAGGCATAAAGAACTGCGCTTTGCCAGGAACTACTTCATGTTTCAGAGCTTGCTAAATAAAGCTTTGGAAGTGATGCTCTTTAGCCAAGGAAGGAGTATATAGTTGTCTTCCTCTACAGTCAAACAACTGAAATTACATTTGAGTTACCAAGAAAGTTCATTCCAACTTTTACCTCTATGCTGATGATATTCAGATCAGTTTCAACAGAACCCTACGGTTATTTTAAATCTGACTGCTTCCCCAGCAATCATGGCAATTCAATTCACTGAACAGATAATGAGGATTGCAAGATCAGTTTAAGATTAGAAATACTCCAAGCTACTTGCTCTTAAAATAAAAGCTTGTCTGTTAAAAAACCCGAAGCATACATTACACATCAAACAATGCCCTTCCTTCAGCAAAATACAAATGATCTCATTACTGTCCATTTTCTATTAAGACAATAGGCAATCAGTCTAAAACTCCATGTTTTTGGAGAATTTTTGTTTTTGTTTTTGTTTTGTTGGGGTTTTTTTCCCCTTCTCCCTTCCAGAAAAGGTCAAAAACTCTCCCTGTTTAGAAATAAGAGAAAAATATATCCAGCTGCCTGGAGCCAACACTTCAGGACATGTATTCCTGTCAGTGGCTTCTAGGTCCCAGAGGAAGCTTCACCTAGGCTGTCTTTTGGATCAAAAAGAGGACTTCAGAAGCTTCCCAGAGGAACCTATACTGCACATGATCCAAGAAGTCAGCACGGTGCACTTAGCCAGCTCTAGGCTAACTTGTATAAAGACACTGAGCATTTTCAGGAGGCTCTTTTCAGACTCATCCCCAATTGATTTGCAATGGAACTGAACACAGTGAGTATCTTGTGAGGGACAGCCAACACCAGGCAAAAATTAATCATTATACTTTCAGCACAGAATATGAGAGAGGATGGGACAATGGGAGCTAAGGGATTCATAGTGGAGTAATCTGGGGACATACCTAGTGTTATCTGTTCTATCTTCTTTATTAATCATCCTATATTTGAAGAGATCCAGTCAGAGACAGCAGTGCTTTTAAATCTACCACCAGTGATCTCACAAGTCCAAATAAGGATACCAAAGGCATGAGGTTCTTTCATTTTACACTGGGTGCAGACACCCACACACGAATCTAGAAACATAAGTAAATTTAAACTTACAGTAAAGGTTTCTGGCTCTTCTCTTTGTTTTAAACCACAGAAGTATTTTTCCTAATTTCATCACGCTATCTTCTACAGGTTAGAGTACAATGAGACAGTAAAGAACTATATCCTTACTATTTTGACAACATTAAACTGCCTAAATATTGCCTCTAGCAAATTTACTATCAGAAAACGACCCTGAGACACAGAGAAGAGCATATTTTTTAAAGCAGATGCACTGAGATATACATGCTTACACACAGCCAACATGTCATTGTACAACTGAACTTCAGAACCAATCATGTGCCGAATACACAAAAGCCACCTTTCCCTCATTTCAAAAGAAATAAGGAATACGTTTTACATAAAACAACTAATACATCTTTTGTATTTACGATCATATTTACAACCTGGATATGCTCAAATATGACCATAATTTTTCTTCATAAGAAGTTCTACCTATCTTGCATGAATTAACTAGTCTTACACTTTCAGCTAAGGATTCACACTCACTTTCCATTCCTAAAGGGAGGGACAGATATGCCATGGAAGCCATAAATAACAGAATATATCAGAGGGAATTTAATAAAATAAACCTTATGAAACACTCCTGAAATATTTAGACTTTTTTAATATAGAAATAACTTCTGATTTCAGGCCCAATTTTAACTTCCTCCTGTCACTGCCATGATTTTACCATCTGACCCAGCAGTACGATTTAAGAAGAAAGAGCTTAGCAGGTTCTCCAGTGAAGAGGAGAGCTCATCAACATATAAACACACTCAGTCCTACAGAGCCAATTGGTGAATCGGTTTAATTGAAATACTAGTATCTCCCCTACATTATATAAACAATGAGAAAAATGGATTAAATCAGAAGACAGAATCCTGGCATACAGGGAAGTAATGGAAATCCTGAGAGAATTACAACATGAAGAGAAATGTAAAAGCCTTGCAGCTTGCTGGCACAAGCTTTTTGCTACCTTCTGTAAGATAAAACCATGAGTCACAGTTGGCCCAAGTCTTCTTAAATTGCTGCTAATAAAGACACAGCCATGATAATTCAGAGAAAAAGTTCACCTCTAACTGTTTCTAAGTACCACTTTTTATGACCTGCTATTTACAGAATCTTCTCCATGGACACCCCCTTGTCGTGGGGGAGAAGCTTGCGTGCCCTTATGAGGTTGCGAGCTGTGCTGGCGG
>JAWWEW010000165.1:16606497-16711980 GCA_035583185.1 Anabacerthia variegaticeps | reverse complement strand
GGCCTATTTAGCCACCAACGTGCTTGCAGCAAGCGTGGGTAGAGCCCTTGTAAATCTTCGTTCGCGAAGCCTAGCCATGATTTACAGAATGGCAGGCAGCCAATAAAATTCTCAGTAGAACTCTACATTCTCATATTGCCTGCAAGTCATCTTACTTTCTATCTCCGAGTAGCACAATGCATTGTCAAATTAGTTTCTCCCTTACTTCATCTGGCAATTTATTATATCAATCTTCTTAAATGTTTTAAATTAACATAAAAATTCCTATTCAGATTACTTTAAATAAAATGTAAGCACACACAGCACTGTTTTGAAATAATGGAGTCATTCACATATCTGTTTTCAACAGCTGCATTTGGAACAAAAGCAGCTTGCATGCAAATACATTCATGTTATATACAGCCAGGTGGAACATCAGAGATGTATCTTCCCTCTTTCAACACTATACAAAAAAAGGGATAAAATTACATCATTACATTAAACTTAGCAGGGATATGCTCAATAAAGAAGGTTGATTTATTAAATGTGACACCATTGCCATATGACAGCTTTTGATTTCTTTTAATTCACAGTTAGCAATGAAGTCTATCAGTTCCCTTTTGGCCCAAGTCATAATGGATGTAGATTTTAGATGGTGAGGAATGAAAAACACCACTACACTCCTGTCTACCTTCACCATTGCATGAGAATGCAAAACAAAACTACAACTGAAATATAATGTCCCAATGATTAAGAGAGATTCTGTAGAGTCAACAGCTAAAGGCAAAAGAAGTACTTTGGAAGTAAAAGCTTGTGAGATTGAGGGCTTGCTGACCTACTATAGGTCTCTAGAAGGACTCAAAGACAAAGATTCCTCAGAAAGTCTAAACAATTTCTTAAGCTTCAGGGTATACTGAAGAATTATTTACCCAAGACATACACTTCGGAGGTGAAGAGGAAATACTGTCAGGTTGCAGTATAAATAGAAGACATGCTGGAACCAGCGGATCATTAGAACAGCAAGTCAGCAGCACCAGATGGTTATGCTTGGATTTTACACAGTGGAAAGTTATGATGACTGCATCTTAGCAATTCAGACACCTGATTCTTGACAGCCAGAGGGCAGAAAACATTGCCAGAAGCACTAGAGGTGATTTGGGGAATCACAGACACAAAACCTTTATTTCCGGCTTAGGATTTCATACAAATTATCCTAAGTATATGAAATATACTTGAATGTAGCTTCCCTCCAGCTAACCAACAGGGGTACTTGGTTGATTACAGCACCAGAATGTGCTATAACCTCTGAGAATGACTCATTGTATTAACAAGTAATAGTTGTGACTGACCTGCAAGACAAATATGTTGTTACTGCAATTATACAAACTGTAGTTCCTACTGTAACAACACCCAAGGACAAACTACATTCGGCTGAGGGAGAAAAATTGTTTTCATTTCATTTAATCCTGATATATATATATATATATATATATATACACAAATGCAAGCATATACTTATATACCTATTACTTCTTAGGGTGTGTAAGAAGGAAACAGGATATTACATGGCAAGGTTGTATATCTTTTCAAGTACTCCTACCTTCAGATTACATTCTTTAATAAAAACCTCTGCCAAATAATATTTTATGCAAATAGGAATTCTACTGTAAGTTATTTTATGAATTTCTGGACTGAAAAAAATATGCAGTGAATGAAATCTACCTATGTTCAGAGCCTCTTCCCATCCCCTAATTCCTATCCTAAAGAAAAACATAAACATGAGACCAACAATGGCTTCTGCATGCAATCCCATGTATACACTTCAATAATAATCAATTTAAGTGCATAATACATTGACATCAAACAACCTGAGAATATCCAGTTTGCCAGTGAACCTCGCAATTCTCCAACTCTCTTCTTAAAGAGGATCAGATTCCAATGAATATGCTTCACAAAGATAGTGTGCACCTTACAGTGTGCCAAGGAGCACTGACATGTTGGATATTTGTACATGCAATAAATTTCAGATGCAAAAACTTGAGCAGAAATCTACAACAAAGTTGATAATCACCATACTGCACGTAAGTGAATAGATTTTGAATTAATTTTAATATCAGTACTTTAGCTCAACTTCTTTATCACTACAACATACAGAGGGTGCCTTAAAGGAGCCATGAATCAATCCTTCAACACTTTTTGTAGGTCAAAGGACTTCCTTACAAACAGCCTGATACCAATTAAGTGGCAGAAAGCTCATTTTACATTTAAAAGATTTTTTTTTTTTCCCCTGTTTTCTTCATGTCAGAAGCTTGGCCTATTTTGAAGCTGTTTTACCTTGAATCTATTCTACTATTTCATTACTACACGACACACAGAACAAAGGCTAATATATGATTGTGCATGATCAAAACCATATTTCTGAAAAAATAACCATTGACTGGCAGGTAAGGCAGCAAAGTGAAAATGGATGTGTTTTATGTATAAACTCAAAGTCTCTTAAACACTTAGTCCAGAACAGTCCAGAACCTTGCTTCTGATAGATATCTGAAAAATTACAATCTCATGATCTGACAATGAATATGTTAACAGGACCATTGTCTGTATAAAACACATTGTTCCACACTGCACCAGAGTCCTACATACAGGTAAATATAGCCTTTTTCAGTAAAAGTTAGAGTAATCATATATGAATCTTAGCAAGGTTATTTTTGCCATTAATTAAAAAGCACCATGAATTAATACTGTAATACAGTCCAGAAGAATCAATGAAAAGTAAAAGTAGATGTCATCCTAATGTGCAGTGGTTTTTCAAGGGGAAACTTCATTTCACAAATTGCAGTTCGGAAAAAAAGCAAGAAACTTTTATTCTGCTAGATAGTGCTATACTCCTACTTGCAAAAGGAACTGTAAATGCCACAGTGAAGCTACATAATTTTGCCGAAGTTGTATAATTAGGTCTGTAAAGCAATGCTTAGACTATTGAGTATTTTTCCTGCCTAACCACTACAACAAACTTTACAGAAATCATTCTGAAATACTTGCTATATACCTTTCGCTGTAGACAATGGCTTTATTTTCCCCTTATCTGTTATTCAGTGAGATTCAAACACAATTCAGCACTAGGAAAAAACTGCGACTACAGTATTATAGCCCCACAAAGAGCCAAGGAGAAGCAGCTAGAGAGCAGAGGCAAGCACAGTGATGACAAAGTGTTTGTGTAGCTGAAGGCACTGACGTAAAAAAATTAGAGCCTTGCCTTACACAATCCACCTCAGATAGTATTTTCCATATCTAATAAACAATATGTTACTATAATCAAATATTGTGGGGTAATGAACCTAGTAACCTTTGAAAGTGAGAACAGTCACCTTGTGTACTTTTAGGTTTGTTTCCACTTTGCTTGGTTCTATTTCGAAATATAATAACAAATTTCTGAACAAACCTGATTTTCCTGCCAAATTAACAATGTTCTTGCTTTTTCTTGTGGCTTGATGTACTATACCCTGACTGTATTTTTACAAAGCTCACTGTTATTACAGGTGGCTATTACCCAAAACTAAGCCCAACCATTTTCCTCTGAGAATCAATATAAAATTTCAAGCTAGCTTTGGAATATTTCCCTTTATCTTGTTACAGATTTTTTTCTCCAGGTGAGCTTATTGCAGCTTTTTCTGCTCAAAAGAAATTTGGTGGCATATTGCTGTCTGCAACCAGTATCAAATTTCAAAGTAACAGTTAACAACTTCAGGAGCTGAGAGAAATAATCATTAGGACAACTTCATGAACCCCGCAAATGATACAGATACTGAACAGAATACTGAAGAACATTTTAACACAAAGATGGCAACCTGCATGCAAAAACATGGATAGAGGAAAGAGGGAAAACTACACAAACCATTTTCCTGTAGGAGTTCTGACAGGATAACTGTGCCACCTATCTGCATTTCTGTACAGGGAAGAGAAGTTACAGGTCTTACTCTAACTGGTGAGCTACTATTTCATGTGCAGATTTATCACTTTTGCCATTTCTATGTTGCTAACACATCCATATTTCTAAACAAGAATACCTGTGAATTTCTGAGTTTTGTGAGAAAATGTATTATACATAAATACTTACTAGCCAGGGAAGTCATACCTGCTACCAAGGATTGGTTCCCCAGAGGCTCCCAAAGCAGAATAGTCCATGCCATAGAAATTCAGCCCTAGAAGTATTTTACTTCTCCATTTTGAATCAGGATCCAGTACTTGAACACAGGCTCGTACCCAGGGAAGGGGGGAATTTGGACCAGGTCTGTCAAGTTAGCAAAAATCAAACAAGTTGTCAGAAGAAGAACATGTTCACTCTCTGCCTTCTCTTTTGACTTGCATAATTGTAAAAAAGCAAATTACGGCTCACAAAAATCAGTGAAGATGAACTTACAATCCTATGAAGGTTAAATGCACGTTCTTCAGTAGCTTGAAGTGCTACATGCTACACAAAACTTGCTTGCCCCACTCTTGACTTTGTGATTCCATTCTAAGGTGCAACGACATAAAACTCCTTACACTGGGTAAGAAAAAATTCCCCTCAGCACATTTTAGCTGAGACTGTGCCTTGCACAATGCCTACACTAAAAGTCAAAACTCTGTATGACTTCAGTTGTTTTCCAATACCATCCTCAATGTTTTTACCGTAAACTGGCAAAACATACTGGGACAAAATCCACCATTTACTTACACAAAGAACTATAAAATTATGACTGGTAAGCGAGACAGGTTTTAATAATTGTTTAACACTTATTTAGGGGAAAAACCCCTAAGCAGGCAATTACTTAACAAAAAGCTACGTTTAAAAAAAGAGTATAGCTTTAAAACAGAGTAATTGAATTGTCATACATATAACACCAGGATGTTGAACTCTTTCCATTGCTATCCCATTAGAGAGGAGACCAGATTTTCCCTCAAACACTTGCTACTATGACTAAAAGGAGATGCATTCTCTAGTCTTAACAAACATCATCTTCCACTCCCTACTAATCATCTGCCTCAAAGCTTTCACGATATCTGTGCCATTCAAACTCACACGTTAATACAGCAGAGGAATGTTGCTGGGAATCATGTTCATATTTAAAGGCAAATTAGTTATCAATTGTGCTTTAAAACTAATTTGTTTGACAATATACATAGTAGATTATTTGTGTACCTATCCTGCAGAACTGTGCTGAACAACTGAAAACAATAGAACCTGGCCTAGAAAAGAATAAGTGTCAGGTTATCCTTTTAAAAGGATGACATTTTAGCTTGAGCACAAAATCTTTCCCTAATATCCAAACTCCAAATAGACATTGCTGTTAAAAAATGTACTGAGTTAGGCCTTGTTCAAAAGTCACCTATCCTAATTACTAGTCTAGAATTTTAGTATCTGGCACAGTCACAACACACTATCCGGTTTACTAGAAAAAATTAACTCATATTGTAGATTTAATAGTAACTTAATTAGGAATCAGTTCCTTCAACAATCTTTCTAATGTTAGATGGACTCTTACCGATGTGGTGCTGAATAGTCGTATGTCATGAGACTGAAGCTGTCTACTGCTGAGGCCAACTGATCAAATTCCTTCTTTGTGAACATTCCTGGCTGGTTAGTCCTTTCAAAACAAAGCAAAACAGGAACAACAGGAAGAGATAAATTACTACAATAACCTGGCTTATTCTCTCCTTTGGGTTTCATACCATTTGATCACATAAGAAAAATCTTTCATTCTGAGGTGGCAAAAAAAAACCCAACAGATATTTCAGTGCCATACTTAAAATAAATGTCTAAGAAAAAAAAATAAATTCAATGCTATACAGGTTGCCAGTGGGAATAATCATATTTCGACAGCACACTTTCCAAATAAGCATTTCCAGCATGGTGACAATACTGATTATAAGGGCTGTAGACTAATCAAATTGCCTTAGGTAGCAATCAATTGAACTCTAAAAGCTTTTACAAAACCTTTAATTGCTTGGCCTGTCTAACTGGTTTTGACACTTACAAAACTAAGTTCTCCGAGTCATACTTAAGTAAATGGATGGGTGCAGCTTTTGATAGAAAAACACAGATCAAAGGTAATTTTTTTATTAATCTCAGAAAGAACAATAATTTCAGTTTACACTGTACTTAAGAAAGACTATACAAACCTGTTTTCTTTAGACAAACATAGATTCATTGCTTTCTTTGGGCAGGGGGAGGGGATGAGAAGAAGAAATCCGTTCTATGACCTTCTCTAGACAACAGTCTAGTAATACCTTCAAGCATATCTTTGTACAAAATATGGAACATAATTCTTACCTCTTATTTACAAAATATAGCAGTGGCTTAATATCTACCTTAGCTTACTGGGTGAGGGGGTGTGTATTTTGTCAGTTTTGGACTCATAGAAACTACTGACCTCCTTCAACCATGCAAACTGGAAACAATTAGTTCAGAAAAGTTGCCTGAAAACATTTAATTTCTTTCAAAGAGAATTTGTAACTTCAAACTAGCAGCACAAATAGCACATCAGGGAACATAAGGCAGACTTAATCACATTGCAAAGATGGGAGAGAAGCTGCTGCCAGGAGAGCCATGCCCTCAGCCAGAAGGCTCTGAAGCATGTTAACATGAGACCAACAGGTAGAGAAATAGCATATTGTCCTAAATAATCCAGGAGACCAGAGTTCATAGGGGGACATTATAAAAGGGAAGAAAAAGGGAAAAAAGGTGGTTGAACAGCCATAAACTCTGTAGTGCTTCTCTGACATTCAAAAGGCAGATTTATAGGATTGTACAAGGTTCCTCTAAAGAGTAGAAGAAAGAGACTGAAGAATCCAGACCTTCCCAGTAATATCAGAAACCTCTACTTGCTTTAAAAATTAGTAGGCAATCCCTGGCTAGACAAGGTACACATTCCAAACCCCTCACATTCCATCTTAAATGTAAAACCAAAAGGATGCTCAGTGACAGATGCAAGTAATAAACAGAGAAATCACATATTTTGACCCTTATCCCTTTTGGATCAGTGTGCAAATTCTACATTCAACAATACATGTTGATGAATCACCAGAGCATGACAGTGTTCATTGATCAGTTTGCAAGGACACTTTCTGTTCCATTGCTTTGGAAAAGAGGTGAACAGAATACAGGTTACAAAGTGGGACACAGTAAATCACATAATATGCCTGTCATGTTACAAGAGAGCAAAGCATAAATATGTGCAAGTCAGGTTAATGAACCTGACCAAACATACCCCGAATTACATAGCTGTAATCTGTACGAAGCATAGTGATATTATAGAATCCTCACATTTTCAGAAACAGTGATGTACTGGTCCTATGAAGGAAAAATCCCCTCCCTTTCCTTCCAGGGTTTTAACAGATTAGAAAAAATCCTCATTTCTGGAACCTATTGGGTTTGTTGTATAGTTATCTGCTTGTCATTCACTGCAATTGAAAACTACAGTTGTTCTACCAGAACTAAAAAAAAAAAATAAATTAAAAAAGATCTTTGAAACAACACCATGGCTACTTGGATGTCTGTAGGCAAAGAAATTCCCCCATGCAAACTCCAGCAAAACACATCCTCAGTAAATTGATTGTGATTACTCATGAAGGGAAAAACATAAAAAGTAATTATAATGTGTGTTAGATATTAGGGCAAGTTGGATTGCTTCATAGATTATGTAGTTCTTTAATGAAATTTGCATGTGTAACTTAAGAAGAAACCCACAGGTTAAAATGGATATTGTCATCATTTTCTCCAAAGCAATCTTTAAACTCAACTACTTCTGTGACACAGGAATGCCATCTGAGTGGCAAGGGCATAAATTTCCAACTTGGAACAACCCAACAGCAATGAATAAGCTTTGTCCATTCATGTATAATGTTAAAACACCACCACTCTTCACAAAAAGGCAAGCACCCCTCACCATATCAATGAGTACCACCAGTCAACTCTGCCCTAGTCAAGCACTTTGGGAAACTGTCTACTGGAGCAAAAACCGGACTATTTGATTCATACCTTTCGAGTTGCTCTGAGTCAAGAAAACCCATTATGCTCTCCATGCTCCCAGGAAAAAGAGCTTCTCTAGCAGTGACAAATGCTCTGATGAAAAGCAGATGCAAAGCTAGGAAGTGTTCAGACTCGATGCATCAGTCAGCCTACTTTTCTGATTGACGATTCATGATCCAAAAATGCATCATATACTTCACAGCATACTTTGAGTACAGGGTACTAAGCCTGTGATAAAGAAGTTTTCTTACACAACATTCACAGAAATCATCTTCCTGTAAGAAACCGCAGGAATTCAACATGATCTTTACAATCTTTCCTCCTCTGCAACCTGGTAGAACTCACAGAACAACTATTCCCCTGAGAGCACAAGTCTTATTTGCACATATTCCGGAGAATCTGACAGCATTTTCCAATGGCACACTGTCATATGTATATTCAAAAAAACCCCAAAACCAAAAAAACTTATTAATGGGGCGTCATAGACTTAAAAGAAGAAATTACCTATTTGCCTTGGTATTTCTGTAGACACAGCTTAGAATTCCACAATCTCTTTTTACTATTCTATCTTTCCATGTCTAAAATAACTGCAGGGGAGTTCGTTTCATAGCCCAGAATGTCTATTACCTAAATCTTCCAAATTAGGCACAATGTATCAAAATTCCCACTAATGTTTTACTGATAAGTATTTCTATAAGATTTTGATTTGTCAGTCTTTCATATTGAAAGACAAGAAAAATACTTTAACAATGCAAGCTGCTTTCATTTACTTTCAAATGAATCTACATTCTCAATTAGTTCTTGTCTCACTACTATTATTCTCAAAATGGAATAAAAAAAAAAAAATAGGTGTTGTAACTGACTGCTATTCCCTGAAGGTTTGAACTGCATTCTTGTTGGTTTACCTCGCCTTCTCCCACCCTTACAAAAGAGAAGCTTCCTGTATCCTCATGTCCTTGAATAGCCTTCATAATGGAAAACTGATTGATTTTTTGTTTCTGCTACAATTCTATTTCAGAAGTCAGCCTCACAGTAATGACTTAATTTTCTTGTCATGTATAATTTTCTGTAAAGCAACTGTTTGCAAATCTTCTCCCATCTTTCTTCACCATCAGATATTATTGGTTTTTATAGCTCATTGCAGACAGGAGCATTATAGTATAATGCTACTACATTTTATGAACAGAGACCACTGAATTCAGTTAACGAACAATCACTGAATAAAAATTCGCTGTTTCTTCCTGCATGAAGTCTGTTCTACAGCAAGTAGGAAAAAGAGCTAAAATCTCTACCCTGGTCATCACACAATTATAGGCATTGATAATGAAGTAATCAAGTGCATAAACAAGCTAAATCTGAAACCGTTTTCTTTTCAGAAAAACTCCTTGACAGTTTTGTAACTACCCTTTCTCATTTTAGGTTTTTAAAAACTCTCAAGATGACAGCTCACTGAAGTAATTCTCCAGTATCAGTACTTAGAAAACAGTTCCACATGGATCCTGGTTTCCATGGATGTTTTGCAACTAGATTTTCTGGTATCTTATAGATGTTTCACCTACAATGCCCTCTTACAGCTGAGTCTTGGGGAGAAAAAGATATATTATCTTCATCTATCCAGCTGCCTATTTTCTTTAAGTAACAGAGACCTGATGATTAATGCTCTATGCTTATGTCAATTTGGTTTGCAACTGGTCAAATGCCAAAAAAGCTTTAGCAGAGAGATGAAAGACTTGAGAGAAAGCTTACAGACATCTTGTTACCTCAGAAATCAGGCTAATAATAGAATTAAGGTCTGCCTACAATAACATTGTATGAAGTAGGCAAGTCAACAGCAGGATCTTGACACAATACTGCTGTTCAAAGCCATGAATAATAATTACAGATCTAATCCCTGCTGTTAAAAAAACATCATGATCATACTGAATGTTTAACTGAAAAAAAGAGATTCTCAGAGAGATGAAAACAGATTTACTATATAGTAGGGGATGAATTCCATGTAGTTGATTGGAGATTTTAAAAAGCACAGCATGTTCTCCATCTCTGACCTCTCTCCCTCAGTGAGCACATCCTCGCAGACAACAGATCAAGGCCTTTGCAGAAATGCATGTTACTCAAGCATTTCAGAAAATTCACATGCTTACTATTCACATATATTCACCAGCATTTGTAATACAGAATTCTTTCTCTTTATTTCCTTTCTGAGGACAAAACGTTGCAAGAGGTGAAGCAAGACCCAAACATAGTATCCAATCCTGTGGCCTACAAACTCAAATCAGTATGATAAATCAGAGACCGTGCATTCCAAAAACTAAAACGTTAGTCCATTGAACCACAGTGTTGAGGTCAGACCATTTTAGGAAAAACAAACAGCACAAATTCCAAGTTAGTATAAATTTCCTTCCCCCCTTTTTTTTAACAATCTCTGTATGAAAAATCTTATTCCTCTTAAAATAGAAAAAACCCTTCAAACTGAAATGTAGTTCCACAAAACCAGTCCAATCACCTCTGCTCACACACACTCTTCCAGTCACAGATTTTCATCTGATTCTAGTCATAGAACACTCTCCCAATTTCACACACTGAAGTGTTGGAACAGATGAAGGCAGAGACAAAAGCAGGAGGTTCCTTCCTCTCCCAACTAAACCCCACATTCTTAACAATTCCAAATTCCAATTTGCTTGTGCAATATGAAAGCCTGCCTTATTGCTAATATATCAGAGAAACATCATCCCTAGAGATAAAAATTATAAAAGAACGAGCAAATGACAAAGGAGAATTTTAATGGCAGCATGACAATTCAGTTGTTCATTTGTAATGAGTTGGAACAGCCTGAATATCCCTAGATAATTACTTTAGCAAGCCTGGGCTAGACATTAGAGAGAACCTTATAATGGTGTAGGTATTCTGGGAGAACTGTACTAACATTCATTCACTTGTAGATTTTAAGAGCTTGTTAAATAAACTTTATGAAAAGTAATGTAGTTTATTTTGCTTTATTATAATTTTTTTATTTGCACATTCCCATACCATTCTCTACTATTCCGAATACCATCTTAACCCTGCTTGAGCAGTATCTTTGGCTGATGCACTAATTTCATGATAGGAACGGTGACATTCAGATGCCTTCAGAGCATAAGGGCTATCTGTCAGTTGTCCACAGAAAAGATCACAATTTAAAATTAACAAATATCTCTACCAAAACCCACAAACCACATTATTGACTGCATTCAAGTCTTCTTAATGGTAAAAATCTCTTTACCAAATTTTTAGATAAGATTACGATAGGTATTTAAAAAACAACAAACTCTAGCCAGCTTGACAAGCAAGAAAATTGTGAGTGCTAGAGATTCACAAAGCAGGAGGTGCTGGGAATGGTTACTTCACACACTATGAGTGCTTCATATCACTAGGGGACTGTAAATTATAACAGACTGACAAGTAAAGACTTGCTTTATTTTCCTCAGGAAACAGAATGGTATTTATGTACCTAATGAATTTTTTGCAGAACATTAAGGGCTGGCACTCTTCTTTAATATACACATCCCACTTCAGCTGTTGCCTTTGCAGTCCTTGCTCTCCAAATAGGGAGAAGCACAGGATCTGTTCTTGCCATGGAGTAGCCTACACGGTCTTCACAAAGCCAAACTAATTACCTGTGGCCCATCTGGTTTAAACTAGTAACAGAAGTCAAGAAGGAGAAACATGCCAACAATTACATGTCCTGAAAAAAAGGCATGAAACTTCAGCAGACAGCTAGGGACAAATGAGCCTGAAAACTGCTGTTCTCAGAGCTGAGGCATGCTGGCATACCAGTCTGCACCACTTACACTGTATTTTTCAAGTAACTTAAGAACTTGTATCTAAAACTTTTGATTCAACATAAGAAATACACTTGTTTGACAAAAACAGACAATCTGAATATCAAAGAAGGAAACACTTGTTTCAATACTTGTCAGTGTATTTATTGGTTCCATTTTTGGGAAGGTCAACTGTTCTCGGTGCTGTTTCTGTTATGTTGCTTCACCCTGTTCATCAGAGTCATTTAAGCAAGACTATACATAAATGAACATCCACTGTGTCACCATTTGCTTACCCTAATTTCCAAACTATTCTAGTGCCTTTTGTGCCAGGGCTTAATGCCAAGGCAAGCCATGCTCCAATAGCAGAACATCACGCAAAACAAGCTTGTACTCTGGAGCATATGAGTCTAATTTAAAAACTCTAACACACCAAATGTAGCCTTAATTCCTCCTTGCAGAGATTAAAGTGCTCATCGTTTTGATTTTCTTTTTTTTTTTTTATTTTCTTTTGAAAGTTTTCCAACTTCACACTGAAACTTATGCAGTAATTGCTCTATACCAGATGGCTCAGAATTGGTAGAGCTACAACTGACGGACATTGGGAAGAATACAGTCCACCCTTTCTTCTCTTTGATCATTGTTAGTTGACCTATAGGTTGTTTTAATGATTCTCCCTAGTGGGAATTCAAAACCAGATGTGCACCCCTCCTTCAGCATGTGTCAGCACAGTTGCATTAGTTTTACATAGTAAAACATAGTCTTTAAAAAAAGCCAGTTCTAAGATAGATTTGTTCCTCACAAGTCTTTTCTGAGTCTATACAAAATGCACGGAATGTTTCATGGCTGCAGTCAGAGCCATGCTGTACTGAGCTTGACAGCCCAACGAAGAGCAGCAAAAACAGGGAAGTAATCAGAAAGGGAAACAGATGTAGTTTAGAGATGTTAACAAGCATCCAGATTTACTGTAGTTAATAGAATTGAGTTTAAAAAGAGATGTGACTGACAGACCTATACTTTAAGCCTTTTACAGGTGCTATAGTTTCAAAATTTTTCATGGAATTTTTTTTCTCTCCCTTACCAACAGAGGTTTGGGAGCTGAAAGCCCAGTCCTCACTACCTGCTCCTAGAACCAGGTAGCAAAAGGGTGGCTGATAGCTTTGCATTTCAACCTAATGGTTGGGGAGGGTTGGGGGATTTGGGGTGGCGGCAGGGAGAGAGGCTTTTTCCATTTTTTTTTGCCACACTGCTCTGCTCTGGCTGCTATGTGGGTGCTAACCACCATTTGCTGGGCTGGTGGAAGCACTTGGAGGGAGCTGCCCTGGTTCGGTGCCCCAACCCTGCATGTCCCGTGCCATTCTCTGGAGAGAGAGAGCGGTCACCACTCCCTGGATTTGCTACAGACTCCCAGAGGACCGATGGCATCCACAGAGGAGTTGCTAAAACTCCCATCCCTTCTAACACTTTCGGACAAAGGACAAGGAGAGAGTCTTTACACTGCCCACGGGAAAGGTTTCAGCTGGAGCCCATGAGTGACATTGGCGGCCGCTGCCTCCCGAGGCACAGCATCAGCTCCCGCTGTCTGTAAATACAACTGCACCCAATGGGGGCAGAGACAGGACTTGATTCCGTTGAAAGTTTTGGTTACGGTGTTGCTGTTTGTTCTCTTCTGGGTTTGTTTTTTTGTTGTTTTTTTTTTTGCTATACATATATAGATATATTTATAGTAAAAAACTCTTATTATTTTCTATGCATTTTCTAATTAAAGTCTCTTAATTTCAGAGGTTGTGATGGTTTTTGGGGAAGAGGCCCTCTTCCTAGTCCGAATAGACAATTTAGTTTTCTTTTAAACTGAGACAACAGGGAAAAAACATGAGCCCAACAGCATGACTGTGAATATGATTCAATAGTGTTACCATACTTTGAAGACATTATTAAACTTCTCCAGTAACTGTTACTCAGAAGCAGTCAGTAGTCATTTCCTACCCAGCTTTCTGTTCCTTTCAATATAAACTCATATCTCAAGTTGTATCTTGTGATCCAAATCACACATATTTTACAGGTTCTCTAATACGCAATAAAAACCTGATGATGCCAGTCAGCTAGCCTAGACAGCCCACTTGAGAGTCATCTCTATGCCTTCCTGAGTGCTGAACTTTATGCATAGACCCCAGTTTCAAAATTTTTTGATATGTAATTGTACTCTCCATATTCCTGACCGTTCCTTTTTTTTAGGATACTCACAGGAATATTGAAAACTATGGAAACAACGGAGGGCAATGTGTTATTATCAATTAGGCACAACAAATATGAAACTGTGCTAGCTTTCAGATTTTCCTTCACGACTCCCATTTTATGTATATTACTTGTTCAAAGAGATTGTCTTCCAGCATCAAATTTTGTTAGTGGCAACAGCAAGCATGGAAGAGGATACTTGGTGTATACTCTAACTCTACAACGAACATGCACTGATCATTTCTAGAATTGTTTGCTTTTCTGTGACCTCATTTGTAAAAATGGAAAGAAAAGTAAGAAATGTAAGACATGTGGAAAGTTCAGAAAAGTGCAGCAACAGTATTATTGATTCCAACAAAGTAAGACTATTATGACCATGTTTCTCACACATATTTTAACCTTTCATAACTTTAAGGCTATTGGTAAAGCAGAATCCTACTTAATAAACAGTAGTCTACAAAGTTGGTTTTCTAGTATACTGTTATTTGACATATTCTGATAATTGAAAACTCCATCTGAAACAAGCAATACATTTCCTGCTGGTTTGATTATTCACTTACTAAAGTTTCAAGGCTTTACATTCTGGCCCACATAGCCCTGTCTAAGAATAACATTAAAAGTAAGTGACAGTTCCCATTTCACTCCAACTCAGACACAAGTTAGAAGCTGCTCATAATTTAATTGAATTTGTTTACCATACATTATCATAAAAATTACCCTGCTGTTTACTTGTATATTCTGATTCTGAATTACTACTCACTAGAAATACTTCTAAGAAAAACAGTGTGTATACATACAGGAATAGTAAACCAACAACCATATCAATCTGTATACACAAAGTTATGGCAAGGCAATAAAATCTGCAGCAACTTCTAAAGATGACAGACTCCTGGTATAAAACAGATTACCATAATAATTATGAGTATCTGTTCATAATAAGTGTCTAAGAGACCAAAACGCTCATTTCCTTTATCAATATGCAAAACATTGGTCAGTTGTGACATCTACCAAGCTGAGCAACTGTGAGGTCAAGTAGTGATTTTTCATAATGTACTCTTCCTACTTTTCAGTCAAATATGTATGCATACTTATAGGAAAGGAAGAAAAGAACATGACAGTACAAAGTAAAAGGAGGGACAAGATGTCTGCCCTTCTGCCAATCTTTTCCCGAGAGGCAGAGTAGCAAAACTATGCTGGTACCCGTTTGTACTGGATAGCAGTAATGAAGACTGAATAAATTTTGGTAAATGTCCTTGCACAGCAGCTCTCGAAAGAAAAAGCTGAAGCTACTTAAGACAGACTTTCACATGCACAATGTTTTTGCGGTGAGAACAAAGAATTAACTGAGTAGCTTAAATGTTAATTTTGAAGAATTGGTGGTTCAGTGGTGGAAAATACTGAAAAAATGTACCTAGAGAGAAGGTTTAAGAAACAGAAAAAGTGGCTGTAGATTTTTTTATTCCTTACATATGCAAATATGAAATACAAATTTAGGGAAGGGTGCTGTATTTTGATGAGGCAAGAACATGTATTATGTTCAAATATTTGAAGAGAGAAAAGTGGTTTGGGTTCCTGCAGTTTTAAAATGAAAACATCTACACTACTGCTGTGCATCTCAAGAAGTCAGTAAAGACAGAAAAATTTTTCGAGAAGCTGTGAGGTTAAGTGCACCTTTTATCAGGGAGAAACATGTTTGGTTTTAATTTAAATAATGTTTTGATATATACTATCAGAAGCTGGCCAGGAGATAATTATTCTAGCTAGCCTGTATGCAATTTACCAACAGTAGCACTTTCTGAGAATGTAGTGAGGACTGCAATAGTTCCAGTGGTTTGTTTACAATGTGCTTCACTCTTGCTAGTAATTCCAAACACTGTGTCCCATAAGGTTAAATGAAAGCCTACTCCTCAACCACCTCTGCTTTGTACGGGTATACACGTTATTAAAACACTGCTAAGAAAATCAGCTATTTTGCATATAATTACTTAAATCAAGGATCAAGGTCTGATAAACCTCTAGTTATTATCACGCTAGACTTGATAAAACTACTTAAATGGAAGCTACTTAGTGTTACCTGGAGCTTCTTAAACAATTGAAACAACCTCTTTCTAAAACAGTCTTCTGTGCATTTTAATTAGGATTGATACA
This sequence comes from Anabacerthia variegaticeps, assembly GCA_035583185.1. Lineage (NCBI taxonomy): Eukaryota > Metazoa > Chordata > Aves > Passeriformes > Furnariidae > Anabacerthia > Anabacerthia variegaticeps. The sequence continues at coordinate 16,695,810 of JAWWEW010000165.1, read as the reverse complement.
TAAAAAGCTCCAAAGTTTTAGAGATTTTTGAGCAGATTTTTGATATTTTTTATCAGAAATGCAGCAACTACTACTTTAACAGACTTCATCTGTAATTCTAAAACTCTTAATAGTGACAAAGTAACCTGTGCTTTCTGTAGCTTTATCACATACTCAGGGTATGACAAATCAAGCTCTTAATCTCTGAAAGGTGATCTTCCTTAAAAGAGACCCCAAAAAAGTTCTCAATAGCATGTCAAATAAGTTGAGATATTTCACAGAATTATATAGGCTGGAAAAAATCCTTGAGATCATCCAGTCCAACTGTTAACCTAACACTGCCCAGTCCACCACTGAACCATATCCCTAAGTGTTGTGTCTACACATCTGGCAAATACCTCCAGGGAAAGTGCTTCCATGACTTCTCTAGGCAGCCTAGTCCAACCCTTTCGGTGAAGAAATTTTTCCTAATATCCAATCTAAACATACCCTGGTGCAATTTAAGGCCATTTTCTCTCATCCTCTCATCTTGAAAAAGGACTAACACTACCTCACTAGAACCTCCTTTCGGATAGTTGTAGAGAGTGGTAAGTTCTCCCCTGTGAGCCTCCTTTTCCTCCAGGCTGAACAATCCTAGCTCCCTCAGCCATTCCTCATATGACTTACTCTCTAGACCCTTCACCAGTTCCATTGCCCTTCTCTGGACTCGCTTCAGCACCTCAATGTCTTTCTTGTAGTGAGGGGCCCAGAACTGAACACAGGATTTGAGGTGTGGCCTCACCAGTGTTGAATCCAAGGGGATGATCCCATCCCTAGTGCAGCTGGATACACTATTTCTTTTACAAGCCAGGATGCCATTAGTCTTCTTGACCACCTGGGCACACTGCTGGCTCATGTTTAGCAGCCGTCCACCAACATCCAGGTCCTTTTCCACTCAGCACATTTCCAGTCATCACACTCAAGCCTGTAGCACTGCCTGGGGTTGTTGTGACCCAAGGGCAGGACCTGGCACTCGGCCTTGTTGAACCTCTTACAACTGGCCTCAGCTCATTGATCCAGCCTGCCCAGATCCCTCTGCAGAGCCTTCCTCCCCTCCAGCAGATCAACATTCCCACCCTATTTGGTGTTCCCTCCAAACTTACAAAGGGTGCCCTTCATCCCCTTATCCAGATCATTGATAAAGATAATAAAGAGGACTGGTCCCAACCCCAAGCCCTGGGGAATAGCACTTGTGCTTGGCCACCACTTGGGTTTAACTCCATTCACCACCACTCTCTCGACCCAGCCCTTCACCCAGTTTTTTACTCAGTGAAGAGTGCACCTGTCCAAGTCAAGAGCAGACAGTTTCTCCGAGAGAATGCTGTGGGAAATTACTTGTGTCAAAGGCTTTAATAAAGTCCACATAAACAACATCCACAGCCTCTTCCTTGTTCATTAAGGGGATCACCTTGTCATAGAAGGAGATCAGATTAGTCAAACATTTTTCCTAAACCCGTGGTGACTGGGCCTGATACTCTGGTTGTCCTGTACATGCTGTGTGACGGCACTCAAGATGATCTGCTCCATGACTTTCCCTGGCTGGGGAGCTAAGACTGACAGGCCTGATGTTCCCCAGATCCTCCTTCTGGCACTTCTTGTAGATGGGCATCACATTGGCTAATGTCCAGTCAACTGGAACCTTCACGGTGAGCCAGGAGTGCTGGTAAATGATTGGAAGTGGCTTGGTGAGCACTTCCATCAGCTCCCTCAGTACCTGTGGGTATCCACCTGTGAGGATCCATTGACAAGTGGATCCCATCTGGCCCCGTAGGCTTAAGCATGTCTTAAGTGGTGTAGCAGGTAACTAACCATTTCCTCTTGGATTATTAGGGCTTCATTCTGCTCCCCATGTCTTCCAGATTCCAGGAAGGATAGAGGAGAACACTAATTATGCTCCTGATCCTTTATCTAGTCATCCCAAGACCCTGAATTCTCTTTTAGTTGCCCTTGGACTTCTCATTACAACTTCACTGCTGCCTACATGAAAAACCAATAATGGCTAATAATCCAAGGGCTGCATCTTTGACCCAGGCCCCAGGGTGGAAGAAGATTTCCCTAAGAAATGGGTCTGGTCAAAAGGTCTCTTATGACAATAACTTGTCTTTTTTTCTTTATAGAAGAGATTTTGATGCAGGGCATAGGCCAACTTAGCCTTGGTGTCTTTTCCAACCTAGATGAACCATCATCCTATCATTGTTCAGTTTCACTTACAGAGCCTTGTACCTCTTATTCCAGGGCACCTGAGAAGGTGGGGTAGTCACAGAGGAGACCCAACTGCTGCACCAGGCAGGAATTTGTTGACATTGCCCTCTATCCCACTCAGGTGGAAAGATGACCGGGGATCTTCTGTGTCTTGTGCCCTGTTTGCCCAACAGGCCTCTCCTAGGTAAAGTAGGGTGTGATTCCCATAATCTATTTCTCATTTGGACTCCCAGACACTCCTTAACCTATTCACTTCCTCCTGAAGTTCCTTGAGGTTTCTCCTATTCAGGAAACCTCTCTGGGTACCGTGCTAGAGTGCTCCACCAGAGATCATGCTGACACTGCAGCCTCTCACCTCAGCAACTGAGTTTACTTATTTAGTTTAGGTTTTACTTTTCTCATTTACAGATTCCATACAACATCAAGAGATAAAGAACCCTCTGTTGTTAAAGACGTGGCTACCGTCTTGTAGCCTGAAGACAAGTGTTTTAAAAGGATATCCATCACACAGGACAAACTGCCTGGTGCATATCCTAACCATCAAAATATAAGTTTTGCACAGTATTATATTATGAAGAGGCACAACCAATGCCATTTTTATTATTACTTTGTGCAAAGGATTATACTTCAGGGGCCAATAAAAGTCCAAGGAAAGTGACCACTAACTGCCTGTCTATAAATACAGAGTTTTTTAACACAGAGTGTTCAGCAAAACTAACAGTTTTTAATGACAGTGTACACCAAGCTGATCCTTAACATATTTATGTAATGTCTAAAGTCTGTAATAAACTACAAATGCCAGAAAGGCCATGGTTATGCAGCCATGGATAGATTGAGAATCCCTGTGAAGACATCATCCTACCAACAGTTCCCAAGAGTTTTTTGTCTGCCTTTGCTCTTTCTCAGGACAACAAGAAATAGGAATATTACTGGTGCTCTTTCTGATGATCGTTTATGCAAATAAACTTAATTTTCTTTACTCACTGTTTTATTCACAGTAACTGGGAACCACAATGGATAAAATCATTGCTGAACCTGGACAAAATATGCAACAATCCAGTCAGATGAAATTAAACTTACTACTATACTTACTGCTACTATAGAAAACAGCTACTATAGACATTCAAAATCTCACTTTTTGACTTTTAAAATGCATCCCTAGTATTATAAAGAATGTAAGCATAGAGAAACAAAATAACCAACCCAATCACTGTGATTTAAGGTGGAACCAAACCTCGATGACTATTTGCCTTTTTTTTTTCCACAACATATTTATGCATATGAATATTTAGGCATAAAGGTAGTTCACTTCAGCACAGCTTTCCTATTTGGAAAGAAGTTTGTGAAGTCAGTATAAAAACATCCACACACCTTTTACCAGTATAATTTCTGCAGCACAATAAATCACTTAAGTGCATATATTTAAGGCAGGAATTTAATTAAGTCCAGAATTAGTAGGACCAATGAAATTACTCAACATCACCAATGGACAGAATAAGCCTTTCTACCCATTGCCCTTTTAGAAATGCTACTCATAGTTGATATATGGATCAACATCCATGTATGTTAAAAGCAGTAAAATTCTAACATTTTGAGACAATCTGTTGAAAGACAGGCTGGAAGTCTTCAGCAAACCATCTGCTCTAGCAACCACTTACACACCACTGCAATCCTAGCAGCTCTCTTCAGACATAGGAACTGCAAGTCTCCAATCCCGAGGGAGAGTTATGGTGTAACACACACACACAAACACACTTTGTAGAGCATAGCTTTGGCTCCTGCTGTTCCTGGCTCTTGTAAACCTCTTCTATTTGCAGGAAAATCACACAAGTCCTGGACATCAAGTGGATGGAAATACTATTCCAATCTCTGTTCGCCACATTGGGATCTCTACATGCACTCTCTGTGACAGTAAAGCTTGCTAGTGGGATTCCTGCCTCCTAATCAGCCTCCAGACACATTCCCAACGCTTGATCATGCCAGCACAACTGCCTCTGGTTAATGCTGTGAAAAGCTCTAAAATGTCTAAATGTCTAGATTTAAAAAAAAAGGAACAAAGTTTTCTTTTAGCCCAAAAACATTTCAAAAGCAAACCAAAAACCAAAGGTCACCAGAACCTTTAGTTCCTAAGCAAGCTTCAGCTACAGGATCAGTCTACTCTTGGGTTTTGTTTGCAAAAGTTGATTTTGAGAAGTCAAACAGAGGAGCCAACATGTTTCCTTCCTGCATCATGCACTCAATCTCATGTGCAATGCTGCATTTCCCAGACTGATTTTCCCTAAGTAAACTAGTATTTTTAGCTCTTAAAATGTCTCCTTTCAGATAGCATTTGCTGAGAGACTGTTTTGATCTTAATGCATGTCAAAGGAGTCTAAATCGCAAATTCCTAAATAAACTGCTTACATTTGTCTGTGCTCTCTCTTTAAATTTTAATCACGGTAGAACAAAAAAGGAACAATGTTTCGGCCCCTAGCTTCTCAGTTGGTTAGGGTATTCTACATGCATCTCGTGTCTCCTTTATCAGTCTATTGCAAGCTGCTAAACTCTAATATATTATTTGATTCTTGGTGGTGCTTATTTCCATGTCTTTTGCAGTATTTTTGATTAACAGCCTACAGTGATTCCAACAAATAAAGACTATAAGATATGTTAAAGCACACTTTCAACCATGTGTGCTAAAACCCAAAGTGAGTTTCAAGATATTTAATACACGATAGGAAGCACTTTTCAGTTCAAGCCCTGTATCCTATAAATCAAATTTTTCAAGTACAGTTGCTATCTAAAAAGTCAAGTAAGGTAGAAAGAAAATGTCAGGATTCTGATAATTGATATCATTAAATCCAATGTACTTCTAAGCTTTAAAGTATGCATGGACATTGTGAATGTTTTAGGATATTTCTGTAACTTCTGAATGTATTTTCAACAACCTAACTACTGAAGAAGTTAAAGTGTTTTTTCTAGTTAACGCAATAAGAGCACATACATGGAAAACACAGACAGGTGGCTTATGTAAGATTATTGATTGAAAAGAATGCGACTAGCACATTCTCCTGGGCAATAAAGGTTTATGGATAAGTTCTACAAACTTTAGGAACACACAAAGAAACAATATAATTGGTTTAGAGGAATGACACCTTCTTTCATGTAAACTACAGCTGTTATTCCCCACAGCTGAAAAACAATACTTTACTACTCCTCTACAAACAGGCCATTTAGGGACAGGCATGCAAAACTTATTTCAGGTTAAAAATTGCACTTTAGGTAGGCAGCTCTTCCAAGCTGTAATAGGGCATCCCTAAATTCCAGTTCAGAAAGGCTTCGTGACTGTGACCTCATTACTGTGTCAATATGCAGGACAGCAGGAAGCAGCAATGACAACACAAGATCCAAACCTCAGAGTGGTGTTCAACAGAGAAATAGTCCTGAAAGATACAGTTCCCATAACAATGCAAATTCTGGTCCAGATAAAATGTGTTTAAGAATCCAAAAGTCTTAAAGTGGTTCTAACTCTTGTATAGGGATTTAGAAAAAATAAACTGTAGAGCTCCATGTGACTTACATAAACAACACTGATTTAGGTCCCTAAAGTCTGAACTTGGTAATGTCAATAGGCATTACAATGAACAGGAATATTGAGGTTTGTACTATTCTCCACTTTCTCTCTACAACCAAAAGAGTAAATGCACTTCAAACGTGAACACTGTTTACAGCAATTACTTAAATTCTACCAGAGCATGCATTAGCATTTTAAAAAGCATCTGTGTGATGCAGTGACTGATGAAGCATTTTGGAAAAATGTTTTAAAGTGTTCTCCTTTGCTTTATCTGTAATAGACTACAATTAATGTAACAGAAAATTACTTTAAAAAGTAACTATCAATTGGGATGAAATGTAAGTCATAAGAGGGCATCATGAGAGACTGGAATAAATGACAGGAGAAAAGACATAGTAATTTCTCATTATTTTTGACTTAACCAAATCACAGGAAACTCAAAGTATTTGTTAGCATCACTAAAAATCCATGTGACACAAAGACATACCAGCCCACAATTTTTCAGAGAAATCGGCAAGAAATGAGAGGATTAATGAAAGAGAATGAGGGTAAAAGCAGAGGTGCTTCAGGGATAGAAAGGAATCTTCTCAAGATGTAGCCAGGCCTTCATTTGCTAAAGAAAAGGGCTCTGCATGATTATTATTTTACAGAAAATATTATTTTACAAAACTCTCCACTTTATCAATGTACATGGAATTAATTTTGTTTTCTGTTGTCATAGTCTCCAACACATTGAACCCTATCAATATTTGCCTATCAAAATTTGGTAGTCAGCCACACACAGAAGCAGAGTGACTTTTGCATCAAACTAGCTACTTCATTTTAGGGATATAAATTGGTCATACCATGCAATAGAGGGAAATATAAAGAAGCAAAAAACATCCCCAAGTACATAGTTTCCCAGAAAATAATACTGCTATCAGATTTCATGCAGCTATTGAAGAACAAATTACACGTGGATACTATGCTGGCCTTATAGCCCTAAGATGGCAGGAAGTCCATATATTCAGGAATTGGCTTGGATGGGGTTACATCACTAACCCCCAGAAGAGGTGACATCACAGTTATAGTGCAGATGTTAACTGATCTCAGCACATAGACAACTTTTTAGTCACCTACTATATGGTCCCTGAATCTTTTCAGCAAGATGTATTCAATTCTGCACAGACAGCTGTAGGGAGAAATGCTTTTTTTCCCCCACATGCTATAGGACCTCCCCACAAAACTCAACAATAACTTGATACTATAGCAGAGAACAGTCCAGCCACAGATGCAACATTTACCAGACTGCTCAGGCATTCAATTTTCTCAGCCTTTTTGGCACCTTGAAAATGAACATACACTGAAAGATGTGACAGCCTACAAGAAATTTAGGAGGCTGTACAATGCTGTCCTGAAACTGTGCTGTTAAACTGTCATAATCTGTATTAGCTGTGAGCCTATCCATACTGCTATACAGCCCAAGGTGAGAAAAATAAGAAATCATTATATTTTTCTTTAGCTGTCTACTAACTTTCATTTGAAAAAATACCTAACAATGCTTCTCTATTTAAGTTTGACTTACATTACTGAGCTTTCATGTGCAGGCATGAGGTTGTTGAACAGCTTAAAGAAAAAAAGGAAACTTGGAAAGAAAATAGTCTTGCATTGTCAATTATGCAACTGATGGTCAACCTGCAGCCCAGAAAGCCAGTCATTTCCTGGGCTGCATCAAGAGAAGTGTGGCCAGCAGGTTGAGGGAGGTGATTCTGCCCCTCTACTCTGCTCTCATGAGACCCTACTTGGAGTGTGGGTGAGAACAAAGTTCAGCATAGCACCTCTTCTTGTTGGCTTCTCTATCACATCAGAAGTTAAGAGACATATATGAATGCACATACTTACCAAGATTATTCAGTGCAACATTCATGGAGACATAACTACCAACCAAATCCAATAGTTTCTTATTCATTTAAACTGCATAGCTATAAACAAAGCTTTGAACTTAGTGTTTATCAAACAAGAAATTGTTTCTCATCTGGAACCTGCCATTTAAATAGCCATACTCACCCTGCTGAAACTGCAGGAGGGATGACCAGTATGAGTTTAAGTTGTGCTTCATGCAGAGCTTCAGAAAGGTGAATGAGCAAGTGAATCAACTCCCTGAAATACGAATATATTGTTAGAGGGAAAGGCAGGAAAACTGGTGCTATATATTGCCAAGAGCAAGTAACAGTAGAAATAATTGAAAAGATGGAGCTGGCAAGAAAGCCAAACACCATTTGTTGAGAATGACCATAGCATAAAAACCCAAACAAATAGGAAGACTGATCAGAGGTCTACCCTTTTCAAGGATTAAGAACACTGAACTGCTTGAGACTGAAACTGGTGATCACGTTGGAGCTAAAATTTTTCCTAGTTTTATTTTAATCTAACTATGCATTGTTAGCATGCAAAACAAATAAGCATATCGTAACAGAGCAAGTCACCTCTTGAGGTCATATTCAGTAAAAAGAATTAGAACAATAGAAGAACCAAACACTGTTCTGAAGAAGCAGCTGTTAAGAGATTCAAGTTGCTCCTACACATGATGCCTGAGAAATTGTAAAGATACTTTCACAGCAAAACATGCAGTCTTTGAGGGATATTTCTGAGGCCTGTGTTTAGAAACATTTCTTCTGCTGTTTTTTTCTGTATAAATAATCCTTTTGTTTCTCAATACATTACTGTATATCTACAAAATGCATGCTTGATGATGTCATATCTGGGAGTATCACTTTCCATATTCAACATTTAAATAAAGACTTTTACAAAAACTGATTTTGTATCTTTATTCTACACACTTCAATAGGAAAATAAACTTAAAAATTCTTAGGCAACTGTTTCTAGCACTCCTGATTTGAAGGGTGATGTTAATAAAAAGTCTTTCAGAGATAGACTGCAGAAACAAACAAAAAAAAAGGTTTATTGTTATGTAAAAGGAGTCCAGTATTACCTTAAATTTGCACTACAAATATGGCCCTTTTGACTGCCTTTCTTAAGAATTTTATTTTTTAGAACAAAGTCAATTTTCTTATTTACTCACTGGCTGGTGGGATCCACAAACACAGTCAGGCAGATGATACTCCTACAGAACTCTAGATCTGTTTAAAACCATGCTTAAACCTGAATGGACAACAAAACAACTTCTCGACATATTCCAGGAGGCTCAAAGCACCTAAGCATGAAAGGCAGAATACACAAAAGCCATCATTCAAGATGTTTGCTTCACTTAAAATGAATTAGACCTGAATGCTCATGAACAACATCTTGGTATTGTCATGCCTTTCAAGGCAGTACTGTCCTAGCGATATTCTTCTGAAATCATTGCTCTACCAATATAATTATCCATCACAGTAATTATGTTTGACTTACACAATGTAGATACTATCCAAAGATAACCAAGCGCTTTCATTTTGCCTGAAATGATTTGATGCCTGATGAAAACTTCCCAAAGCCTACAAAAGCCATTACTCTCAAAATCCTGGAAAACTAACAAAGCAAGTTTTATCCCTTTCCCAATATCAGCAGTATTTTGTGCTTACAATTTGAGAACTGGCTGCGCTGAACAGCCCTTAACAATGAATTGCCACACTGCCACCTACATTTCTCTTCCAGGGGAAGACATGAAATTAGAGGAGCTTTTGGTCTGTCTGCAAAATGTGTTTCTACCATTCTTGCTCTGGAAAAGTAACAGCTTTCCTCCTGTTACTTTATCACATGCATTTCACATTTAGAGTGTCACTATTCAGACAAAAAAATTACAGCATAAAAGAATCCTTTTCCATAGGAACACATTAAGAAATTACAACACTAAACTAAACAGATATTTATTGACAGCAACATATGTATCACAACTCCCACATGACACAATGTTATCGAAAACTATCATCAGTAGAAAAACCAGCCAAGCGAGGTTTCCCGCTGATTTGAGTCTCACGACTTAGAGACCTTTTAAATTAATTATGCCCAAACTACAGTATGAGTGTAACCTTTATTAGATGTCAGAGATGGTGTATATAAGATAAATTTGACCCAAAGAATCAAATTCCTCCGGCATTGAAACTATTCTACAGAGCTGATGAGCAGGGATCTCTCTTCTCTGCCTGGCTGCCTTTGTTAGCTGTAGGAACTCTGAAAACTCTATACCATGCAAAATATTTGTTGACTTTAAATTTAGTTATTTAGAAGATGAGAGGATAAATGGAAGGGCAGAATAGGACAAAGAAACCTAGCACAGGAACAGAACAAGACAATATAATTTCCTTTCCATTTAGAAATAAGGCTAATACCCTCACTCCCATTCTGCATCTTCACATATCTGCCTCAGCTCCTAAAATTTTGCATTCCAGATAGCAATGCTTTGAAGCATAAGAAGAAAAGCAGTTGGGATTATTTTGAACCAAATGCAAAGAAAAACAAAAATTTCCAAGTTTCAGCTTTCCTCAGACACGGGTGGTTAGCCAGCAGGGGCAAAAACTGATCCACAAAGGCAGCGACATACCCACAAGAACAGTGACCACACAAAAGCAGTCATATTTTGAAACTAGAAAGACATATAGTGTAGAATTACAATCTGCAACTGTAAACACAGGGCAGAGATATATGGCCTGATAAAGGGGCAGGAGTGCAGTTTGGATTGTTAGTGCACTCAGGACTTTAGAACTGACTACATCTAAACAGCCACTTCCTCTCCTTCCACCACTAAATTCAAGCAGTATCAATCTGGCTAACAGATAATTATCTTCAGCTTGAGGAGGTCAAGAAGAAAAGGGGTAGATGGACAATTGTAGTTTTTTGTCAAGAAACCCAGTTTAATAACTACTTGCTAACCTGTCAAGCCAAGTCTCTGGGCCCTGAAAGCTTTTTAGCAAATCAGACAGGATTAATGGTTAAAGGCTTAATTTAGGCTCACTTCCATGTGTCAGCCCAGATAGATTAAGAAAATCAAATGTGCAGTCTTCTCCTCTCCCCCAAAGAGCAATAGAAGAATGTTCATTTATTGCACTATAAATTAAAACTTTACAGTGTCCCAACAGTGCTTTCCAGTGGTTTAAACACAACATTCTCCAATGTCACCATTGGTAATTTTGAAAGAAAATCTACTGACATCTTAAATGTTATAATGAGGCACAGGAAAGTAGGAATAGGATCAATCTTTCTAAAAAAGCTTCATTAAATATTTACCAGAGACTTCACCATAGTCAAGTTTAACTTCAAAGCTGCTACTAAAATATTGGCAGCTTTAAGATTCTATCTTAAGTTAATTAAGGGCTACTTCATTCCTACTATTTCAGGCCTTCTCTTGTCCCCACCATTTGGTAGGTCAAGTTTCCAAGTGTGCATGATTTCAAAGTATCTTGTCCTCTAGAAAGTATGCAGATCTCCAAATTTTCATCACCCAGTGCCTGTGGGAAGGTTATTTTTACAGAAATCACTTTTTCCAGCTTTGCTGTTCTCTTGTGTTTTGGACATCTTGTAGCACAGTTTGCTTCAGTGCACAAGAATGGGCTGTAGATGCATCTGAAAAGCCTTGCAGAAGGCACGTAAGGCTGTTACAGCCTTCCCTTTAGTTGCATGGCCCTTCAGAACCCCACAACTTTCCAACTTCAGTCACCTTTTTGCACAAGTTGGTAGTAGTATTCCCTAAAATTTATGCTCTGTCAAGAAAATTGGACAAAATAAAACTGTCTGCTTGGAGAAGAAATTGCCCTTTTCTGCCATTTCACTGCCTACTTAATACCAAGAAACTGGAGTGAATTATGGCAACTCTTTGATTAATAGATTAACTTTTCAGGGACTAACATGAAGGATACAATTGCCAGAAGAGCTTTTTCCTTCTATACTTCTACCAACATTAATAAGATGTCTGAAGGTCATCTTCTGCATGATACCAAGTACCTGCAGCATGTGGTGACAAAAAAATCACGTTTTTCAGATTGATTCTGCGTGATGGCAGTGCCATCTGTCAACTAATGCTGGAGTGATCAGAATATTGTGTGCATTTTTATGTAGGCTGTGGGATTCTGATGGACACATTTATGTATTTTTCACAACATACCCAGGTGTGGAGAAAAAAAAAAACACCTGGTAAACCCACAACTGAGATTAGCAAGTGAGACATGGTCCTGTCTAGCTCTTAACTAGATAAGCAGGAGAGTCTGTGCTTGCTCAGGTATCAATATTTCTGCCATGTACATTTCTAAAGTTAAACACCACAGGATGAATAACTTGGACTATTTTATTGCACAATCAGAAAGTTTCAGGGAAAAAAGACATTTATTTAAGAAGCAGGTTTAAACTATAGGAAGCAGCAAAACACATTAGAATTGAGGTATTTGCATAGGATATCTTGGCTCATTTAGATTTTTATTAGGAGACTGATTTCCTATATGTTAGGGTAAAAAGTGAGTAGCTGAATACTTTTTCACTGTGCAATGATTGCTAGCATGACAAGATACAGCATCAGTTAGATGCAGTCCTTCAGCTCACATTAAATGTGATGTCCCTACAATTTGTATATTAACAATTCTATTCCCAGAAATCACAGTGAAGAAGTAGGTACCAGTGCTATAGAGGGTACTTCATACTATATGTATTAGATTCCTCCAAGAGCCTGACCTGGTCAGTATAAAGCCCCCAAAACAGGTTCACACACATATATCAAGACAATTCAGATTCTCCAGATAGAACAGGTGGCATTTCTGAATCTAAGAACCTAAATAGAAGAACGTAATGCCATTTTATACATTTGAAAGAATACAAATCATGCATACAGGGTTGTTGTGTAAGACACCAGGCATCGAGGATCCTTCATGAACAGCCAGAGAGAAGGCTGCTTAGGGTAGCTCACATGAAACCAGACAGCTATATTTAGGCACATAATTCTCCTATAGAAATCGATACTGCTGGTAAAATCAACATTTAAGTGAATAGACAAAAGAAGGCAGCACAAAAGATTGATATAATTTAAGACTTTAGTCTGCTTAGCACTAAGGAATAATGCTAAGACCAAACCAGAATGACTGGAAAATGTTTTGTTCTTGAAAAAAACCAAACCAGACTAAATTAGTTCTGCTTAAGACATAAACCAGAAGATTCATAGTGAGACTGAAACAACAGAATTGTATGTCTTAGTGGGTGCCAGCAACATAACTTCTCAGCAACATTTCTCCTCATCTGTAATGCCAGTTAGAATAAACAGGAAACTGAAGGCCCATTTTAGATAATTCCTTGGGTCTTGAAAGAATTTTCACTCATTTCTAAAGCTGAAGTACCCAAAAAAAGAAAGGTTTTCTAGAAACCTGTAAAGGGCTGAGAGAGAAGTGTCTAAATTTAGCTCATTTTAAAAATGCTCAGTGATCACAGGTTCTTAAAGAGGCTGGTAATAGGATTTATGTGTTACAGAAGAGCTAACACTGGTACCTTGTTTCATGAAGATACAGAACTTAATTGTCACAAAGTCATTAGGCAATTCAGTGTTTCAAGCCCCAACATCAAGACAACAGGGATATCATATGCTATGAAGATGTCCATCCTATATTCAAGTTCAGCTGCTGAAAAAGGTATCTCATGGGGAGGCTTGTTCAGTTGAGGTCTACCAAAAAGAGAGCTTCAGCTGCAATTAATCCAGCTTTCTGACATATGAAGTAGTATTTAAATCATAGCCCAATTTATTAGTGAGTTAGGTCACTAATTGGCAGGTTTTTAGTTCCTATTGCAGACTCACCTGCTTTGAGATGCGCTCTGCTAAAACGTCTCACTGCACATTGTCTTTAGAGAGTAGATACTGTTTTAGTAGCTGAAACACCTTATCAGGCACAAAAGTTCAATGAGCAAATCCCCCTTTCTAGTAATTTTAAAGATATAGGTGGAGATAATGAAACCTGTGCTATATCAAGTGTTCCCACACCACCAGGGCAATGCACTGGACAGGATCACAGATCTTTTCCATAACACGGTTAAAAATGTGACAGGAATAATTTCCATAGCTTTTCCCTCAACACAGATCTATGAGATACACAGAAACATCAAGTGCCATTTTATTAATTTAAGAGCTAGGTGTACACTTAGTTTAGATTTTGAAAAATGAAAACTACAGTGACTCTCTATGAAATATTTTTCCTTAAATCCACACCACAGCTCTAACATTTCATAAGGCAAGTTGGCAGCTGCAGCATATTTCCATATATTTTATGTACCTATGTTGAGTTTCTATAACCTATTGCTAACTGCTTATGTGAGACTATTCCTTGTATTTCAGGAAAAAAAAAATCTGATTTTTTCTTTAATTTTTAAACTAAAACATGTTCACTTTAAATAACATGAATAAACTGTGTTAGGTAGGCAGGCCTCCTTACATTATCAGACTGCTCTGAAAGTAATTTGAAGGCAAACTATCTGTTTCTAGGAGCATCATTACGATCTTTTGTCCCTTTACGTAGAAATAAGCTCAGATGTTTGACCTTGAAGGATCTGAATCAGCAAAGCCTACACTGTACCTAACAGTTAAGACAGATGCTTTATTTGGAGCATACAAAAACACTGTTCTATGAACACTTCACATCTCTGAAGGATTAGGGTTCATCTCTGTGCTGACACCTACCTGTCAACTAACCCCCAGCCTTCCAAGCTTAGGAAAGTGCTTTACTGTTGATGCTTGTCACTTTTGAGACAAAAACTGCAGGAAGATCGGGTACGAATCACGTTACAATACTGCCACTCTGTGGGCTAAAGAAGGCATTGGGCTGCACCAACTCTTTCGACAGTGACAAGGGAAGAAAGAGACCATCCATGCTTACCCATTCATCAGAAATAACTCCACTGCTACTCAAAAGAAAACTAACAGATCCCAAAGCACCAGCACTCAACATGCCATAAAAATACAGGCTTGCCAAGGTGCTAAATTCATTTAATTCTGCCCCTTAAGTTCTGTTCAAAGCAGCTTCAAACAATGTTGATAGGCAAAATGTGTGGGGCACTGCATGGCCAAGCCAACCAGCTTCAAAGCAAGTGATAGGCAAACAGACAATCTCAAAATTAAGACACTGGTCCCATAATTTAGGAGCATCATGAGACAAAATTTCCATGCAATGATGTGATTTCTCCTACTTTCACAAAACAGCTGTTACTGCACACATGAGCCCAGTCTCAGCTTTATGTCTACATTGGCCTTACTCAGAATGCCTCTCTGAGGAGGCAAGCCCAATCCAAGGCATTGTGCAATTTAAACACTCTAATAATTTCTAGGAAAGTGTCAATAAAGTGAGGAAAAATCCACAGAAGAGTTTACAATGAAGCACTTAAATCAAAACTGGTCTTGAAATGGAGGAAAATTTGCAGTTCCTAACTTCTGTTTCTATTTATGCTTTTGTGCCAAACAATCTTATCCATTTTAAGTTAGGATAATCCTAAAGTGTGGAACACAGGTGGCCAGATGTGATCAGACATTACTGAATCAGAGCAAAGAATGCAGTTACCATTCTACTGTATGAGAATAACTCTCTCCTTCTCCAAAGTTATGGAAAATACATCCCAATCCTTTCTTTCAATAACAGACAGAGAGCAAGCATATTAAGAGGTGCTTCCTCTAAATAACACTCAGGTACTGAAGGCTAAAGCAACTAAACAGCAGTACTTCCTCTACTACAATGAGTTTTTATCACATAAAACCCACTGTTTTAAATCAGCATTACTCCTGACAGAGAGCAACATTTTTACCACGCCACAAATAAACTCACCCTGGAGCTAATAAAAAAATATGCTTTGCTCATGTGTGTCATTTGCAATACAGCACTTTCATGCCTTAAGTGTGCTTAAAATGATCTTCAGTGAGTCTTAAAATTAGTTACACAGTCTGTCTTACATCTGGATTAAATTAACTAACAGGAAAAGCATAAATTTCAGTGAAATACAGTAAGCATAGTAGATATTCTCACTACACCCAGTTTCTGGCTGGCAGTTACTAATGACTTAAATCACCTTCTTGGTTGTCTTCTTAAGACACTGCAGTAGGTTCAGGGCTCAGCATAGAGTTCAACTCTTAGGAACAACCTGGCAAATTACCTATTTTTGAGCAAGAGCAACCAACTTAAGGATTACTCATTCCAGTGCAATTGGCAGAGCCCCAACAAAGCTAGGAGGATTCTGCAGTTTCAATTTTTTGTTCCCAAGTGTTAATTTTATAGGGACAAGGTAGTTCTGTCAATAGCACACTCAGTTTGAGAAGTAACTATTATATGCCATCAGTCAGCAACATTTGCCCTAAACAGAATAACAAAGTAACCACTTTTGAAAGGTGAAAGTTTCCATAACACAGTCTGCATTATGTGCCTGTCTTTAAGCTGTTTTCCCCCAGAGATTTTAAGCAACAGAGAAGTGGTAAAAATACTGTGCTTTAGGGAAATGGATACCTGATCTTCCTGAGAAACTACACAAAACCTTCAGATTGCTGCACTGAATCATTCATTTCACCACATATTCTGCCTTTTCCTCATGAAGCGGAAGTATGTAGCTTGCCTTACCTTGACTCTGTCCAAGTTGTTTAAACAGCTAAGGGGCTTTTGCTCAGGAGAAACACATTATAATATGTCACAAAGTAGTTTAATATATATAAGCACTCTAGTTTTAGAAGCTACAGTAAATACAGACTCAGTGAAACTTCATAGCAGAGTTGCCAAAATGGTTACTACACCAAAGTTTAAAATATACTGGAAGCCAGTTACTCTGTAGATTTACTTCAGGTTGGGGATTTTGTTTTTAGTATCAGTATGTCTAAAAGGTCTCTATATAAGGGTTTGGAAGGTTTCCTATCAACTCAAGATTTGGTGGCCTCTGAAAGCATCACACACTTCCAAGCTTCACCCAGTAGCACAAACCAATCAATGTTATCATAAAGGCCAGAGGCAACATGTGAGTGAGCAACTGAGGTACCCTCTTCACCCTTGTACAACAGTAAAATCGTGCAGAACTCAAATATGAAAGGCTAATGTGCCCTGATAGGTCCACTATGAAAATTATGTAAACTTTGAGTTCATGTAGAGTGGGGTAAATTCTTCTATTTCATTCTAAGATAAGCAGAACAATCTTTAGTTGTTCTAGAAAGAAGTGTATTTATTTATAAAGATAAATTCAATTCAACATGGACAAATTAAAAAGATGCTTTGAAAGATTTTTAGGAATTGCATCTTAGAGACTTATACTCACATTTGCTTTTGATTTCCCAGCTGACTCCAAACTTCAACTACAAAGCCATCAAAATTTTCATTCTAAAGAAAGGGAATTGACAACAATATACAGTTAATGACCATGCTTACTCATGATGATTCTATCAGATATGATAATACAGTATCAAAGCACAGAGATACTGCAGTTTTTCTTGTACTATTAACAGAGTAAACATGTTTTGTATTCTTATACGGGCTTCACCTTTAATGCAGCATTTCATGAAGAAGTCCAAGAGAAGCACAAATTCTTTAACAAACACACAAAAGTTGAAAACCTCTATTAGTTATCCATGAGTTCTACTCTTACAGAATAAACCAATACTGGATTGGGGAAAATCAGACATTAATGAAAAATCATTGTTAAGCAGATCATTTGACACACATTTATTTGTATATTAATGGGAAAAAATCTCATTAGCTTTTGAATCTAAATTTGTAAATGCTAATTTGGCATAGACATGATTCCAAATATTTCCCACAATCAACCTCAGTTGTGATAATTTATGCTAAGCATGATTAAGGATACTATTGTACTTGAGCTGACCTCCTGAAGAGGTCAGCCATTATTGAGGACCTAAAACTGATATATTGGTTAGAAATTTTAAGAAACTACTCTTAAGTAGTTAAGAAACTTCTTTTAAGAAACTGCCCTACATCCATCTCCTTCTAGAGCACAGTAAGATTACCTCACGTAGCAAGTGAGAAATCTTATTCTGAGAATAATTAGTTAGGCTGTCATGAATGAACCACTAAAACTGAATGTCTTTTGGGTGCAACTTGTCTAGTCCTACACATACATAGCTCTAAAGCCATTAAATAAGGGGCTGCTCATAAAACCTTAGCAAACAGTAACCATCCCTTAAAGGAATTCTTCTTCTCCTCTCCCCAGCCTCTTAATATTTTGAGGAAACTGGTTTACCAGACCTGAGCAGAACTGTGCAGTAACAGATATCCAGTGACTTATTCTTGGTATTAAAAGTGGCTCCTTAGCCACTAAGCCTCAATGTACTCCTGTACAGAAAACAGCATTCATTGCACCCATTATCTTTTTCCTGCCTATTGGAAAATTCCACTAAGCAGTTTAGCCCCTGCTTAATAATGATATTTTTAATAGAAATGTAAAAGAAGGCAATTTATAGCAGCCAAAAGTCACCATTGCAGATGTCAACAATAATTTAACATGGTTATGTTGATTAGGTTTATGTATACTCACATTAGACGTGTAGTTAACTGCACTTAAATGTTGCTGTACTTCATATTTACAGGAATTGGACTCATACTAGAACACAATATTAAGAATCCTGCCACATTATTGTTTTGAGCAGAATTTTATTTTGTAGAATATAAAATCACTAGAAATGAGAAAATACCCATTACAAAAGGAATCAAATATCATCTCACATTACTTTATAAGTATCATAAAAATTCTTTTTACCTTGGCTAGTAGAACCATGTTTTTGGAAAGCTCCTCTATCTCATCTTCACTGCCAAAAAGATTCTCAAAGTCCTGATAAGTCCAGCCATCAAACAAAATTCGAGGCACTATCAAGCAAAGTCATCAATCAGTAGTGAAAATTAAAAATTTATTATATACACTGGAATATTTTTGAAGAAACAGAATACAGGAGTTACAAGCAGAGATACCATGAAACATCATACCACATGACTAAGATCATTGCTCTTTCTGAACAGCTTCAGCAGTATAGATATATTGACACTGTAGAACATTCTTCTTCATTTGAAGTTTAGTTAAAGGTCGCACTTCTACAAGTTTTACAAAAAGATACCTTCACTTGATTGAACTACCTTAACTGAACTACTGCTTAGGCCCAAAGTAGAGTCTTAAAACAGAATCAACATGAGACAGCAATGTGTAAGTTGTGCATCTCTTCTACCACAATAACAAGGCAGAAAAGTTCACCTCAAACTCTTAATTTATTCTTTTGTACACAGCCCTGGATTACTTCACTCTTCCACTCATATCAAGGCCCTATGACAAATTTTTAATTTTTGAAAAAGCAGGCACTGGAGCTCATGTAATTTCTTTTTCTAAAAACACAAAACATTAAAAACATCGACAGTCAGGAAAATTGTTATTGGAACAGTCAATACTCATGCCCATGTTGCAAACACCAACAACTCTTTTGGAGCTCTATCTAAGCCCTTTGTAACTACCAACGATATAAAAGAGTGTTTTAGAAGGATATAGAGTTTCACAGAATTCTTCACAATTACACAGAATTCTTGCTATAGACAAATGTAAGAAGTCTGGCACAGTAGAGTCTCTAGGGAAAATCACAAAGATTACTGTAAAGACACACACTGTAGTACATGCCATGAATTCCCAGCTTCAAGAGAAGAAGAGACAAAGCAGGACTTTTCTACTAACATGCAGGAAAGTCTGATTGACTCATATTTGGGTTTGTTTTTTTCTTTTTAACTACACAGAACCCTGAGCAACAAGTTTGAAGGCTGCTTTCCCCAGGGAGGCATTCAGTGTTACCTATGTCTCCAGTGAGGACCCTGTGAACCAAGACTTATCCAGAGACAAGAGGTTAAGGCAAAACATTAAGGCACCAAGAGGGTCAACACTTTAGTTACTTAACAATCTATAGTAAACTGCTTTTATTTTTCTCCTCACACATCTTCCTTCATACCACTGTGCTAAAGTAACCTCCATTCCTCCCATATACACCTGGAACAAGCCTTCCTTTGCTTTGCTGGCAGTAAAAGAAGGTAAAAAAGCAAGCAAACAAACACAAACCATAGGCTCACCTATTTTGATGTTTTTGGAGTTTTTTCTGACATCTTTCATCCAGCCTGTCAAACAGTGTTAATAAAGACAACTGTTAAAATACAAATGATGTTGACAATGACTATATATTTTCATGTGTTCTTCAAATAAAGTAGCATAGATTCATTATACACATCTTCCTGACACTGACTACTCTTTCACAATCAATACAGACAAAACCATCCTGATGCACAGAATTCAAAGCTATTAACCTGCACCACAGGCTAACTAGCATTTACTGCAGTCTTACAATAGTGCCTTCACAGCTCCTTCCTGCTGCTTAGTTCTGCCTCACTATGGAAACTACCTTACTGCCTACTTGGAACAACACTTTTGTAGTCATCAAGTGTCACCTGGGAGCAGAGGGGTATTTTTTCAGATGGTACTTTAAAGTGCCCCATCCACTCCTCTTGCCAGTCATTGCACTAGGATGAATTTGCTAGTAGGCACCACCATGGTAAGAATCATAGCTGTTTCAAATGAAATTCCACTCAGTCAAGTTCAAAACCATAATCTAGTACATACTAGCTGAAATTTGAACTTGTTGTCAATTTCTTGAGAGTGAAGGAAAAACTTCTCTTCAAATTAAATTTATCTTCCATTTTCAAAAAAAAAATTCACCTAAAGGCTTTTGCAAAGGAAAAAGAAAAAACCAAAACCCACAACAGGTAAACAACTGCACACCAAAGACTATTTCTGCCTCTACAGACTGTCCCTTTATTTTCTTAAGAGGGGCTTTGTAGACAGCCTGGTGGAAAAGCCAATCTTCCTACTTACTTTTTTGACAGATAAACTACATATACATGCGATAGCAGGCTGGAATGGAAAGAAGTTCACTCTGAAAAAAAAATCCCAAAGAAATGGAATGGATGATAGTATTTCATCATGCCTCAGAGCCTGTGAAAACCACCTGCCAAAGCTACCTAGTCTGCAACAATATTGCAATTTATATTCACAGAAAAAGAAAATATACCTTTATCAGCATCATGGAGTCCAGTGAACTGGAACATTTCCTTCCCTCTCCTTTTCACTTGTAACCAAACTGGTGAGATTAGTGTAAATTTGTTTCCAAATATTTTAGCAATGTCATAGCCATGGTTGTTCCACTAGAAAAACAAAGGAGAAAAAAAAAGTGAGAGACTCAGAAGCAAGATATACACTTTACTTTTGACAAATAAAACAATTTAACAAAAATGTAATCATCTGCTAGATCCCTATTTGTTCATTTGGGACATCTGGGACACTGTTTTTATTTAAATAAGAAAGTACTCTACAAATTCCAGTAGCTACATGAAAGACAAGCATCAAGTTATGCTAATTCTTAACCGCAGGAACTTGCACGTAGCTTCCAACACAATTTTGCATTTACAGACTCTGCATTTATGTTCAAGAGAACTTGAGAAAGTTGAAAATTTATAGGACATCTATTTCTCTTTTGAGCAGTGTAAGACTGAAACAAGTGATAACCATCCTCTAAATAAAAGGATGAAACATTTATTATTCAAGAAAGAATGCTTTGTAAGATAGAATAGCAAGAGATCAATTTGATAGCAGCATATAGTTGTTACTATTGGTTTAGAAGGTTCAAGTTGCCAGCTGCAGTGTGAGGACACTTAGTAGCCCTCCTGTTATGACTTCACTGCAAATTTGCCTTGTTCATCTACAAAAGAGAATACTCTCATCCCTGTTATAACCAGTGCCAAGGAAACTTTGCTGCCTGGCCATCCAGGATCCACTCCAACAGTCACGCTTCCACCACTCCAGACTTTCACTGCTGGGATCAAAGTCCCTTCACATCAGGCAGCTCCAGTGTCCCAAGGAGTGCCACCCTTGACTGCCTGCATATCCCACACTCAGACAAGTTTCCCTACCTGTCCACCCCTGAGTTTCCCACAGCAGAGTCTCAGATGTCTGGATCCTTAGAGTCATTTAATTGTGCTGGGACCCCCAACAGAGGAATTCCCAGGATTTTGTACCCTCACACTCTGTGCCCATGATAGTCTGAGGTTTTCCTGCTGAGTCATCAACTCCTGCTGCACCTGAATGCCAGTTCACCTGGGTGCAAGTGCCTGTGCTCTTTGCGATGCACCAGCTCACAGCCTGTTGCCTGAGGCTGCCGTCACTTACCCACACCCAGGACAGCACCTGCATTTTACACTGTAGCTGCACACCCAGCTATCAGCACTGAGTGTATTCCTCAGCAACAGTGAGAAGAAAAACAATATGACTTAAACATCCTCCAAGAGACAGATGAGAGAACAAGGGTTAGAGACCACTGAAACCCCAAGTCACCTCTCAAACAATCCTCTGGCTATTTGACTGCATTTGACCAGCAGCTCCCATTATTATAATAATGCTTTTAAAGCAGGGATGACAGCTTGTAGGTTAGCGCAATCTGCTGCATACTCATTCAAAGCACAAATTTTATTCACTGTATCAACTTACAGGCGTAATATATCCCAGAACATCTCCTGAGAAATGTCTTTCCTTCATCTTCTTGGAGCAATAATTTCTATGTTCCCGTATAATATCCTTTGCTTTTGGATCCACAACTACCAGTCCCCGGTCCTGCACATTTTTATCAGAATGAAGCATCTGTGGAGAGAAGACAATTACCAGAACCAGTTATAATAAACAGCTACTTTCAATGGTAACAGACTTCAAAAACAACAATAAAACAAATCACTTCATTAAACTCTGAACACTCCTTTTAAATGATGAAGAGCAGTTTGATGTAAAACTGAAACATGGAAGTCCTCAGAAATGATTTGTCATTATCAGTAAAATTACTTTGTTTGTAAGGAAAAAGCATATAAAACCACAGAAAAATCAAGACATGGTAAGATTAAAGAACATAATTCATGACAGCTGATGGTGCTCTACTCTCTAGCTAATGCTTTCTGTCATGTTACACCCAAAATAATAAAAAGGGATTAGGAGTTCTTAACCAAGAATTTGAAGACAACTTTTATTTTAGACTGAGAATGATGCAACGTGGTTACTGAAGGTCAAAGTTTTGATCACCTTTCTTTGGGGAAGATGCTTCAACTAAACCAGCACAAATAGTTTTAGCAGACAAGAACAGAGTGAGAAAACCTAATAAGGTGTGCCTGGTGAGTACACAGAAACCATCTATTGATTCAGCATAAGGAATTTAGGAATATGACCTGTCTTAACATTTTGTATTATCCTCACTACCTGCAGACTAGATTTTCTTCCTGGTAGATACTTAGCAAGCAAGTAATACAAACAATGAGACTTGTATGTGCATAATGACAGGAAATAATAACAGGCTCAGAAAGTGAAGAGAGACTTCAGAATGTAAGCTCTGCTTACTGTGGGATTCTGAATCATTCCTGCCTGCAATTGAACTGCTGGTTAGAAGTCTCTTCAAACACTTCCATCAGGATACAGTCTTCCCATTGGCAAGGCTCCATTCCACCAGTAAATGACCTAGTGCTCTTGGCCCAACCCTGTCATCCAAAGAGATGGAAATACGTTTCCTGAAGGGACAAAACTTCCTGCTTCTGCAGCTTGTATGAGACATAAAGCTCCAGAGGTCTAGATCATAATGGTTCAAGGAGTGAACCATTTGTGACACTTCAAAAGGCTGAAGGAAAGGACAGTTTCCGAGGGTCTTATTTGTAAGCAAAAGCTTCAATGGAAACACATTAACACTGTTTACACAGAAGTAGAGTCCATTTACCGAAGTTCCATTAGTTCACTGGGCATGTTAGATAAGACAAGTATTTCAGTTGTTTCTCTTACCTTTACTTCCAGTTCTTTGGTAGCACCTTTCTTTGGATCTGTTTTTGATAAGGTAGCTTCACATAGCCAGCAAATCATGGTAAGAGAAAATGAAGTACAGAGAAGCCTCATGGTGTTTTTCCCCAGGTCAAGTTTTTCTTTCGCTGAAAACACAAGGGTTGAAATCTTTGTGTAGCAGTTTAATTTGGTTTTGTCTAAGAAAGTCAAGCAATTGTCTTAACTTCTGCCATCTAGAATCAGATTTATTAAGGTAGTACTGTTTTAAAAAGTGCTTTTGCTCTGGCAGTAAAATAGCAGAGGATTTTCAGAGATTCCTTGGCTCGAGCATACTTTTTCGCCCCTTGATTTAGTAGCTGTATCACAGGTAAAGTGGGTTGGACACTTGCAGCTTCCTTCAGAATCCCCTAAAGAAGTATAACAGTTAACAGCTGCAGCTGAGATAAAAAAAAAATGCCTGCTGCCCAGAACAAGTATAGTACCACCTTACCTTTTTTATAGCAAATAAGAGAAAACATTTGTTTCTACTCCTGCCTAGCCCAGTCAGCATGTTATAAACTGATTAAGAGACAGAAAGAATTATAGCTATATGCCTACAGCTATGTGCCTTTAACAGGTGAGAACTTTACATTCAATTCATTGCAAAGTCATTAATACACGTAGAACTGGGGAAAAAAAGGGACAGTGGTGTCCTTTTGATCTAGAAAAATTACTTTGACAGTTCATCCCAGATCTAGATTAAAGGAACAGTTCTGTTCTGTGCTACTTATGTATCATACCTTATTTCTCTAAGAGGAAAGACTTCACAAAAGAAACAAACAAACCAAAAAACCCAAATACAACCAGAGCTTGTTTTTCAGCCTCTCCCTATTCATAAATCACACTGGTTTTCCAGCCTAACTCCCAGCAGGGAATAAGAAGAAAACAGAGAAAAAATACTAAGCATCAAGGGAAACAGGGAGAAAGAGGTAAAATAACAGAATGGAAAACAATATGTTACTAATTGCGGAAGTCCTAAGTATCAAACTGGCACTACCTTTCATGTATAATAAACTAGTGGCTCTAGATCAGGCTACTTCTCATAATTATGAGATCCTGATGGACAAGAAAAAAGGTTACATTTTCCACAATTTTCCGAAGTTCTGTTAAGCTTAAAAAATTATCTTGCTTCCTCTATTATTTTACCACTCACTTTAAAGACTTACAAACTCATTTCTATAAGTCATATTTACAACACTTGTCCTGTTCACATCGATAATAAAGTACTCCCAAAAGTTTGAGTGTTTCGTTTCTGTACAAAACATCAGATGAGGGATCCCATAACAGCAGAGTGAACATTCTAAAGGAGCACTGTAGTAGAAGGAACCTTAAAGGTTCAATGCAAACGTACTCAATGAAATAGAAGGAGTAACATAGAGATGAAATCAACGACCTAATAAACTTACTGGAATTTGGATCTGTCTGGCTTAGCAGTGAGGTTTTAAAAAGTAGAGATATTTATTGTAGAAGTTAAAGGTTCTGCAGGAAAAGAGGGGACTACATGATTAGGGAACAAAGCAGAAGGATGAGGGCAGCACAACTGCTTGAAAAAAACGTCACTATCACCAATGAACAAAAGCATCAAAAACCTTATGTACAAAATTATTTGAAGGCTTTAGTCAAGTCTTATAAAGACTGTAAAATTAACAGAAAGCCACCTAATATTTCTTAGATCCAGAGGGCAGGGTAAAAGCCAAATTGCTATACCATTTGAAAGTCACTATTGTTAATAATCAAGGTGTTATGCTTCTACTTTGACTTCAAGGTCACTGGTAACACCCTTGTTTTCCACATCCTAAAAATTAGAAAAGCAGGTTGCTCTTGAATCATGTTCTCTGTTCCATCTAGCTTGGCAAGATCTATAAACTACTGCAGGGAGGAACAACTGAGATCCAGAACAATCAATACAAGTCTTAACTATTTGGACAGGATATCAATTCTTTCAGAAGCTCGTATATATTGATTTGGAGGAGTCTGCTTTCACTTTCAGAAACAATTAGCAACTGCATTCACTTCCCTGAAAAAAAGATAATGTCTAACAGCTGAAAAACTGAAGTTTAAAAAACCACCACTGAACTTCAATTAGACATCAAAATGTGCTCATTTCTTTGAAATTGTCATATCCACCTGCCAACTATTGTTAAGACAACATCCACTCCTAGACTTATAGCAGGCACTGAGGCTGTGGCAAGATGGTTTCTGCTACTGACAGTCCAGTATTGAGTCTTGGTTGGAAACTTACTTTAATAATTTGTTCTTTAACAGCATCAGTTGACTGAAAATTAAGTACATGGCATCACTCTAATACATGAAGATGAATTAATAAAACATTAAGTGGGCTTTATGGAAACTATAAGCATGAATTTTGGAAGCTTTACAAAATTAAATCCTCATCAGGTTTTTCTTCTGCAAACTCTTCAGCATTTTTAATCTCTTCTTGAACTAACCTCAGTAAAACTGCTTGAGCTTGGTATTCTTGCTTATCTCCTTTACCACTGCAAAAAGCAACCAGAATTGAAGACTGACTCTTGTCTGTGTCCTTTCTCAGCGGATGCTATGGACAATTTAAAATTTAAAACCTCTTTTGACAAACTCATCTGAAGCTCAGGTTTCTCTTTGAGCCAGGTCACAAATGTTGTTTAACACCAGTCTCCACGTGAGGTAACATGCTTTTAGTCAGCTATTTTAAATGCAGGTTTATTTTTGAAAGAGACAAAAGCTGGAATAGCTGTGGGCTGTCCAAAATAAGCAACCAAAGAAACCAAATAATCTTGGAGGCTGGTACAGTACTAAGTTAATGGTTACAGTTTTATTTATAAAGAAGAAATAGATTCTTAGTCCAGCTGCAGAAGGAGCCTGCATCACTTAGTAAGGGCAGACCAGGAAGCGCGTTTTTAAATGAAATCAACAAACGCTATAACCGGGAGCGAAGAGTGGAGGATAAATCCGTTTTCTAACCTGTGTAAACATTACACCCTTTCCTCTCGTGAGGTGCTCTGCTTTGGCGGCCAGAACCGTCTCGGCCCTCGCTGGACGCTGGAGAGCCCCGGGCTCGGCGGGGCGCCGGCGCGGAACTGCGGGCAGGGAAGGAGCCAGGCGGGGAGGGAGGGAAGGCTGCAGGGAAAGAGCCAGGGAAGGAGGGCAGGAGGCCGGAAAGAGCGCGGCCCCGCCCCGCAGCCCCGGGCCGCGCAGGGCCCGCCACAAGATGGCGGCGGCGGCCCCGGGGGAGGCCGGGCCGGGGGCCGCGCTGGGCCGGCCCCGGGTGCGGGTGCGGGTGCGGGTGCTTTGGGCTGAGCAGCACCCCAAGGAAAGCAAGCGCTAGCCACGGTGGAACCGTGAGTTGCTGTGAAGAGCCGCTTGGTGTAGCCCAAGCGGCAGCACGCAGCTCCAGCTCCAGGCTTAGCGTGGGGAAGAGGAGGCGGAGGAGATCTTTTCTGTCTCTCTGCAACCCCCTGAGAGGGGGTTGTAGCCCGGGGCGGGGGGTCAGTCTCTTCTCCCGGGCAACGTGAGGAGAGGACACAGCCTCAAACTGCACCAGGGGAGGTGTAACTAGGACATGAGGAGGAATTTCTTCACAGAAAGGATGATTAGATGTTGGAATGGAGTACCCTGGAGGTGTGCAAGGACATGGTCACTTAGTGCCACCGTCGAATTGACACGGTGTTGTTCAGCCGTACGTTGGACTCGATGGTCTCAGAGTCCTTTTCCAACCTAATTGTTTCTGTGATTCTGTGAAACACAGAAATTTTGTGTGAAATTTACCCACGGAGATTCTGTGGGTGAATTGGGAGCTTGGGCTAAAATACGCATACTTGCCTGGAGGCAAAATGACCATATAGATAACATTGCAGAGAGTCTGCAAGCAATACTGCTGACTGGATGTGCAGAAAGAAGGGGGTCAAATCTCAAATGGCTTTTAACAGGCTCCAAAGTAAAAGATTATGCTTTAAACTAAGATTTTTATTTTCACCTGTTTTGACCTTCTACAGTTTGTGTTTTTGCATGCAATATGGCTGTTTTACTGCTATTTTTACTGCAGCACAAGTTCTGATGTAACCCTGTTATTCCACGGGCTGCTTGTAGAGACTAAATAACATATCAAAGGACTTGATTAAAAAAAAAAAAAAATGTGTTCTGTCACTATGTAGTGTGAAGCCTGGCATATCCTGTCAGTGTGCTTCCCAACAGAGGCCTTCCTGTGACCTGCTTTCTGTCTTGCTGCAGCCTCCCAGAAGCTCCACTGGAAGGTTATTCCATTCTGCTGATCTGTCCTCTTCTTTCCTTCCGTCATGTGTAATGAAGATCTTAATGAACGTTCTTTAGCCCTGAAAAGAAAAATAGAAATATTTTTCTACTGAACAAAAGTCTTGCCAGTGAGCCAGATACATGGTCTTCTATGACCAGATCCATCCCAAATTTCTGGAAATTTACAGTTTCTTGATAATGATATTATCCTAACTTTGTGGGGTTTAATGTTGAAAGCAGCACATCTGATACTCTGACATGGTAGAAGGCATTGTGCTCTCTGTTAATAGATAATGAATGTTAGATGTCATGTACAGAAACACAATTGAGCGTACACATGGAGGAGCCTCTGATTCTCTTTTCTGCTTAGCCCTTTTTGCATCCAGTAATGGCTAGAATGATCATGAGGAGCAGAAGAAAACAATAACTAATGGGACAAATTCTACAGAAGTAACAAAGGAAAAGGAACAATTCCCTTTTTGTAGTTTCCACAACTGGACACATTCAGCTGAATGGTAATAGTTTTATGAAGGTCACTGCAATTATTCAAGTCTTTGTACCAAAGTGCAATGAAATTTTGAAAAGTTATTAAACTAACTCCCATATGAAATGGAAAAGAAGGGACATACATTGTGGAATTGTTGGCAAACAAATGTGATGCAAAACATTTTGTGTAATAGGAAAATGTTGCTTGATACTGTTTCCTCTTTACTGCTGATTTTACAGTAAATAGGAATATCTTAAAAAAAACCCAATTAAGTTTGTTTTTACACAGACCGATGTTTTATAGATATTAGGCTCAAACAAAAATGTTTTTCAGAATTACTGATTCAGTGTGTTTGCAAAGGGCTGTGCCTAGTGTGAACTCTGTGCTGGGTAACAGCTGAGCTCACATTACAATGCTTCTTTCAATCAGAATGCATCTAGAGACCATTACAGTCTCTCTTGCCTCTAGCTATCTATTTATTTACATAAAATTTGTATCTTGTCCCTACCAAACCTACCTGAAATGGACTAATAAGTTCTCAGTTATGATGCAGTACAGGCAGACATATGAATACACATTTGTCATAATTGCACAAACCTTTGTTGAAGCAAAAAGACAGGGAGGAAGGATTAATATAGGGAAGCCTCAAAAGTCAAAGGATGTTGACATAAAATAATCAGGGTATGTGTACTGCATACCGAGCTCCTTAAAATGAAACATTTAGCTATATAGTTACAGAACTGGATACATCCATATATGCTAACCACTTGAATAATTGCCCTAGTTCTCAGGAAGAACTTGCAGCTCATGCTTTCCTTGGAGCTGCCGCAGCTATTCTGCTGTCAGTATTCGAGCCATCACTGGCAAGGCACTTGAAGTGTATGTACCTGCATGACTTGCACTTGCAGTGTTGATTGGAACACACCCAGACAGGACTGATAGACTTAGCCTTTAGGTGTCACTGTGCTCTTAAGAGTAGAAATTGGTTCAACACCTTGGCTAGCTCAAAAAATACTATTTTTCTTTTTCTGATTACAGAAAAAACTTCATATGGTGACATATGAAGTTTTCATCTTCAAAGGTACATGGAAATTATTATTAAGCATAAAAATCTACTTGTAAAGCTGTGAAAAAGAAAAGCTTTCTTCATGTAACCATACAGAGCATCTGACTTGAATAATAGACTGGTTGTGCATGACTCTGTACTTGCACTTGGTCTACAAAATGGATCTAGGGACAAAGGGATATCTGCATGACTACCACATGCTGTCATCTTTCTAATAAAAATAATAATAATAAAAAGCACTCATGTAACAATGTATCCTGAAAACATGCAGAATAGACACTTGCAAGGTGACCTAGCTCATGTAGAGGAGTGCACAGCCACCATCAGAGAGAGTATCAAGTATTTTGTAGTTCCTTATCTGTGAGAGAAAAACATATCACGAACTTAAAGGCACTAGAGCTTGATGAATCTAAACAAGATGGTCTAAATGAGCAGGATTAACCATGGAAACAAGCTATCCAGGGAAGCAGTGAGTTTTACTGTGTCAGCAAGACTGAGTACCTTTCTGGAAGATAGACTGTAGCTAAAAGCAAGATATTAGGCTCAGTTCAGGGGATGAAAAAAGAACAGGTGTAATAGCTTGAAGTATTACTGGAAAAGAGGTGAAATGACTGATAGATCTCCAGTAGCTCTAAACCCCACAATTTTAAGATCATTATTCTACACTAAGTGTACTCATAACA
Organism: Anabacerthia variegaticeps; assembly: GCA_035583185.1. Lineage (NCBI taxonomy): Eukaryota > Metazoa > Chordata > Aves > Passeriformes > Furnariidae > Anabacerthia > Anabacerthia variegaticeps. Next base: position 16,665,718 of record JAWWEW010000165.1, on the reverse strand, counting down.
TGCATTATGGCTGAAGCTCCCACCATACTTTTTGTTAGTCAGGTTAGGCCAGTTTTGACACCATTTGAATCTATTTTCAGCTGATGAGATTAAATGCTCTGTGCAGTTGTATCTCTTTGGCATGTTTAAGACAGTTTAACCTTGAAATGTTTTCAGTCTCAGGAGCAGATGTGGCATGGGACTGTGTTGCTCTGCATGTTCGCAGCCTTCAGGAGAAACACATGGCCCTGGGTTTGCATGCTCAGGGGCCCAGGGAGTCAGAGGGTGTGAATGGAAAGCATGTTCTTCTGGATTGCATCATTCAGAGTTTGTACCTTGCTCTCCATATTTTTTGAAATAAGATCACAGATCAACAGTCTGCTCAAAGCTTAGCGATGAAGTAAAATTTTCCTGTCTCCTGATCTGCTGGCCCTCTTCTTCCCCTCGACTCTTACATCCTCTGGAGCAACCGTGAAGACCGATGTTTCACCTTTCAAAAACCATCAAGCTTGTCGACCCTTAGGAACACTGGGAGAAGAAGGGATTAGGCTGTCCCGAGCAGAAAGCACGCAGTGGATTCACCCAGGGGCCCAGCAGCTGCCGCCGCCCCTCGCCACGGGCCGTGCCCTTTTGCCCCGACCTGCGGTGCCTCGGAAATCGCGCCCCGGCAGCGGCATCGCCGAGCTCCGGGGCCCGGCCTCCAGCCAGGGTGCAGGGTACCGGGGGGATGGCCGGGAGCCGGGGCACATCCTGGGAGCCGGGGCACATCCCGAGGGCCGGGGCACATCCTATGGGGCTGGGGCACATCCTGGGAGCCGGGGCGCATCCCGAGGGCCGGGGCACGTCCCATGGGGCCAGGCCGCAGCGGCCGCAGCGCAGGGAGGCGGCAGGGCCCGGAGGCACAGCGGGGCCCGGAGGCACAGTGGGGGACAGGGCGCACAGATGACACACACGATGCACGGCGGGCACAGAAGGCACACGATGCACAAGATGCACAGCAAGCACACGATGCACAGGATGCACAGGGGGCACACGATGCACAGGGGGCACACGATGATGCCCGGCGCGGCCCGCGGCGCTCCCTCCTCCGCCCGGCAGGGAGCGCCCGAGCGCCGCGCGCGCGGCGGCTGCGGGGGCGCGGGAGCCCCGGCGGCGCCTGCGCACTGCGGAGGCGGCGGCGGCGCGGCCTGAGGAGCCCGCGGGGAGAGCGGGCGGCGGCTGCTGCTGCTGCTGCTGCTGCGGGGCTTCGGCGTGTCGCGTCCCTGGGCGGCCGTGATCGTGCGCCACCATGCCTGCGGTGTCGAAGGGCGATGGCATGCGAGGCCTGGCGGTCTTCATCTCCGATATCCGCAATTGTGAGTGGCGGCGGGGCCGGGGCCTGGGCTGGGCCGGGCCGGGCGGCGCCGCGGGCTGTTTCCCCGCGGGGCCGGGGCTGCTCCCCTCGATCCCCTGCCCGAAGTGTGTCCCTTGCCCCTCCTCCCCGCTGCGGGCGGCTCGGAGCTGCTCCTGCCTCACGAAATGGCGACGCGCTCGGGGGGGCGGCGCGGCGGGGAGGGGGGTGCGGCGGGAGGCATTTATTTGGCCGCGCGTTCGTGCGGGTGCGGTGCGGTGCTCCTCGGCCCCCCCCGCCGCCCCCGCTCGGCCTCGGGTGTGGCGGAGGCCGCCCCGGCGCGGGGGTCGGGGTCGGGGCCGCCCTCGCCCGAGATGCCGGCGCGCCGGTGGGTGTGTGGCCGGGCAGGGAGAGGCGTCCCTGGGCTCCTTCTGAATCCCCGAGCGGCCCTCGGTTCATCACGTCACTGATGGAAAACAGGCCTCTGTAGGCGCCTGGGAGCAGGGCCTGGCTTGGCTTAAATTGGTTTGCAGATTCTGCTTTGACGGAAAATCAGCGCTTGGGGTCAGCGTAATTAGAAATGGGATGGAGGGGAGCGCGATTAAGTGTCCTCCTGAGGGAAGCGGGGGGAGCGTGTCCGTGAGTGTGCGGTGCGGAGAGGAGGAGTGCGGATCTGCTGCTCCTCAGTGTGGGGGCAAGGTGTGTGTCTGAGGGCACACCTCAGTGCTCAGCCTTCCTTGCTGCCTGAGAATTGCAGGCGATAGTTTAATATTAATCGGAGTTAGAGATCTAAGAGTATGATGTGGCAGGAATTGCCTAGGGAAGGGCTAAGGTCGCTGTGGTTGCTGTGATGAAACAGCTCTATTTTGTCCACCTGTGTGTCTCTGTAGATCACTTGAGGCTATTTTAAAAGCAAGTACAGTAAAGTCCTCTTTCTAACAGGTGAAAATGGATTTGTAGAATGTTTTAATGCAAATTATAATGATCTAGCTAGGCCTGTATTGGTATAACTGCACTGGCTTGGAAAACTTCATGTTGATGATTTCTAATACAAAAAAAGCTGGGGGAAAATTATACTGGTGAAATGAGACTATTTAAATGCAGAGCTTCCTTAAACTAAAATCAAGTGATTTCGACTTCTAGCAATGTAGACAGGCATTTTTGCATGTAAAATTCAAGCTTGATAATTTTCTTTATAGCAGAAGCTGTCTCAATAGTTGTTTGGTTTTGGGTTTTTTTTCAGAAGAGAGTTGCATATTCTTGGTTTTCTTTAGACTTCACTCATGTATATGTAGAAAGCAGCTTATAAAGTGGGTATCAGTTCAAGGTTACATGAATGCTCTCGTGATTTGTCTAGTTGGCCTGGCTATTTACTGAAAATTTCCCAGTGTCCAGTTGTTCTATGCAAGCTACAATGTGTAACATAGCTGCACTTGGTGTCACAGCGTTTAAGACTTGCTGTTCTATCTACCTGCTAGTTTTTAATCATTGTTTTCCATTCATTTAGCTGGAAGTAGTATGACTTTATTCTTAAGTGTCTCGTCTTGCAGTTCTTAACACAACTGTCTACTCTTGTTTCCAGTGGAGTTCAGCAGAAATAAATACAAGAGAAACATTCAAGCTCCTGGGTTTGTGATGTGTGTTTGGAAATATGAAATAACGAAATTTAAGGTTGTAGATTATAACAAATTAACTACTAATACCCCCACAAGCTTGCCAGTGCATAGGCGGTGTGGGAAACAGTGGTGCAACTATCTCCCTGTCCAGATGGGACAGCAAGCCTCTCATGTTCTCAGTATCTGCAGGAGTAGATGTAACTTACTTGTGAAACAAATAAAATGTTAACACTTTCACTATTTAAACAAATTCTGGTATTTCTCAAATGCTTTGTTACTGTCCAGACAGCTATTTGGGAGCTGTAATTTGTTGTGTATCTTTCTCCTCTTCATAATGAAGAAAGTAACTACATCTTCAAATAGCTGCTAAAGAGCTCACAGTTCCCACTAGCAGGTGGTCTGTGGAGCTTCCCAATACATGTCTAATGGCATTTGAGCCTTTACTTCAGGGGAGCTCTGAGTGCTGCCAGCTAACCATGAGCTAGTGTACACTGACTAAGATTCACAAAAATACTTGAGCGTGCTCTCTAGAGACTGCTTTGCAGGAACTGGTATTGGCTAAAGCTCCCTCTTTCCCTCTTCAGTGAGGAGGTAGATGTTGTCAAGAACAAAAAGTAACTGTTGTTTAGGTGAACAGAATCTTATGTAAAGCAAAGCAAATGTTTCTTTTCTGACTTGGGAGGGAAGCTAGACACCAAGTTCAGCTCTTGACCTCTCTTTCTAGCCTTAGAATTGGACTAAATGTCTTAGAGTTGCAATGATGTGCAAAATTCTCGCTGGCATTCTTAATCCAGATTTTGGCTTTGGTGGGCTTGTATCTTTGTAATACTGTTGTAAAGGCCTGACACTTTTAGTTTGCCAATAGCCCTGCCAGACTATGAATAATGGTGAAATGTGGTTTATGTGGGTTTTTTCGGAAAGGTTTTGCACATGTCAGTATTCTACATTATAGGTTGCTGAAAAATGAAAATGCAGTTGTTATGTGCTGACTATGCACATGATTTCAAGTTAATAAAATAACTTAAAGTTCAGGGGGATACTTATGTAAATTTTGACTGTATACCTTTGAAAATGGTTGAGCTTCTTATATCAAGTTTTGGTTTTTTGGGCATTTGTAGATATAATGTCTGTGTGATTCTGTTACAGATTTTTTATGTTACTGATTTGGGAGTGATGTTTGTCTGTTTATGCCAGTTTGTTACAGGCTTCAAATAAATCTTATTTGATAGCAATTTTCAATGTTTATAACTGTATTTGATTGTGATGAACAGCTTGTGCTACCAGTCTGTCTTTAATAGTTACAAGGTTGGTTGTCAGTTCTGTGTTGGTGAGATGTATTTTTACTACTTGGCCTATCTGTTTAACTTCTTGATTTCTGTCTTAAATGCTTCCATGCAACATGTGACTTTTTAAAGCAGACTTTTTAAAAGTATGCTGATCTCTCAAAAGTCTGTGAAGCTTTTCATTAAAAAAAGTTGGCATACTACTTGTAGCAGCAATTGTAAAATAATTTAAGGGGAAAAAGGACTTCTTAGCCCTTTGACTTTGCTCTAGTCTCTGTGAAACTGTTGTATTGAGTGTCTTTTCTCAAAATGAAATGGGTTTTATTCATATAAATATCAAGTGGATTTTCAAAATCTGATAATTTAAGAAAATAAATTATCCTGCATTTCCTGATAGCTCTTCAGAATTTGTTTCAGGGCAGCTTCTTGTTCTAGGCTCTGCATTTTGCATATAGAGGTCCCATTGCAGATGGCAGACAAAAATGTTTATCAGAAAATAACTCTTTTATATGTCTGTCAATTTGTCAGTAGGTGTATGGGCTTTTATAGAAACTTGCTCATTTGGATCATTTTATAACATATATACATTACTACAGTAAATAGCTTTTTAGCTTATCTTTTATAGACACCAGAGAAGAGATCAGAAAACTGTAGATTTAAAGCCAAACTTGGTTATGATAGCCCAGTTAATTAGTGCTTAGTTAATGTGACCCACTGAGAAAATAGTTGGGTGTGGCTGTGCTGTACAAAAGATTGTGGTGGTAGGGGAGCTGGAAAGCTCTGAATTCTGTGATTTGGTGAAATGCTATCCAAACTTAGATGTTCAGGTCAGGAAGAGTCCTTGTCTGCGTTGATTAAGTGCCTCATGAACTAAAACCTAACAAGATCTGCATGTGTTATACACATATGAACTCCTGCAAGAAATGTTTATTCTTAAATAGTATGTTAAATCTTTTCTTGTGTATTACTGTGGTGCTGCTGAAGTGATTTGGCTTATGCAAGATGGTGCTTTATAAACTCCCCAACTGTCTTGGCTGACAGATACATCATCAGGAGTCTGTTTTCATTTTTTTGAGTACAGCTTTATGCGTATCTCGTGATGAAGTACTTTTAAGTCATTTGTCACTCAACCTATTCTGCTGCAACAACAGTGCTATCTACTATTCACCCTGAAAACTAGGAAAGCTTGGTTTTTTCCTTTCATTTGCAGGCAGTAGTGTAGAAATAGTTTCTATTACAATATTAAGTGTACTACTGGTAATTTTCTGCTCTACTGTACAATTGGGAAGTCCTCTGCTCTTGGGTTGGTGAAATGTGTCTACACAGAGACGAACTGATTTTGTCACAGGGTTGGGGGACAGGACATTTTTTCATTTCCCTCATTGCTTCAGATCACTCTCTCACCTAAAAGTTGGACAGACGGATATAGGATTCCTTTGTTTTCCAAATGTTTCTGTCTCTGTTCTGTTCCAAGGTGCTGTTTCTTTCTCCTCAGGCTATATTTTTTCCTTAAATAAAACCCAACAAATATATTAATCAAAGATCTATCTTCTCTCATAGAACTTAATCTTTGTACTGGATAGGGATAGTGTCCAGAGGCTGAGCCTCCCAAAATGTAGCCTTGCTTAACTGAACTGGGACTGGTGCATTAGGTTATGTGTAAGCAAGTGGGGATTGAAAAAGGCTGGTTTATTAAATTCCTCATACAGTGATCACCTGTTTGAATGAATGGTAGTTATGGACTGCATTACAGGAGTATGTGGGAGGGGCACGTACATGGATTAAATGACTACATGGGTATGTAGAGTTATTTCTTCTCTGTAAGAACAGCCACACAGTGAAACAAACTTTACATGGGGTGAGTTGAGCACATAAAACTTAGTTATCTGTCAGGAATTATTATATGTCAGTAATACAGCTTTTAGTGTGTAGCTTTTAGTGTGTAGGCAAAGCTACTGCATTGCTCTGATGAGGTGTAGGTTCTTACTTGCATTGGGTATAGTTTTAAAGTAGGACTTGAATTACTTCTGTAGACATTCAATGATTTTACTTGTATCTTAGATTACTCGTCTCATTTAAGAAACTTTTAGGCAAGGCATCCTGATTGTTCTCCTATTTCTCTTGCAAGGCTGTGGAATCTCATCTAATATGGATGGTTTCTGGCCTGAAAAAACAATCCTAAGAGCGTGCTGCTTAGAGCTATAATAAGCACTAAGTCTTGCATCACTTGCTACTATTTGCAGGAGAGTGATTTAAGGAAAACACAATTAGCATGAGATTAGTCTGAGACGGATGTCTTAAACAAAACTAGTGTTCTGTCCATGGCTTCTCTGTCTTGGCTTTCTTTTGGTCATTTCATGGAACTCTGATTGAGTGGGCTGATTGGGTGGTTGGTTTTTTTGGTTTGTCTGTTTGTGCATTTTTTGTTTGATTTGGGGGTTTTGGATGTTTTTTACACTTGAATTTGTGCATGTTTGGCTATGGGTAGAGTAAGCAAAGAAGATAGTTAATGGATGAGAGGTAGTATAGAGCTAGAATTTTTCATGTGATATCCAACCTCTCCATTAGATAGATACCCTGGAAAATACAGTAATTTGAAGTCCTTTGAATAAAAGCTACCCATCGGGACTGATAAGAGGAAATTAAGGACTATTACAGAGGCTATTACATATCTGCATCAATTAATGAGGTCAAAAGGATTTTTAAAGCCCCTGAAACAGCAGTTTAGAAGTGATAGCTGAACTAGGAGTCTTTGGATAAACTTCAGACTGTTTTCTATTTGAATATGAACTGAAGTAGAAGAGGGTCCACAGTGACTTATAGTAAATCAGTGCAAATACTGCCTTATCCTGTTGAAGAGAGTGTAGCTGTACACTGTGAAAAGACTGATCAAGGAAATGACTACTTAGATGTTGCTCAGTCAAGAAAGGAGGAAGAGCTGCTTTATATAGAAACCTAACCCTGCACTTACTGTTTGCATATCTTCTTGGCTCAAAGCTTCTCTTTTGATAGGAGTCAATGTCCTTTTGTCAACTAAACTGCTAAGCAGTTGTTCTGTATGTCATGAAGTCACTCAGATATGAGCTTCCAGTAAGCTTTCAGTTCTTTTGTTCAAAGATCTGGTCTTAAGTTAGACCTTATTACCTAGTTACTCCTCAAATTCTGGTAGTGTTTTTCTTAACTTGTGGTGTCTAGTGAGATGCTCATCATGGCTGCTTTTTTTTTTTTTAATAAAATCATTAAACTTTCATTAAATTGCTACAATTTAATACATCTGTATTTGGAAGCTCTGTTTGTGCTCTTATTTTCCTTCTCTTATGAGGACAAAGAGTTAATGGATTAGTGGATTACAGTAAAGCCTGTGACTCCCTGCTGTTTCACAAGAAGTGTTGTTACAGGGACAAATCTCCAGCAGCATACTGGAGGAAGGAATCAGTTCTGTGGACAGTAGTACTCTTACTGGGCAGAATATTAGAAAATGCACTCTACAGAGTTCCTAAATATGATCAGTAGATCACTGATCTCTTTCTTTGGGTATCTAGTTGCAGCAGGGTGTCCAGAGACACAACAATCTTCAACTGCCTTTGTGCCATTCATGATCTTTAACATGACAGCCAGGCATTTTTTTCTTCTGATCAAACAGAAAGGACAGCACTCATATTTTCATTCATAACAGGGTGTTAATATATTACTAAACGAAAAGCTTCTTGTTCTGTAGCCTTGAACAGGTCAATTTGTGAAGAAAAGTGAAGCTATAGTAACACTTTGTAAAGGTACAGTATTTTCTAGTAATCCCATTGGATTAGTTGTGCAGTGAGTTCGTAAACAATAGCACCTGCGTATTCAGGTGGAGCTGGAACTTGTACCTCTCTTGTAGTACTCTGGATAGTTTAACCAAATGAAGAAATTTATGCAGATGCTCATAATGTGAGGGCAGGCATACAGCAAAGAGATCACTGCAATATATTGCTGTACAACCTGCCCGCCTTTCTTTTAGCTGTCTCCCCTGCTCTGCCAAAGAGCCAGTTGAGAGATTGGGAGAGCTGGAGGATGGATTTGGTGTTTTACTTCATGAAGATCCTAATCTGCATAGCAAATGGCTAATCTATACTCTAGAGCTGTAACATGAATATCTATCCTGCTGGCAGGTAAAAGTAGGGGTTAAATTTACTGATATGGGATATAAGTACTATAAAAGCTTTTCCACAAAGGGAAGAATGGAAGCACTGATTACTTTTACTGAATATTTTTCTGTACAATATTTCTACCATTTTTACTGTAGAGACTCTAGTGTTTGGTTTGATTTTTCCCTGTATTTCTACCAGTTTCTTTCTTTGTTCCCTGACAGCAGTGTTCAAGAATGCAGTGTAGTCAGCATCATGCTTGCAGCCTATTTTATCAAGAGGAAAGGCAAGTGAATAATTTGAGTGCTTTATGCCAGCTGAAGTGTGTTTGGATGGTGAACATGGTGAACTTGCTTTATACGTGGTCATGTTTTCTGCTGCCATTATCACTTGTAGTAAAGCTGGTATGACTTACCCTTTGGATAAACCAATCTTGCCTTTCAGTGTTTGGCTCACTAATTGACCTGCAGCAATACATGGTGGTAGCAGGAATGTGTATGCCAGGAAGAGAGCAGAGCTTAGGAACAGCCTGTAATTGTCTCTTTAGAAGTATAGCCTTGAGTCAAACTGATTTTGAAACTGTATCAACACTTTGCTGAAGGGAAGCTAGTAGCAGTTTGGCGATGGTGTCTCACCTGCTGAACGGATCAACCAGCTTGGATGCTCCTAATGTAGAAGCTAACGAAAACATAACAAACCTAAAAAAAATCTTATGAACAGTCATGTTATATTAGACTTATGGTAGTGCCACAGGTAGTCACTGACACTGGCCTTCAAAAAGTATGACAGGATTGTGGCAAGCTTTTGTGCTAATATAGCCTCCTACCCAACATGCTTTATAGTTGTTCATGCCAATAATGGCACATCTATAATCATGGTATTGTCAGATGGCTACAGGGCAGGTAAGGCTAAGAGGTAACATGGTGTAGCAGTTCTGGCCTGTACGTAAATTCAGAACAAATGGAGCCCACAAATGAATGGGATCAATTACACTGGCAGCTGGTCATAAGCAGATTTGAGCCAGATGAGTACTGGAAGCATTTTAACTTTTGTAAAGTGATTTATTTATTTGTTGCTTTAAATGTGGTCAATATGCGTATATCTCAAGACCTTGCCTGCAGAAATCTACTGTGCTCAGTGTTTGTGTAGGTGCTGAAAGAAAAAGTGCCCTCTGTTCCTTTGGGAAATAAATGTGTAGACTTGGTCAGAAATATATCAGATTATGAGTGGTTTGTATGAAAGTTAAGAACTAGTAGCAGTTCTAGTTAGCACGGATGCTCTCTGTGCCTCAAACTTGGCTTAGACAGGCTGCAGTTAGTATAGCAACAAGTTAATCCTGATGGAGCAGGTCGCTATCTAAGTGAGCCACAAGCAGCCTACTAATTCTAACCTTGAAGTACTTGCTTAATCTTACAGCCCTGCTGCCAGGTTAGTATTAAGGTATGTCAGATGTTCTTTTCAAATGAATGGACTCGACAAACTCCTGTAACTTCTGTTTTCTCCTTCTTCACATTGTAATGCAGAAGCCCCGAACTGAGGTATGGAGGTGTTATTTATACAGTACTGAAATGCTGACTGTAGCTTGGATTACTAGCAGATACAAGAATAGTAGGTGGTTCTCTGACAAGCTGCTTGACTTTTGATGTTCCCTACTCTAACTTTGTTAAACAAGATGGTAATTAAAGATAATAGTGCTCTGCAGACTAAATTTACCTTGCCTAATGAAGGCAGTAGGCAGCAGGCAGCATGGTGGAGTCTGAAGCCTGACGAACTGCCAAGTATGAAGTAATTGCTCATAAACACCTTGGACCATGTCGTGGCTGGGTATTTGTGTGTGCTTCTGTACTCACTTGGGAAAGACTAGCAGCACTCATGGACCAGGGCTGTAAGGGGATAAACAGTATGTGTCTTCTTGGCAAAATAACAAGCCAAAGCTGACTGGCTTGCATTCACCTCTTTAAATAACTTGTTATAGATATTTAATCTTAGTCTTGTTAAGCTGATAGAAGTCTGAATAAGTGAAAGTGAGAAGGAAGTGTCCTGAACTCATACAGAATATAATCTTCTTGTGCTCTGGCTTAAATACTGTCCTACCCATCGGTCTCTATACATTGGCATGACCTTTATAAAAGCCTCTCCAAGTTGAAGGACATGGCTGCAGAACATTTTGCTGGTATACATCTCTGATAATTTCATGACACTGGGAGCTGTATAACAGCCTGGAAGTGTGGCAGAGCAATTGCTGAGTTCTCGAGCTCTGAAGTGTAAATCTCTCTGAAATGTAAATCTGTAGCATAGCATTCCTTCAGCAGTCATCAGTAGTAGTCCATCTTCCTTTTTCACTGTCCTTAAGGCTACTTAAATGTTTCTAGTGATGGTAAAAATAAAATACATGTGCAGAAATTATTCAGTAAGTGATGGCTGAGTAATGTGATGAAAACTCAATCACATTTTCTTTAACAGTGCCCTCCCTCCCCCACTTAGTGGGACAGAAGATCTAGCTAAAAATTGGTCCTTGGCTTATAATACTTTAGTTTTCTTTTTTCCTGTACAGCTGAAGCTACCTGCCACTGTGAGGTTGTGTTTTGCTTTGTCATCCTTTAATGTAAGCAATCAATCAAATTTGAATAAGGTTACCCTGCAATATAACCACTGGAGTTGAGGAAATTTTGTTTTAAATACTTCAGCCTGGTTTTAACTCATGAGTTATCCTAAGCATTATGTGATTGTCCTCAGTGACATTTAACACTCGGTGTGCTGGTGCTATTTCTAAAACTGCAGTTTTAGGCATGTATAGACTGTAATTAGTAATATGGCAACAACTTAATTGTTCAAGGTGATATCAGATGGAATTAAACTTTTATCATCAGCTAGTTGCTATGCTATTTATGCTTGGTCAAGCTCTGGATAAGATCATACATTGCCTTCAAAATAGAACAGCCTGAAGGAATTATTTGAAACAGGCTCTTTATTGTTTAATATGGGTGCTCCTGTCATCTCACTGCTACAGCATGGGGGTGGGATTTTCATGTTTGTGTTGCTGAGGCTGTGGACTATTTCCACCAAAGGTGCTGACTTCACAAATTCCTGAAGTATTTTAGTCAGACTTTGCTTGATGCTCTGTTGCTGCTTAGGACAAAAAGAACCCAGTTTCCAGCAGTAACTGGTAATATGTGAGCATAAGAGGTAGATAATGTTGCTTTGAAAGGTTTGCTGAGAGGTTTTGGTGAAAGAAAAAAAGACGGCCTTCATTTTATCTTAGGATAAGAAAAGCTGGTTGATCTGTATTTTTGTTCCCCTTTCCTCACCCCATTTTTAACATCAGTGATTATTGCCACACTAGTTGAAGTTAGGGAAGCAATTGCTAATAATTCAAAGTAAATACTGCAATTCACTTTTGTTACAAACATAAGCTAAAGATATAGAGCAAGGACATAGCTTTCAATCCCACTTGGGCTAGCAATATCCCAGACTGAGGTCTATATTCTCTGCCCTGTTAATCTAAATGAAGTACAAAACCTCCACACTCAGTGATAATGTCGTAATGAGCTCTTCCCGTGGTAGAAGGGAAAATAAATTAATAGCTTTAGAAATTAAAGTTTTCAGCAGGAGCAGATGAATAGCTGAAAACAAAGTGTTTTCAAGTCTTTAAAAAGAAATAGGTTACAAAATTGGAGTATTGTTTGTTTACATAAACAGTTTCACCCTTTTGGTGTGTTAATGTGACCCTCTGTTGTCAGCGTGGACTCAGAAGCAAAGGGCTTGCTTCAGTCTAGTAATGAACTCCTAATGCTGGCAAGCGCCTTAGAAGTGAACACTTGAGTATCTGCTGTGTGCACAGGACAAATAATGTAATCCAATTAAGACAAATCTAAAATCTATAATAGACGCTTCGGGTCTTAGATTGTATGAGCTGCTGCTCATTTATACAATAAATAGTGTTCCTGCTTTAAATCCAGCGTACTTTAGCTTGGCGAGGTAAATTAGAACTAAATTTATAATGTGTTGCATGATGTATTAGTGAAAACTAGTTAAACTTTGTGAGTCCAACAGATGCATCTTATAAACTGAGGGAAGTATACTGTGATTCTAGAAGTTAATTGGAATTTCTAGATCAAATTAAAACTGTTGACATTATCTTCTGCTTTATCTGAAAATCAAGGTGAATACAGATAGCAACTACAATTTATGTGTCAGAACAGGTATTGTGAATTCTTGAGCTCTGAAAATGCTTAACTTCTTAAAACCATTAAGTGGGCAAGTAGGTACAAGTAAGTAGTTTTTCAGGGTTGGATATGGTGGAAGTTGTGGGCTGTTTTTTGCCCCATGGAGTACCTGACAAGGTACCCTGCACTTCAGTCTTTTAAGCAGTGGTCCTTATAAAACACTGTTGTAGAATGGAAAAATTAAATTTTAAGCAAGTATGTAGGATCTGTAGGTATTTTGTTAAAATGACAAAGCAAACTGAAGTAGTTGCTTGTATTTTGGGCCTAATGTTTTTGTTTGTACAGCATGCCGGTCTTGCTATGTGTCTATACTCCTGTGGCTGTTATTACAGGCATATTATAAACCAGTTTTCTACATCTCATGCAAGAGTTGATTTCAGAAGTGCATAACTTCAGTATATTTTTTTTGAGTCTAAATCAAGAAATTACAAAGTCTGGATTCATTTGTACTTGGCAAGGGATTCCCTTATACTTTAAGTACTTTGCTATTAACCTATCCTAAGGCACTTGTTTCCTTGAGTTGCTTAATCACCTTTCATCGGGCCTGCTGTCAGATCATCTTTGGAATCATAAAGGGAAGATTAACATTCATAGTGTGACGCAGGAGTTTGGGCATGCAAATGTAGTGGATGTTTAATTGTTGTGAGTTGTTTATGTGGAAGAAAGTTATGAGAGTGGAGTTGCTTTGGATGCTGGTCATGATCCGCTCTTCAAACCTCACCACATAACCTGCTTGCACTGACTTGGCTGTAATTTTGATTGCAGTGGTCGGAGGGGAAGGTGTGGTGTGAAAGCAGGGCATGTGATCCCCACTGCTCATAAGGTTGGACCTTAGGGATAGGAACTTTTATTCTTAACCTTGTAGCCAAATACATGTGATGAAGAGGGAAGGAAGCTGTCATTTTCTGCTGCAAGTTGATGTTTTGAAACTGCTTGAAACTTTTGGAAAATGGACAAAGTTTTAGACTTCTTGAAAGTTTGAGTAGGTACAGGTGTGAATTTACAACAGAACTAAATGGCCAGTTCTGCATTGCTGAAGTGCACTTGGTTTGCTTCCCTCAAATGTCAAGCAACTGAGTATAATGCCCGAGTTGGCTGTTTTACCCTTCTATGCTCATTCATGTAGGAGATAGTGGACCCAGACCTCTGTATAATCTCAGTCACCAGAAACTTAAATGCTAGAGTAGTAAACTACTTTGGTTTTGACAATGCCAATATTACTTGAATAAGTTTGAATTATCAAAATTTAGGGTGCAGCTATTTCTCTGAATATCTAACTTGACTTGGCACTATAAATCCCAATACCTATTCTTGGAATCAAAAGATGGTATGAAATATTGATGGTCCTGAGAAGCATAAGCTTGTAAAGTCACCTAATAAAATGTGGATTTTAAATATTTTTGGTTTTCAAATTATTTTCATGAGGTATATTGAAAGTCTGAATTTATGTGTGTATCCTATCTGTGTGAGGTCTTTTGAGTCTTTGGGCTACTTTACTGCTTTTCCTCTTCGGTCTGTTAAGAATGTTTTTAAAGCTCTTGAACTGAATGACCATTCAATAGAGAAACAGTAAATTGGCTTGTCCTTATTAGGTGAGGCATAACACAAGCTGGTTGTTTATAGGATAGTGCTTAAAAGACTATTTCCTTCAGAGCACTGTCAACTTAATCACATTGGAAGTAAAATTCATTTTTCTCTTGGCAGTTTCAGGAATAGAAAAACTGAAGCGTGTGTGAAAGTCAGTAGCAAAGGCATCTCAGGTTATATGCAAATGATACTGTCTAAAGTCTGCAAAGCTTCTTGAAACAGGGAGGTCCTTAGAGCTTCTCGAATTCCCCTTTAAAGTGATACTTAAGTTACCTTTGTTTGCCTCTAGTTCCAGTACTGAAAAGGGAGGGTGACAATTCTCCTGACGTTTGTATGTTCACACAGCATGGTTAGGTGAAAAGAAGGTTAGTATGGCATAAGGCTGTCCACAGCACAGGGTCCTGATATGTGTTCTTTTTGTTTCAGGCAAGAGTAAAGAAGCGGAGATAAAGAGGATAAACAAAGAACTAGCAAACATTCGGTCGAAATTTAAAGGTAAGTGACTTGATCATACTAAACAATACATATTTCCATATGACATTCTTCTAGATGGTTTTGTTTTTACGTGTTTTGGACTTTTTTTGTCAACTGCAGACTCAAGGAAAATGCTAGAGCAGTTAGTTAGAATAACTGTTGTTGAAAATGTTCTCTTAACTATAGAACATTCTGACAGTCCTGTGATTCTTGTCTATAACAAAAGCAAACACCCTCCTATATCAAATAATTGGGCTACTGTTCACAAACTGTTTCTAATACTTTGCCTCCCAACTGTGTGACTACTTGGCCTGTTTGCTTCCAGAAGGCTGTGAGGATGTGAATAGTTTGAAGATACATGGGTGGATGTAATTACTTCCAGTAAACCAGAATTTGTTTAAACTTCTCTTCCTTCCCCTGTTGTCCGCCCCAACCCCTTTATGGAAGTAATGGGTTTGGCTGCCTTCTAGCAGAATTGAGATTAAAATATGTAGTTGATCAATCTATCCATCTTGACCACAAGCAACAGCTGTAGAAATTATTCACATGAAACAAAGGATATGCAGTAACTAACTCCAAGAGGCAGCAATTCACTTTTAAACAGTACAAGGTAAAACTCATCTTGTAGCTGTGTTCAGGTTCTGTGTGTGTGGATTCAAATTTTAAAGATTCTGAGGGGTAGTTGGGATGCTTTTAGTGAATTCTAGTTAGCAGTAGTGGTTGTGGCAAGTTCTATTGAAATACGAGGCTATGTGTGTAGTTAGATGAGGCATATCAGCATGGAGGTCATATATGAGGCTTCAGAATTGTTGTATTTATATTAAAGTCATTTACCTTAGGTAGCTATTCTGACTTACACTAGCGTATCTATTTGGAGTACTCCATGCGTTAACAAATAACTTTGTTGAGCTTCATGTGATCTGTTGCTGCATTTTAAGTGGTATGTCACTTAAAGGCATATGAAGACCTGCAAAAGCACAAGTGTCAACAACAACTTGGAAGGGAAAAGTTAACCACAGTGCAAGATACTCAAGAAAAGTTAAGAAATTCTTCTGGGTGCCTCCGTGCTAACATTTTTCTCTTAGAAATTTCAGCCTGCTTTATGCAGATTGGTGATGTCAGTCACAGGGTAACTAATGAAATTGCAACAGCAGTTTTTCTAGATTAAATAAGAAAATGAGATTTCATTTAGCTGTCTCCTTTTGCTCTCACATTGTTTTTAAATTTCTATTTATTGCAAAGCTTTCATTTAACACTGACATTGGTCTGGTACTTCTCTACTGAGAAGTAACAGACTTTGCACAGTCTGTTCTACAGACTTATTTTTCATCACCTATTCTAAGTCTGAAATTTTTTTGTCCATTTTCCAGTGACAATAACCACTGTGTCTGTTTACCATTAACCAGTAGATACTGCCTTCACATACCAAGTATGCATGCACACTGAGCAGCTAGCGTGTAGTTCAAGGGTCTACTAGGGACCTGCATAAAGAGTAACAGCTGCTTTTTAAAATTTTAGTTATATGATCAAAGTGGACCATCTTATTGCCTAGTAAATTTAAGTATAAAGTTATAACTTAAATAAAGCAGTTTAATCTCTGGGCAAAATCTATACTAGACAAATTAGGGATATTTTTCAGATAAAGAGGCTGAGTTTAATTAAAAATTGTTTAGAAAATTTCTGTATCTTAAGAAGTTAATCAAAGTTTCATGTTACTTTATCTTTCAACTAATTTCATTAAGTTGATTAATCTGGAAGATAATGCACAAAGACTGCTTGTTTCCTCTTTGTCTTTGTAAAACTACTTGTTGTCAGGTAGTAGTATTATTGGTTATCAGCTGTTGCTGAAATTCATTTCAGCACCTAAATTCTGTACTTAATTGTTCAGACAGGACAGGTTTTTCTAGAAAGGTGTATTAACAGTTACTCCACCTATGCCCTTGCATCATCAAGAACAGCTAGAGGTTAATGCCTGGCTGGAAACCTTGCTGCAGTCACGCTAACACAGAAATCTAGTTGTTTCAGTGACTTACAAAAGGTGATGTAGCCTGATGTTATCTTGATTTGGTTAACAGGCAAGATTTAGTTGGAAAAACCTGACAAATTTTCGCTAATGAAACTGGAAACTTTCATCAGGTTAAGTTTTCAGTTAATAGTGAAGGCCTGAAAATTTCAAAAGACATAAAAAAAGAAAGTTTCTGAAGCTCGTTTTGCTGCCTACTGTATGTTCAAGTGTGCTTGAACCATGAAGGAGGTCTGTCAGACCTGCTCACTTCAAGGCTAGGGTTAAACCTGCCATTGTAAAGGAACGCAATAAGGAATTGCAGACAAATTTCTAGTGGTTCAGGCTAAGTACTGACTTGCAGGGTAGTCCAGTTTTTAGTGTTTGACTGTGATCAAATCTATTAAATAATCCTCTTTAGATAAGAGCAGTTAGTTAGATCTCACTTGCTGCCCTACTTCTCATGTTTGCACCTGATGTGAAAAGCTTTAATCTACAAACTGAAATAGGGAAGCTGTACTGAAACCTCTAATCCATGTGAAAGCTAAGCATTCTAGAAAAAAATGATTGCATGTTTTGAGTAATACAAGGTAGCCTCTATTTGGGCCCCTCTGCACCCTCTAACATGCATACTTCTCTGAACTTTCGAGTGGTGAAAACAGTGAACCTATGAATTGTTTGGGTACCACAGCAATCAGTGCAGCCCTTAAAATTAATGCTAATTATGGTTGTGCCATTCAAGTGCATTTACTGGTAAAGTGCAGTAAATCCTATATGGGGATTACAGAATGAACACTGACACACAATTCAGGGGTTTGTCAAGGTCCATCATCCTGAGTCTTGCCCTGTGAAGAGCCTGAATGTGCATTCAGAAGGTTGCTAACGTCACTTCTGGCGAAAGGCTGCCTTACACATGGTAGAGCTAGTTTTCACCGTTCTTTTCTTTGAGTGTCTTTACAAAAGCACCAGAATAAGCCACTGTTTTACTAGCTTTAAGAAAGCTTGGCAGTAATGAATCTGTAAGTGAACTGAATTCTGTCAGAATAGCGTTTTCTGGTTAACATAGATAGTTTGATAGCTGTGTTGTATCACTGAGTGGTTAAAGAGTTCCTGATGGCGCAGTTCATAAAACCTTTCCAATTCTTGTTCTCAGTTTTGCAAAGTATTCTGTGGCTTAAGTACAAAAACAGAAGTATGTTAACAGTAAATTCTTCTCTGCTTACTTGTGAAGCAAGGGAGAAATGATCATAGGATTCTCTGGCTGTGTAGAACCATGAATCAAGCTATGATTAGAGAATGGAGGTTCTTTCGCAAAGTAATGTGATAACTTTAGCCTATGTACCTGATGCAGCATCCTTTAAGAGGTATTTAAATAGTTCTGAATAAATACCAGTTACAAGTGTGTTCAGTAGCTTGAGGGAAAGATGACTAAGTCTTCCTGTAGCTGATCTTCATTAGGGTTACTTTATTACTAAATCTCTGTGGATTTTGGGTGGAAAATCGTACTTAACTGAAGACAATAACTTGATGTACCCTGAACAAAAATATAAATGTCACAATTTGGAAGAAGCTGAGTTTAGACAACTTGTGTAACTGCTTGAGGCCTTGAGAGTGTGAGGAGCTGATAGCTGTGTATATTTCTGCTGCAGAAGTCCCACATGGACCCATGGTTGTTCCTTACAGAAGGGCTGTATAAAAATAAAGAGACCTTCATATGTGTTTTATTCTTGGTTTAAGTGGAGGTCATTCAGATTAACCCAGTTTCTTAGCTCTGACTTTTAAAAATATTTTAAAATTGTTTGGATTAAGACAAATGTGGAACTTTATTTGGCAAGGGACTACATCTTATTATGGTGTCCTGGGTTACTGGCCCTACCTGGCCAAAGATGCAGCTCTTGGACTGGCTACATTGTTGTAACCAGGGAAAGGTCGGAGTACGAAGCGAGGCCTTCTGACGCAGTTCTTCTCTGACATTAGCATAGGAGAATGGTATCCCTCCGGATCTCTGCGTGCTTCAGCACACTCTGTTGCAATATCTGGACCCCTGTCTCATGTAACTTGCAGGATATATTCCTATACTATTACAGACAAAGGCTGAGTATTTATCCTTTTTTTCAATCATGCAAGTAGCTGTCAAGCCTGTTACCTGCCTTATGTTTGGGTAACTTGCTGTTTAAAATATCCTTGTATTTAACAGGCTGGGATAAGACTATACCTCTCTGGAAAAGCAGTATTTTTCTTGAGCTGATGGAACATATGCCATAGCTTTGGATTCTGATCTAGCTTCTGAGTGCCAAGCTCAGCAGGAATTTAGGATCTCTGTACTTAAGGTGACTTGTCTCTTTGTTGAAGCATGAGGAAGCTCCATTGCTGAGGTCAGTGTGTCCTAGACGGTTGCTCTAAATGCTTCTGCATTAACTGAGATAAGAAGAATGTAGTAGAGAGAAACTACACTAGTGTGATAAAGTGGAAGTTGTAGGAATTAAACGTGAGGAGGAGAAATGCCGTTCTTTTTGTTTTACGTGTTCAGACTGTAAGCTGAATTGCTCCCATGCTTGAGCTGAATGGAATTCTGATTGTCAGTGTAGTAATTGCTTTATGAGTGAAAAAATGTCCAGTTTATTAAATTGTATCACTTTGCTCTCTCAGACCAGAATTTGTGTATTTATGAAACTGTCCACAAATCTATAAGCCGTCAAAAGAACTTTGTTCTCTGCTTGATTCAGACTTGTTCTTTAGAAATTAGTTTTGTTCTGATTGCTTAAATAAGGTTTGTGTTCCAAGAGTGGCTCTGCATTTCAGACATGCTAGTGTATCTTCGTTTTGGCTTGTGCAGAAGTGCCCCCATGTCAGTTCTTAATCTCTGGGTTTTGGTTGTTTTTTTGTTACTTCAACTGACTTGTTTTTCCATATTCAAGCAAGTCTTCTCTATTGTCCCAAAATCTATGGTAACCCTTTGGAGGAAGTTAAGATTAGCCTCTAAATTCCTGTTTTGAACAGAAGCTGCATAACCGTAAATTGCTTTTCTGACAGACTGTGAAAGCCTAGTCTTTATATTTAAGATGGGTTTGGTAAATTTCAGTGTCTTCTGATCATCTAAGAGATGTATGAAGGCAATCAGACAGTAAAATAGTCGTGTCTTCACTGACAAACTGAATTGTCGAAAGTAAAATCAGGATTCAAATACAACCTGAGTTACAAGGCTGCACTAGTAATACTCTTTTCTGGTGGTAGTAGCATGGTAACTAGATACTAGTTTATGAATTTGCATGGATTGTCTGCCACAATACTCAATATTCGAAATAAAGGGCTTGGACTGTCACTCCTGTGAAGTACAGATCTTGTCTCAAAGTGGAGCTACATTCATAAAAAGCAAATTCACCTTTCTTAGCCTCTAAGCCAGTGGTGGCTTTCTGGCACAGTATATGGCTGGATTGCTGCCCACTGCAGGAACAGAGGTCAGTGTCAGCCTAGGAAGGAAGCACACCAAATGCAAAGAAACAATTAACAGTGTTGTCCATTCTGTTTTGCACAAGCCATTGCTGTGGTTTTAAAAGCTAAGTTTTTAAGGCAGCAATCAGCCATCTGAAAGCTGGTGAGACTTGCCTTGTCAGGCTTCCTTATCTTCTACCCCCCAGCAAACATCCCAAGGACTAAACTGCTTTCTTGACCTCTCTGGCTGGTAGCAGGCTCAGTAACTGTGCACCAGGCTGGTTTTTAAGTATACTGAGTTAGATTCAAAAGAAGGTGCTCTGTTTTAACTGATGGTTCAAATTAGAGATGGAAGATGGTGCCTGGGAAATGCTGTTGTGCCTTTTTTCTTCCTTTTTGGAAGGCTATGTGGAAGATAAGTAAGAGCAATGAAAACCAAAACTACTGTGTTAAAATGCTAGGGAGGTGATGCACAGAAATGTGAAAGTAGTAATTATTTATTAATAGTATGATTTGTTGATCAGCTGTTAGTAATCTCTTTCTTAGAAAAATGACTTAAACTTTTCAGGGAAAGCAAGCAGCCTTTGAAATGCCCACTGTGCTCAAAACCTGCTGATGTGTGTTGTGAATCCTTCCTGTTTCTGCTTACTTGATTTGCAGTACTTGCAAATATTCCTGAAAGCATTTGAAAATGAGCTGAGTTAAAAGAAATTATTGTGTTTTGCAGTAAAGATAACAGAACATGTAACATTTCCTTCTGCCCTTGTTCGGATGTTTGCTTGGGGCTGGGGGAAGCTGTACTGTTTTAGCACATACTTAGGCAATGAGGCTTGTTATTAATGTTTAAAATAGAACCTTTATAACTCTTTGTATATGCTACACAGGAGGGAGAGGAATAGTTAACATTTCAATAAAAATCTGAGTCACAGACTTCTTCAAAACACAGTTGGAGTTAGACAACTCCTGAGATCTTTGCATTGTTTTCTTTTCCAAGTTGCTCAGGTAATTGAATAATAAAATCTAAAAAGCCTCTAAAAAGAGGCAATACTCTGTTACTACTGGGTATGAATAACACTTTAAAGAAGAATTCTAGTAATTATTTACCTTAGTTTATAAGCTTGCCTGTTATTAAGAACTGTCACATTGCCTTCAGTTCTGTATACAAGGGACAGAGGATTTTGAAAGCAGTCATAGTACTCTTTTTTTTTCCTGTCTTCAGAAAAGATGTTTCAGGTACTGATTTTACAATACTTTTCTTTCAGACCACATGGTGAAGGAAGCTGCTTCTTAATTGGGTGGTGCTGTGTTTTGAATTTAATTGCATGGCATAACTTCCATCAAAAATTCCTCAAATACCCCATGATCAACGACCTTACTAATCTGGGCTCTTAAAATACTGGTATCTTGGAAGGATATAATACTTCAAATAGCTGGGTCCTAAACTTAAAAAAAGGAATTTCCAAACCATGACAAATAGTTTGTTGTGAAAGTTGATGTGGTTCAGAGTATACTTACTACCATTTGCTGATATTCTTTATTAAGCAATTGGGTTGCAGTATTCTGTACTCCCTCTTCCCTTCTGGTCTCACAAAGTCAACACCAAGTCATTTAAAAAGATAAGAGATTAGATTTTATACTTGTGACTTTTGTATATTGCTGATGGATTGTACACTACCAGGCAGCTACAGTTCAACCTCTTGGCCTGCTGGGAACTCAGCCTTGGATTCTAGTTATGGTGTTTTTGCTTCTGGTGAAGTTCACATAAAAGTTACTTTCTAAAGCTCTTTGGTGTATTTATATCTTGGAGAAGAAATTAATGGTATTAATGCTAATACTGTAGTAAGTCTTCAATTACGTAGATCTTGGCCATTCTTGTCATGATTTGGAGTGTTTTTTTCTTGCTAGGTAATATAAAGCCCCACTGGTTTATTCACTGGTTATTTCTTTTCCTTCAGGATCTCATGTAGATGACCAATTAAAATCAAATCTTAAGAGTTTCGACGAACTCTTCTTAAAGAGCCGAAAAAATGTTAGAAAACTAAAGCTTTCACTCTGCATTTTCATGTGGATTTTTGTTTGGCTTGTTTGTTTTTTTCCCTAGCCTCTCCTAAGGAAAGGTATCTTTGATCCTCATCTCCCTATTGTGATGGCATAGGAAAAAGCTTCTGCTCTTGAGTGCCATTTTATTGGGAAAATAGCATAGCAGGAAGTATTTCTCTTAGAAATACAGAATACTTTACTGCTTAAGCCAATTTGAAGGCCACAGCAGATAAGCAGACATGGTTGAATATCTACTCTTTCCTCTGGCCATATTGCTTCCAAAGAAGATAAAAAACAAACTTTCCCCCTGGATGTTTCACTGTA
Source organism: Anabacerthia variegaticeps (assembly GCA_035583185.1). Lineage (NCBI taxonomy): Eukaryota > Metazoa > Chordata > Aves > Passeriformes > Furnariidae > Anabacerthia > Anabacerthia variegaticeps. Next base: position 16,643,301 of record JAWWEW010000165.1, on the reverse strand, counting down.
GTTCTTCTAAGGGTAATTCACATGCCTAGTAAGGCAAAATGCCCTTCGTATGTTTGCTAACTCAGCAGGAAAATAGCCTTAAGGCAGCGAACTATAAATATGACTTGAAGAAAACATGTCTTTGGGCATCTTTCTGTGGTGTTGGCTGTTGTCAGAGGATCTTGACAGGATTCCGAATAGTAGGATTTCACAGTGGGGGGCATCTTCAGTAACGCTACTAGCTGTATATTACCTGTATCTAAGTAAAATCTGACATGTATTGGCTTCTGTAGTACAGACCTGAAGACAACTTCTCTTTGCATAGCATAAAAATAGCTTTAAGGTGAAGCTTTTTGTTGGCTACTAATATACTATTTGTGCCAGTTAAAAAAAAAAAATTAAGTGTTGCCTAAAGACTCAGATTTGAAGAGTATCATTGTATTAAAATAGCAATGGTTTGCTTAAGTTTATCTCAGTTGAAATAAGATTAAATAAAAGCAGTTTTTTGAGTCAAAATACAAAGCAACACCCCAAAATGCATAGTTGCAGCCTGTAGACATAACCTTTTAGCACTGTCTACTTGAATGTGCCATTATGCTTTCTTTTGGTTCACTAATGTTACGTGGCTTTGCACATCGATGGCAGTGTTCATTCCTTCACTAACCTGAAGTCTACTAGTGGTAAGTTTTCCTTGTTTTAATCCAGGCAGTGAATGTGCTGTGAAATCTATGAGAGATATAGATTCACATGGTATGGGAAATTTAACATCCCTCTGTATCAGTGGATGAGAAGGAAGAACTTCTGTACTATTGTTATTATATATTTAACAGCCTATTACATAAATCTGAAGTTTAAAAAACCCCAAAAACGGGCAGCTTAGAGCTTTTATTGGCAAAGGCAATGAGTAAGGGCTGTCTTATTGAAGCTTTACTGTATGTAGTGCTGTTCTGGCTGAACTTGCCCATCACTAAGGAATACACGTTGGTGTGACAGACTAGTTGTTCAGCACCCAGCATGCTGGGGCTAAGGAGCTTGTATAGCCTTTAAAGCAGCAAAGTTTGCTACCCTGACTGAACTATCTAGTATTCAGGCTTTGCTGTTTTACTGGATATTCTTTTATCTCCTGATTTGAGGTAGAGAGAGAATGTAATGCAGAAGGTGTATGTTCACATGTTCCTTCAGGAAAAGCAGTGGTCTGCCCAGTGAACTGTAAGCTGCAGCGCTCCATATCACTTTTGCAAGCTTCTAAAATACAGCAATTCTGCAATGTAAGATCAAACCTATTTAGAGCACATTCTTCTAAAATGGAAACACCTGTGAATAATTTGAATCTACAAGCACTTTAAAGTTCTCATGATAATCTCATTTCACCTGTTTTTTTGAAGTCTTTGGAATATAGCTCTGTCACGTGATCCTTCTCGAACAACTTGCTGGGTTTTTTTTGTTGCTGCTGAGTTGTCTACTGTGGTGCACTTGAGAAAGTGCATTAACACCTTTTACTGTGATAAAGGTTTGATAATTGGTTTAAGAAGAGAAGGTGTGTATGGAAGGCAAAGCTGTTCTTAACAGAAACAGCAAAATCACAATTGAGCAAATACTTAGGCACTGCCTCTTATAAAGAACATACTTTACTTTGAGGACACTGCAGGCTAATTCAGGGACTAGCCAATAGCATTATTTCATGACCATCCATTAGGATACAGATAATGGTAAATGGAATTAATGCTAGAATCTTCAGATTTTTGGCTACCTGTGTTCTCTGACTAGGAATAACTTTTTAAAACCCAGAAGCAGTTTGATTGTGTGACATCTGATGATGATGATTTGTGATAACTTTCATCTGTTTAGCACAAAGTTATGTAAAGACTTATAGTCCTTTAAGTTGGAGATAAATGGACCTACTTAGCATTTTGCTCACTGTAGAGTGAATAACAGCTGAAATAAATTTTAAATTTGTGAAATTTAAGTACTGCAACAGCCGAACCCTCAATTTGTACCTCCTCTGTCCCTGTGCAGCAATTCATGTGGAGTTAAATACCAATCTTATTTGCTAGGTGCAAATGTAAGTCTCATTACTTTAAGATATGATGAGGTTCCTCGGTTCCACTGAATAGGCATAACATAGGCTTATTTGTTCTTTGTTTCCTTGCTTTTCAGGTGACAAGGCTCTGGATGGTTACAGTAAGAAAAAATATGTCTGCAAACTGCTTTTCATCTTCCTTCTGGGGCATGACATTGACTTTGGTCACATGGAGGCTGTAAACCTGCTCAGTTCCAATAGATATACAGAGAAACAAATTGTGAGTAAAAGGCTCTATAAAAGATACGTTGGTCTGTCTAATATCTTGTAGAGTCTGTAAAGGACTTCCCTTCATTCCCCCTGCACTGACTTAAATCCTTACTTGGGCTCTAGCAATGATTCTGAAATTTCAACACCTTTGTGCACAGGGAGTCTTAAACTAATTGCAAAAGCTAAAAATGTATGCTCTGCATAAAATTATTACTCTTGTTAATAAACTGCCTTGAGTCTTGCACTGAAAGGCAAATAAACTTGTAATTTTCAGGATATCTTTTTCCATCTTCCAGGATAAGTTTGTTTATCAGGTGCATGTAACCTACTAGTGTCTGAATAATAAACCAAATTCTTGATTTGCTCCCATTTATCTAAAATTATATTTTCAGTATATGCTTAAATAGACTGCTGAAACATTTAAAAATGATAAATTAAGGTTACACTAAACTTAATTTTTTTGTTTTTGTTCACTAAGTCTTTCAAACCTTTGCTCAAAATTTCTGTTTCTGCCCATATGGTATTGGAGGAGAACTGTATGTCTCAAAGAATGGCATGTGACATTAACAGAAAACATAATTTAAGTCAACTAAAGTAAGTTTTCATTTTCCTTTTTCTGAATCACAGGGATATCTGTTCATCTCCGTACTAGTGAACTCTAACAGTGAGCTGATCCGCTTAATAAACAATGCAATCAAGAATGACCTGGCCAGCCGAAACCCCACTTTCATGGGGCTTGCTCTGCATTGTATTGCTAATGTGGGTAGCCGGGAGATGGCAGAAGCATTTGCTGGAGAAATTCCAAAAATACTTGTGGCTGGGTAGGTATGACATGCCTCTTTCAAGTACAACACCAATAAACTTATTCAGCAACTCAGTTCCATTGCAGCAGCATAATCCGTGCGTAGAGCTATACAGCCCTGGGCTTGCAGTATAAATAATTACGATTTACAGTGGCTGCAGGGAATTTGACTTAACTAAGTGCAGTTGCTTGTAGGAGTGTAGAAATGCATGGAAATTAAGACTGTGTCAGTATCTTGAATAGGCTTTTACAGCTTTGTTCTGATACGGTTTTTGTTCTGTATAAATTTATAGTAGTGAACATCCCTGAAATGTGTATTTTTTCTTTTCCTTGCTGCTCCTGATGAAAAAAGAAATAAATTAACCTAAATCGATGTTTGTACCACAAATTTTATTACAAACTGAAGCTCTTATTTAAATGTGCTGACTTCATAAGGAACACAGTATTGGTTTGTGAGCTTTTTCCTCTTCAACTAGCCATGTGAACAGCAATATGTGTGAATACCTAGAAGTTTCTAAACAGACCTGTCAAATACCTGAAACTGTCATTAAGTAAATGCAAAGTCAAACTTGTGATTGTAGGGCTAGTTTATTTATTGAAACTTAAAATGTTCGAGTGTAAAAAGTGCATTTAAACTTTTATGGATATGAAATGTGTTAGAATATGCATGGATCTTGGTTTGTAACAAACTAATGTCTTACATTAATATAAAAAGTGACATGTGGTGTATTAATACTCTAAATGTCAAGCAGTGCCTTTGGCAGGTGCTGTTCTCCATGTAGCATAGTGGAGACAACACTGCAGAGATGAGTCATAGCTTTTAATAAGATAACCTTAAAAAGTTTGAAAAATTTCACTTAGGGTCACCAGTCACAGACAGAGCACAACATCTTCAGTTCAGATTTGTTTAAACTCAGAGCTGTAGCTGTGTTTATGTTCTGCGATCCATCTTTAGGGTTTCATTCCTTCAGCATTTCTAAGATAATACATACAAAACTTGTATGTGTACATGTCCTATCTTAGTGACCTGTGCAGAATGAGCATTGTCAGTTACATTTGCAACTTTAGTGTAGCTCTCTTGGCTTGAGTATAAATTGGAGGCAGGGGAAGAATAGGTTTGTGGGTTTGTTTTCTGATTTTTAACTGATGTACAGTTTGATCTCATGGAAAAGAGATAAATTAATGAAGCATAGATAGGCTGAATTTCTACTGGGGATGTGGAGGTTTCTGAAGATTTAACCAAGGCTGCACGCTATAAACTGGCCTCTTAAAACTTCCAGTGGTAATGCTCTGTACATTTTATAGCTGTTTGTGCAGCACACAAAATGCTTAATTGACTGCTTTGTGGAAGGGGGTTCATTGGACTAGAATAGTAGCGTGCTGCTCTTAAAATAGTCCATTTCTGTGGCAGCAGCAGGGATGGCAAGGTGATGGATTTGTGGATCATGTGCTTGGTGATAGCAGACTTGCATGCTAGTTGTTTGACTTGAATAAGTCTGGAAGAAGCTTTTTCTGGTGATTAGATGAGATGAACTTTCAATTCTCATAAAAAGATGTGAAATGTCACTCAAAGTTGTAACAAATCATTATAGAGACTACTAGACATTATGTAATGGTCGAAAACTTGACAAATTATACTTACTGGACAAAATCAAGAACAAATATGTGAACATAGGAAGAGTTTAGTGAACTTCTGCTTCAGCTTATGTTGAAAAGATGTGACCTGGCTAGAGATGCTGAGTCGGTGTGAAGACTGGTATAATGCTGTCCTGCAGGTATTGCTGTGTCTTAACCACTGTATTTTAAATCCATATTTATGTCTTGCAGAGACACTATGGATAGCGTGAAGCAAAGTGCTGCTTTATGCTTGCTGCGTTTATATAGAACTTCTCCTGACCTTGTTCCCATGGGAGACTGGACATCTAGAGTGGTGCATCTCCTCAATGACCAGCACTTGGTAAATCAGCTTCACTGTGCTTCTCAGGCCTAGTGTGTATAGGGAATGATGTCACTTCTGCTGTTAAATGCACAGTTTATTTCTTCTCGAGCCTTTCGAGCAAGTGGGTTACTGTTTTCTTCATGCTTTGTGAAGAAAATGGAAGGAGTTGTTTTTCATTTTTTGTTGCTGTATGTATTCATTTTTAACAAAGCTTTGTTTGTCTTTTTCTTGGAGATTGAAAAATGGTATGCACAAGTTCTTCTTTTGCTCTGGCTATAAATAAATTAATCTTGTGCCTTGTTATACTAAGTCATATTGTATAGGTGTAATACTAATTTTCCTAGGCCTTTTAAGATTAGACTTGCACTAAAAATCTAAGGCTTGATTTGTCAGTGCTTAAACTTTCTTGCCCTATGGTGTCCATGTCATTCTGACCTTGCTGGTTCAAAAAACCTATTGTTCTAGATAAGAGACACTGTTTTTTCCCCCAGTCTAGTTACTTTATGAAAGGCTATTAAGACCCATGCTTCAACAGCCATGAGTGCTTTAGTCTGCAGGAATATAAAATGTGTTATACAAAGCCCTCTGTTATGTTGTGCTGTGAGAATTTTTTCCTGAATTAATCTGCTGCATCCTACTTTTTCTGCTTCCGCTTCTCTTGTGTAATAAGACAATTTGTGTCCAGGCTTTATTTTAATACAGCTCTCTTATTTTAGATGTACTATCCAAATATGAGACAAAGCTAACACAAAATAGCATAAAATGCTCTGCAAACATGGCAGTATCATGTTGTTGAAAATTCTATTGGATTCTTCAGGTGTGTAATTAGTCTAGCTGCTAGCCAAATAAAAGGCTTTTTAATGTAAGGCTATGTCATGGGGATAAACTTAGTTTTGTTGTATATTAAAAAGCAGTTGAAATGAAAGGTGTTAAACTGATACAAAATTTAATTGTCTTTCTTTGTTGATGTGGTTTTTTTTCTAGGGTGTGGTTACTGCAGCTACAAGTCTGATCACCACTTTGGCACAGAAGAACCCAGAAGAGTTTAAGACTTCAGTCTCCTTGGCAGTGTCTAGACTAAGCAGAGTGAGTTCAAGGCTATAACCCTGATAACACTTCACTGTTGATTAATTTACTCAGCTTTCTAGATCCGGTTAGCTTACTGTTCAGCTTTCTAGAGTCAGATTAGGTTAGTGTACCATTAAATGTGAAGATGATTCAGTGTCACTTCACGTAGCTGGTTCACCGAACTACTTTTAACGCTTGCTGCTTACCTGGAGAGAAAGCTGTCTTGGCTTGCCCAAACTTTGTTGGTGTAATCCCTGCTGTCCTCCAAGTCTATGTAGCAAAAATGTATCTCTTTTCATCTCTCTCAGTGACTTGCATTTGAAAGTATCCTCCTGATGCAGGTCAGTTTAACCCTCACTTTGTGTTACGATGACGCCAAAGGGTAGTTGGATCAAAGACTGATTCTACACACTTCTGCACAAACCCCTAAGAAATACAGACTGTGTCTTTAAGCTTCTTAAAAGATCAGTCGTCTTCCTGTTCCCTCTTTTGAGCTGCTGCTAGGTTAATAATCATAAACATTTGATATTCTGTATTTAGGCAGGGACAGGGGGTGTGGGGAGGAGGAGGGGCGGGGAGGCATATCTGTAAGTTAGCATCCCCATACTGGAAAACTGATCTTGCTGTTTTGGTTTTTTGGAGGTTTTTTTCCCTTTTAGAAGGTATGGAAGACATGTGAGGATGCTACTTCACAAATGTATTTTAGACCCAGATTTATGTGGTCTTATACCCAAAAATTACTTGTAGATCAAAGAAATCTAATTTCTTTTCAAATGTGAAGATTTTGTCTAATAGTTCAAAGCAAGGGAGAGCATGCTGTGGGAAGTGCATAGCTGTTCTGTAATGGAGCAGCAAGAATTAGGTAGAATTATTTTGAGCAAAGCTAGTGCCAAACTCATGCTTGCCCTAGAATAAAAGGGAGAAAAGAAATCTGAAGAGGGGTGCTCTCTGTGAAACCTAATGTAATCCTTCTTACATTTCATTATGCATATAAACCTCTTTTGTGAAAGCTATCTCTTTTTTGCTTTTGTGTATGGATATTATTGAAGGTGTTGGTCCTTCTTTAGTTCAGTCTGTCATAGCATCCTGTACTTGGACTCCAAGCTCACCTGCCAGCGGTCACCAGACTGCTTTCTTTTGGCTGAGTCTGTCTATGAATTGCTGAAACAAAGGAAGTCAAGCTTCTAGTTAAACATTCTGGTGTTACAGGATGGTCATCTCATGCCTAAGGAAAGCAAGTGTGCTTTCAGAAAGAAACTTCCTAGTCTACTCTGTCTGTAAAACTGAATTTCTGTTACTAGGGTTTTCTGTGGTATACTCATAGTATGAAAACTTGCACCTAATTAATCTACTGAATTAAACTAGTGCAGTTTTGCAAGCCTCTGTCAGAGCTGATCTGTAGTGTTCTTTGCATCCTTCTCATGACTGTGGATCACTTAACTTCAGTAGCTGACATGCTGTTTATTTTACAGATTGTAACTTCTGCATCAACAGATCTTCAGGACTACACTTACTACTTTGTTCCTGCTCCTTGGCTATCTGTGAAACTTCTGAGGCTGTTACAATGCTATCCCCCTCCAGGTAATGCACAAATCACAGCAGTGGCCATCTCTCTTATGCAGTACACTGAGTCTAAAGAATTACTGTGCTGCAGTGTTACAATAACTTGAAGTGCAAGCACGTTATTTTAAGGCGAGGATGTTAAAGTTTTTGCTCTTGAGTGTTTCCACATACGTGGCCTTTTGAATTATGTTGTGTTTAATTTTAATAAAATGTCAAACCAGTGTGCATCTTACAAACAAGTGGCAACTCCAATTTAAACATGCTTTAATGTTATCAATATATTAAAGCCTTGAAATATATTATAGTGCAGATTGTGTTTGGCTTTTGTTCTCACCCAAATAGAACTGTTACTTAGAATTCTTTTGCCAACTGTATATTGAGGGAGGGTAAATGTTAGTAATGTATGAGAATGTTTGAGTTTATTCAGATTTATCAGGGGGAAAGGCCTGAGGTTGAGATTAGTGTTTTGAGCAAAATGTAGTTGTCCAACGGCTTGTTCTTCTCCAGAAGACCCTGCGGTACGTGGCCGTCTAACAGAATGCCTGGAAACTATTCTTAACAAAGCACAGGAGCCACCAAAGTCAAAAAAAGTCCAACACTCAAATGCGAAGAATGCTGTCCTGTTTGAGGCAATAAGCTTAATTATACATCATGACAGGTGAGCTGTGGAACACTTCTGTTATGAGAGGATTGTTTTTGAAATGAAATACTGTGACTTTGTCGCGAACAGTAAATTGAATTTTACTAGGGAAGGAAGGGGAGGAGAACAGAATATGAATTTGCTTGCTAGATTGGAACACAACCACAGCAATTGAACAGTATTAATGAACTGTGTTGTTATGTGTCAGCATATTTTTTATTGCTTTGTTTTTTGCTGCTTCTTTATTTGGTGTTTTGTATTTACCCCACTGTTCTAATCCCACAGACATTATTTGCTCCCAGTGTCTGAATTTTCTTTTCACTAGCAAAGCATTCTAGTGGACACTTTGAGGCATTTTAAGAAATTTCCACTGCAGAAATAGTATTCTGTATTGAGTGTTCTCTTACCTGTTGCTTTTAACCCTTTCACTTTCTCTCCTGTTCTGTGCAGTGAGCCAAATCTACTAGTCCGTGCCTGTAACCAGCTAGGTCAGTTCTTGCAGCACCGAGAAACTAATTTGCGTTACCTAGCACTGGAAAGCATGTGCACGCTTGCCAGCTCTGAATTCTCACATGAGGCTGTGAAAACACACATAGAAACAGTTATCAATGCACTGAAGGTAAATATTTAAGTGTATGGTCTGTTTTTGAGTGTTGTCTTCTCCCCTGTCTCAATACCCTCTCCCACCCTGCCCCAAGCTCCCCATCTCCCCATGCCCAATTAAGCTAATAATACTTGGGGATGAAATGAGTTATTCTTAAAGTCGCCTTGAATTTTTTCCTTTAGTTCAGCAAAATCTTGCTCTGCTGGCAATTAGAGGTCAGCTGTAGTTTATTTCTGCACCTTGCTGGTGCAGTCTGATACTTGTAGCTGTGTCCTCTGTAAGACTATGGTATCTGCTCAAGCTGTAGACTGAGGATGAATAATTCTTTAAAAATGTAGAATTTCAAAACTGAGAATGCTGGGAAGACAGTTTTATTACTGTCTTGTTGGTATTAGACACTGTTCCTTCACTGTAGTAGTTTATGGGGAGCAGAAGAGCAGATTAATTTCCACTGCAGAATTATAAAGACAAGAAACCAGAAAGACACGTTCCCAAGCAATGTTTATATGAGAAAGCAGAAGTCAAAAGAGTAAGACTGATTTGTGTATAAATTTACTTGCACACCTGGGTTTTTAAATCATTGTTTTCTTCCAAGCTCAGGTTGTAGCATACTAATACATTTGTCTCACTTCAATGTACATACCTCTTTTAGCTGGGCTTCTGTTGTTACAAGGCATGCCCAAAATGCTAAATCTGCAGGTAGCTGATTTTCCATTGGCCTGATAACAATTTCAGCCTGTTTCTGATGCATTTACAGCCAGTGGTGCTGGTTAGTGCATAGTGGACCACAGTCTTATGCTACTTAGGGTAATACTGGAGTGTTCTGTACAAACTCCTCCATTCTTTTAGCACCTGCACAGATTAGAATATGTATGCTACAGAAAAAAAACCTGATGATTTGAAATTTTGTGATACTATCTAAAAGCAAGAAGCTGTCTGAGTCTCCAGTGACCTCTTTCTAGGTGACTGAGACTGAGAATAGAATGAGAAACTCATAGTTTATGTGAAGGGTATATGTAAGTTCATTCATAATCTGAAAGTTTATGAAAATACATTTATTTTAGATTTGGCTATGGATTATAGTAAGTTTCATCTCTTAAGTTGCATGTACTTTCCAAATAAAGAAGAAATCATCTTAACCTTTTGCTATGTCCTTTTGCAGACTGAAAGAGACGTAAGTGTACGACAAAGAGCTGTAGATCTTCTGTATGCAATGTGTGACCGAAGCAACGCCCAACAGATTGTGGCTGAAATGTTGAATTACCTGGAGACTGCTGATTATTCCATTAGAGAAGAAATTGTGAGCTATTTGTGTTTTCTTTATTTTCATAACTCGCTTTGGTACCATAAGTATCATTTATTTATTGGGATGTTGCATACTCTGTAATAAGAGTTTGTTTTTCATGGTGGTTTAAAAAATTCCACAGGTGGAACTACCAAAATAAAATTCCCTATGTTTGTAGTCTAATAGCGAAGAGTGTTCTTGATTTAGGTTAAACTAATGGGAAGGGGGAGGCAGGGAGGAACTTTGGAAACTAAGAATTCTAAGACTGATCCACGTTTCAGGACACTATACATAGGAAGCAAAGTGAATTTTATCAGTGCCTGAGCAAACAATCTCTAGATCGGAGGGTTAGGTCCTGCTCTAGTCAACTGTTCAATAGCTTCAACAACTAGTGTGGTAGGTGCTTATTTGTAGGTAGAACTTCATACTGTGTATACTGAAAGAACACTGACTCCAAGGGTTCCCAAAAACATTACCTTATAATCACCTAAAAGAGGGGCCTGATAGCTATCTCCTTCCTATGAGTAGGATAAAAATGCAAAAGTTGAAATACTTTCCTAGTATGGTAGCCAACACTTGTACTTGTGATAGTTATTCAGCTTAGTTAGGTGCTGAAGTTTCTTAATTGGAAAAGTGAACATGGAATACAGTGTTAGTTGATTTACCTCTTGTACTGTCTGGTTGCTGTTGACAGTGCCCCTTGACTTGGCAGATAAAGGAACAGAATGAAATTCACGTTATACTGACCTCTTTTTTTAAGAGTAGTAAATGCAACTGATAAAAAATTATGCGGAAGTCTCCTAAGCTGATTGTTTGCTCCAGGATGGAGAGGAATCTGACTATGACCTGAAAAAGTCAGCTATACTTTGGTGACTCTGATCTGTCTCTGTTAGCTTGAGTTTCCACCTTTTACATTTTCTGTCTTTTTTTAAAGAGATTTTCAGTTTCTTACTTCATCCTGTCTCAGTGATGGTTTAGATGTGGTTTTTTTTTTTGCAAACAAAAAATGTTCAATACATACATGGTTGAAAAACCACAGAAACATACTTAAATGCATTATGGGGAAAACACTGTGTACCTGGCAACTACTGTGTTCTGGCACAGCATTTCAATGCTCATCTTTCATTTTAACTGGAGACAAGTAGTCAAACTGATGCATCTGAAACTGAGCCTTCTGGGCTGCTGTGGGATGTCCCTAGGTGTATGTGAAAGTGGCTCTTGATGCACAGCTTACAGCAGAAGCTCGTCAGCCTTCTGTGTTCCCTTTTGTGTGTTCAGGTTCTGAAGGTTGCGATTCTAGCTGAGAAGTATGCAGTGGATTATACCTGGTATGTGGATACAATCTTGAATCTGATTCGCATTGCTGGTGACTATGTCAGTGAAGAAGTGTGGTATCGAGTTATTCAGATTGTCATCAACAGGGATGATGTTCAAGGATATGCAGCAAAGACTGTTTTTGAGGTGAGAATAACTGTTTTCAATTCACTTTCAAAATGAGGTAGGAATTAAGTGACCACCATATGATATAACAGAAGAAACTTAGGCATCTCTAAGTGTCCTCAAAAGTTCACAGTGCTGCTAGAAGAGCCTAAGAGTGGCTCTTAGGCAAGTATTACTTATGTTAGAGAGTGTTCTGTGAAGTCATACCACCTATCATGCTTTTCTCATAAGTGCTCTTATGGTGCCTAGACCTGTGGTCTGCTGTTTCAGGAAAGTAGACAAGGAAACTGGAAATAGAAGTGAAAGAAAAGATCTTTTTTCATATGTTACAGATTTATGACTGTTAGTATGTTCCCACAGGCCCTTCAAGCTCCAGCATGCCATGAGAATCTTGTAAAAGTAGGTGGCTACATCTTGGGAGAATTTGGAAATCTGATAGCAGGTGATCCAAGATCAAGGTAAAACACTTTCTAAAATACTGAAGTATTAATGCTTTCTGCAGAGACTCTAATGTCTATTTAACATTCCTAAAGGCTAGTTAACAATGATTCAACTCTTGCTAGTAATGCATTAATAAGGATTATGTCTACAAAAACTGAACAAATTATTTTTCTTCCCATCTTTTAAGTCCCCTCATCCAGTTCAACTTGCTACATTCCAAGTTTCATCTGTGTAGTGTTCCTACCCGAGCTCTGCTTCTGTCTACCTACATCAAGTTTGTGAACCTGTTTCCAGAAATCAAAACTACAATTCAAGATGTTTTGCGCAGTGACAGTCAGCTAAAGAATGCTGATGTTGAGCTGCAGCAGAGAGCTGTTGAGTATTTGAGGCTCAGTACTATTGCTAGTACTGATATATTGGTAGGTATAAAGGTTATTTTCTTTTTTATGCAGAACTCTTCTGTCCACAAGTTAACTCCACTAGACCTTACCTGGTTGCTCAGAAATCTTAATGTGGGATTAAGAATCTACAATGTGGGTGCTGATTCTTTTACTCTACCTAATTCTGCTGCAGTCATTTTTAATTTACAGCTGAATTCAAAGTTCTTATTGCTTTAGTGGGACAAATGACCATTAAAACATGTTAATGGGGAGCTGGGAAGCTGGTGAAAGTTGGCATAATACAGGGTCCTACAGTGTTCAGATACCAAAGGGCCAGTGCTCTGCTTTGAGGACTTAATTGATGATCGGCAGGAAAAATGTAATTTTTTGTCTCTAGAAGATCAGTGATTTAACCTGGTGCTCTCAGGTCTGACCAGAGCATGGCATGTTTAGTTTTGATTACTAATAAATGCTTAGGTCATAGTGAAACCACAGAAATTGCTCAAGGATCTAGACTAGGTCTGCTTGACTTAAAGACCATTGCATCTGCTATGATCTGATTTAATTTTTTTTTAATTTAATAGCAGTGTTTCAGAGAAGTGATATGCTCTTGTTCTCTTAACCAACTGCTTTGGGAGGACTTCTGAAAACTTTAAATAACTTTTTAAAAAAACAATCCCTCACTGTACAATAAACTGCATAGTAATTTTCTGTGTGGGTAATTACTTCTGCTTTTGCCTTATGCAATCTGTAAGGGTGTATCTCTTCAAAGACTCAGAAGCTGATTTGGCTTTTTATCTTAAGTTTAACTAATACCTTCTTTTTCGTAATAAGGCTACAGTGTTGGAAGAAATGCCTCCCTTTCCAGAGAGAGAATCTTCTATTTTGGCTAAACTCAAGAAGAAGAAAGGCCCAGGCACAGTTACTGACCTTGAAGAGATCAAAAAGGAGAGGAGCTCTGATATGAATGGAAGCGCTGAACCTGCCTCTGTCAATGCCAGTGCTGTTGTGAGTTTAAAAGCTGTTATTTCACTAATTTATATGGTGTGCGAGTGAGAAAAGAATGGTTTCCTTAAAGTGACTTTTTAGGCATTTAAAACTTCTTGAACTTAAAGACTATGGTTGTTCGTTATAAAGCAGTGGAATGTACAGCTGCTTGCCTCCCACTGCATGTTTGGATGCAATTTTCCTTTGAAAATCTTATGTAAATGAGAATCAACTGTGTGCAACCTGGAAAAATCCCTTTTACATCGTTATTTGAAAAATATTACTGTAAACTTATAAATTGGAATTTCCTTGCTGGTGAAACTGCAGTGAAGGTGAGATTATAAAATTCTTAGTAAATTATACTATTAAATTATAAAAATACTGTAATATTTAAAAGGAGTTAACTTGAATTTCAAAGTATCAGCTATTCTGCTTTGTCTAATGTTATTTTGCATCTTGGTTTGTGTTATTAATGTTTTTACTAGAGGTGGAAAACACTTGATTTCACAGGAATCTCCTTAAATCAGTATAATGTCATTACTCTCTATTTGGCAGTAGTACTTGAGTTGAGTTAAGGTAGACAAGGCCACGGGTGTTTGGTTTTTCTTTTTAATTTTTGAGCTGAAACTTCTCATTGTCGATTAAAACTGGCTTTAATTTAGTTTGAATACATCAGTTTTTCCCATAATTTGATACTTCTTTTGGGTTTTAATGCCTAGCATAACTTGTAATTACATTTAAGATATAGTAGAAGATTATAAGAGAAGGAAATATTGTAGCATGCTACCTGCTCAGTTTCTTAAAGCATAATACTTCGCTACTTAGTCACTGTAGAATGTAAGAGTAGATATTCCAAGTACATTTTTCACTGGACAGAAATCTCTTTCCAGCAGAAAATTTGCCAAATTTTCTTTGCATGCCAAATTGACTGAGGTGACTGGCAGTTAATAGTGCATTCTGCTTTATGAGCTTCACTTTATGGGTTGCGGGCATGTAACAAACTGCACTATATTGTCTTCATTAGTAGCTTTGGTGTAACCCTGGTTTAGATGCCAAAAGCATTGCAAATTTGAGCTCCAACTGTTTGTTTTCAGTAGTACTTAATGGTTGGCTTCTGAAAATTTTTTACCAGAGAATTTTTCATTATACTGCATCAAAATCAGTCTTTAGAGTATATGGTAACTTTAATTTGGCTTACAAAAACAAGATTTCAGATTCAATCCAAATGCATCTCATGATTTATCTTCAGATTTACCTGGCACATTGTAAGCTGCTCATGTGTAATACATGAAAATTTTGATTGACAGTCTATGCTTTGTTCTTGCATGCGACTTGGGCATGTGTATGCAGCTCTGTTCCATGATTCTCTGTCCTGGCTACCTGATTTGTTCTGTTTGAGGAAAAAATAGTTTAATGGTCTTGCCTCTTCCTTCAGCGTTTGCAGCTTAAACTGGCTACAGACTCCGCTTTTTTTGCTGATTAGGTTTTACATTGTTTCTGAGGTTTACCAAACTTCAAAACCCCAAGATTAAACAGATAGTCAATTTTTTAAGGTGCTGTGATGGCCTTTGATTTAGGTTTGTGTAAAAGCCACTGCCTTTCTTGCTGGATTCTTCATGAAAGAAAAGCAACAAATTTGAATTTTATTCCCTACAGTACTTAATTTCCCTTGAAACTGAGGGGGGGAAAAGGTTTGTCATCTTTGACATCTTTCTTCTGCAGAACCAGATTCTAGACCGATGAATTAGTTTTGGTTTTTTTTATTTAATGGTTAGATGGGCATAACTCATATCAAAGGAAAAAATGAAAACCACATCTGTGTATGACCTTAAGTTGAAATACAACCTGGTAACTGCATTTATGAACCCGTTTACATCCATTCAAACCTTGATTTGGGGTGGGGATAGGGACTTTGCCCTAGCTTAAGTGGTCTATGCAAAAGAGATAGCCTTGTTTTAATTTTGCTGCAGTGTAACACCGAAGTGTCTTGTCTTCCTTAGTCTACTCCTTCTCCATCGGCGGATCTGCTGGGTCTGGGTGCTGCCCCTATCACCAATTCAGCTCCCCCACCTTCTTCTAGTGGTAGCCTGCTGGTGGATGTATTTTCAGATTCAGCTTCGGCGGTTGCACCTCTTGCTCCTGGTTCTGATGACAACTTTGCGAGGTAATTAAGTCACCCTGAAAGGAATCTGAAGGAGAATCTGTCTGTTAAAACAGGATTAAAGGAAAACAAAACATAACTTTTGGTTTTGTTCCAGCGTATCAAATGCGTTTCTGGGTGGTAGTTTCACAGCAAGAGAGATATTCTTGAACTCTCTGCTGGTTGTGCTATCGTTGAATATCTCTGCTAATGGCAAATGGGTTTGTTATAATCAGCCTGAGGATATTGGCCACACAGTAGTGTCTAGTTTTCATGCTGGTTTTGCTTCTTTGTTAAATTAAACTGCTTGTGCATCTTTATACATCTTGAATTTTGGGGTTATCTCACCTGATATGAATACATTTATTTGTATTTTATTTTTCTTTAGTATTCTTGTGTGTCTCTGCTTACAGCAAGCTGATACTGAAACAGTGAGATGGATTATATCCAGAGATACTGTTTCCCAGAATTCCAAGATATACTTAAATTGCTCTGCTACTGTCTGACAAATGGGTGTGAAGAGGGGGATAAATAACAAGTGGTTTTCTTTTCTTTTTATTTTTTTTTATATAGGGGATTTGGTACAAGTGTCTTTTTAATGACATTAGCAAGTGTCGTGTAGGTACAATGTGTTATTAATTCCATTAGTATTAGAAGCCTCTGTGGCTACTGTTTGGCTAAAGTTTTGGGAATAAATAGCATAATATAACAGAATATCTTTAAAAATCAGCTATCTTACTGGATAGAGAATGTATTACTATTGCCAAGGACCAAGTTTTAAGTGATGGCATGACAAATTTGCAATGCATCTTAATATAAAAAACATAAATAGGGAAACTGGTCTGCCTGGATCCCTGACGCTTTCATCAAAATTTCATATGAGACAATACATTATTGCAGGTTTGCAGTGATTAAGACTTGATCCTGTGTTTCTCTTGGAAGGTCATAAATGGTGTTTGATCATACAACAACAATACCAACACTAGGAAGCTATGCGAGCTTGTTCATGCTTTTTTTTTTAAGAGTGAAAAAAGAAACCAGTATTAGTAGCTTCATAAGCAAATGCTACCTAAAAAGAGTTTTCTCTTTCTGCAGAAGAAAGTATAGCATTGCCCAATTCCTTGGTCTGTCTGTAGATGATGAAATGCTTCTCTAATGATACTGAGAAGTTGCTTTTTTCAGTTTCCTGCCTCTTTTTATTGCTGTTGTCACTTTTGTTTCTAATCTGTTACTTGGGTAAGTCATTCTCTGTGTGCCCGTGTATTCTTGCCTATGCTTAATACTTGTGTGTTTTTAGGAACTGATTTTGCAGCTGTAGTTAGAAGGGGTGCTAAGGCTGACAAGGCCTCTGCTTCAAAGCACACATTGGTAGTAGTTAATATATAGCTTCATTTATGATTTTGAACTAAACCATTTTTACTGTCACAATTAAACACCTAAAAGTTCTTGGTTCTTTAAGAAGTATAAATTTAAGCTACTGAACACCTTCAGCTGTCTCCTGTCTTCATGAAGGATTTCTGTTTTCTAACAGTCTGGGTGGGATGGGGGAGACAAGTGGGGGAAAACATTGCCTAATGCCTAAAACCTTTCTAGGTGTACTGAGCTAGGGCAGCTAATAAATTTTTCATGCATTAAACTCAGCAGTGCCGTTTTTGAGGAAGGAGGTAAAAGAAATAACTAAGCACTAAGCTGTCTTTACTAACTCCTGCTATCTCTGTCGCTACTGCCTTTCTTCCTTTGTGCTGCCTGAACTAGCCCTGACCTGGCTTCATCTGAGGTAGTTTCTGAGGAACCAGCTGATACTGTGCATGATGCTGATGAGCTTTTTCACAAGTAAGCAATACTAAAACCTTGCAAGGCTGGGCAATTTCCAGAATATAGTTATAAAGAAAAACTATATTGTGCGTTAACTTAATTCCAGCAAAACTAGAAAAACGTATACTGTCAGACTTGTTACTAGAACACCCCTGTGGATGCTGTGGATTCTGTGACAGGCTCATGAATACACAGGTTAGAGTTGCCCTTACAAGTCAGTGCTATCACACACTGCTCTAAAATGAGGCAATGCCAGTTGTATATTATGTTTTGCAACTATTCGCAAATAAAGGAAAAGCACGAGAGTACTTGTCAAAAGTACTGATATTTGGGAGTATGTTTAAGTGCCTTGTTTGCAAAAGGCAGATGTTTGCTGGCCACCTCTTCTGCTTTTAAGTGAGGGGTGACAGAAAGGACTGAAATCACTGCATAATAGGCTTCCTCTCTCAAAATGGAAAAAGTACAGCTCTCACTTGACTTGAGTGATACAGAAATGGTAAAACAAGGGATTCTTTTTTCTTTCAGGTTTAAACAGTCAAAGCTTCAAACTTTTCAATTCTGCACCAACCTAATGAGTTTCAGAAGTTCTCAAGACTAATAAAAAAATCCTAGTCTGTTGCCTGGTCCTTTATTAGACAGTGTGTGTGTGTGTATAGCATATTGTTGTTTCCTTCATAGTTTCTCAGACATACTATCAAATAAAAACTTCAGTTCTTTTAGTATCTTACAAGTGGTTCTGGTTGTAAAATTGTCTTTTCTAACTCTGCGGTTTTCTGCAAAGGCCTCTTTCACAGACTGATGCATTCTAGGTTAACCGCAATCTTCATCCTCTGTGTAAACCGTGAATTTAGTGGTTCTAAATCTTATTTAATGTGACACAATTTAAAACACATTTTCCCTTTCTTCCCCTAGGTTTGTGTGTAAAAATAATGGAGTCTTATTTGAAAATCAGTTGCTACAAATTGGCTTGAAATCTGAATTTCGGCAGAACCTGGGTAAGATCTTTTGGGCCAAGTGGTTAGGTGTCTGCATTATCAATCTCAGTGCCAGCATGATATTGCAGATAAAACTTACTTTTTAGCTACTTAAGAGAGAAATGTGATTATAGGCCTGAGCTGTCTTATGACTCCCTCTGTTTGTGCATCCCTGCCTTCTGTGTGGGCTCATTTCCTTAAATTTTTGGTTGTTTTGGTAGCTGAGATGAAATGGGAATATTAAGTGGTACTGTAGCTCCAGCTCTTGCTGCCTAGATATATGGCTGATGTAGTCAGGGTTGTAAAGGACCATTCTTCTCAATTTTTATATCTTACCATGTAGCTTATTGTAATAATACAAGACACAATGCACTTCAGATCAGATTTAATGCACAAGATAATGGAAACAACTAGGAAAGGGCTGGCAATTGAACACAGGCCAGCACTAGGATTGCTTGCTTCTCCCCTTCTGCAAAACTCTTGGTGGCGTAGTAGCTTCTTTACGTTCTCCAGCAACTGGAAGAATTCCACTGATTATTTAACTGCTTGTGTGACAGCTACTGTGGGAGGGGTCTAATGATTTGATTAAATCACTGCATTTAACTGTGAATTTCTTGCTAAGATAAACCATTTAATCTATGCTTTTTTCTTAAGAATTGTTTTAAAGTAGAAAGACAGTGCATTAGGTAATTGAAGCACAAGTAGTTCAATATGATTAAGTGTACCTAATATTCCAATGTCTCATTCTTTTCTTTCTAGGACGTATGTTCATATTCTATGGTAATAAGACATCAACACAGTTCTTGAATTTTACTCCAACAGTAATCTGCTCAGATGACCTTCAGTCAAATATCCTTAAATGCAGTAGCATGTGTCTGTTCTTATTTGGGTTTTGTGGTTTATGTTGCACAACATCGTGATAAAGCTGCTGGATCCAGGCATGGTGTCCTTGAAGATGAAGAAA
The DNA here is from genome assembly GCA_035583185.1 of Anabacerthia variegaticeps. NCBI lineage: Eukaryota > Metazoa > Chordata > Aves > Passeriformes > Furnariidae > Anabacerthia > Anabacerthia variegaticeps. Next base: position 16,623,990 of record JAWWEW010000165.1, on the reverse strand, counting down.
TTAGAAACGTGCTGATAGCTTTCCAAAGTTCTTGTAGAAAGAACAAGTCTTGAGCAGGGATGGAAGATTCTGTCCTTAAAGCTCTGGTTATAAACCTAAGTTTTACTTTTGAAATAAGGAGAAATTAAGCTGAATAAATAATGTAATGTAACTCCTTAGCTTTCTCCACTGTCATAAAGTAAATAGCAGGGGAGAGATGTGTCCTTCAAGTACTGCATTAGCAGATAACCTAAAATTTGACATGGAGATAGAAGAATACATATACACCAAGATGATAGTACTTCAAAATAAGCTCTTGATTTCTGGCTTATACTTAATTCTTGATATTGCAAATTTAGGGTTTCTAGGAGACTATGTAGTCAGCCTTGTTTGACACAAGGCATCTCAAAATAGCCCTGTGGCGATTGTGAAGGGCATCTTTCTTTAAGAATATCCAAGAAACTGAGCATTGTCAGAGTTATTGCTTATAGGTATATCAGTATAAAAAAAAAAGAACCCAAAACAACAGTCAATAAAAAAAAACCCCACAAACTTTTTTGCTGTACAAGAATTGAGCTTTAAATGTTCAGTAGCACACAGAGAATGAGTGAACATGATGCTAATTCCTCATATAGCTTATTGGAGAATTTACTGTTTTTTAAATTATCAATTCGTTAATCTTTTTCCTTAACTACTTTTGTATGCCTGAATCTTCAGACAAAGCCTGTTGACCCCACAGTGGATGGAGGTGCACAGGTTCAACAGGTCGTGAACATTGAATGTGTGTCAGACTTCATGGAAGCTCCTATCCTGAACATTCAGTTCAGGTAAAACAAAGGATTCAATTGCTAGTGAATTAATTAGATGAAAGATGTTAAATTTGCCATGATCCTGTGACTGAAATTGAGAATATGGACACACAAAGCTCTCTTGGGTAGAATACTTACTTGAAAAATTGATCTAATCTCGAAACCGCTTGGAACAATGTGGTTTAAAAACAAGCAAACCAACAATCGAGAAGCAGTTACTCATAAAATGTCTCCATGACTTCTCTTTCTGCTATCTGTATAAAACAGCAGTCTTCCTGTTTGCTTAAGAAATCTTGACAGGAATATACGCAGCAACTTCTCCCTTCTGGAGACCAAGAACATTTCTGCGAATAGCGTGGCCTGGAAATGTATGAAACCAAAAATAGAATTTTGTTCTGTCCACTCAACATCAGCTCAGCTTTATAAAATTCTAATTCCTGGGCTGTTATTCTAGTCTGAAGTGCTTCTTACTGGTATTTTTTCACAGGGATATATTTTTTACTCCTTTTGGGTGCTATGTAGAAGAATAACAAACTATGTTAAAACTGAGACATCCCTATTAGAAGTTTGGCCAATTCATGTGCCGTCTAAGCAGAGCAAATCAGTTTATTTACCAGTGGATTAAAACTTTCCAACAATTGCAGATGATATTTCTAATAGATTTTAATCATAAGCAATTGGATCCCAGTGTTCATCCACAGTTGCTTGGTTGATTTGTGCTGAGAGACGGTTGATACTGCCATATACATTGTGTTTTCTGTTCCATGTGCAGGTATGGTGGAACATTTCAAAATCTTTCAGTTAAATTGCCCATCACACTGAATAAATTTTTCCAGCCAACAGAGATGTCTTCTCAAGACTTTTTTCAGCGTTGGAAGCAACTGAGCAAGTAAGACTTAGTACTGGGGCTTGGGTCTCTTGTGGTGGGGCAAGGGAACAAAAGGGTATATTCTGAATGTAGCTGGTGCAGTGCCCCATCCCATACTTAATCCTGTAAGATATAAGCTCTCCCAACAGAATAAATTGCTATTGAACAATGCTGTACATAATACATATGTTTATCTTGCCTTGTCTTGCAGTCCAAAACAAGAAGTACAGAATATCTTTAAAGCAAAACACCCAATGGATGCAGAGATCACAAAAGCAAAGGTGAGTGGTAGTGTGGTGTTTTTAATTCATGGTGTAAGGGGTAGTGCATGTCATGTTCTAACCCCAGCTGGCAACGAGGCACCACATAGCCATGGGATGGGGTGAAGAATAAGGAGGTTAAAAGTGAGAAAACACGCGGGTTGAGATAAAGACAGTTTAGTAGCTAAAGCAAAAGCCGTGCATGCAAGGAATTACTTCAGTGCTTCCCATCAATAGGCCATCCCCAGGACAGCAGGGCTCTACCACATGTAACTGTTACTTGGAGATATTAAATACTTCCAGACTTTATAAATATGAAATTAAGAATATTGACCACAGACAGACTCTACACTATTTATTTAATGTGACTGGCAAAAGAGACAGATGGTATACATATATCCACATTTATGATAGATGATGTATCTTGCCTCCACTGAAGAGGTAAAAAGTGTTCTGTGTTCAAATGTGTAGGAGGCACTGCCCTTATTTTCCATAACTTGCTACAGTAGCATGTTACACAGTGCTAGTAAACTTGATAAGGCTATTTGATGGCAGTTGACTTTCCCATAATGATACACAGTTTTATCATGTTAGGCTTGGTCTTCTTGGTTTGTTTTTCTGTATGTATGCAAACAACACCTTGCACTTCTGACAAATGTCACAGAACTGTGATAGTCTTCCCTGATCCAAAGTCTACTAAAAGCAATGGGTAAGAGTGCAGGTTTAAAGCAGGTTTTTAGATCTCATCCTTTGCTTCCACACTCCACAGATCCAGGCTCTGGCAATGAGGTGCATCAAGAGCAAAAAGAAAAGAAACAAAAAAACCCCCACAAAAACTCTTGGAGTTCAAATGGTGAGGAGCTGCAAGAGCTCAGTGGTACTGACACGTGGTCAGTGCTCTCAGCATGTTTCACAGCACCTAGGTGCAGGACCACATCTCAGTTTTGACATCAGAGTAGGATTTCTTTTGAAGCCCGGCCATTACAGAGACACATTTTTATCTGCTAGGACTCATTAGTGCTGTGTACGGGATCATTTGCTGTGGGTGAAGGTTGTGATGTGGTACAATCTGCTCTCAATTTATGTCTGAGAAAATCAGAGAAACCTTCCAGTATTGCAGCACATAAAAACACAGAGTAAAAACCACAAGCCTGATTTGCAGAAACATGCAGCAAATCTGGAGCTCAAGCAAACTCACATACAAAAATAATGGGAGTTATGAAATACTTCTTTGCTTTTGTACTCTTAGAAAAAGGCAAGTTTTGCTAGAAGGACAACATAAAGCCTGCGAGGAATAATAAGCACTAAATAAGAATAAAGCACCATGGGTATTAAAATAGATAAAACCATTATACAGGAAGTGGTGTAATCTGGAAGTGTTCAAAATAGAGTGGACATAACACTTCACAATATGATTTAGTAGGCATTGTGGTATTTGGTTGAAGGTTGGACTTGATGATCTTGGAGGTCTTTTTCAACCTTAACGATTCTATGATTCTCTGAAAACACCACTATGAATATCCTCCCATTCCTCCTTTCCTCAGCTTTATATGCTGAGCCAGGACATCATATAGTATGGAACAGCCCATTGATCAGTTGGGTTCAGTTGTCCTGGCTGCGTCCTTTCCCAGCTTCTTGTGCACCCCCATCCTCCTCACTGGTGTGAGCAGCAGGAAAGGCCTCGGCTCTGTGTAAGCCATGCTCAGTGATAACTAAAACATCCCTGAATTATCAACACTGTTTTCAGCACAAATCCAAAACACAGCCACATTCCAGCTACTAAGAAGAAAGTTAACTCTATCCCAACTAAAACCAGCACATGGTGTAAGCAAAATTTGTGTATTTTGGCTTATATGGCAGTTGGATCATCCTGTTAAATGTTGTCCATGTTGTGTAACAGAGCTTTGGCAGTGCTGAGTTGAATGGATTGTTTCTCACTGGGGTTTGAATTAGGCATAGTTTTCAATAGCAGATAGAAACTTGAAGCTGTTTAAGAAAACCCCAATTCACTGCTTAAAACTGAATTGGAAGATACTTTGAGCCTTAATTTATACTAGAGTTACTAGTTAGAAAAGTCCCTTTTTGTAAATTGCCTGCCTTAGGCAAAACAGAAGTAACTAGTGTAAGACAGGAATGACTGTATCAAGACAAGGGAAAACATATTAAATATTATTTCTCCATTGCTTTTGAGAAGATTCTTATTTACAGGAACAGCTCATTATCAGGATCACTCTACAAAGATTTGTTGTAATGAAATTGGTAGTGGAGAGTTCTTTGTCTTGAACACTTAAAAGTTAATCTACTTTTTTTGCTATTTGGTTGTTGCTATGTTTGGGTAAACTTGGTATTTTTGTCCCGCTTTCCCTACATCTAAATCTTCTGGGTTTCTTCCATAGATAATAGGATTTGGATCAGCGCTGCTTGAGGAGGTAGATCCTAATCCTGCTAACTTTGTTGGTGCTGGTATCATACATACAAAAACTACTCAGATTGGATGCTTGCTGCGCCTTGAACCCAACCTCCAGGCACAGGTATCTGTGTAACTATCTACTGCTTAAATACAAGGTCGCATTTGAACTAAATATCCGTGTGTATCTGAAACTCCTTAAGATATTTTAAAATCACTATTGCAATAGCTGATTGTGACTGCAGACTCCAACAAGAAATTAAATTGTAGCAGCTAGTCTTGGCCCATTTTGGTAAACTGCTTCTTCATAGCAATTGTCTTTCCTGTTGGAAGAGATCATTGTAATATTCCAGTCTGTTTGTGAAGTCTCATCCTTTCTTGAAGGCTGGAGGCATTTAATATTTTTGCCTTGTGCACCTTGGACAAGATTAAATATGCTTTCTTTTGCCATTTTGAATTAGTAAAAGAATGGCTAAAAGAGAAAGCATAAGCAAATGAACACAATGTTGAGAATATTTTTATTCAAGCGTTTTTGGTAAAGGTTTTATCAAAGTTAACTAAGGACTAAAAATAAGTTTTGAGAGGTAAGTCTTCTGTTTCCTGAAGAACTGGTGGCAGAGGGTCTTTAGACTTCCACAGCATTTACTCCTCTTAAAGAAAAATTTTGGACAACACCTTTCCATTAAAGGCTAAAAATACTAGAATGCAAGTAATTCTCAACAAAGATTTTGAAGATAAGGTTGGTTCAGCCAGTGGTTTGAAAAAGCTGTATTACTTGGTGGCTGTCTGCCTAGGAATGTTTTTTTAATTTGAGGTCTTTTTCCTACCAAAGTTTATAAAGCACATAATAGGTAACTGTTAGTTTTCACTAGTTGACTGTGAGTTCATTTAATGCCAAACTGTTTAAAAATTAATACTTTATATTCTTTTTCAGATGTACAGGCTCACACTACGAACAAGTAAAGAAGCTGTATCTCAGAGATTATGTGAATTGCTGTCAGAACAGTTTTAATATTAACCATGTCAGTTTTGGTTTTTCCACTTATATCACTGTCATCATACTGCAAATAAATGTCTTGTACATCACTGTCTGAGTACTGCAATGTTAACCAATACCAGCTCCCTGCCTTAATAGGACTTGACCCTCGTTTGAAATTAAGACTATAAAATGTACAGTATAGGGAAGTGACTTTTTCCATTACAAATGGCTTTTAGTGTGTTACACAAAGGGTGGGAGGGCTGTCTTTTGCTCCTTTTTTTTGCAGAGGTCAGGCTTTTAAACTTGTTGAAGGCAAATCGTTTTAGATGTGATAATCAAGAACCAATGTACTGCTGCTCAGTAAGGTTAATTCAGATGTTAATGTAGAGTCAAAACTTTGTAAAGTTGACCGTTCCCAAGAGTTGTCTACTGGATGGGAGGGCAGATTCCAGGATGCGTTTGATTCTGATTCAAGTGAACATTTGTGTTGAGTGTTGCCAATCTTTGTATTTGAAAAATGCCACAGGACCAGAGTCTTAAAGTATTAATCTTGTAATATTTTACATCTTATTGTTTTCTTTTCTTTGGAAAGTGAATTGAACTCAAAAGTTATTCTTAATCCTTCTGCTTGTCTCTAATAATGAGGTGAGCTTCTCTGGTAGGTGGTGAATGAGTATATACTTGTTCCTTGTTACTCAGTGAAGTTAAATATTCTGTTCTCTGTTTTTTCTGTTTCCCATCAGACTTCACAATTAATAGTCCTAATGATGTGACACAATTAACTGCAGAGTCTAGTATTGTATAAAAGAAGTGGGAGGAAATGGGCCCTTGAAGGGCTCTAAGGCATGCACTCTTAGATGAAAATGTAATTTTAAGCATGTCCAACCTGGTATAAAAAACTTCTGTTGGAACTTAAAGTAGAAGACCCAAAAATGTTCAGCTTTTACAGTGGTTTTTGCAACCAGTCTTTTTAACTTGTTTCACAACAGCAAACTTTGCAACTTCTCTGCAGAAGTAAGTGGACAGAAATTTTGGTTCATGCTCCTCAAGCCTTGAGGTGCAACAAAGGCTGCTAAACCAGAGCAGGTGAGGTAGTCCACTTAGAAACTGAGGGCAGTTGTCAGCAAGAGCTACAGATCATGATGAACAAAATCAGCTACTGCTGACATGAGAAGTGAACCTGACATCAAAGATTCCCTCAAGGTCATTTAAAGGATGCCTGAGACTGGTGTCTCACAACACATACATACAAGTATGCCCATGAAATAAAGGGTTTGAGTAGTAGTGATGACATTGAAAATACATTTAAATGAGGCTGCTGTCATGCTGCCTGGTGCACAGCAGGGGACAGGATTCTCCATGACTGAGTGTGCCTTGTTTTTGTCTTCAGTGCTTTCAGTTTAAATGATGGAACTGGGAGATTATAACTTAGTTTGGTTGAAGGCTAGTGATTGTACTTGAGTACAAGGAAAAAATGAGGAACAAAGGTTTTGCTGTGATGTGTGGATTTTGGGGGATATGTTTTGTTTTTCCAGAAATGACTGGTAAAAATGGATATTAAGACTGAAAATTTGGCTAAAGGCCTGGTCTTTCTGCAAAAGTTCTCCTAACAATTGGCCCCTTTAGGGCCTTTCAGATAATTCTTAAGACTCTTTGATCATAAATATTGTAATTGAAAATCTTCATGAGCAGTTCCTGCAGACATATTGGGCAGTTGGCAAAATACTAATGGTTTTTCCTCTGGATGCTCTATGTCTCATTATTAGTCCTGTTATGTTAACCATGCTGTTGGCTGCTACATTACAGATCTGATGTGCTGAACTAAAGGGAGTCTTAGCAAAGACAGGGGAGGAGCTTCTCTTTCATATATTCCAAATCCTGTTGTATATCTGTCCCCCTGAAAAATGTTCTGTGCCCTCATTAAAGGACACCTTGAGACACTGCACTACTTTATTTCACTCTGCTTTGGTTCAAGCTGTGCTAAAATGTGCATTAAAATGTGGGAAGGAGGGAGGGGTAAGGGAAAAGTGTCTTTTCAGTGGTGACTGTGTTAAACTTATGACTGTTCACTCTTTGTATTAAATGTCAGCTCAATGAAGCCATGAGCAGAAAAGTGAACAAACTAAAGACAAATACTTGATTTATTTTTTTTTTGTTTGTGAATTATGGTTAACTTACCAGTGATGTATCCTGTCAAGCAGACAAAGTAATTTCTGCAGTAAACAGTGTTATTGTTTTTAAGTGCAGTATTTTCAGGCATTGACATGTGAAAATAACTGAATAGCAAAACAGGTAGCATATGTTCATTCTTGACCTACACTCCAGTATGTAACATTTATGGTGATTGTCTTATTTGTATAAAACAAAGTTCTGTCAAATTAAGTGGAGAATTTTCATATAGAAGACTATATATTAGACTATATTCATCAGAAGAACGTATTAAGATTAAATAAATGATTAGAACAGTAATCAAACTGTCCTTTTTTTGTCTGGGGGCATAAAAATGTAAAAAATACTTGCATGGAATGGTTGCTGTGAAACACAGTTGATGTGATTCCTTTCTGCAGACTAGCGGGTTTTGTTCACTTGAATCTTTTCTGCTCTACAGATCTCTGCTCCCCACAAGTGAGTGAGTTTGGTTTTGTTACTGTGTTTGGTCACATGTTATAAATACTCTGCTGTGGGGGAAAAAGATCCCAAAGAAAACCTTGATGTAAAATCTTTCTTCCTAGAGTGCTTAACAGCAGTAAGCACATGAGCAGTTCATACTGGTGCCACAGCTGGGATGTGGTTGAGGCTAAGCAGCACACACTTGTATTATATATGGGCAAGACTTGCAAAAAGGGTTGGTGTCACTGTAAAAGAAGAGTATCTAAACTGCTAAATAACATTACTTAAGCTTTAAATGTATGCTTCGGATTCTTCTCTAAAACTTGCTAAAAGGGAAGAAAAATACACCTGGGCACTATGAGTTTTTGTGCATTCATACAGCTTTTTCTTAAATGATTTGCGAAGTAATAAAGAATTCTCTTGACTGGCAGCAAATACAAATTGCTTCTGAGTGAACCTGTGTCCTGTTACATGCATATGGGCTTTGATTTCTTGCAGAGGAATGCCTTCAAATTTCTGCCTTATCCAAAAGCCCCTGTGTTAGTAATGTTTCTAGAAAAGTCCCACCACATTAAGGGTACATATAGAAACCTCACAATTAGCTTTTGGCTCATGTAGCATCTTGCTTTCCAACAGCAGTCATCTGTGGATGATGTACTCAAGTGCTGTGTCTACCTTCAAAGCAAAGGGATCACGTCAGTTTTCCCAGTGAGGCAGTGGGCTATTCCACAAGTCCTAGTTCAACTGCAGTGAACCTAACAGACTATTTTCAGTTAAAATAATTGGCCAAATAATGAAAAGTTAGCAAATTCAATTCCTTCTACTTTATTTGAAAGTCAAATTTCTCTTAGTGCACAGTGAATGGGGCAGTCTTTAGCCTCTGGTTAAATATATCACCCTGAACAAGGCCAGACAGTCTCTGACATGGTCTTCCCTCCCGAACCCCACCCTGCCCATTCTGTCTTTCCTCTTCTGCACCCCACCTTCCTCCTGATCAGGAATAATTTATCTGTTAACTTCATTGATAGTCCAGGCAGCTGCTCAGGAGGCCTGACTGTAAGTCTATCCAATCAGTACAAGAGAAGCCAGCAATGAGCAGTCACTATGGAAGTATTACATTGTGATCAGTGTTAAAAAAAAAAATTAAAAAAATTGGTATCTGAGGCCTGGTTAGTGTATGCAACTGTCAAAGTTACAAACACAACCACTAAATACAGTTATTTCTGTAGTGAGCCTTTTTCCAGGGTCTTCTGGGTCCTGGCATGGTAGTTGGAATTCCTTCTTAAGGAGCTGAAGTGGCTGACAGCAGCCGCATGCTGTGGTAACCATCATGTTCTCAACATTCAGCCTGTTTGGAAGAGAGGGAGCATCAGTTGGCATTTCTGTACAGCACTTTAGGCTTCAAGCTTGTCAAGTATTTGCACCTTTTTTTTTTTTTTTTTTCCCCCGTCTATGGTGGGAGGTTCAGAGGAAAGAGCACAACCCTCAGCTTAATGGTTCTGTCAACTGAAGTACTACAAACTGTGCAGCAAGTGACCCTGTTTGAAGTTCTCGTGATGAGTGCTGCAGGAGCTCAGGTGACTGAGCTGCTGCTTTGCTTTTTAAAGGAGGGTGTTCTCATCTCATCACCTATCAGGCCTCAGACCTCACTGGAAAACTCGTAAGATTTGATTTCCCTGTTCTTTTGCACTTCTGAATGTTGGATTTAATTTTTGGAAGGTGTGCACTGGACTGCTTAAGAATTTGCAAAGGATCTCTGGTATGGTCTGTTAACACAAATGCTAAATTGTGCATGTTCCTTTTGCACAGCTCTGAACAGTTAGCACCAGAACTTGAGCTGGTGATTGCATAATGTCAGTGCTGGGCTGTGAGGTCAGTTAACAAAGTAATAATAGACCTGCACGTATCTTGCTGACTTCACAGGAAAAAAGCACAGGTAGGGGAAGTGACAGCTTGAATAGGCAGGTGAGGCTTTGAGTTTCTAAGGATAATACTGCTGTTCTCTCATGCTGGTGCTTTCTGACCATGTTCGGCCTAGTGCTGGATTTGTTTCTATCTTTGTCAGTGGGAAACTGTAAATATAGGCTAGAATTCAGGTATGGGAACAAGGAAGTTAAAGAAAAAATATTTTTAAAAAAAATCTCTTGAAAGGGAGAAAAGTTTGCTTGGTTTCAGTTAAAGCTGAGTTTTAACCACAACTTTCTTAAAGATTGTGACAAACCTTAACTCTAAAACTCTTCCTCCAGGCTTCACAGCCCTTTTGAAAATTCTCAGTATACAAAGTCAATCACGCACATTTTCAAAATGCAGGGGGACACCTGGCCTTGCTTTGAAGGGGATAGCTTTTAGCTTCAGGATTAATTTAAATTAGTTATTGCAAAAGCAAAACACTTCAATGAAACCTCTTCATTGCTTTCCTATTCTTGAACACTGTATTGACTTGGATTGTTGGGAATTTAATGATTTTAATTTTTCCCCCCAAATAACTGAAGTCTAATACTGCTGCACTAAGTTTAGTTGTATTGAAGCCTTGATTTTCTGGTGAATAGTCTCCTAATGGGCAAGCAGAACTGCACATGCTCAGACAGCACACTTGTAATTATAAAATAGACCGGAAATTACATTATTAGAAGAATGTTATGAAACAACTGAGGTGACATTATGTACCTTAGATGAAATGTCTTATTTTACTTTCTTAGCTACTTGAAAACAGGTATTTGTAGTCTAAACAACCTTTTCCCTCTTTAAAAAGCAAATGAACAAAAAAAACCAAAACCCAACAATGAAAACAACAAAAAAGTTCCCCAAACCTGCAGCATTGATGTCTGGTTGTTTTTTTTTTTAAACAACAACAAAAGGAAGTGAGATGGCATTCCTTGTTTAGATTGTAAATCCCTATTAGCATTATTTTTAGTTAGCTGGTTTATACAGCAACATTCTGTATTGCTGGGTGGATTCTAACTACATTTTCCTCCCTGAGTTATAAAGGAGTTGTGGTTCATAAATACCACTGCTGTCAGATGACCAAGTAAGAAAAACAACTTCAGTACTCTACAGTCTCAGCTCTCCTTACTTTGTTGAAGATGGACATGATCCTTCACATCGGCTTAAAGTGACGTTTGTGGAACAGCCTTTGTAAGTTATTTTTTCTTCATATTCAACTTCTTTACAAGGATCTGTCAAATGTAAAAAGAAAGAATTATAGCAGAGATTTATACTGGTCTTCTTGAGTGACCTTTGTTAGATGCTGAAAGCCTCCATACTTGCTTTGTTGGAAAACCATTATTGCCTGAGATAATTAACAAGTCACAAGTGAGTAACACAGCAAGAGGTGGTTTTAAACTGGGCCCTAAAGATGTGTGATACACTCACCATGGAGGACAGTTAAGAGCACAGAAATTGCTGGAATTACAAATGAGAAAAAAAATTGCTGTTAAGAACATAGTGCAGATTCAGTACAGCAGGAAAAAACTAATCCTCAGCTGTCTCATTTTGGTGGAATTATTTCTGGTTCTCAGATGTTCTAGTAGATTTTACTTGCTGGAAAAATGCTTAGTTTACTCATTTTAAGGATCTATTTATTTGTAGGCAGACAGAAGTTCATAACTTTCCTTGCAAGATAGAATGCCTAATTCTACATAGCAGGTAATGATTATTTGTACTAATCTCATATTTTCTCCTGACTTGAAGCACGACACTTAAGCACTTTATGAAGCTAAAAGTTAGCTGAACACATAGGCTTTCCAAGGAGTTTAGTGTTTGAAGTTTATTTTAGGGAGAACAAATACGTTGGATACTATGAAGGCAATTCACGCACTGCTCACACTTGCTCAATGATCTCTTGAGCACATTCTGAGTCCTTGCTTAAAGAAAGGTTATAGATGAAACCTGAGCATTACTGCAGGGAAGACTCAGTTAATACTGTAGTATGAGTTTGGGGATTTCTTACTGGAAAATAAAACAACTAGTAACTAGACAGTAGGCTAAGATACTGTATCTATATCTCATGAAGAGCTAGGAGCTATGCCTGTACTTAAGTTTTTTTTTTACCCTGTAGTGAAAGATACTGTTAATATTCTGCCAGACTGAAAAAGTATCAGAATTGCTCAGTTCAGGGATGAAAAATGCAGAGAAATGGGAAGAACTTGTTAGCAACTTACTGAACTCATGAAGTAAATACTAACTGCAAGGAGCAAGCCTGGTAATGCTGTGGTTGGAAAGGTGATGTTCTGCAGCACTTCTCTTAGCAAAAGAATGTGAACAAAATCCAAAGTAGACCCCTAAACCATAGCTATACTGTGGAAAAATCCTGCTTATGAGAGTTCCTGCTTGGATTCCCATTCTGTGAGGTGAAAATCATGAGGATGAAGGGAAAGCAGGGTCAAAGGCAGTGTGTCAGTAGAAAGAATCCTGCCTCCTTGGGTCAAACTCATTTCCCAATGCCTGTGCAGTCAGTCAACTTGAGGCTCCTTTCTGCTGAAACTGAAAGGAGCCTCTTGGGTACCACAGTACGTGTATGACAGCAGGACAAAAGACACACTGTGCATTTAATTGCTTGCTCTGCAAGTAGGTAATTCTGCCATGCTTTGTGGCTGAGCTGACTGACCTGGCCAAGCTGCACTCTGACAACATTAACAGTGAAATGGAGATGAAAGGTTACAGGTGACTATACCCACTATTGTATATTGATTCTCACATCACCCTTTGAGAGTAGTAGTTAACCACAAACACAGTTTTCTTAAATGACTATTTGGAACCCTTTGTATAAATCAGGCTTCTGGATTAAGACTCAGTAGGTGATGTCTTGGTTGACTTGATCATGGTATGCTGCTTTGTTCATTTTTTCTTCCTGTTAGAGCCAAGTTCCTGGTTCAGTGGATCTGATTGTAATGACAAAATAAAGGATTTTGTGAGGATTCACAACAACTAAGGAAGTAGCATATTCATCTGTGGAAAAATTTTGTTGCTTTGAAGACAAAAAGATGCAAATACTTATAATGCCATTATTAAGCAGAGTAGAAAAGGGCAGGCACACTAGGATGCTGCATATCCCTCCTGATTCTTGAAAAAGATTGGCAAGTGAAGAATGTGACTTGTTGGAAGTAAGGCTGTGTTTTCTTTAGGAATTAAACATACAGAAAAGGAGAACAAGTAGTGAAGGCAGTATATGACAGCAGAGAAGGCAATATGAAACAAGGCAGTATGATGTGGCTAAAGTACACATTCCAGATGTTTTCTCCTTTGTATGTTGAAAGCTCCCAAAAGGAAATGCAAAGTGGCTGAAATTGAGATGTTAACTTTTCTCTTGGTCCTCAAACAGTAGTTAAAACAAATAAACACACAGAAATGAACCATACAGTAAACTTACCTTCCATTCACAGATTGAATAGTGCATGTGTCATTCTGGTTTATTCTTAGAAGGTGTTAACCCATATCCTAGAAAGCACTGAATAAAAACTGTCTGTCTCACTGTTTCTAAATAGGAGTAGAAATTAGGCCTCTGCTACTTACAGAAGGTACAGTTAAAATCTTAGATAGCTCTTATGCATCCACACCAGTTTTTCTGACTCCTGTACTGTAAATCCTAAAGTAGGACATCTCCATTTAAAACCAGTAGATAGATACTGCTTTGTGTGCATCACTTTACATGAAATGGTGTGGAAATTACAGAATGTGGTATTCCTTCAGTTAAAAAATATTAGGTGATTAATTATGCACAACAGCCAAAACCCATCTCTGTACCTTAAAAACTGTGAAAACAGTATCCAGCAGAAGAGATACAAAACATACTCATGTGTGCAGAGTATATGAGAGCTAAAAAGAGGGCTGCAGGGTAAGTCAAGAGACCTTTTATTTGGACACACTGTCTTTCTTAAATTGCATTTTAAGATTAGAAAATAAAGTTTCTGTGACTCTTCTGATCTGCATCCTGTCAGACTCTTTAACGCATGCTTTTTAATGTCTACGGGACTGTATAGCACGGAACCAGCTCTTAGGAAATCTAAGACATCAGACAACTAGTCTACAAAGTAACTGCATAAGGGGCAAAAAGAAAATATGGAGCCAATGGGTACAAATGGTATCATAGCTAAAGAATATGTAAAAAAACCCTCATGCACTCATGAAAAAAAAAGGCATTAAAAGCATGATATAGGAAATGCCATGGATATACATTACCATGTGGCACTGTTATTGGCACAGTAGAAGACAAGGAAGTTGAAAGTCTAGACGTGACAGGAGATGATGTTGTGCGGGCAGTGGTTAATGTTGTTGTTCGCAAGGAACTCCTTTCAACTGACTCTGTAGACGCAGCAGTGGTAACAAGGGGAGCAAATGTCACTGTTGTGGATAAAACAGTTGGGATCAACACTGGAGTGGATTTGGCAGAGACGCTGGTAGGAACAGCTAATGAAGATGTTTTGCCATATGGAGACACTGTGATGTTTTGGAAAGAAGAATATGGAGTACTCTCAACAGACTTAAATGTGGAAATAGTGAGGGGTGTAGGTGTAGGCATTGTGCTGATGGTTGGGGCGACAGAAGAGAATGTAGATGAGGTAGCAGATGGCAGGCGGGTGCTGAGTGGGCTGCTGGGAGCAGGCGCAGAGCTGGGATGTGGGGATGTTGTTGCCAGAGGGGATTCTGTGCTGCTCGGTGGGCTGGTCTCTGTGGAGACAGAGGTCTTGGAGGTGCTGCTGATGGAGGTGGTGGCTGTGGTCTTGTGCGTGGTCAGAGGTGGCACAATGTGTGGCACAGTTGATTTTTCCTGGGTAGAGGCTGTTGGGAGGAAAGCACAGGTTAGATGAGGATAAGGACAAGAGGGGGTGACAAAGGAGGTAGGCAGGAGCCTTTGGCTAAGACACTGGGCAAGGAAAGCAGGCCCATATGGCACCAAGTATTCCCATTAAAGATGGAAGTTTGGGCTTCTGGATCGTCCCTAAGATTTTGCAACTTGGTTAGATCCTGTCATGGCCCATCAGTGTTCCAGGTGATGATGGTGTGACCTTGTTGGATGCAAAGTGCCCACTCAGCCGCTTGTTCATTCCCCCACATAAGGCATGTGGAGAGAATTACAAATACCAAAGCAAGAATATCCAAGTGTTCTTGGGGTGCAGACAGTTTTCAGAAGAGAAGAAATCAAAGGAAAACCAAACCAATACAAACCCATGAGATGTAAAGGCAGTCACTCACCAATCCCCACCTCTGGCCAATGCCCAGCAAGTTTTCCAATGCCTACCTGGAAAAAACTGCCCTGCCCTTCCATAGCACAGCTCAGCATTATGATCTGTGGTATTGGGTGTGTCCTTGGCCACAGAATTTGAGCCAGCTGTGCTGGCTCTGTCCCTGATGGACATCTTAACCATCCCTTGCCCTCTCCCTGGCTGGCAGAAGGAGAAGCAGAGAAGGCCTGGATGCTGTGCTACACTCCTCAGCAGTCCCTAAAGCACTTGTTTGCCATCAACACTGGCTGGGACCCACATCTGAAACACAGCAGCAGGAAACCTTCTAG
Source organism: Anabacerthia variegaticeps (assembly GCA_035583185.1). NCBI lineage: Eukaryota > Metazoa > Chordata > Aves > Passeriformes > Furnariidae > Anabacerthia > Anabacerthia variegaticeps. Next base: position 16,608,568 of record JAWWEW010000165.1, on the reverse strand, counting down.
GACCAGAAATTGGCTCCACGACAAGCAGCGTCAGTGCACAGGCCCAGGACTACAGCAGGAACTGGGCTGGCCAAAGGGAGTGGGAATGGAGGGCCAGGCACCCAAAGAAATGCACAGGTGTGGTGTGATTCTTAGAGGGAAGGATACAGGGAAAGAAGGAAAGAAGGGAGGGAAGGAGCTGGGACGAGCAGGTAAAAGAAATCCAGAGGAGTGACAGAAAGATGATCAGTGGGCTGGATCTTCTCTCACATGTGGAGAGACTGAGGGAGCTGGGCCTGTTGAGTCGAGGGAAGAGAAGACTGGGAGGGGATCTCATCATTGTGTACAAATATGTGAAAAGGTGGGTGCCAAGAGAATGATGCCAGACTCTTTTCAGTGATGCCCAGCAACAGCATGAGGAGCAACAGCCATAAACTACAACACAAGAAGTTCCACTCAACAAGCGAACAACTTCTTTACATTGAGGTTGACAAAGAAGAGGAACAGGTAAGCAAGGGAGGTCATGGAGTCTCTCTGAGGACATTCGAAACTAATCTGGAAACATTTCTGTGTAATCTACTCTAGGGATGGTTTCTTAGCAGAAGCGGTTGAAGTAGATGATATTCAGAGCCCCCTTCCAAACGTAACAATTCTAGGATTCTGGGAGCAGCAGGACACATAGCAGGAAACATTACCAGGCTGTGAGGAGCTCATCTGTGTTGAGGACACAGTTGAGGAGGCAGAAGGAGCAGGTGAGGGCAGGGTGCTGGTTCTGGCTGTGGTGGGAGCAGAGGACTCTGTTGCAGGCGACTCTTGTGGAGCAGTGGCCGTGGGGGAAGAGGGCCTGGACCTCAGGGTGGTAGGGGTGGGCCTGGGGGTGGTGCTTGGAGCTGCTGTGGAGGACAGTGTGGAAGTGGCAGCAGAGGGCAGGCGGGTGCTGAGTGGGCTGCTGGGAGCAGGCGCAGAGCTGGGATGTGGGGATGTTGTTGCCAGAGGGGATTCTGTGCTGCTCGGTGGGCTGGTCTCTGTGGAGACAGAGGTCTTGGAGGTGCTGCTGATGGAGGTGGTGGCCGTGGTCTTGTGCGTGGTCAGAGGTGGCACAATGTGTGGCACAGTTGACTTTTCATGGGTGAAGGCTGTTGGGAGGAAAGCACAGATTTTATGAGGATCGGGCCAAGAGGGAAAGGCAGAGGAAGTGTGCAGAATCCTTTGGCTAAGACATTGGGCAACAAAAGCAGCCCATTACCAGACTGAGTTTCAGTTTGATACAGAGGGATGTTTGTGCTTCTAGCTCCGTCTTAGTCCTCTGCTTCTTGCTTAGACTCAGTCATGGCCCATCTGTGTGCCAGAGGATGATGGGGTGACCCTGGCTTGATGTAATGTGCCCACCAAGCACTCCCTCACTCCCCCTCATCAGGCATGTGGAGAGAATACCAAATGCCAAAGCAAGAATACTCAAGTGTATCTAGATAGAAACAGTTTTCAGAAGTTAGGACACTAAAGGAAAAAGAAGCCAAGACCCACCCATGACATGCAAAGGCAGTCACTCGCTGCCTCCCACCAGTGGCCAATATCAAGCCAGTCTCCAAGCAATAGTTACTTAGGAAAAACTGTACCACCTCCCCTCACCCTCAGGGCGGAACTAGGCATGGTGTTGTGTGGTATGGCGTGTCTCCTTAGCTGCTGGCTTTGGGCCAGCTGTGCTGTCCGTGTCCCTGATGGACATTGTGACTACCCCTTGCCCACTCCCTGGCTGGCAGAAGGAGAAACAAAGAAGACCTGGATGCTGTGCTAAAACTCCACAGCAATCCCTAAGGAACTTGTGTGCCAGCAACAATTGCTCACACCCATCTACATCTTTCACTCTGGAGACATTCAAAACCCATGTGGATGTGTTCCTGTGTAACCTGCTCTAGGGGATCCTTCTTGGAAGGGGCTAGGGACCTGATGATAGCCAGAGGTCTCTTGCAAACCTAAAAATTCTTGGATTTTGGGAGCAGGGGGATGCATAGTTTGGAGCCTTACCAGGCTGTGAGGAGCTCATCCGTGTTGAGGACACAGTTGAGGAGGCAGAAGGAGCAGGTGAGGGCAG
>JAWWEW010000165.1:16495129-16603515 GCA_035583185.1 Anabacerthia variegaticeps | reverse complement strand
GGTCTTGTGCGTGGTCAGAGGTGGCACAATGTGTGGCACAGTTGACTTTTCATGGGTGAAGGCTGTTGGGAGGAAAGGACAGATTAGTTGTATGTTGCTATTTTGTTGGGAAGTTGGGAGATGTTGGCAATTTTGGTTTGGAGGTTTTCTGCTGTGTTACAGGCCAGTATGGGAGACCTTGGCCCAAGTAATTCTGGTTTGGGTTTTTCTGGGTGGTTGTTTCTTTTTAATATTTAACAGAAGTGTCTGTTATCCTGAATATGTCCCATCATGTCCTGCTTCTTTTGATAATTGCTTGCTGCTGACCATTTTGAAGATTGACCGCTGGCAGTTTGTTTCTTATGTTCTTCCTTAACTGTTGAGTGAATTGGTATCTCTATTTTCCTGTGCAATTTCAGTTTTTTACTTGTAGTTTAGAATGCACTTGCTGTAGACTCTGCTGGTAAGGGTCTTTGGGAGAGCTGTGGCTACTGTAGGGACATGGATATACTGGCCATGGATGACTCATCTCTCTCAGAACCGGAACTCTCACTTGTTACTACTTTACTAGTTGGTGTCTTAACTTTGGTTGCTTACTACAAAGAAACGGACGAGAGAAAACATCATTTGGTTGAGTCCTGGGAAGGATTGTAGGCAAAGCATGTCGTGGCATCTCCTCAAAAGAGTATCAACAGTGAGACAACTCTGGAATTTGGATCCCAATGGGTCTGAGAGAACTTTAGCCTGGAGTTGGGTGTACACTTTCTTGGCCACCCTCCACTGGTGACTCTTTTGCACTCAGGGTCAGCATTGGTCATTGAGATTGTATTTGTTGAGCCAGACTTTTCATGGGTGTGCCAGGGCCTGGGCATCCTTTGGCTGGAGATGATGCCTTGGGTTATGTCTCTCACCCAAAACCATCCTGAGCTGTAAACAGGAGATGCATTTCCAGTTTCATTGCCTTTTGTTCCCAATGCCCCACTGTGCACTCAGGGGACCACTATAAGAAGAGTGAGGTGTGTATTAGCTTGTGTGTGATTGGCACTTGTAGGGCAGGAACACCTGGGTGTCTGTACCCTGACAAAGGCCTCTGCTGCCGAGCCAAACCCCTGGCAAGGGAAGAGGATGCAGTCAGGTTCATGTGTGGGTCAGTCCCAGGACCTGTGGTGTCCCATGGTGGAAACTGAGAATGAATACCAAAACTGAGGCCTGTGTGGGACATGCTGCCTAAGAGAGAATGGTGGGAACTGGAAGAAGCAGACAGAACAGCAGGAAGAGGAGGAGGGAGACTTACCAGGATGTGATGTTTCCAGCCATGTGGAGGACACAGTTGAGGAGGGAGAAGAAGCAGATGAGGCTGAGGTGGCAGACAAAGAGCTTGGGCTTGGAGATGTCCTTGTTAGGGGAACTCCTGGGCTGGTGGCAGGGCTGGCCTCTGTTGTGACAGAGGTGCTGCTGGTGGATGTGGCAGGGGTAGTCTGTGTCTGCGTGAGAAGATGCTGCACAGGCTGTGTCAGTGTTGTTCTTATGTGGGTGACAACTACAGGGAGAAAAGCACAGGTTAACTGGGGGTGGCAGGACAAGAAGGGAAGACAAAAGAGGTAGGCAATTCCCAGGCAGAACTGCCAGAGTATGGTAGGAATAAGAAAGGTAGAACTAGACCCCACTCAGTCTTACTGGGCATGAAGAAGAAATAAGCCAGTGGTTCCTCCCTTTTAAAATATAGGGCAAAAACTAAGCCTGAAGGGTGTCCTCTGACAATTCAGCACCCTCTGCCTTTTTCTGGAACTCCTGAGAAAAGAACCTCTCTGGATATGTATGTCTCCTCTCCCAGGCATTCCAGACTGGGCAAGAGCATCACCTGATAAAGCGGGGTAAGTGAAGCAGAGTTTTAGGCCTAGGGCATCTCTCTATTCCCTCTTACCTTCTGGGTGGTATGGAGTGGTTGCTTGGGTTCCCTCACTCTCTGTAAAGTAAGAATGAATATTAGTAATGGCTGGCAAGGTTCCTAGAGGAAGCTGTAATTGCTGGCACAAGAAGGTCCAGAAGTGTGCACCCTGACAGTACTTTGTGGGACACACATGGATTTGGAGTGTGTACACCTGCCCTCCCACTACATCAGACTTCCCACCACACACTGTCCCAGCCTCTGGTGTCAGTTGCTAACCTAGTAATTCGTGCTGCCATACAGCCTCAGAGGAGCCTGTCCTTGTTGGTATATTGAGTGCCACATATAATAAGAAGAATTCCTTTTATTGAATATTTGTTGTTGGGAGCATTTGTTACATTGGTTAAGGGGAATATATATTTTGTGGTCTGTGGCTTTTCAAGAACTTGCTTTGAAGCATAGAGAGATTTTGTCTAAATTTGGAGAAAGTGTTGGAAGAGAAATACTAGGTTTAAGATCGTATTTGGGTGTCAGATTCTTGTTCCATTGGTAAGACAATTTTCCATTTTAATCATGCTTCTTGAGTTATCCATGTCCTTTCCTATCCAATTGCAATGTTAAGACTGCTGGTAAGAATATTTGGGTTTTTTATAAGGAGTACATTTTTATAAGGTGTACATCTTGTGAGCGATGGTTTCACCTGACAGATATCAGAAAGTGATATTTACCTGCTGTCGTTAGTTCAGGCTTGCTGAAAGTTGTGCTATGAGATATGGTTTCAGTAGGCAATGAGGAGGTTGTAATTTCTTTTTTGATAGTGGTCTTGAAGGGTGGTGAGGTGAACTTTCCTTCTTCTGTCTCTGTGAAAGCAGTGGTTGATGAGGGAGCAGGTGTGGACTTTGGTGCAGTGGTCATGGTTCTTTTTGTTGAGGTGGTTATGGAAGGGGTAGAGATGGTTGTTGTCATGTTCAGTGTGGTAGAAATGGATGTTGTATGTTCTTTTGGAGTAAAGGTAAATAGTATAATGTGAGAAATCAATTCACAGAATAATTAAAAATAGATACATTTTGAATAAGCTACCCATATTTTAGAGATCATTTTTCACCCTGATCTTTAGACTATTTACAGTGTCATTATTGTACTCATGTTCTCATAAGCTTGTCAAATATTTCTGTACTTATACTTGTTTTCTATTGTCTCATGTCTGTCTTTGTTCTTGCTTTCTGTATTTTTCCCATACTAGAATTTTTTAAATACCATTTTTCTAAGTTAGCTTTATTGTCACTTATTGGCTAAAGTCTGTATGGGCTTTGTCCAAATCACAATTTAATTGGCTATTATTACGTTCCAAATCAGCCACAGTTTCAGCTTTCTGCAATTTGTATTAAACAGTTAAGTGATATTATACTATAGGATTTTCCTTGTCCCACTGCACAAATTACCTGTCACAATGTCAGCTTTTGAAGCTGGGTTTTGACTCCTTTGGGACCCCTTTTTAACCCTGCTTTCTCTGATTGTCAGGGTTCAAGATGGTTTATCAGTTGAGGTGCATGTTGTTGTGAGGCTAAATGAGTCTCCACAAGCCATACAATCAGAAAGTAATTTATGTTGGCAGAGTCATCCTCCTGATAGCAGGACTCTAAAAGCCTAGACAAAGCTGCTACACTAATACCTGTGTGACTCTGCTTTGGGCTTTGCTGCTGCTTGAATATGACAGCATAACTGAACCAGCTGTGGAAAAGAGGCTAAAGCTGAGATAATAAATCCAACTGGATATTGGCTGGCTCACTGCTTATAGAACTTCTAATGTGCTTCTCAGGTAGGTTGCACAAGTGAATTTGGTTATGTTTTTAACCTAGTGTCTATATCCTTTATCTTTCCATGCACTTTTGATCTACACTTCTGAACATTTCTGGTTTACAAATTTCTTTCTGGAAGCCTCATGATTTGGAGTCTAATGTTTGGATGTTGTACAAGCTTGTAACGCTTTCCTAGGAAGTGGTATCTCAACTATATACAGAGTGAGCTTACTATAATTTATTTTAGACAGTAACACTAAAAACCTACCAGTTGTTGACCTTATTGTGACAAGAGGTTGCAGGGTTGAAGTGCTTGGAACTGTAATTTTTGCAGTTACTGTCGGGTTTGTAGACTCAGTTGATACTGGAGTTGCAGAAGAGGTACTAGGTACTGTTGGTAGGGTGCTTGTGGTAGAGCTTCTTGTTACTTTAGGCTGTACTGTTGTTACTAAGAGAAAAAAATCAAAATGAAAGGATAAGAAATAGTCCTCAATAATCTATTTACAATGTACCTATATGAATTGAATTTCTTAAAAGTAAAACCACTGCTTTTATAACTATTAGCAGTAACTACTATTAAAAACCCTTACCTTTTAGATAAAGCCTTTGAGGGCAGTTATCCATTGTTTCTTTTGCTATTATGTGCAGTGAATACGCTAAACAAGTGTTCTTGAAGAAGCTTTATACATTTTTCTTCACTTTAAAGTGAATTTGGCATAAATATTTGTGCATATCAACAGAGATGAAATAGCATTTTATTATTCACACAACCTACAGTGCAATGTTTTTCAATACCATCTGTCTTCAGGGAAATTAATGGAGTTTCTAACAAATTTAAGATCATTGTGTATAGATTCCTTTCCTGTATCAGGCTATAGGGGTTTGGTATACTCAGTCATACATTCCCATGAAGATTTTCTTAAATTGTTGAAGTGATAGTCAGTCACTCTGAGCAGGGACATCTTCACCTAGATCAGGTCCCTCAAAGTCCCATCTAGCCTGATCTTGAATAGTGCCAGGGATGGGGCATCTACAGCCTCTCAGGGCAACCTCTTCCAGTGTTTTATCCCCTCATAATAAACAATTTCTTCCTTATATCTAATCTGAATCTACTCTCTTCTAGTTTAAAATCATTGCCCCTTGTCCCATCACAACAGTCCCTACTGAGTAGTCTGCCCCCAACTTTCTTACAGGCCTTGTTCAAGTATTGAAAGAAAACAAGGTCTCCCTGGAGCCTTCTCTTTTCCAGGTTGTGCAACCCCAGGTCTCTCAGCCTTTCCTCACAGGAGAGGTGTTCAGCCCTCTGATCATTTTTATGACCCTCATCTGCCTTGAACTGAGGACTGTCGAGCTGGATGCACTATTCCACCTGGGCTCTCATCAGAGTAGAGGGGCAGAGCCACCTCCCTTGACCTGCTGGCCACACTATTTTTGATGCAGCACAGGGTATTATGGTACCAGGTTATTTTTCATCATTACATCTTGTGAAACTGGTGATTCTACTATAAAATGCAAAAAAAGGTTATTACTGAATTTGTAAACACTTATCCCATAATATCAAGTATGTAGGTACTAGTTTGGTCAACTATGTAAACTAACCTGGTGAAAGTGATGAAGTTTCAGGTGTGGTCGTAGTGATTTCTTCTCCTGTTGTGTAAAGGTAGAACAAGTTAAGTTTGTGAATAAAAACATATTAAAATAGTCCAAATAAGGCAAATTTCATATTGGATTCAAAGAATTGTATTAATTAATGAAGGATTCCTGAAAGTGTTTAATATGACATTTTTCAGTGGTAAAATTCACATTGAAGGACTTAATTACAAAGAAATCAATACACCTCAAAATAATAATGAACCCTAGTAAGTTTTTGCTATTTTTTGTATAACTTTTTTGCTTAGGGGCACCTTACTTTTCAGGACTAATGGAGCATGTTTTTGTATGTAAATGAGATCACTAGCCAAGATTCTGGTTATGCAAATTAGAATTCTGTAATGTAAAGAAAAATATCCTGAAGTTCTTCTTACATCTGCACGAAAGTCCACACTGTGCAGCTAGAGTCTATTCAAAACATTATTTAATAATAGGTTTTCAGAGAAGTAAACCAGATGGCAATAAATCTTAAGTTAATTTAAAATAAAAAAATCTCTAAAAGAAGTTTGCTAAGTAGGGTCCATTAGCTAAGTCTGACCTTCTTGTACATATTCTCTTTTTCTGTGAAATACGTTGAATATTTCTGAGACTCACAACTCTGCTGGGACTGTCCCTCACACAGATTAGAACAGAAATACACCTTCAGGAAGATCCAACTTTTGAAAAGTACTCACAATGAATATAACTTCTCATGTTGCTGACTAAAATCAGTCAGGTTCATCCAGATCCTGTATTATAACACTGCCTACCCTAACCCCATTTTTAATTAGTTCTTTTTGTTCCTTTATGAACCAAGCAGCAATGGGATTATTTTGAAAGAAAGTTATTTTTATGAACCAGTTGTTCATTGAGAGGTACTAGGAAAATATCTTCTGTGACTCTATACAAATGTTTTATACATTTATATTTTATACATTATATATACTCTATACAAATGTAGTATTGTTTTCCAGTTACTGCAGAGAAAGAGATGCTGCTTACCACATGGCATGCACCTTTCCTTCTCATGGTCAAAGTATTCATCACGAGAGCAGTTGTAACAACCTGAAGAAAGGGAAAGACAAGTTTGTTTTATATTTCTCAAAGAAAGGCATTCAATTTATGCCACTTATCATCTAATACTACATTTCTGCTATTAAAAATAATATTAATTGTAACATCATCTATTTAGTTTAGTATTTCCAATGTCATTCTCAGAAAGAGCATCTTCCTGTGTGGGAATTTTTTTGGTTTCTCCAGCTATATCCATTTGTCTAATATTAACTGCTCTCCCCACATGTTTTCTTCCCTAAGTATAGTGTATTCTTTTGATTTGGTGCAAGGCAGAATTTCTCTTCCAGATAGGCTGCGCTCAATATAAAGCTAGATGTAGTACAGCTACTGAGCTGATTATCTGTTGTAACAGAGTAGTAGTAAGGGAAGGATCAGCAAAACTGCTTCAAAGACAGTATAAATTAAACTACCATTATTTAACTGTGGTATGACTGATTTAAAAAACAGCATTGAAGATAATTGTGTTACTGTTTCTTGCTTTAGAGTAGTGTAGCTTATTACCTTCAATGTTGACATATTTGTAGTTTTGATTAGGACAGTTACAAGGCCTGTAATGCCAGGTGCATTTGCCACCATTGTAGCCAGAGGAATAAGCATCGTCAGCTCCCGATCTTTCATGAGAATTGTAATACTCACAATAGACAGCTAAAAAGCAAGACAGAGAGCAGATTTTTTTTTTCGACTTAATGGCATAGTATTTTCAAAGTACTAAAGGGAGGACAAAATTAATAAATAGAATAAAAAAAAATCAGTGAAATTATTAGCTTCCGATGTAAATTTGTATTTTAACTCAGTGAAGTCAGTTTCTTTTTTGCAAACACAGTATGCAAGAATTTCCACAATTTTTAATGCACCATACAGTGAAATGTGGAAATGAAACCATCAAAGAGTTGGTGAATCGATTAATAATTAATTATTATGATTCATAATTAATTCATTAATTCAAATTGATTCATAAGAGGCTCATACTTTTTTTTTCCCCTGCATATACAGTGTTCTGGAACACCTTGATATCTTTTTCCTGTTTTACAGTGTTCCAGCCAACACAACTGTCTTCATTTCTTTTACATCAACAGAGAAGGTGATTTCATCACAGCTAAAATGAAATAAGTTTTTTTTACACTTTCATACTTTTTCTGCTGGCAAACTGACAGTGCATTATACAGTGGCAGCAGAAAAAGCAGTCTGCTTTCTGTGACCACAGTATTTTTTCTCTCATTACTCCATGGTAAAAACAGTTAAAATATTTAGGTTAGTTTAGCACAAATGAGAAGTACAGGTTTCAAAATTCAGGTGGCTGAGGTCAACTATTTTCCCACAGAGAAAATGCAACCTTAGAGGTGCTCATTAATAATTTTCTTATGTTGCCATATGAATATACCCACAGTAACAATAATAACCTTAAAGTTGTTTAAGGAGAACTTCAAGGAACTTACGACAGAACTCAGGGGTCCTCCAGTCAATGCAGATACCCTTGTCTAAGCACGCCATGGCATATACTGCAATGGCATCACACATGCATTCACAGTCCCCTCCAATGTCACACCCACAAGAGTCTCGAACACATGCCTCATAATAGGGCATACGGTTCACCTGCATTGGAATAAAAAGGAATGAATTTTCCAAGATTATTTTGGCCTATTTGTTAAGAAGATGGTTTTTTCTGGGCTAGACAGCACACATTCCATTAAGTGAGAATAACTAGTATTTCACCTAAAAACTTGTCAAGGCAATTACAACCCCACGTCATACGGATCTTTTTAGCCAGAATGCAGGTGTCTCCACATCAACAACAGAAACTGGTCATATTTTGCCAGATATGTACTTCTAAATTTATACTAGTCCTGGCCATATTATGTATAGGTAGCTTAAAAGAAACCCTCAACTCCTCACATCCATTTAGGCACAAGTATTCAAGTTCATCAGCTCTATGGCCTCTGTGTATATACATAAGCACTGCAGCAATATTCCCATTTCTCACTTGTTTCCAACTCCTGAAAATGGGAGATTTCCCTTCAGAAGGCTTCTTGCTGATGACCCTTATGATATTGTAATTTTTATGACATGGACAACTTAAAACAAATAAGAGTGCTGATGGTATCTTAGTCTTGGACTGATCATCTTTTAAGTAATGGTGTTGATTTGCTGATGAGAACAAGGGTTTTCAGGCCTTTCTTTAGTTAGATTTTCTAACAAAGGCTAAATAGTTTTAAAAGAGTAAGTGCATTGATCAAGTATCACCAACAGACTGACTAAGTTCTGATTGTTAAGACTTAATTCTTTTTTCACTCTCATAGTTTTAACTAGTAAGTGAATACCATACTTAGCTTTTGTGCTTACAAAAGGACTGGTGAAGTGCAAATACGAAAGGATGAAAATTAATGTAAATGTGAGGCATAAAACATTTTATATGTATTTTATTGAAACACTTTGGGGAACAGAAAATCACCTATTAGAGTGAGAGCATTTTGGGAGAATACAGATGATTGCTGTTAAGTAAAAAGAAGAGCAAGTAAATTCTTACCTTACTGTGACAGGCAGAAAAAGTGTGGCTATTGATGATGGAACATGTCTTTTCTGCCCATGCTTTACGATAAGGGTTCTTGCTACAGGGGTCCACTACAAAGTATACATCTCCACAGAGAGGATTCTCTTTCCAAGAATTGACAAATTCCAATTCATTTGATGCCACATACTTGCTTCGAGTTTCAAAATCATCCTTCATGTTGCCATTGTAGTTCCCACACAAACCGCATATGGTTTCCTAGAATAAATGAAAGCTGCAGTGTCAGTTCAGCAAGTTAGAACTACTCACCTTCCCTTTTGGTTACTGACAGTTTCATGTGCTTTAGCAGTGAATGTCATCTACAAGTACTCTCTCATACATTCTTAGCTTCTTGTGCATGAGGTTCTGCTTATCACTTGAGGAGTGTCTTTTTCCTCTAAACTGTAAGTTGTCATAATTTGTATAAAATACAAATATTAAGCTCAAAAATTTCCTGAATGTGGTACAGAAATCACTTAAAAGTCAGTCTTCAGTGAAAAATTGATGTTTTGGAGATAAAGATGAAAATGACTTGCTAGTAGCATTCCTGAAGAACCTTTGCCATCACAGAGTCAAGGCAACTGCAACCAAATGTGCATTTCAGTCTGAATTGAAGGACACTTTACTGGGGAAGTTGTTCTGTCATACCTGTGTTTCTCTGGAGATCTTGATGAAGAAATTCATGTGCTTATTCCAAATAAGCGTCATGTTGTATTTTCCTGGGATAATGATGTCAAACATCAGGTGAAGGGCGTTCTTTTTCACATGATATTGTATGTCAGGATTTTCTCCGGAAACAGTGAAGGTTTTATCCCTCAGTATGATTGTCAAATTCTGGAAGAAAATTTATCTGGCAGTTATAACTTACCAAGTTTCAGTATTTTCTTTACTCTGTGTCACATTCCTGAAGATCAGATGCTGTGATACTACTACAGTCTATCTTGACATTTCCACTTATTTTCCAAAAGTCCTGGCAGTCAGGAAAAAGGGAAACATTGCACCCATTTTTTGAAAGGGTAGAAAGGAGGACCTTGGGAACAACCAACCTGACAGCATCACCAGTGTGTCTGGAAAGATCATGGAGCAGATCCTCCTAGTAGCTGTGTTAAGGCACACAGAGGACAGGGAGGTGATTTGAGACAGTCAGCTCATTGCAGGGGCATTGGACTACATGACCTTTAAGGGTCCCTTTCACTACAAAATATTCTGTGATCTGTTTTACAGGCTTTTTCACCCCCTTTGAATTATTTTGTATACATATGCAAATCCTCACAGGAAACAAAAATATCTGTCATTGTACCACCCTTATTGTTAGGTGTGCCAGCCCTCCACATTTGGTGAAAATAGTATAATCTACATGTGACCACCAGAGTAGAAGCGTGTTTTCATGTGTTTCTAAAAATAGTCAAAAAGTTACAGGCAGGAAGTCAGTATCTTTTGATCAAGCAATTTACTGTTGAGTAAAATTAAAATTTTTTGGCTTCTACATAGGTAAGAATTCTGGAGAATGAAAGATGACATGAGAGTTGAAAAAAGCCCAAACCTATGGCACTTCCTACTAAAACAGACACTTTAGGTTAGCACATAATTTTCACTTAGAAGACATCTCTTCTAAGATACAGGTAAAGCTTCCAGAAATGAAGAAAACATGGTCTTAAAATTACTATTCAGCTGGATAATGGTAGAAGGAAGAGCTTACCCCAAGGTAAATGCTGATGGACCTGGAGCATGTAACTCCTGATTTCCCACAGATGACATTCTCAGTAACAATTTTGAAAGAGGAAACAGGTCTATTAGCACTGCAGCCATCCTAAAAAACCCCAAAACAAACCACAAAAAGCATAAACCCCCAATAGACTCTGTGCCTGGAGTCTTCCAATTTAAAATATAAAAGTATATGAAAATAAATAAAGCTTAAAATGTCATGACTGATTCTGCCTGTTTTGGGAGGTGATGATTTCTGCTTTGGTAGTCAAACGGACATCACTTCCCTAAAAGATACAGTTATCTGGTACAGAATACATACATATCAATGACTATTTAAACATGTTGTTTAATCTAAAATTGCTTATAATTGCATTAAAAAGATGTTTTTTTGAGAAGTAAAATATTGTCATCTTAAGCATTGAAATAAACAATATATGAAAACTCATTACGTGGCTCTATAGGTTATTAATACATCCTTGCATATTTTCAGTAGACATTTAAATCAAGCTATTTCTTGATGCTAAGCTACTGCCAAAATAACCATAGGAAGCAGGTTACCGTAGCTAATATGTATTCGCAGTCACCATCAAACACAAAGCGCTGTCCATCAAAAGTGGTGATGTGGCCTTCTCCATACAGGTTACACGTTGAGGAACACCTTGATTTCTGAACACATTTCCATTTGCCTTTTGTGCAAGTGCTAGGAGTGAGAAAAGAGACCATACTCAGATTTCAAAGAAATGCCACCTTAACCTTCTTCTTTTTAGATACATCCATTTTTATCAATACAGTGTTAATTTAATTGCCTTATGTACGCTGAGACCAAGTTACAGTTAATATAAAGAGCCATAATTAAGTTATGGGCAGCCTAGAAAATGAATTCATGATAAAAACGAAACCTTAAATTCTTTTTTTTTTTGTGAAATAGTGTATAAAACCCATTTATTTTTGCTCCTATTGAGAACAGAAGTCACTGTTTGTGTAGTTTGGGGGGTTGTGTTGTTTTTTTACTAGATTAGTAAATGAAAAGGGAATAAAGTACTTTGAAAATGCTGCTAAAGAGATGGAAACAATGTTTTGGGGGTGTTTGCTTTTATCTACAGAAAAGAAGAAAGATTGTGCCCTCCTCCTTATCTGTGTGGAGTTGTTAATAATCCTTGGCTTTATGTAGTTTACAGTCAGAGGCCCTGCTGGATGCCCCTGTTCCTGAGTACATAAGGCAGAAACTACCTGTGAAGCCAGTACTGTGACTCTTATTTATATATATATTGTCAAATGTTAAGCTCCTCTCTGTGTTAGTCCCTGTGCTTTGCTGTGGTGTTTCTTCCATTCAGCTGCTGCCATTTCCTACTCTTCTGCCCACTAAACACCTTTTTTTTATGTGGTTGTACCATTTAGTGAGACAGAGGTTGTGCAATGAAAACGTATGTGATTCTTACCAGATCTCACATTCAGTTTGGATTTGTTCACCTCTTCTATAAGAAAGGCCACCATATTCACATGGACACTCCTCAGCTGGAACACACCTGCCATCGAGATTTTCATATAGGCCATCAGCACAGACACATCCTGATTCACATTTAGTTGGTATCTGGTAAAGGTCAACAGATTGCAAAATTAAAAGAACCATGAGATGCATTTCATCGTGTACGTGAATGGTGTCAAAAGTGAACCTCTGCTAAATTCTGTTTTGACTTGATTTTAGTTTTGTGATATTTCCTGTACTAATATGCTAGTCAACTGAACTAGTTGAATTGAAGTTGTAAGATATACGTCATAACTGAAGACCCTGAAAAATTGATCTTCCATTACTACCAGTCTTTCAGAAAGAGTACAACGGAAGTTTCTTTATATCAAGGAATGTTATTACAATTCTTCCAATCAGTCTGTTTCCTTAATATAAAGTGAGAAAATGCTGTCAGGACAGGCAAGACATTTACCTGGCCCAGGTCTCCTCTGCTCTGTGACTGACAGCAGCAGAGAGTTGAGAAAAAATAGAAAAGGAAGCATAAACCACATATTTACAGTGACGTGAAGCTTACAGAGTACCTGAGCCAGAGGTGGTAGCCATGTAGTTAAGAATCCTTAATGAATTTTTATTCTATTAATTTACTATAATTCATTAATTCATGCAATTTAATTCTTTTAATTGCTTCTTAAATATATACACTTTTTTTTTGTGTCCACAGCCTGTGGAAAGAAGCCTGATGTTTAACTGTATCATGTTAGATGAAATATGTCCTTTTATTTCACTTGAAGGAATGGAGTAAAATTATAAGTAACAACTAGAACATTCTACCTCTCTCAAGAGAATAAACATCCCAGAGCTGTGAAACTCACACATTCAATGCCAGTAGCCAGCATCTGACAGGTAGGGGCACATGCAGCTCCATACTTGTTTTCCAAACTGTCAGAACATGATATGTATTTCTTAGGAGCTTTGCAGCTTTCTAGGGAAAAGGAACAAAACCAAACATTAAAAAGATTGTGAAGTAGCAATTTTACAACATAGGGGGAAAAAATATTCCTAAGTAAAGCATATCAGATCCATACCTGCAGGATTTTGAGGTTTGCCTGTGCAACTTAGCCTCCCGTTAACACAGTAGCTAGGGAGAAAAAAAAAAAAATGCAATGCAAATCTCTCCTGAGAAAGAAATTTTTATTTTTTGGAAAATGACTTTATTAGAAATATTTCACTTATGTTACTGACTCCTTCCAATCATCCAAAATGGAACATGAATCAACTTGTCTCTTTACTTTTTGTATTATACAGTAACATCAGTTTTGGAAGTATATAGTAGGCTATTATCACTAGTAGGCAATTGTTACTATTATGATACTTTGTTTATTAAAAAAAGCTTTTTTGCTTATTAATAATAAAGAAATTTATTAAACTGTCTATATCTCAACCCAAAAAGTTTCTTGATTTTGTCCTGATTCTTTTCCACATCTGGCTGAATGGAGCAAGGGGCTATGCGGTGCTTAGCCGTTTACTGCCATTAACCCTTAACAGAGACACGTAAAGACCCCTCACCTCCATCTTCAGCTTGTTAAGCTTTAAACTTGACACACTTACCAGGTGATCCCAGCAGTTATTGTTGACTGGTCAGGCAGGATGTACTTTCTATCTTCTAAATAGCAGGGACAATGAGATTTACGAACACACTCATTTTTGTGGTTCAAGTACATTCCTTTAGGACACTGGCAGCCTTCTATAGGAATATCAGTTGGATGGCATTCCAGGGCTCGGTTGGAGAGTGACAAACATGTCCTGTCACATGCCTGAGTGTTGTAGCTGAATGTTTGATTGCCAGTGCAAGTAATGGCTGTAAAACAAGAGTGTATGTTAAACTTCATTTACTGATCCTTGTGAAAGATAACTGTACTCATAATGTGCTGCTTATTTTGTGTCAACACATTCAATGCTTAAAGTTCCCTGTTGCTTCTCTTCCCATCGATTTGGAGCTCTAGCAAAACATACTGCAGGTCAGGGTTTAACACCAACCATGTAGTTGTTTGGACGTCTCATAAAGATTAAATATCTTATTGCTTCTTTTTCATATACTCTAAAAGCACAATCTTTTTCTGTAAGAAACTAGAAGGATATTCAAAAGTTGGGTATCTTTTATCCCATTTCTGTTTCTCTCTTATTTCTGTTCACTTTCTCACTCTCCTTGCTGTTCACTCTTAAGATGATTTGGACACTGCTTCAAACACTGAGTTACCAGCTCTGGGATTTTTTTTTTTTGTTGTGTTATGACACATCTGCAATGTCAGCGGCTCCTGGGAAAATGGCTTTCATACCTGATGGCTGGCCTACTTGAGCAACATGTAGTTATTTTTCTAAACAACGACAAGTAGCCTTAAAACATATTTTTGCTTTTACTCAGTTTTGTCAAAGATAAATCAAACATAGGAAGATTCTAAATGGAAATAGGCAGACCTTATGCATGCATTCGTCTGATGGAAGACCATTAAGAGCTGGTTCAGTTACTTACTGCAGTTGTCCATACTGCTTCTCCAGTTCTCAAGAATTAAACCCATTGAACTGCACGCTCGTGCGTATGATCCCAGAGCAGAACAAATATAAGGAAAGGTCTCTTCATAATTACAGGCTTGGTAGACACATCTCTGAAACCCAATACATGGAGAGTACTTTGTTACTGGAGAGCAGATATGTGGAGATGCTAAAGCTTGGATGTATTTAAAAGGTGTGTGGATGTGGCACTTAGGGACACGGTTTAGTGCTGGACTTGGTAGTGTTATGTTTATGGTTGGACTCTGATCTCAAAGATCTTTTCCAACCTCTCTGATTCTATGCTGAATTTCAGAGCTAAATCTGACAAAATACACAGTCTTGCATAACTAAAACTGATGGAAAACATCAGAGTAATTGCTTTGCTATATAAATAAAATATACTTAATACCTGAAAAAGGCCTCTTTTTATTCATTGCTTCTCATTTTTAATTTCCAGAATGTTTTGTGTAGATTGGCAAATATAATGAACTCAATTATGCCCATGGTAAAATCAATACTTTAAGTAGTTAAGGCTGTTGTCATGGACGACAACAGCATGAGCAAAAATACCTTCTGATTCATAGGGATGGGTCACACAGACTTTCAGTGTGGCAGAGACATAATTTTCAAAACCACACCTGTTCCTTCAGCTCCTATGCATTGCTGATTCAATGAGTGGGATGCTGTATATGAGTACAATCTGGTTTATATTTGGACTCCTGTACAACGTCTATCATAATTTCCTACCTTGTAGAAAGGGATAGGGTTCACCACAGCATGACATTTCTCGAACACTGTACCCTTCTTTGTAAGAATGGAGCAATGAGTCTCAGCAGATATTTCTGATGAAAGTAAATCATGAACATTACAAAAAGAAAGTTAGGGGGAAAATGAAAAAGAAATTTGTTTGAAAATAGATACATTACTCTAGCTAAACTTTTGGCAATGATGGGTTGAACAATAGGACAGCTTCTTAGCTTGTTAGCTTCCAGATTCTATTTTTGTACAAACAGCTCAGTAGGGGGGTTTTTTTGGTTGTTGTTGTTGTTGTTGTTGTTGTTGTTGTTTGTTTTTGGTTTTGGTTGGTTGGTTTTTTTGTTTGGTTGGGTTTTGTTTTGTTTGTTTATTTTTAGTGACCAGTAGCAAGAGACTTGGGAAGGCAAAGCCTGGATTTCAGTCACAGTACTTTAAAGGAAGCCTAAGACATCCATGCATATTGCAATTTCACTGGATAGGTCACCAGAACCCTCTTACTCATCATCTCAATCCCAGATCTCTAGAACAGGATCTCATATGTTTTCAATAGATATGAATTCTAGAAATCAGAAATGTCTTGTTGGTGACAGAATTTGTGATATTCAGTTGTCTCAGTTTCTGCTTGTCAAACTCTCATTTCCCTGGGATGGGCTTATGGAAGCGTCAGAAAAAGCTAGATGGAGAGATCAGTTACAACAGGATCATCTACTTACTGTTTAGTTGACTCAAAGCACAAGGGTCAGTCTCTCTCTCTAAAGCAGGATGGCAATTTCCTGCCCTCCAAGAATCTACAAATAAGGAGGCTGTCCCTTCAGTGATATCCATGCTAGTCATGAAGTCATCTGTGGTGTCTCCATTGTAATTGCCACACAAACCTAATAACAGCAGAAATGCAAGGGATGGCTGAAGATTAGAGAATGTGTACACAATGGCCTATGTTTCATTCTATAGTAGTAAGAAAATCCATTCAAAAGCTCTTTGTGGAGTGCCAGTGAATACTATAGGTCAAGTAGCCAGAGAATCTTGATCATGTACGCATTTGGTCACCAATCCTCTGCCTTTTCAGGCTAAGAGTGTTGACTTCTATTCAATGATAAATTCATAAAGAAGTTTTAATCTTGTTTTTAGAAACAAGTGGTTTTAAATAATATAAAACAGAAAGGTCATGAAATGCTTTCGCAACTGCATGTTTGCTTATGTATATAAAATTTGTAATGACAATGACTATGCATTTAGATTTTTTAAAAAGCTAAAGCCTCCCTGTAATTCCTCATAATCAGAATGCAAAGTACGCCTATGTGGTTAATGTTGCTGAGCAATAAACATAAACACCTCCATCTGGTGCTTATCTGCTGAGGAGCTTTTGGATTCTTAGGCTCACTGTGTTTACAGTGATTGTGCACTACATTCAAAGAACCATGTGCTCCAAGATGTAGAGACCACATAGACTTATTTGTTGCTCCTTCACTGTGTAGCAAAACACATATTGAAAAAGGCACATATAAAACACATAAAGAATAGTACTGTATTACACACAAAAAATGTGAGCCATCTAATTTCTATTAGTGAAAAAACAAATTCTTAGCACATTGGCTTTCCAATGCAGGTGTTTTGGTTTTTTTTCTTTGAATCCAGAGAAGAAAGTTTATTTCTTTAAGGACGAGTACTAAGTTTTCAAAATTGTACTCCCTACATTTTCTCCTTCACGCAAGGACTAGATTACTTACCTAGTGTTCTGCCTTTGAATTGTGGTCCAACTTTCACATGAGCCTGGAACACAGGTGATGTTTGAACTACAAGTTCCAGCCCGAAGGTTGTATGCATTTGAACGTACATTGAGGACTGTCTGAAAACAGTGATGTCTCCTAGAAGAACAAGGACATTTAGAAGTAAAGATTTTGGTGATATTGCAAGGTACTGATTTTAATGCTTAGGTAAGTATTCTAGCATTCTGTCTACAACTCTTCTCCCACACACAACTCTCCATAGAGGAACAGATGCAATAGGAAAGGCCTTAACCTTCCTCTAAAACTTCTAGCATTGAGTTGAAAATTGTAAAAGATGCTAGGTTGTATAAAACAGATATTTAATGAAATTTGGAAATAACTTGCATTCCCCTTTTATACCTGATCTGTAAGGTAGCCGCTTAAGTTCATCATCATCAGTGAGGAGATCATTCTGAGAAATCACAATTTTGTCCTGTAAGAAGAGGACATGAATCAGAAGTAATTATCTGTACTGATGGTATCTATACATTCTTTAACATAACAACTATATTGGCAGTGAGCTAAGTAATAGGAAAAGATTTGAGTCAGACATTTTGTCACATTATTAGGCACCACTTTGAAAATACTCTAACTTCCTGAGTTGATGTAGTAACAGAAATCTTTACTGTGTATGTGTGAGCAGGAACATATCTTTAGTATCTATTCCCAATAATTTTTCAGTTCAGGCTACTAGCAAGGACTTAAAGTACTTACTTCACTGCTATGGTTACAGAAATTCTGGATGGAACCTGTGGAGGGAATACTTACTTTTGTAGATAGGTAAATTATAGCACTAAGTGATGTATCAGAATGAGAATAACCAGTCTTTTCATATACAGCCATCAGGGTTCCATTGTGTGGCAGGCTGGAACTCTGGAGGGAAACAGTGAAAAGAGAAGTGTATGTCAGAATAACACTGATTTGTAGAATCAATGTATGTCTAGGAAGCCTTCCGTTTGCATTTCAATAGAAAGCCACATACAGACTGAAATATATCCATTTGATATTTTGTGTTTCTAAACTGCAGGAAATTACCTTCATTAGAACGTACGTGCAAACCCCGTGGAATCTATATGGCCTAGAATCAAATGTGGTAACAAAGGAGCCTCCTTCCAATGAACACCTCCCAGGGCAGGGCAAATCTTGGCAGTTCCATTGGCCCATCATACATTTACTGTGGAAAACAAGAAATTCTGTGTAAAATTATTCTCATAATAAGGCCCTATTTACCAGCTGAGGATTTGATCCTTCTGTCTAGAGGATTTCTCTGTAGCTGATCAGCATGATGAATTGGTTAGTGAACACAGTGTAACATACATATTCATTCTGAACTTTCATTTCCAGTGCTTTGGAATTGTCTTTAGACTCTAAAAACTCAGCTATTTTCTAGTAATGGAATATGTCATTTGTATCACTTTTCCCCTTATACTTTCTATGCTTTGATAATCTTTGTCTATGTATATCCGTTGAAGTTGTTAATCTTAATTCAAAGTTACTGAACTCCTGCATGGACTATCAGTAAACTTCCCTGAGTCATAAGAAGTGTGTTCATTTTTGCAGTTCTGAGGATGAAATTCCATTATTTTCCATTACATTTTTTATTAGAATTATGATAGCAAGATATGACACAAAAAAAAAAGAATAATTTCACCTTAAAAAATTACTGTCTTAAGCTATTGTTTTCTGTTGCAAACCAGAAATTCAGTTTTCAGCACTGATCTGGTAATCAGAAACACTGAGATTGCCAAAGAGAAATTGTAAATACTGGATATTTGGTTTGTACTAATTTTTCCTCTGTTTTCAAAGAGGAGGTAAAAATGCTATTGTTTTGTATGGTCAGAAGGAGTATTTATATTTGTACAGATTAATCAGGAAATGAGACATGTACATCTTCAATTACAAATGCATGATATGTGGCACTGAAAGAAGGTGGCCTCAGAGATGGTATGACATATTTCCAGCTGTCCTCTGAAAAGTTAGGCTACATTTTCCAATCACTTGATGAGGGCACTGTTCATTCTCTCATAAAAGTACCAGTTGCTACTCACCAGGTCCTACACGCTGCTTTCATTGTCTCACCAGGAGCAAATATTTCCCCATTCAGTGTACATGGACACTGGCTAATGTGAACACATGTCCGATTCCTGGAGATATCATCAAGAACAGTTCCTGCCAAAGAAGATAAACAAAATACTTTTCCAATCCTTCCTTAGCACTAAGGTTATTATAGCTTGAGTGCTTTCTGAAATTAGCTTGAGTATGCTATTTTTGCACAGTCAGTGCCCATATTTAGAGATATAATATACAGGAAAATTCCTCTTAAATAAAATAAAACTGACTCTTCACAAATTATAAGATAACAGTGTTTGGTTGCTTTCCAATATGAAACTGCATGCCATTCTCTTATTTTGAAATTCAAACCTAACTTGAAATAACAGTAAGCTGAATGTTTGGGGTTTTTTTTGTTTTGGTTTGGTTTGGTGGTTTTTTTTCCCCTATAACACTCTAAACTAACTTTGGACTTTTGAAAAATGAACACATTCTATTTCCTAGAGTACTAAGTCTAGTTTTAAACATGCAGCTCACCACACATTACTTTTGACTACCATAAATTGGTGATGATATTGATGTAAATGCCCACACTGGAGGATACATCAGTTCTGAAATTTCAAGAAACAATGCAAATGACAGTAATAATTACAATTTTTGTAGGAAGTTCGTCTTGAAATATTTGAAAGGGAATTTACAAAATGCCCATAATATTGCAGAAACCATCTGAGGTATGCTACCACTTGCTGGTGCCTGGAAGGGCTAGATACCTGTTTGGATAGGAAATTAATTAAGCTTGCTCAATGTATATTATAGTACAGAACTTTAAGCAGACAGCACATCATTATCACGTAACAAATCATGGTTTTGTGAGGAAAATGTTTTCAAAACTCTGTTCTTGCAAATAGCGACCAAACACCTTTAAGGATCATGATTATTCAAAACTCCAGTTATATTATGTTACATGAGAAGCAGCAGTTCTAATAGCACAATGCCCTGAAATGCATGGCTAGTTCATTGTTAAGCAATCTATTCCACTTGACTGGATATATGCAAAAAAAAAACATTTGTGTGATTAATTTACAATATGATGAAATGATACCTTCTGGACAAAAGCAACCATAGGTACAGTGACTGGAACAGCTGTACTCTGGGTTGGAACAGGTTTTAATACATGGAGAACCACATTCCTCATAGATTTGGTTCCCAGAACATTTTCCCCCAGCTGCAAAAAAAAAAAAAAAAAAAAAAAAAAAAGTGTCAAGATTTTAAAAGTGTAAACATAGAAGAATGTTTAATCTACCACTTTGGAAAGAGAAGACTTTTCTTTTTAATGTTTTATCTAAGATCACTGTTGTTCTCTTAAGAAAATTGTTTGATTCAATGCAGTAGAGACTTTTTTATCAGTTGTTTTATATGCCAGTTATTTATCATTATCCATCTATCTATCTAAGGCATAGAAATGTTAAGGCCAGTCTCGCACAAATAAACCATTTGAACTTACAGCAGAAGTTTTCAGTTCTCCAGTTGAACACCATTTGGTGGGACATAGCACATTGCCTGGAATATTCTGACAGTGTAGAGCAAGTGCAGTTGTTTTGTCCTGGCTCACTGCAGTCCTGCATATCAAGCTGGCAACGAATGACAAACCCATCCTTTGGAATGCTGCAGGTTGGTGACACCAAATTAAGTAGCTGAGAGCAGATCATGGCCTAAATAAAAAGAGGAAAAATATTGTTACGAGTCGTGTTTCCTTCATATTAAAACTACAATGTCACAGGTACTTAAGATTTTCTTGTTAGTTTCTTTGCTTTCCCCCCCCTACAGTTTAATAATATGTATTCGACTTTAAATGCAGAAGAAATTCACAAGCAGAAGGGAATATAAATCCACTGAATGAGAGAAGGAATTTGATATATTGAATTAATTTCACTTCTCATTATGTTGAAAATTAAAACATTCTTTCTCTGCCATCAATCCCCCTAAAAATGGCTGAGAACATTGCACACAGGGACTATGTTGCCTCATGGCAAGTCATTTCCAGGACAA
The DNA here is from genome assembly GCA_035583185.1 of Anabacerthia variegaticeps. Taxonomy (NCBI): domain Eukaryota; kingdom Metazoa; phylum Chordata; class Aves; order Passeriformes; family Furnariidae; genus Anabacerthia; species Anabacerthia variegaticeps. The sequence continues at coordinate 16,582,256 of JAWWEW010000165.1, read as the reverse complement.
ACATCCCAGATGTGAAGATTGCACAATTCATTCCCCTTGGAGCAAACACTTGATACATTTCTATTGCCTGTCATGTTGTCTACTGCAGTGCAAAGTCTCAAAGACTCTCAAGCACGCTGATTTTCTTTTCATCTAGAACTGTAAGTGATAGCAGTTAATAGTGGTTGTTCCTGTTATCTGGCAACATGTTTTAGGCATTGTGAATATCTTCAAGTCTGTACAGCTTATAGTGTCAGGTCTCTAAAATAGTATTAAAACTTCACTGGTTTCCACTAATTTCCTGTGATGACCTGGGTGAAATTTCAGAGTGGCTGGTTTTTATGAGTCATACAAATCTAGCCTCAAAAATGCCCATGGGCTTTTATTAAAATATATTTTAATGCAAAGGACTCATTTTCTTTCTCATATCAGGCTATACAAATTTTGACTTTATGAGTTTTCATGGAAGTCAGTTTTAGGAAACCACTGCCTTTCTGTTGTTGATTTCAATCTATCTTTCCCCCTCTGTTAAGAATCACACTGTAGAGAAGCCAAGAAGATCTTTCTTACATATTTTTTGTGAGGAACAGTGGAAATTGGTATCTCCTCAGACAGGCAGATCTCTGATGGATCATCCATTTTATGTAATGCAGCAAATTTATATGTATCCAGCAATTTACCTGTAAATTAAAGGGTTATAATTTGTCAGGAAAAAGCCCACATTGATTTGTTTATTTGTTTCTGTGATGCAGCAAAACTCAAATTCTACTCTTAAACTGTTCTACAAATGATGATAACAACAGCCTCTTTTACACCTTACCTGGAGTCTATTTAATAGAGCATATTACCTTGATAATTTCTTGGACTTATTTCCCAATCTATCACATCTACTACCTTACATGCTGCCAGCTGCTACTGGTTGTTTGCCAGCTGTGTTATCTTTTGCCAGCTGCTAATTCATTATCCCCCATTCTTATATCTTCCCCTAAATATGGGGTTAAACTCATCATAACACAAAAAATATGGCATAGTTTTTAGAACTCATTTCTGTGATGTATATAGAAAACTGCATCTGTGTTGATCTAAGATTAGTTTACTGTGCAATTTAATGTCTCCACAGTAGCACTGTAGTTCAGATTAGTGGTGTGTTTTTAAAGCAAATCTTCCAAACATCCCCCACCTTTTTTTTTTTTTTTCCCCATTGTGGGGTGGTCTTGTCATACAGAGTACCTTTAAGATAAAACCAAGCTGGAAGGTACATTCCAAGAGTGTGAGTAACAAGCTCCAGCTGCTAATGTGCAATAGATCGACAGACCAGATTAGAGGGACTCTAATGAAGTGAACCCCCCAAACCAGAGAGAGTGCAGGTATCAAGTCCTCAGCACCAACTGTTTTGTTATAAAGATCCACACTTATTCTGACACACTGCTTGTTAATGTTCTTGTTCACTGTGTTCTTTTTATTATAGCCTCATTCTTGTTTCTGCCTACAGCAATTACTTCCCTCACTGTGCCTTGCTATGAGCTGAGTCTGTTGTGAAAGTTAGGAGAGTGTGATCCTTACCATAAAAGAGTAACACAATCATATGATAGGTATGTTGGTGACCTATGGGACTGCTTTACTCAATTCTGAAACTGAGGGAGCAGTCAGAGCAATGCTATTACAGTATTAAACTTCCACCTTGACTCCCTTTAACTAGTTCTGCTTCCACCTGAAATGTCCTTATATCTTACCTTCACGCACAAATTCATTCAGTTCATAACCATCATAATTTCCACACATTCCACAGATTTTCCCCATGTATTTTTTTTCTGCCAAAACCTAAAATAAAATAAAACAAAACATTTAAAAGGATCACCCTAAGTAAAATTATCTGTACAGCATTACCTTTCTCAAATTCAGTTCAAAGATCCAGTTTAAGGTGACCCTTCTCATTAATTTCAGTGACTTGTTTGGAGGAAAATTTTGGTAAGCAGTCACATCTTTTCCCAATAGGCAAATAGTGATATATTTAATTATTTAATAAAAGAATAAAATTTGTAGACACTTTGGGGGAATTGAGGAGGGGGAATATAACATTTGAAGGAGTCATGAAAAACAAGAAAAGGAAACGGTGCTGTATTCTTGCTCATATCTTTGTTGACAGAGCATGAATTTCAGGTTTCTTAAGAAACTGAAGGTCACAGGAGGAATATCTGTTTTCCGAGAAAGATTATTCAATTATCTATTGCCCTGCAGGCTGAAGTGGTATATTACTACTGTCTACAATCAATTAATTATTATGAAAAATCTTAGGTCAGAGGAAATAATCTGACTATATGAAGGATATATTTTGTACCCGTCGCAGTAGCATTTCCTAGTATATGCATGATAGCAATGCTTATAAATCCCCAGAGAATGTATTACGTATCATTCTCCCTGTTTTAGCAAACATCAATTTAGAATTCAGTGTCTTTTGTGGCAAAAATATCACAGGTCACACTTAGAAAATGTATTGGGGATTTTGGGAGGGAAAACCTGGAAAGATTTAGAAAAAGGAAAGAAACAAAAAAACTGGTAGAAGCACTATATGTTTGAAATCAAAAGATGTCCTGGAGAAGCACAGTAGAAAAGACTACAGTATGGCATACACTATTAAATTCTACACAACTTTAAACATCTTTTAAGTAAAATGTTGCAGCTGGAATATCCTGAGGAAAGATTGAAATGTGTGAAAGTGTCCCCAAATCTCAACATTGGTGGCTTTAGTTAACTACCAATGCTGCAAGTGGAAGGAACGTGCAGGTATAAAATGCAAAGTTGTTTTAAGAGGAATGGATGAAACAGGAAAAGAATAAATATCCAAATAGTAAATACATGCAAAAGCATCCACTAAGTCTAAAGAGTTCTAGTCATTCCAGTACCCTGAGTGTGAATTTTCTGCTTTTGAGAGCATTTTACTCACCATGAGGTAGTCATCATTGTTCCACATGACAACTAGTTCCATCTCCATCAGCTTGGCAACCAGGCGGATGTTGTGTCCATAAGGTGCTATTTGAATTCCATTGCTGGTGTAAGGCAACTTAATAATTCTGTAATAAGGCGAGAAGAGAAACTGACCTTCTCATACACAGGAATAGTTTTGTGGGGTTTTTTTCTATGATACACATACAGCCTGAGTATTTGCAGCAACATGAAATAGAATTCTTTTACCTTTGTAGATGTGACACTTAAAATTTCTGTTGATTGAAAATCAATGCCAGCAGTTTCACAGAAGAACCAGCAGAAGATGCTTGCATGGTGATTATACTAGTGAAAGTGTTTACATAGGACTTGGCATCTTCACTTGATTTGGTTTTATCAGTGTGTAGTTGTATGCTTCAAGAACTTATAAGATAAAGTTTGTGCAGTACAACTATTGTTGATTATCCTAAAGAGATTCTACAGCAATAATTCCTTTATTAACAGGCTATGACTGAAAAATGGCAAGATTAAAGAAACCCATAATGTGATGTTGTAGAAGAATTAGGTTTTCATCCTTGCAGATGACTTTTAATGCTACAAACTAACAACATTAAAGAAGAAACACATTTTGCTAAGTGCTCAGTGGGAGCCCCTCATGAGAAAAGGCTGACAGGCACCAGGCCAGCCTTCCACGTGAAGCATGGCCACGTGCAACGCTAGGCCAGCTCAATCACAGCATTTGGTTCTTGTGACTGTAGGACAAACATTTAAAATGCAGATCATTTGGATAGGCAATTTTTCTGGAACATAAACTAAAAAGGAAGTTTTTCTAAATACAGATTGCTAACTTAAGGTATAGTGCAAACTGTGTTTTTGTTGTGGTAGTTGTGCCCAGGTAAGTATAGTAATATACAGGCAATCCACAGTCAATTATTTCCTGTACCCACACGTACTCAGAGATAAAAATTCAACACTGCCTGTCTGATAAAAGTGCTGAAAACTTCCTTGGAGAAGTTTCCTCGTATGGGAACAATTTGTCCAGAGGAATAAAGATATCCAATATTTCTCTGTTGGTTGTAGAGTTCAAAGTTTCTCTTATACTCTATATATGGGTTAGCTTTAGCACAGAGGGTTCAGAGTTATCTAAGCCAAATGAACTCTAAACAAAACACAAGATTTTCAATGAGTACCTACTAAAGGGTATAAACTGTTTCATCTGTCCTTGTAGTAGAGATAAGTCTAAACAGACTGGGAGTAACTGGGAGACTGTAGTTACAGTTTGACAACTGTTTTGGTCTGAGGAGATTAGCTAATCCCTTTGACTACACAAATGTACTTTAAACTTGATTCAAATAGCTGCAAATGCAACATTTACCTAGAGGGCATGAACGTTTGATAGGAAGCAATGGGAGTAGAGTCCAGTCAGGTATGTTAACTTCAGTAATTTGTTAATTAATTTTTGACACAAAGTAGTCATCCTCAGTGCAACTGCTATGTAACTTCTTTCTTTCTCTAAACATTGTTTCGCTATTCATTGCAGAACCTTACCCAACACTCCTGATAGAGATGCTGCCTTTCTCAACAATGACAACAGAAGGTCCAAGCTCGATAATGATCCTTGCAATTTTTTTGTCCAGCCCACGGCGGAACTGAATGTTGAAGTCAGGGCTGGTTTCATCACATATAGTCGCAAAGATATAGTTGCAAGTCCCAGTGAAGTCATACTGGTATTTATCAAAGGTTGAAAAATGTCCTCCACCCCATGTAGAACAGGAATCCTTGCTCCAAACTACAGAAGAGAAAGAAAAACACATTTAGGTCTTCTAAAAGCATAATTGCTCATTCTTATTGGCATTTCAAATTAAAATAATAGGAGAAGCTATTAAGTTTCTACTGAGATGAATTCTGGAAACAACATCCTAGGCTACTTTTTTTTTTTTTTCTTTTTTTTTGGTAACCTCAAACTTTTATCTCCAGTCAGGAAGCGAAACAATATTCAGAATGAGAGCAATATTCTTACTGTCAGCAGAGGAGGGTTCTCCAGCTTCCTGGCTTGGGAAATACCCCTCCAACCCCTTAATGGGTAATATAAAGGTTTACCTTCTTGTTTCAGTCTTCTTGATGTGTTTGCAAAGGTGACAGCTTGCTACTGGAGAGACCTTTAACATCTCAAACACAGCATTTACCAAGCTATCTATGGCATTGCTGTATCATAATTAATTGCACAGTCAATCATTAGATATACAAAGGCATTAGATATTCAAAGTCCAGCTCATCACTCTCCACTTTTTTGGCTCTGTATTTGTGCGACAAACTTCCAGCCAGCTTTATGAATACATGGAATGTTTTAATCAGTTTTCATTTTTAGGAAGTAATCTGAACTTTTTACCCAGACAGACAGATTTTTGGAGGTGGAAATGAACCATAAAAAAGGAGATATAACTCCAGCACTTCTTGTTAGATAGTTCTGTACCTACTTACAGCATTTGAACAGGCCCTTTGAAGCTGATAGTTCTACTGCAGTAACTAAAACCATGTCCTCTGTTGTATATTTCCAGAGTCAGATTATTATTTTTTATTTTTTAATTATTTTTGCTTATGGTGTTGTATGAAGCTCAGGTATCTTAGAATATATCTTAGAGCCACAAAGCATCACTTAAGTTTAGCAAAGTCAACCTGCAATTTATGTACATTGCTTTAAAGCCGAGACATTTTTTAACCCCAAAGTTGTGATCAAATGATTACAGAATGCTACTGGTTTTATCCAGGTCATGTAAAAAATATTGTTTCCCAATGAATTGTTACCTGTTGGAAAAAAGTATTCCTCTTCCGTACTTCTGTTCTGTCCTGAAGGTCTGACTGGAAAATAGGAATCGTCTAATTGTTATCATTGATCCTTCATGCCCAAGTCCAGCTAGTTTAGTATACTGTGCATAAGTGATACTGACCACCAAACCCCAAGGTGTGCCAAGGAATGATGACCTGGGGTTGCACAATGGCAGAGGGCAATAGGTGCCCCTTTCTATAAATACAGGAGCACATTCAGTGTATCTCTTTTTATTTAAATCTTATCAAAGAAAAATAGCAAATGGGAATGTCAATAACTCAAGGACTTTTAAAACTAGATTATCTGTTTCCCTTTTTTGTTCAGTTATTTTATTAAATAATCTCTACAGATTTTCTTTTAATTTGTGTATATCTGTGCTCTGCTGTTCCTCTTGCTATAAGAACAGACAGAAGACAGAGATGAGTTCCTGAATAACTTTTTGTTTGGTTTTTTTTTCCTAATCACAAGCCTTCAACTATTTTTACTTTTAGGATGAACTTCATGTAGCTTTTCCATGCTTATGCTGATTGAGAATCCACCTAATTCAAGCCACTCTCAGTTTATTCTGCCTAAAGAAATGCTTCTCATTATAATAAATTTGTTTTTTATATAATTCTTTTTGTTCTACATGTCTGCATTTTCCCCAAATTAGATAAAGGATTTAATTGTCAACCACTGATATGCAACAAATTTAGGAGTATACAGAGTTGCTTTTTAAAGGTATGCAGAAGCAAAGTACAGTATTTTAACACAAAATGTTAAGAGTATAGATTACTAAGATTTTCTGTAAATAGAATATGATAGAAAAAAATTTCAGAATATTAGGATTAATATCCATACTTATTTAGAAACCATCTTGGAAAAATTGCTTGGTTTTAGAAGGGTTTTAGCCTTCTGTATGCTGTCTTAGCATACATCATGTCATGTAAAATGTAGGATATCATGTTAGCATGATGCCTTTTATTCATTCAGGTCATTGACATGAAAAAGAAATGTTTGTTGAATGAAGTTAAATTTAGAAGTCAGGGCCTCACATTTCTTCAGAATAGGACATGTGAAAAGGTTTATTGGTTCTGACCATGGGTTGATGTAGCTCTGTGTTTTATTTCCAGCAGTTATCATTAACAGACTGCCCAAGGGAAGACTTCCATCAGGTCAAGCATATATACTTCCACAGATACTCTCTCAATCTGCAATTATTTTCAGTTCAGAGAATTTTGTGAGGCTATTGGGATTCTTCTGCTTACCCCTTCCTTACGCTCTGGCTTCCAAGTCCTTGCCCAGCCTCCTTCTGAACAGAACCAAAATTTCTTTGTAATACAAAATGCCACAATCACTGCTATCAAAAATTGCCATTTTAATTATGAGTTAACATTTTAATGATATCTGTCTTTCTAACAGTACTTCTGATAGCTAATATTTTTGGTACTTTAAAGCTGTAATTTACTAATTATTTTGTGCTTTAGGCATTGAACATGTTTTCACACAAGAAGGGTAGTAGTATCTTCCTATTTGTATTTCTCGGGTTCAGAAGGACTAGCACAAGTTCGCAGTAAGTAGGTGGCTGGAGTTAATTTTGCACACAAGCCATTCCTTGGAGTTAAGGGAAAACTACTGGTGAGCTACTAGAACTGTGGCAACAGCAGCTACAGCTGGCACAGCTCAGTGCTGAAGCAGAGATCTCTCCATACTCTGACTCCCCATGGGCTGCTGGCTATAAAGGTGAGGAAGAAGTATTCCATACTCTGGTCATTTCTGTTCATTTGCGTATAAATTTGTTTTAGCCTGAAATCTTTAAAATCATTTTCATAGACCTAACCTATATGGACAACGAGCTTTATTTAATTCCATGATTTTGGAATATCAAAAGAATCCACACTGTAAATTTTTAGATAATGTAGGCAGTAATATGTAGGAATGAAAACCAAACATCACACAGATTACAACAACAGTAAATTTCTAAATGTGGAAGGCTACTAAACTGCTCACAGTTTCTACCCTTAGGCATCAAAACCTCAGAATGGCACAATAAAGCACTTTCCATTTAGTTTAAAACTTACCAGTGAGACAATGCATTTTGCCATCTTTTTATACGCTAAGTTCTTGTTCAGAATTTCTAAAACTAATGCTTCAAAACATATGCTCCTTAAGGCAAAGACTTGGTTTTGTTATGTCTTTTGTACAGTGTCTTCTGCAATATAAAATTGATGCTGAATAGAGATGTCACTCATAGCTGAATGTGAACATTAAATACCAGATCAGGCACTTACTTCTTTGCAGAGATTCTTTCTGTTTTTGGAGAAAAATGTGGGACCAATAATTTCCTTCAAAAGCTGTGAAAGGAACAAGGCAACACAATGAAGTTATTCCACTTCCTTTTGCTCAGAGGATATTTGTATATTTATTTATTTTTAAGCATGCTACAAGTCAAAGCAGGGTTAGCACATATGAATTGTTTGCTGTCACACAAAACTGAATGGAAATTATAGTGGAAAATCACGTCATTCATACTACATATTTAAGTAATAGAAAATTCTTCTGTGGATGGTCAAACATTATCAAAATCTGCCAGAAATCCTAAGCAATATGAGATTTTCTGTACTTCATACTAAAATCCTCTCTTCCTGATTGAAAAAAAAAATAAAATTGAGGGATAAATCTTTGCATGTATTTTTGAATTCTTGTTCCACCATCTGGGTAGAAGTAGTGGAGGGAATAGCCAAAACTGGGAAAATATGGGAAAAGTACTGCCCCATATATTCTTCACAAGAATCATGGGATCCAGAGTCAAAGAGTGGGAAGTCCCCAGGTCTAGTTGTTGCTTTTGCTGCTTGTGTTAAGGCAGAATGATGAAAGGTGTTACCTGCTCCCTTCCACACATCTCTTCACAAACCCTGTTTTGGTCAGGAGAAGCCAAGGGATGTTTAGCAAATGCAGATTGCAGTCTGGTCTCTCTTCCATCTCAAACCCAGACCTGCTACATGTGCACAACTGCACTGTTTTCATACATATTCAAAGGCCTTTTCACTGTTATACCTTGCTTCCTGCCCACAGTGCAAAGGGAATGAGAGACATGGAAAAGGGCCACCACAGCCCATTTACTAGCAGTGAGCCCTGTGCACTCCCTGTCGTGGAGTGAGATATCATAGAGTTCATAGCTGGATGGTAACAACCAAAGCAAGATGCAAGAATAAGGACCTGGGGAGCTTCAGAAATGTGCTACACATTTTTACAGTTTGTAATGTCTGGTATTTCTGAAATAGCAGGAGCAAATATCCCGCAGAAACCATATAATTCTCTATTATATATTTAGGATCTTTTGCAACATAGAAAATGCTATGGCAGGCTTCTTTAATCACATAAACCAGGACAAGTCTCTTTATATCTGTATATACACCACAGCTCTGCAGGGTTCTGTTGCTGCCTTACACACAGCACTGACTGAAAGCCTCCAGGGAGCTCACCAGCTGGAACAGCCTCTCTAGACAACTCCATGCTCTGCTGCTGAATGTGAGGTAATATTTATTATGTGGTATCTCAAAGACTGTAGGAAAACAGGTGAGGTTCTGCTTTTTATGTGACGCTAGATGCAGGCACAGGAGGGAATTTGGGAAATAAGAGTTTCAGCACATGCCTTTGCTTTGGTTCTGGGGTTCAGACACCTCCAAGTTCCCCATCAGTCTATGCCTCAATTCTTGTCTTAAACAATACTTACTGTAAAAAGATGTTATCTGGATAAACCAATCGAAGTTTTTAAGAGCTAAAATACTACACTGGTAAAAATGTATACAATGAATAGACAGAAGGAAAATAAATCAAAAATCTAAATTCAGTGACAGAAGTGCTCCCATCCTAAATGTTTCAATAGCTTAAAATGGCATTCATCTCAGTCAGTTGTCTAGGGTCCTTTCACAGGCTGTAGAAGTAAATGCAAATTTACTGAGCACATTTGCCATTGCAAAATATGTGGCTAACATGGAACAAATGGATCATACACAAAACTTTTATTTCTCTCCATCGATGTAAAGGAAACCTTAGGTGACTAACTGCAGTGTAAATGCCAAGGCAGAAGTTTAGTGAGATGTATTCCTGCTACCCTCCTGTATTCCCTCTACCTTTCTTCCTAGATTTTGTGTTCATTTCAATGGGGCAGTGCTCTGCAAACAAAAAATGAAACTGAACATAATATAACTTTTCTATGTTGAAGTCACAATAATAATAATAAATATAGCATAATAACTTCTTGATAAAATAAGCGAGAACATTTCCATCAGAAAGAAAGGGCAGCAAGCAGTCTCATTAGGTGCTGAGATGCAAGCTGCTGTACTCGCTGCATGGTCAGCACTTCAGCTTCCAAAGTAGTCTGACACAGTCATCAGAAAATCACTGTAGATCCTGCTCATGCTGCCTTATCCTCTAGAATCAGTCAGCACTGGCCAATAATTGTTTGAAATTTTGCCAGTGTTTCAGTAAAGCCTTCATGGTTGGCCTGCAACTCCTCAGGCTTTTCCAGAACACAGTATGTTTCTTCAAGTTCCAGGTGAATGGTGCATCACAGTAAGTACACCACAAAATGGAATAGAAACAGCTTGTGGCAATCAAACTAACACTCTTCATGCCTAGAGTTGCTGCTGTCATTTTTGAACCCCCAGATTTTGATACCCTCATTTGTTCAATAATCTATTATTGGTGGTTTAACTGTTTCCCAATTGCTACGGTTTAATCCTAAACTTCAAATACTACATAAGTGGGATTTAAGAGCATGCAATAGTTGCCTTCCAAGGATATCTGATTTGCAGGAATTGAATATATGCCTAAAACATTACTTCAAGTCAGATCCATCTAAAGAGCTTGATGTAAAACAAAAGGTCCAATAATTAATGGATTAATTAATTAATTTTAGATCAGAACAGACATCAGGGTTGGTTTACAAAGCTTATTTGCTAGCTTTTCAAACTCAAACATCTAAGCAAGGCAAACAAAACGTAACAAATACTTCAGGTTTGGTATTCAGATTAAATCTGAACAAAATAATCATCCTGGATTACATGTAAGTGTGAAAGAGTTGTATTGAAAATAACTAAGGATATGAAATCCATTTTAATGTTTTTTTCTCAAAGAATAGCTAATAAACAAATGCTGAGCCATTTGCTGACTATCTGCCAATTAGTATGTATCCCATCAGATCCAACTATTATACTAATTACAGCACAGTAATTATTCTCAGCATCTACATCCTTTTTCTCACACTTAACTCTGAAGAGATTAGTAAAATCTTCCTGGCAAAGTTATTAGCCATTCACAAGCACACAAAATGGCAGATTGTACAGATGCAGCACATGTTATGGCCCATAAAGAAATTGTACTTCACAGTCATTTAAGAATTTTTCACTTAAAAGGCTGTCCTAGTACTAAATGAGATTTCTAAAGTATTGAAATCTTCCTTACTGACATTTTACTATTACTGCAGTATTCTGTTTTCCTATGGGAAAGATGATGAGTTTGCTTTGACATTAAATACTTAATTTTGAATTAGTTCAATAGAATTTAATTAGTTTCACTTTTCTTGGATAAAGAAAGGTTTAACTTTCAGTTCCTACTCTACTCCAGTTGGCCAACTTAACCTTGAGAATTATATCTTCCAAAGTGCAGTTTCTGTATGAACAACCTGTCTAGTTCATGACAGCAATATGATCTAGTCAGGGAACATGACTTACTATGAAAAAATAAGTAATTTTGTTGCTATATTTGTTATGTGAGACATCTCCATGTGAAAATTTTATGTGAAAACACAATTTTATATTGCAATAACTTCAATCAAACTATTTTCCACCAGATAAATGAATGAAAACAAAATATTGCAACAAAATATTTTTTGTACTTCCAAACAGAAATAATTTAGGATTTCTGTTTTGTAAAGCATTCCGTTTTTATCTTCTAATTTGGGACACATAGAAGTGCTGAAATGTCAGATGTTCTGGAAAGGACAAGAGCCCTGAAATAAATTCTATAAGCCTAAAACTAAATTTAATATGAGGATACTGCTAGAGTCATAGCTGTAATACTAGTAATCAGTTGCACATGTTCATGATCATTTCTCTTCTATATGAAATTATGAAGTCCCTGTGTCTCTTGCAAACATAGATGTCTGAACAACATAAATCGAGGTAACTTCTGAGTTACATACTTAGTAAGAAAAAGTATCATGACTGTACATAAAACATCTCATAAGGACCCATGCACAATTTTGTCTACTGAAATAGCTAAAGGTGCGAATCCTCAATTTAGGCAATGATTCAGCATCTCTTATTAAGTAAAGACTAGAGCTAAAAGTTTTAATTGGGTTTTAAGATTCTGTAGTTTGTTTTTTTTTAATCAGACTAATGCTTATTTACTGACTTTCTTGAGTTATCAAGGAAAAGAGGAAGTGGCTCTTTCAGTCTCCATCACACTTCACATCAAATAATCAAATATATGTCCTTACTATAAATAATTACATTTCTAACTGAAGACGGACTCAAGGTACAGAATTTAGATGCAGATTCATGAAGAGGAGAACTGAAGTCCTAACTTTGATTTGATTAATTCTAAGGAGACATGGCTTGGATCTAGAGTTCAAAACAATGAACATCCTGCATGTTGTCCAGCTTTAGAACATACAGACCAACTTTTGAAAATGGTCTGATTTCAAAATCTCTCTTGACAGAATGGAATCTGTTTGTTCTCACAGTCTGCAATCCTGCTTGGCAATTCAAAGCCCTGAAATATTGACATATCCCAAAGGAGAAAACTACTCGGTAAGAATTTTCTCAATCCCACTTCTGGGGTTTTGTGTTTAAATTCAACTTAGTCCTTTGTAGATAAAGCCCTATTTGTAATTGCCAAGTTTATACATAAAGCTTGTGGCTGTGTAATTGTCTACAGTAATTTTCTATCTGATTGCAAATATTAGTATTTATAGTAATACACTACTCATCTAACACAGGGAGTCATGTAGATTAAGATTTTGCAGGCATAGACATTTGAGGTTAGGACCCACGTTCAGGTACTTGACTTGGTTGAAATGGAGATAATACAGTGAATGGAGTTACACCTGATTTACAACAATACAGATGAGGTTAGAAATTGGCTCTGAGAGTCTACAGTAGGGTTGAGCTGCTTATATTTTAATTATTTTAGTGTTAGACTTTAAGTCAGTGATTTAAGACTAATAAATGTCCCCATGTAATTTGAACCATATATGGTTCATTAAACGTAGTAAACACAATACAGAAGAAATAAATTTAACTTTTTTCAAACTAAAGCAAATGAAGTGTGCCTTTCAGCAGGTTGAAACATGTTCTTGAAATTTTAACTGTAACAACTGATAATTAAAGAGAATATACAGAAGAGACAAAAAAGAAACCATCCTAAGTGATGCCAAACCATAGTAAAAAAGGTTCACACTCAAAAAAATCATTGAAAAAGAAAAAGCCAGAAAAACAAACCAATACAGGAAGAGGAATGAGCAAGAAAGCAGAGTAGCTACAGAGTCAATGAACATGTCTTTTTTAGAAATTACACATTCATCTGGTATTCAGATGGGTTGGACCAAAAAACTAAGACAAAGTCCTTTAAAAGACTAAAGTATACTGAGTAATATATGGAGGAATACATTAAAAGTCACGTAAAATTTTTAGACTGGAACCATTTGCCTGTTTTCCAGTACAGGATTCTTTCTGACACATCATTCCTCAAAAAAGTAATGCCATCACATAGCTCATACTTAATACATCTTGAAGTTGACATAACAAAAAAAAAAAGAAAAAAAGAGTTTTGATCATCATTCTACACAGAAGACATAAAGCATCCACAGTGACATCACTAGGATACTGTGTCATGAACATCTGAAAGGTGAAGTCACTTGGCAACTTGGAAACACCACAAATGTCCATTAAAAAATTATTCCCTCTATCTAGAGAACAAGTTTTAGGGAAAGGTACAATAAATCAATAACCACATTTCTAAAACACGGTTAAGAACAAATAGTTCTATTTCACTCATATATTTATTAAACAATCAGTTGTGTTTTAAGATGAAGGAGAAGAAGAGGTGTAAACTGAATTCAGCTGGCTGTGGGAAAGGAGAGCAAAATCTGAAGCTCGTGTATTGTAATACTGCAATGGAGTCACCCTCTGTTTCCATACACATGTATTTTCCTTCAAACTATACACCAAGAGGAAGGCAGGCATCTATGACTTACCAGCAGACTGCAGAAAACTGCAGAAGATGAGCAGTATTACTGTGGGGAGCATGATGCATGGCCTCACCACAGAGGTTTTCCCAGAGCTCTCCTCTGTTCCAGACAGGCAATGCCACTTTCCAGGCTGCCCTTTTCAAGCTTGGATGCTTTATATATAGAATTGCAATGCCCTCCCTCATTCCCATAGCTTTCAGAAATTGCAACAGCAGAGGACCCGCCAAACAGGATCTCCTTTTTATCAAGTTCAACACACCTAAAAGCCACTTGGAAAAAGAAGAAAATAGAAAACACAAACTCCTCCAGTTCATTATCATTCTTACAAGGTTTTTATAGTGACTTCTATTTGTAAGAGTTCAAACAGTTTTAACTGCATTTACTGAACAAATTTGGTATTATACCCAAAAGCAAAAAGGCAAATAATACACAAATTATGATCGCTAGCTGATAAGGTAAGGAATAATATTGGACCAGTACACAAAGTAGAAGAATGAAGTGTAGGAGCTTTGGAACTGCTGAAAAGACTGTGTGCATAAAAGATGGTAAGACATGAATGGAGATACAGATCTCAGATTTTTTTATTAACTCTTCTTTCATTAGCTTTTATTCGCTCCTCTGAGTGATTGTGTTCATCTCTCCCTTGTGTGACTTTTTAAACAAAATGATAAACTTTTGCCTTGGTAAGCAGGTCTGTCTATGGTACAGCTTATTTCCTGAGTTTGCAAGAGAGCTAAGTGAGCTTTTGCCTACCACCTTAGCACTGCCAAGGGCAGAGGGCAATCTATGCTCCAAAATGGGAAAGGCTATTGCACTGTGGGACTTTGGCAACTTTCACAAGTTAATCTCCACCTTCCCAACAATATCGCAGAAGATCAATTCTGGTTCTGTTACACTTGGATTGCTCCTCCCTTTCCCTCCCCATCCCTTCACTTCTGGGAAGGTCAGGGAAGTTCTCCAAACACTCCCTTCTGAGTCGTGGGAAGAAGCACAGGAGAGACAGTGCTATCTTTAAGATAATTTCAGCCCTGGCTCAACCTGGATGCAATTAAAATGAAAACATTAAATTTTAATTGACATGAAGGTCTGCCTTTTTGTGTTTTTTTGAGTATTTTGCCTTTTCTATTCCACAGTCCTCTCCCCAAAAACTGAAGGATAAAGTATATGGCTGTTAATAATAGAATTATGATGCTAAATTCCAAAGTTTCTATTGAAATTCTGCATCTGCCATGTAAAAAACACAAAGTAAATGAAAAAAACCCAATTCTGAAACTCTCCATCAAAGTGAAAAAATACTAAGTCCTCAAAACAGCCTCAATAACCAGACCAAGACCCTGATAAATATTTATTTAAGATTTCACAACTGTCCATATCACATTAATTTCTGGCAAATTAGACAGAATTTAATTTTTCATACTTCTAGAGTGTATCTTCTTTGTTAAGATAAGGGACAATAGTGCTCCCTTAACAGCTCAAACTTGATAAATGATAGTGTCACACAGAAACTTACCTTTCTCTGACTGAAAAGATGAAAAAAATCATCACCATTGTCAAATAGGATTTTTTTTCAACATATTTACATAATCCTTCTGTCAAGCATAATAAATTAAAGCAGCTGACATCAAGAGCTGGGCACCTGTGAGCATCATTAAAGGTACCAGAGACACCATGGAACTAAGATCCTTGGTAATGCATGAGGAGGTACCAAAGCCTTCATATACCACCTAACAGCTCTTTTTCTTCTCCCATTATCATGCCTTCAAGCTTTTTTCTGTAGCCTTTATGTTTGCCAAAACCATTAATGCCTTTATAATATGAAGCTTACAAAAATCTCAAGAAATGCAAGTACTGGCAGAAGTTATTACAAATATTTATGCAAAGTGGTGTTGTTTTCAATTCCCTGTATTAGTAGCGACATTCTTAGCTGGCACTCATTCTATCTGAGAAGTCAGGATAAAGATATTACCTTCAACTATCCTGGAAGGTATTTCCCTGAGTCAGCCTAAATATGATTCAGCAAGTATCTTGCTATTTTATGAAGACATGCAATGATGATATGAATACAGTTAATCAAAAGCATCCGTATAGAACTACATTTAAGTCAGGACTCCAGACCAAGAAAAAAGCATTTGCTGCAGGACTATGACAAGTGACTGCCTTTGCAGCACATAGATAATTATTTATGTGGAAGACTTTTGTGGGAAAATTGTCCAGCTGTAGTGAGAGAGCAACACCTCTAATTAATGTGGCTTTGTTTTCCTATTTAATAGTTATAACTGGTTTAGTAACATCCTTTGTTGTCAGAAGCTACCATTGTACAGGAGAGCAGAGATTGTTGTGGCCATATATAGTATCCAGTCACAGTTTCCCCGTTCTGAAGTATAATTTACTTTCCAGCATCATGTATACTTCTGGAAGATTTTGAAATGTCAAAGGAATTTATGTAAAGCCAGAAATTATGCAAATTGAGTCATAACACCCTAACTGTGTAACAGAATACCTGGTACAGCTTAACTAATCTAAGAAATTTTAACTATATCAATTATAGAGTACTTTGGTGCTTTCATGAAGATCACTAAGAAAACATTCCACTTCCAGTAATATACTGACTGTGTATTATTTTAGCAGCCTTACGTGTTTTTTTGGATAAACAGCTACATATCTTTATAAAGAGTCAGACCAAAATACATCATTTGATTAACCATGGGCCCTGTGGGTGTACATGTAATTTCCAGCTTTTGAAGCTTGTGCCTGGAAGTTTCAGTTGCTCTTTCTGGAATGCAAAGATACAGGCTACAGCTTGATAGCAATCTGACACAACAGCTGATCTGGTGGATTTTTTTCTTTGAGTTTTGAAATTTGATTTTCTGTCTCATTCAAATTTTAAATAGATTTAACATTTATTGGTTTAACATAGCACTATTAAAATAATGGGTATGTTAACTTTCAAATTATTTTAGATGCCTGGCCTTCAAATAAACATTTTAGAATATTCGTGGTAGAATCGTTTAAGTATAATGAATATAACATTAAATGTCTTAGAAATGCTGTATCCGAATTACACAAAATAAGGCTCTTGAAAACAATTGGGTTATTTTTATTCTTTATGACTGAGACATTCAGTGTGACTGGCAGGGCAATCTCAGTTTCTATCTGCAAACCAATGAGCTGTAAAATTTCAGTAGAAAAGTTTGACATTCCAGGGACACTTTTCCAGGTTTTGTTTTATTTTGTATAGTCTATCTCAAGGTAATACTCTTTATTCTCTGACAGCATACCCTAATTATATGCATATTAGAACTTATCTGGTATGAATATAGACTTGGAATGCTGGAATGAAGCTTGAAATCCTTCAAACATTAAACTGGAAAATAGGATTTTCACATGAAGGAAGTTTCAGGCCAATTATTATGCAGTAACCTGTCCAAAATGACTACTGAAAATTTGCCTTAGGAATTTCATATTAAGTATTACAGAATTTTTCTTTCAGTACCTAATCCATTTTTAAATCTTGGTAAGATGACATAATGGAAAATTAAAGGGTGTACAGTAGTCACAAATGGGGAAGACACTCAGAAATATCTCCCTTTCCTTAAGTAGTTTTGCATTTGACAAGAGTAGAAGCACATCCATACCACTCAAGATTTTGACTGAACAGTGGTATCTCTACAATGTAAGGCAGAAAAACTAAATTCCTGTAGGCACAATTGAACATATGCTGATTGCACCTCATTCAAAATTTGCAAATCATTAATATAAACAGAATTTAGCTACAGACTGAATAAGGCTTTAAACAATTGATGAATGTAAATTTTGTTCTGGACATGGTCAACTACAAGAAGAACTGAGTAACCTTTCCTCTGTACTACTGTGGGAAAAAATGTAGAGTATTTTTGATTTTGCCACAGTGGAAAGGAGTTAAAAGGAAATATTCCTACATATATTGAACACTTTATGTCCTGGTCTTCTGTTATCGCAACAAATAGTTTTAAGGGAAAAACTAAAGAAAGAGTGGCAAGTAGTCAGTACTAGGTATTCTCTACAAAGCTCCTTAAAAAAAGGCCTGAAAATTCAGTATTGTGACAGGACGAGAAAGATGGATACAATGACTGGTGAAGTCACTGGGGAAGCAATGGTGCACAAGGTAATTCCATTACCATTTCACTATTTAAAAGTAAACCAAACACATTTCACTATTTAAAAGTAAACCAAACAAACAACCTGTTTGGCATTAATATGCCAAACGTAAGAAAACAAACTCCCTTTTTTTGTTTCCTTCCTGTTTCTCATCATTATCTTTCAGGTAATTTAGCCAGGGAGCAAAGGATCCCAGACACTGCTGCTTCCTTAGGCCAAGCTTATGGCACACACCAGGCGCTCCTGTGTAGTTGTGTGAGTAGCTGGCAGGCAAACAGGCAGGCAGGCACCACACAGCCAGCTGGTTGTCCCTGCTGCCAAGATGCTTTCCAAAGAAATCAATGGTAAAATAGATACATATTCTGAGAATATTCCAGTTGTGGTAAATAAGACATTTTTTGGCTGGAAAGTATTCACAAAAATTTGTAATTAACTTATGCTCTTATCCTCAGCCTATGTCCCACTTTTAGAATCCCCTGATACTTTCTCTATGTGCCTTTCTACCTGTCTCTCTTCATGCTTTTTGTACACCTGAACTCCTTCCCTTAACAGTGCCTAAAAGAAGCCCAAGTGTGATTTTTCCATCAGACTCTAAGTAATACACCTTATGGCTTTAAGAGAAATCCACATTTTCTGCTTTCCTTTTGGTCACCAAAATGAAGAAAACTTTCTTTCTTTGTACCTTCGAAATAGGTGAGATACCTCACGCACAACCAGAAAAAAGTGCTATTGAGTAGACTGTTAGGACTGCTGTTCACTTGGCTCTGCTGTCCTTGGGCACCTGAATACAGATATTTAAATGTGCAGTTTCATTTAACATTGTAAGTTATGCTTGGTTGCAATGTGCAGAGACACCATGGCTGTAGGTGTTATGGAGTATTTACTTTCTTGTTTTAGAGTGTGTATAGATGAAAGTGAATACAAACTAAGAAATAACTAACAGCACTCTTACATTGTTCCAAAAGTACTTTTGTACTTAGATGACTGTAAAGTCAAGTCTTTCCCATATACCTGTTAGAAAAAAATACAGAAAATAATTTAAAACTCATGCCTCTAAAAGTAGTAAAGATTTCATTGATTGGTACTTAACTTTTAATTATAATTTGTTGGGGACAATGGCCTGAGACCTCCCTGTGTTGGCTTTATTCCTCTGGCACTCACTTTGATGAATATCTCAGGGACTACAGCCGTGGGGACCTCAGCTGGTGTAGTTCACTGTTTATATCCTGCCAACATGAGAGGCTGAGAAAGCCCGCCACTCCCACAGTTCTCTGAAGCATATCCACTGCCCTGAAGACAAACTTGCACAAAATATTCAAACTGTTTCTGGTGTAAAACCTTTCTGGGGGAAAAAAAAAAAAGTACTATACCCAAAACAAAGTAAAGCCTACTACCGTGGGGGTGCTTTCTCACATGATACTGTGTTTTCCTTCCTGTGCAGAGGAACACCGGAAAGGAGAACTCTGTTTGCTCTCTTCTCCCTGAATTCTGTGTTGTTGGTGCTGGACTCAAACTGCTTTGTATTCTGATCTGGAGCAGTCTGGACTGCACAGTTTGTTCTATAACAATCCTGAATTCTGGTCATTTTAGCTACAGTCCTGACAGAAAACAACAGAATAATACAACTGTGAAAAGAGAGACCATAGAAAGAATGCCTCCTATAATCATGAACAAAATCTGTGCAGTATCTCTTAAGGCCAAGTTTGTCTTCTAGTGATACAGTAATCTGTAGAGGAAGAAATTGATTCTCTCATTTTCAATTGTTTCTAGTAGAGAGAAAAAAGTTATTCATTCTTGCTATTTCCTAACTATGCATGATGACCTCATATAAAGTTTAGAGACAAATTAGACTTTATGTTGAGCTAAATCCAAACTTGGAGTGCTCCTTTTTTTTTTTTTTTTACCGAAGTAGAAAATGTTGACACCAATTTAATTTTATTTTTATTACCAACATTGTTTTTTCCTCAGGGTTTTGTTAACATGGAGAACATTTATCTGATGAGCAAAAATTTGTGAAAGTGCAGGTCAGATTTTTTTTTCCCGTTTTTAGGCTTTAAGAGCTAAACACTTATTTCCTTTTCTAATGGAAATTCAGAAACAGCATAAATTATATTTCAGCAGTTCTCCTGGGCAGCATGCACTTTGACTCCACACCACACAGAAAAGGAACGGAAAGAATTACACATGAAAGCAGCTGTGGTTCAAGTGTTTCTAGCTTAGTTAGAACTCAGTTCATTAAGTCATATGGATAGGAAACTGCCTAAGTTCTCCTAATTGCTACACTATAATTGCCATGCAGCTGAGCTAAATCTGTAGCTTGTAATTAATATTCAAACCGGACTTGGAAAAAATAAAATGATTTGCTACTTGTGACAGCACAGCTCTGTTAATTTAATAATCAGATAGATTTTGTTACCAGATATAGAATGGAAACCTTGTGTGAACCAGGAATTCATTAAGTACAAGCTTTGACCTTTACTGGTAAGGAAGTAAAATAGAACCTGTATTTACACAAATATTAAAAGCTGGGAACAGGAAGTTAATGGCAATCCATGTTTAACTTGTCCTTTAATGTGTGTGCGTTTTAGAGGAGATAGTCTCCAATTGATGCTGATACAACATATCTGCTAAGATAACACGGTCAAGCAATATGCTTTTGTTTACCCTTTACTTGATATATTCTGATCCTTTCTCTTTTTTATGCATTTTGGTTGACTTGGATTTAAAAAAAAGAAAAATATAGAAATAGTTACTATAGTCACTTTGCCAAAGTTCCAAAGCTCTTAGATGTCTGAATCATGACAGAACAGATTTGAACAGCATGACTTATATCTTATTCTGAAATTTGGAAACATCTTTCCAGTTCTAAAGAAATTATTGGAAGAATGAAACAAAGTTAAGGGTGCAAAAATTATGAAGGGATTAATGAAGGCAGTTTCCATGCACAGAGTTTCAAGAACAAAGGACAGTATAGCTATTTTTCCCATGGGCAGAGAGCACTCTGTATGGAGAATCATAAGCACAGATTGCTAGAAATCATACATTCCCTTGCAGCAAGAGTGAACAACTTGCAATGCTTTTGTGTATCTTTACTTTTGACTACTACAAATTCATGACAGAATTGCAGCTGCAATTTGCAGCAATTAGTTACAGCTGCTTGGTCTCTTAGGCCAGACAGCTGGGTTTCTGTCATGTCTCTTTCCATCAGCGGGTTATTTAACACATGAAGACCTCACTGCATGGAGAGTCTGCCACGTATTTTGTGTTCATTTTAATGTAAAGATATCAGCACTATATTTTCTCACAAAGATTTGAATTTTTTGTCCTCATTTTTCACCTTAACACATGCTACAGATTCTGCACTGAGAGCTCATTGCTTCTGGACATGATTAAATGAAATCAAATCTATATGCCATTATCAGTCAGAGTTATCACTGTTACAGTAAGAACAGTTTTTCTCATGAGAAAAAAAGACCCACTATTTGAAAGTTCTGTGTAATTAAGTACACATGTAATTGATGTTCCTAAGGAAGATTAAACATAATAAAATATGAAGAATCAGTTGGAAAAGGAGAACTAAATGTTTGAATATTTTGTGCAAGTTTGTCTTCAGGGCAGTGGATATGCTTCAGAGAACTGTGGGAGTGGCGGGCTTTCTCAGCCTCTCATGTTGGCAGGATATAAACAGTGAACTACACCAGCTGAGGTCCCCACGGCTGTAGTCCCTGAGATATTCATCAAAGTGAGTGCCAGAGGAATTGCCTTTTTTGTCAGTTGCGCTCCTCAGATTTTAAACTGAGCACAGTATAGCACTGAATTGCTGCATTGTGCCATGTAGTTATATCTTTACCATCTCAAGCTTGAATTTTCTCCCCCTGCATCAGGTGGTAGATGTCTCATATGCAAAGGTACATGTCAAATAAAAAGAACTATTTCACAGAGCTTAGGGAGGATCCAGACCTAATTTTAGACCTTACACTTGTGAGTATGGCTACTGCCTTGTGCTCTTCATCAAAGTAATAGCTCAAGTAGTAGTAGATACTCTCTATGAGTTGTTCTCCACCTTTTTTTTTTTATTCTAGACTCTTTCCTTTCAGGTACATGCTCCATTACATTAATTTTTGACCTGAAATGTCTAGTTTCTCACTGTTCAGTTAAAGAACAAGCAGAGGGAGTAATAACAAAAACATGCTTGTATGTTACATATCTACAATGCAATATAAGCAAGATATTTGCCAAATTTTTTTTCTAAGGTGTTATATGCTGATATTTGCTAAGAAATCAGACTATACAGTGCTAAATGCATCTACGATCTTATCTAAATAACTTAGATGATTTAAATGCTCTAACAAGGCTCAACACTATTCCCATCTGCTGATACTTGCTATGTGTATAAATGTATATACATACAATGTGTATATACATACATATGTATATACATACACACACACACACATATGTATATATATATGCATACTGTATGCCTATACATACTGTTCTTTTGCTGTTTTCTAATAAGTCCAGAGAACTGAGCTGCCATCAGGCCTGACAGCTCTAAACAGAACTGAAAACTTGGACCAAACAAAGTGCTTCATGTGGCCCAAATCATGGAAAAAAAATGGCAGGGGCAGGTTTTGTTTCACTGATGTATTTCTGGTATGATGTCAGTAATTCCATTTGAGTTAACATTACAGTTGTTCCAAGGCCTGTGACTGCCGAGCTGTACATTGTGTGCTTATCTTAATTTCTCAACCGAGTATCAGAATACTTGCTTGTTGAAAATATGAGAACTTGAAACTGCCTGTGGGAAATCTGGCAAGCTGAACTACTGTGTTTACATATTTTTAATTAAATAAAACTAATACACTCATAAATGCTAGCTGTTGCTGAAGTCTGTGATAAAACTCACCTGTAGTTTTAAGGCAGTATTTTCCAAGTCTCAAAAGCAGTGGAATAGTCATATCTGAGAAGCACCAGAATGCAAAAACAATTAAAAGTACTGTTTCACTGATCTTACCTGAAAAGCTAGAGCTTATGATGTCTACATTATACTCTCACCAATTACTACAACCCCTTGCTATGTGCTGGAGTAGCGCCTACATAACTGTGCAAGAAATGTCATGTATTCCTTGTCCTCACTAAGAAAACCTACATTTCGGGTTACTCTGGGTTAGGCAGCCTCTGTCAGATGCTTAACACAGATTCAGAAAAGAATGGGAAGACCTTCTTTATGCTATCCATTCTTATCCTGCAAGAACTGCAAATACAAGTACAAGGAAGTTTAATTCTCAGAGGCTTCTTCTAGGCTTCATATGGAAAGGTGGGCTTTCCACACACCATTATTTTGACGATTGAGCCAAACTGAGCTTTAAACAGCATATTGCATTCCTACTAAATACTATTGCTATATCTATCTTCTGCTGTATCACACTTATGATCTTGCTTTCTTCCAGTAGTGCATTGCAAAACATGCCTGCTAGGTATTTGGTTCGATCTCTTAATCTTTACCAGGGTGGGAAAGATGTATGCAGTGGGGCTCTTGTTTAAATAGCTGGTGTTTCATAAATCCCATTAAATGTACTAGGAAAGTTGAGGTGAATACCTTGTACATGTTGTGTGCCAAGCAATGAACATTATGGCAATCCCTTCTGGCTCCCAGGTAAGCTTATTGAAATATAACGTTAGCTTGTGGAAAACACTGCCAATTCACTAGAAGAGCATTGCTAAGGACTACAGCCTTTTTCCAGAGCTTACAACAGACCTTTAATAATACAGACAAGAGAGTCTGCTGAAGGGCTCGTTCTGGATTTGAAATTGTGTGGGAAGGCAGCATAGGTAACAAAGGACATACATGATATACTTGCAATGGACGGCTGAGAAGGTGCTCTACAGAATTTTTCATTGGCTGCCAATTCCCATATAATGAAAACGTCATGTCCAGTTTGTGATACTCTGTTTATTTCTGTCAAGCAATAAAAAGGCCATGTTGTTTTTTTGAAAGTTATTTAGTAGTCTTATATCCAATGAGAGACAAGAGGAAGAACTGTAGTCACTACTTGCTATCTGGGAATACTTACATATTACAGCCTATACTGCCAAACAGAGGCAGATTTTCTGCAGAGGGCTGCAAGCTACAAAGCGTTAAATTAAAATATTACTCAGCTAAAGTACTTCAGTAAGTGTAAAAACACTTATGCTGGTTTTGCCAGTACTAACTGTATCTTTTGCTATTTTGTTCTGCCTGCAATGATGATTGCGAAAGAGAGGAAATGGTGTTTTCCAGCAGTTTTTATAATGGTTAAACCTGAATGATCTTCTTCCTGACATCTAAGAACAGTGGAGTAGCTGATGTTGTGACATGGAGGCTTTCTACTGCTTTCTACAACTTCATGTGGCAATTCCGTGATACACCAGGGAACTCAGCTAAGGCAACTTCTTACAGTGGGTTTCCTGGTTTTGGTTGGGATAGAGGCAATTTTCTTCTTAGTAGCTGGAACAATGCTGTGTTTTGGATTTAGCATGACAACAATTTTGACAACAAACCAGTGTTTTGGATGTCACTAAGTAGTGCAGATACAAGAACAGAACAACAGCATAAACATCTGTGACTTGTGATCTTACATACATAGTATACCTCATTGATAGCCTTACTTTGAGAACATTTAAGAAACTTCTGAGCAACTTTAAAATGTTTGGAGCTATATAACATCCACCGGAAAGAGAGCAGATAAACTCAACTCACAGAGCCATAGAGTCAAAATACAAACATTAGGCTTGTACACTTTCCCAAATCCTCAATTTTTAACAGGTTTCTATGTCAAATTTTGAAAAAGAAAAAAAAAACCCAACCCTGAAGTTCTTCACTACCTCTCTGACACTGAAGTTGTAAGGATATCCATCCATAAATAGGCAGAAGCATTAAAAATGAGTAAGCTACTAAGTAAGCTATTCTATCCTTCCTAATGTGGCAAACCAGGACTTTTGTTTGGTCATATCTGTGACTTTTTCACATGTCAAATTGCCCTAGATGGGCCTGAAGCACTAAAGTCTACCATCCAATAATATTGCTTCTAACTCAAAAGAATATGCATATGCAGACACAAAACAATTCATCAGTGGAATAAAAAAAACAACACCCAACCCCCCCCACCCCAAAACTAAGTCCAACTCTAATTACAACTGTAGTAGCTTTTTCGTGATTGATATAGAGTAAAATACAGTGCTAAAGAGTATCTCTCTCTCTCCAGTGTCTAGTTAACTCTCCCATCTGAATCCCCCACAGTACTGAATATTACACTAAACATAGATCACCCATTACAAGCTTACTTACAAGCCATGAAAACCTATCATGAATGTGCTGTTCTGGTTGGTCTGGAATATTCAGACTCAAATCTCAAAGTTCCAACAGCAATATAGGTTCCTGTAGGCGTGAAAGGGATGCCTGACTAAGAAACCATCTGGTGAGCTCAACTATTTTAGTCCATAAACTCAAAATCAAATCCCTTTAGAGCAGGCTCTCCTCAGAGATTAGCTGAGCACTTCAGCTGTGTTGAAAGCAGCACACCCAGCTACCATGCAAGTCTAAACTGTTAGCCAGAAGTCATGTCTAGCAGCTCAGAACTACTGCAAACACATAAAGTGATAAACAACAGAATCGGTTCTTAAAACATTATAACTTAAGATATAATGATTCACAGAATTTTCCATATTTCTCTAGAAAATTATCCAAACACCATGGTCTAAGATCTTTGCCTATTCTAGACAATTCATAGGCTCCTTTTAGGGGGAAAAAAGCCTCAGCTGCCTGGTAGTGTAGTCTTACTTGGAATGACCTAGGAATTTAGTGTCATTGCAAACACTGGCTGTAACATTCCTCCTCCTACAGAATTGTTTTGTGACTCACAGTGTTGTTCAGGAAGCTTTCCTGTCCAGCCAGAGCCTCTGGGCAGCCACAGTCCCACCACCTGAGCCCCTTCACCCCGGGCAGCTCCGGTGACCCGAGGGATGCCCCACTTGACTCCCTGCACACCCCACACTCACATAGTCAGACAAGGTTTTCTTAGCAGCTCGGCCCTGGGTTTCCCACAGCAGTGTCAGGTGTCTGGATCCTTAAAATAATTTAATCATGGTGCAGCAACACAAAACTAGCTCGAGCTCGTGGACGGACCCTGAACAAAGGAGTCACTGGGCTTTTGTACGCTCACCGTCTACGGGCAAAAGTCTGGGGTCTTCCAGCAGTCATCAGCTCCTGCCATGTCTCTGAGTGTCCTGTCACCTGGCTGGGCCACAGGTCCCCGTGCCCTTTGTTATGCACAGGATCAGCAGTTTACAGCCCCTCGCCTGGGGTTCCTGCCCCCAGAGCTCAATCCTCAGCCTGCACTGCCTCTGGACAATGAGCTACCTGCAAGTCTTCTCCTCAACAGAGTGGCGTATTTGGAGATTGGAGTGTTTTCACCTCTCAGGCTCGGCAATTTAGTCAAAAACAAATGCACCTGAGCCTTCAACACTGCACCATGGTAAATGGGCCAGACTATGTAAGGACTTAGAGCGACCTTCTCAATAAAACTGTTTTCTTGAAAACCAGACTAGAAAAATCACCATTTAAAATGGTAAGACTCAGAATGCTTTTGATTAATAAAAAGGGCTGAAAAAAAAATAGGGAGAAGACTGTAAGCACAACCCTCCACCTACAGCATCCTCACTGCCCAGACTGTCAGCTTGGGACACATTTTCTCCTCAGGAAACCCATGGCCTCAGCCACCCTGTGCACAGTCCCCTGTGTGTTCTCAGGACTCTAACCTCTGGAAAGGGATTCCTGCTCCTCTCCCTTCCCTACAACACCATTCATGATATCCTACAGGTTACCTCACTTTCCACTGAGTGCAGCTAAAATCCTCTTTCAACCACTTCCAGAACCTTCCCTTCCCTGTGCATGCACAGCTGATCCCTGGGAAAGTGTACCTCTCCTTGCATCTTATGGAAGAGAACCTGCCAAAATGAAGGAGACATTTTTCTCCTCTACCGCTCAGCTGCCCTTTTCAAAGGCAAAATATTATAAAATACACATTAAATTGTGGGCAAATTGTCAAAATGTGTACTGTCTCTTGTGCTCTGAAAATATTGGGTAGGGAGAAGGGCTGGCATGGCTTGTTACGCATTGTGTTTTGTGACATGTCACTTGTGCAAATACTTCAGAGAGCCTGGATGAGCTGGGATATAATTAGTGTTAAAATCTACCTCCTGTTCCAGTATATCGGGAAGATTTATGTTTTGTCACAAGATTAAAGGAAACATGAGTTTCCTTCTCCCCTCATTGGAGGGAGTTCCTGACTACTGAAGGATGAGTGAGGCTCTCCTCTGTCGGCAGGCTGAAGAAGCCATGCTCTGAAACCTCTCTGCAGCCACAGGTGTCTGGGGTACCCCTCAGATACCTCTTTTGGAGTCAATGCTCACCCTGTAATTCACAATATCTGTGCTCTGCCTATTCAAGCTCCCAGAATCCATCATTTTGAGGGGGCACTTGTTGAAAGTGGTTTAAGGAGTGTGTGGTGGGACTGGGTGCCTCCTACTTGGTTGGTTGTGTCATGCAGCAAGATGGGAATGGCAGGTAAGCACTGGGCAATGCCAAGTTTTTTTATACCGATGTGTAAATGTCTATCAGTGATGGCCTCTGTAGACCTGATGCAGTTTATTTCAGACCTGGCACTATTTTCTGTCTCAGTACTAATAAAACACAAAGGTAATTTCTGTAGATGCAGTATAACAAACTGAATTCATCTATGGGATTGATTTAGTCTGTTTTGATTATTGAAACTTTAGTATTCATTTTCTTTACTTTTTTTGTGTTTTTTTTTTTTTCCTGTAATTTATTCAAAAGTATATGTGCTCTGCTTTAAAAGTGAGTTACCAGCAAGGTATAAAAAAAAATAATCTTTTTGATGCAATTTAAATTTATCATGCTAAGAAGTTCAGCTGTTAAGATCTAGGCCATGAGCAGGAAACTAACAGGATTTTTGTAAAAACTATTTTATTCAAAAAAGCTTTTGCAGAGGGGAAGAATGTTTTGTTTTGTTCTTTTTTTGTTTGGTGGTTTTTTTTTTAATTTTTGTTTGCTGTAGGTATTATTGTTTTAAATCTGAGAGAGTCAACAGGCACTTTGGTATCTCTGGAAACCAAGATTCTGAGGAGATTAATAATCTTAAGAATTGCTTTTATATTGAGGAACCAAATAAAATTGAAAATGTTTATTCCTAATTGAGTTTCCAGGACTTTAACTACGCAATCAATAGATAGAGTATATTTGCATATTACTAGCAGTCAGTGAGTCACTATTTAGCATCTGCATTCACTGATGATATTAACATCAGATTGTGATATCCATTCAAGTTCCATACAGGTTTTTTTATCAGTTGGTCTAACAGCCAAGTTTATCTCCTCTTCTACCTATGATATCAGAAGAAACTTACAGGATGTTTTTATAGACTCTGCTTGAAGGACAAAATTGAGTCCTCTGAAGCAGAGCAGATGTGGAATAAATGGTTGCTTGACATCGTATGGCAATATTTGTTTGGGGTGATTGCTGAACTTATAGGAGAACTTTCAGAACAAACTCTTGGTTATCTGAAATAAGAACTTGTGGTGCGTTGACCCTGGCTGGATACCTGTTACCCACCAAAGCCTCTCTATCACTCCTCTCCTCAACTGGACAGGGGAGAGAAAATGTAGCAAAAGGCTCATGGATTGAGATAAGGACAGGGACAGATCACTCACCAGTTATTGTCACAGGCAGAACAGACTTGACTTGGGTGTGTTATCCAAGATCCACTCGCTGGTAAATCAATGCTGACTACTCCTGATGACTTCCTTGTCCTTCATGTGTCTTAATATGGCTTCTAGGAGTAGTTGCTCCATAGTTTTTCCAGATACTGAGGTGAGGCTTACTGGCCTCTAGTTTGCTGTGACCTTCCCTTAGAGGAAGTATGAAGATCTCACCTTGTCTACCAATTGTTCCAACTAGTTTGAAACAGTTACTTTCAAAGAAATGTTCCTAACCTTCAGTCTGGTCATGGAAAAGTCTAACCCCTAAAGATCTCTTTCTGTGGCTTAGCAAAGTATTTTGATTCCTTAAGTGTTGCTTAAAATACCAACATCTCCAAAATTCAAAACATTTTAGGAATTATATGAAGTTGCTCTGATTTGTTTGCATGCCTCCAGTCATTTATCTCTGTATCCGCCTTTAAGCATAACAAAAGCAGTTCCTTAAATAGAATCATTACTCTTAGTTAGTAGCCATTAGTTGTTCAAAGAGCTAAAACTAATTGCTTTTTATTCTAGTGATCTTTCCTTCCTCCTGTCTGAGGACGTGTCTTCTGGCCACGATCCCAGCAATCCTAGCTCAGCTGTCTCCTCTCCTCATCACTTTCATGTGCCTAGGCCTCCCTTAGTTCTGGACCATGCTCTCGCCTACTGCATAAATGCCAGGCAAAAGGACTAGAATTACTGGGAGGCTAGTGATTAGGGAAAACACTGATGTCTCTAGTACAAGGCAGAGAATCTTTCAAGGCACTCAGAAATGGTAAAGATCATTCTTTAGAAGGTTCAGGCCTGGAGGTCTCCTGCGGCCCTTAGACTGGATTCCATGACTAAAATCGTGGGATGCAGAGGCTGTTTCTGCTCTAAGATGAGCTTTTGCTGCAAGGCCTAAAATGCTGTGACTGATTTGCAAGATCTGGTTTTCTGCCTTTCCTTGAGTTGCACAGCAAAGTAACTTCTATTTTAGGATAGAGAACCATTGTTCAGTCTCTACTATTCTCTACTTCTGTTATTAATTTGTACTACCACTGGCACTGGCTCTTTATACATCTAAACAGGGTGTGGTAAGCAGTGTTCTGCCAGGCAGGAAGAAAATTATTTGTGCCAATCAAAGATGAGTATACTAGGAGAGAAAGAGGTAGCACTGGAACTGGATCTGGCTTTACTGATGATTTGGCTGACAAGAGTTTATGGCAGGACATGTGTCTCTCTCAGGTCAACAACCCTCTTTCCTCCTAACAACCATTCACCAGCAAACTGACACATCCTTTGTACCAGCCTGTGCTATAGGAAACTTGATATGGGTCTATGGTTGTTTTATTCACCTTTAAAATCTGCCAGTCTGAGTGACTGGCTGCTTTATCAATGCCAAAGGCAAACCTTGATCAAGCAGCTATCTTCTCTGAGCACTCTGCTTCTGTCACCTACTCCCTACTGTAGCTTTGAGGTCTCTGCTCTTTAGGCCTTTGTGCAGACTGAGGAGGTGCCACAGAGCTGCAGCCATTACTCCTGAGAACAACTTTATGCTGCTAAAGATAAATCATATGTCTGTATGCAGTAAAAACTTTGAGAAAATGTTGACCATATTGAGGTTTGGCCCCTTTAAAGATAAGGAGGATGGCAGCCATTCTGAAGACATTTATAAATGTTGGCTTGTTACCCTATTTCTTTGGGGTTAGTTTATTGTAAAACATCATTGACATCACTAGAGCAGTGCACAATTTATAAACCTGTACAGTATGTGAAGGCAAGGATTGAAAGAAACTAAGTTGGTGTGCACAGCCCGCTCTGAAAAGCATCCCTTCTGAGGAGTGTGTAATACTGCACCATTGCTTCTTCTCTGTGAAAGGAAACACTTAAAACTGCAGGAGGTCTGACATTAAAAAAAGAGGTAATTTGGAAAGAAAATCCTTTCATTAAGCATACCAAGTACATAAAATGTGAAGGTGCAAGATGTGTTTTTACTTTCCTTGTCTGATGGATACTAGATAAATAGATAATTAAAATGGTGCTTAGTGACCCTTCAGATTCACATGTGTGTAGGGGAATTTTCATTTCTGCTTGGATGGGGCTCTCCCTTACCAAGCAGCCTAGGAGAAGAGTATCAGTTTTTGTTGTGATATTTCATGTGAAAATGCTATCTTCAGAAATTCAACATGTTAATGTGTAGATGATCTGCCACATACCAAATCACAGAAATATATGTGAGCAGAAGTAAAAAGATTTGGTCAATGGTACAGTAGACTATGATAGATAAATGGTGTAACAGCAACATTTTCTCTTGTCTGTCCATGGGCAAAAGTTTCTCCATTTCCCTTAGTGTGTGTGACCGGAAATCCGCTTTATCCTAAAGAGAATCCGTGTGCCTTGGCAGTTCTGCAGTTTAGACTTGACTGCCCACCCAGAACTCCCTATTGTAATCATCAGGTAGACTTGGCTGCTTCTGCATGCACTCCACTATCCCTTAATTGATTAATATTGCTTCATTTATAAAGTTCCACAGGCATAGGTGACATTTGTATGGTTGCATTTGGATGGTGTTTGATATATTGCTGAGTACAGAATGGCTGTCAGATTTGACAGCACAGTAACAGCACTAACCATGTTTTATATGCAATTGTGCAAAGTGATTTGGGTATTTCTGAGTTTGAAAGCTGAAAAATTCTTCTTCAATCCACAGACAAATTAATTCTTTATAAAAAAGGTTCACAAGTTTTCACTTTTGGCTTTACATATGAAAAGAAAAAACTGGACCTGACATAGATAGGCAAGAGCTGCTGCTTTATAGGAGTCATTCCCTGGATTTACACAGGTGTAGCACAGTAACATTTATCTACTTGTAAATATATATTTATTCATATTGATACTTATATTTGCTGATGTAAAAACTGAACAAACATGACTGGTACAGTCCTGATAAGTAATAAGCAAGAGGTTACTGGGTATGCTATTGGAAGGAGCAGGTGTGCCTAGTGATAGGTGCTTGGATTTTTCTGAATGCCTTATACATGAGCGAGGAAGTTATTTGCAGAAATCTCAACACCATGTAATTGAGTATGTTTGTAGTGAATTTACTTCATTTAATTTAAAATTATCCATTGTTAATCAAGTGATAAAAGGAAAAAAATATTCTGTTTGGGAGGGGAAGAAGTAAATTCTTTTTTTCTTTAATTATTTTTTAAAAACAGGAAATATATAATTTCAGTGACAAATATTTTATTAAGATATTTAGTGTGATCTATTATTGTAATTCTAGCAAATATCTTCATGTTTCTTTATCTGACGCTTTTAAAACTTAAGAGCAATGAATCAAGGCCTGGTTTACATACAAATTCAAGTTTTGGAGTCCCTGTCTCTTCACTGTTGGACTTCTGGTCCCAGACAGTGCTTTAAAAGGAGGATGCAGCCCCTCTAGTCTGAGGCAGTCTGTGGTGCCTGGGCCTGGGGCACTTGGTCTTCTGGTCTGCCCAGAGCTGTGAAGTTGCTGATGAGCTGTGCCTCCAAGTGAAAGAGCTATAGGAGGATGTCCATGAACCGTGAAGAACCTGAAGGAATAAGAAAGTGATCAAATAGCTTCTCTGAGACTCTGCAGCTTCACAAATCTCAGCCTTCAACTGTAGCAGATTGGTGGGAAGAGCCTATGCCTTTGAATTGGGAAGGTGAATGTCCCCATCATGGCAAGGCTGGAAGCTGGTGACTTCTCACACTGGGAGAAAGGCTCCAGCTTCACCTTATGACTTGCAGTTACAGAACAGGGTCGGTGTCCTTATGAGGCTGATGAGGACCTGGGAGTGATATCAAATAGAGCATCTCCAGTGGCTGACCCTGCACCACTTGGGACAAATAGAAGGAAGCATCAAATGATCATGGTTGGAAACTCCCTACTGCATGGGACAAAAACTCCATCTGCTAAACTCATTTGTTTTTGGGGAGATTTGCTGCTTGCTGGTTGCCCAAATTTGTTATGCTATGGAGAAGCTACCAAGGCTCATCTCACACTCTACCTGCTACACACTGCCACTCTTCCACAGATGTGCCAAAAATACTGCCAGGGCACAAGTGACCTTCAGGCATGACTGAAGGGCAGTGGGGCCATGATCAAGTGTTTGGGGATGGACATGGCATTCTCCTTGGTTCTGGTACAGAGGGGAATGGTCTGAGAATGACTTGGATCCTGCAGATTAACAACCAGTTCCACAGCTGGTGTTGGCAGCAGGGCCTAGTTGACTGAATGGGGAAAAACATCTTTGACAACAAGCTGGCCAATTTGGTAGGCAGAAATTTAAAGTAGAAACAATGGGGGGTGGGATTTATTTCTCAAAAATCATCTATGGAAGCTAGGGAGAGGGTAGGCAAGGCAAGAGCCCAAGTGGTGGGAACTGAAGTGGCAAAACAATCAACACAACAAAGCTGCTGTGAAATCTTGAGTTTGGACATGTGAAGAAGAAGGTGCCTGCAGAGCAGTCGCAGGGTAAAAGCAACATAGGGTAAAATTTCCTCTTCTGAGGGATCAGCAGGCTTGGGCACTTCTCTGGAATGCCCATACATTGATGAATGCAGTGTGGGGAACAAGGGGAGGTGAAAAGTCTTACAGTAGTTACAGGGCTGTCACCTCATTGGGGTGATGAAGACATGGTGAGATAGGTCACATGGTTGGAGTGCAGTAGAGGAGGGATCCATCAAGACAAAATCCAGCTGTTGATGCTCATGATTTTCTCCAATACAGAATAAAGTATGTCCTTGACAAAAGGATAGTACTGAGCAATGAAAACCTTTTTGTCTCTAATATGGTGTACACACAGGAGGTAGGAAATTTCTGTTAGGATCTTTCACAGTTTGAGTGGATCTTTCATGATACCTAGCTAGATTCCAAGCACCTGCTCTTAAATTTTTTAATGTCTGGCTTACGTAGCTTTGTAATTGCTCCTAAATTAAGGGTTTTGTTACAAGATGCATGAAGCATGTCAGTTAGAAATACTGCTTTGCTGTTTTGTTGTTGTTTTTTGTTTTGTTTGTTTTAAATATGTTAGTAGTCTTATGAATGAGTAATTTCTATTTGACTTTTCAAGAGCTTAAAAACAGCATTAGGTATCTGAAGCTGATATTGAGACAGTGTTTTAACCTCTTACCCTTGTGTTTATTTCTGTTGCTTTAACAGATAGCAAATGTTCTGTAATCTTGGAGTCCAACGTGATAAGATTGTGTAATTTTCCCTCCCCAGACATCTAGCACACAAAGTCTGATGTGATGAACAGAAAAAAATTAAAAAGGAAAATATAAGAACTGGATTTATTTCTGTAGTGATAAAGTTTTATGGATAAACTCTTGCTGTGTGTAGTTTGAGTGAGCACACTCTGTGTGGCACGCTTTTGTGGAAAAAGGCAATGGACTCTCCCCTGACGAGCAATACAGCTGATCAACACATAACCTGCCCATTTATCAGAGCTGGGAATGCAGGTGAAGGAATTCACAACAAGTAACTCCCAAATACAGGCCAATGAGCAACCTTACTGCACCTAGAAGACTGATCACAAATGTGTATTAGCACTTTTCTCAGTGGGCAGCATGTGGGAAAAGCTTAGTCTGAATCAAACAAGATGTGCTGCATTCTTAACATTTTTTAAAAAGGTAGTTTACAGCTTCTGGGAAATGTAGGTTGTAGATTTCTGTCAGCTACTGGAACTGTGTTATTACCTATTGACTAGAACCCATTTTGATGTTAATTTCAGCTCAGCTAATCAGGATTTTAATTCTAAATAACAGAAGAAACAATATTCTGCTATTCCTATTTGTTGCTTAATAGAGTAAGTAACCCACACCAAATCTTAGTTTCTATGTGATGGCAGTTTAGGAATGATGAAAAAAAAAATCAGGAAAAGACAGAAAAGATTATTTTATCCAGTCACTATAATTACCCCTAACATATGAGCAGAATGACTGTTCATAGTGTCAAGCAATACCAGGCAATCTGTTCTGGGGCATGGAATAACTTGTTGTTTTTTACTGATGGGAACATTTGTTATTTGCAATTGCCAGACTGTGCATATGTTGGCATTAGATAAATTCTCAGTATGCTTCTTGAATATTTTCTACCTACCAAATAATTTGTGGCTGAAAACAAATGTGAAGGACTCCTGTTTTCTCTAAGAAGCTAATCAGAGTTCTGTTCCCTCCTCAGTCTGTGGGAGCACAAATACGTATCTTTTACCTTTCACCAGAGTGCAGTGAGCACCATTAGACTGCCCCCAAGTCCTTGCATCAATACTCCTTTTTATGGTCTTATTGATGCCATGACACAGCGCAGCAAAATACACGGGAAGAGAAATAAAGCAAATGGAGAGGAGCACAGCCTTCTAGCTTCCTGGGACAGGGCACTCATCTGGGAGGTGGAAATAGCTCTATATTAGGCCCTGCAAAACTCTAGCTCAGTCATTTTATGTTATGCCATCATTTGAACCCAGAAGTAATTCTGGAATTTGTACCTGTGTTACACTGTCACCAGAATTATTATAATTTCACATATTCTTGGAGGCAGTTTAAAAAGGATTAAATTGTATGTCTTAGTGGACTTTGCATAACACCAGACCAGGGCGGTTCATCAGCAAGGTTCATGGGAGGTTCATGGCCATAATGCTGTGTTGATACAGATTTTTGTAAAAACAGAAGCACTAAATGCTTACAGATATCAGTGTTAAAAACCTGAAGACGATAGCTTGAAATATGTGTTTACAGACTTTTTTTTTTTCCATTGTGGACTATTCTAAATGGAGACAGTGTTTACTTCTACATGCATTTCTGTTTTCCACCAATCCTTACCTCAGAAAATTGGAATTTCAGGTTTCTGCAGGCTATATTTTAAGAAATGGCTTGTGTAGTAAAATCAGTGCAGTTATCTTAGTGGTTTTTCTGCAGATTTTACTGGCTGACAAAAAGCAAAGGGAAACTGATTCCAAATAGTTGTGTATAACACATTACCTTATTCCATGTTATTTAAATAGTCATGGTATCTGTGACTTCCACCTGTTACGTGCCAGGGCAAACAGCACATGCAAAACTGTGGTAGAAAATTTCATGTTATTTTCTTTCCATCTTAATTCAAGATTAGCTGTATTGCTACCTTCTACAACTCGCTCTCTGAGCTAGCTTTGTGTGCTCACATTGCTTCTGATTTTCTCATGGGTATTAATTATAACTTCATTGGCTGGAAGCAGAGTTGCTGCCCTTTTGGAATTGGCATTGTGTTGCTGTTACGGGCATGTCATGATTCCAGAATGTAAACACTGTGCTCGTTTCCCTCTGGGAGTAGCAGTTCTTTCCTGTTTTGTAGCAAAGTCAGTCTTATCTTTAACCAGGATGGTAGCATTGCATGGTTTTCACAATCAGGATTATTTGCTTTGAAAGTCTGATGGCTCTTTTTTTATTCCTGAGACACATTTGTGTCTTCAGGGAAACAGTTATTCCATATTTCTGCCTATTGTATCATGTAGGAGAAATTTAAAATCTTTCAATCACCATTATTCTTCCACATATCTGGGGCAAAAATGCACTGGATTAGCTTAAATACTACACTTTAAATAAAACAAATAAGATCATGAATTCTCAATGAACACCAGTGAGGTGTCTTATGGCACTGAATCTGAAAGATAAATCATTACATGAGGACGTGTCCACAAAGCTCAATTTTGGATCCGTAATAGGCTGTATTTGAACGAATCCTGTTTCTCTTATTTCAAACAACTCTGCATAAACCAGCTTGTCCTCCTGGTAATAGCCCAGAGTAACTTCCTGAGATAGGCTGGTTCCTGCTGATTGCAACAGGCTCCCGGCAGTTTTGTGGCTGTGGAACTGTGAACAATGCCAGGAGAGAAAGTTGGTTAATAAGTTACATTGCCCTCAGGTTGGTTTATTGTGAGTGACCTGGATCATGGTGCATGCTTTACAATGAAATAGTTCCCTGTGTCTTGAGTGCCCACTTTGAAGTATGTTAGAATATATGCAGTGAAAAGCCAATGGGAAACCAGCAGCTTGTGTAGAAGAGCACATGAATGCAGAAAAATAAATTGCAAACTTTTGGAGGTCACAGACTTTTATCGCCTCCCCCCTCACCCTCCCATATTCTGGAATTTGGACAGCACAGTTGGCTGACAGAGGACCTAATTAGAGGTCACACAGGGCATGAGACTGACAACTATCACCCTCCTATGGGAACAAGTTTGGGTATGTATTCTTTGAGCTTGCCCAGGAATAAAGGGAGTAAACATGATCATGGAAAGAGATGGGT
This sequence comes from Anabacerthia variegaticeps, assembly GCA_035583185.1. NCBI lineage: Eukaryota > Metazoa > Chordata > Aves > Passeriformes > Furnariidae > Anabacerthia > Anabacerthia variegaticeps. The sequence goes on along the minus strand of JAWWEW010000165.1, from coordinate 16,545,041 downwards.
ATTACTGTCTGCAGGCTCCCTGTCCTTTCCCCATTTCTTTGGTCAATGAATTCCTACCAGGGGAAGGTTCTTCCTATTATTTTCCATTTCCTGTGCAATGTCTCTATTTTTTTCAGCCCCACTATATGCTGCCAGTGAAATTTGACAGAATACTACTGCTTGATGTTTATTCAAATAGTTTCATCTTTGGAACACAGCATAAAGGCCATCTGCTGCTTGCAACTTCTCACAAGGCTGGGGCGGCAAATGGTGTTAGTTTTGCTACAGCAGAAAATGGAGAAGTGACTCATCCATGATTGCAAAGTTTGTTGGCATTACTGCTAGAGAGAGAGCTCTGTACCAAACTGTCTCTACAAATGGTTCCTGCAGGAAAATAATTTCTATTAGGAAAGTGGTGGTATTCTGATCAGAGTCACTTACAATAACCCTTTGAAGCTTCTCCTCTCCCCACTAATCAACTTCATCCCCAGATGGCTGACATAGCAAATCCTCTGCTGCGACAAAAGCTTCTGCCTACAGTGATGCTTCTAGTATTTGTCTTCTTTCAGATAACTTTTTAATCCGTCTTTGTTCACTCCGTGTGCTCACTTTCTTCGTACCTACTGAGATCAGAAATGTCCAAACCAGAGTAGATACCTGCCACATCTCAGTCCTGCAGCGCATTAGGTGACACTACTGACTGACCTGGGTTCTTGGAGAGTGGGTGCCAAGCTTGGAAAAACAGCTTCCTTTTTCTCAATTTTACAGTTTAGAAATAGGATTATAAATGCAGTGCGTTTTCCCACTCAGCTGACCTTTGAAATTCATGTTCTTAGATTGAAGCAATGCAATATAAAACAGATTAGCTTACACTACCGCTTAAATTGTAGAATTTACTGTAGAAATTATAATACTGTATAAGTTACTGTGTTTTATATGTCCTTTCCATCATTCAGCTACTGCAGCTTCACTAATTCAATTTCCCCTGTCATGTGGCATCTGTACTTTGCCGGTGGCGTGGAGGTGGGGAGAGGTGGAAGAGTGCAGCGGAGAAGTCGTGACTGAAAAGCTGCCTTTGGAGAGCACACTCTGTCGCAGTGAGGAGCTGGAAGGCGTTGCTGCAGCAAACCCAGCGCCGCAGTGAGTCAGTGAGCAGAGCACAGCTAGTCACAGTGAATCACTGTGCCTATGGACTGCGCCTGAAGGGTAGCTCTTATTCAGCAGAACTAGAAGCCCCAGCTCTTGCCCCCGCCTCGCAGAGGCTCCTCTCAGCCTGCCGAGAGAAGCCGGGGCGGCTGCGGGGAGGGAGCTCCGTGTGCGGGGCTGGATGGGTGCGGAGCTCCGTCCCTGCGCTGCAGCCGGGAGGCTCCCGGGCTGGTTTGTGCACACAGATGGAACGGATTGCTCAAGCACCTTTGGCCTGGAATGTTCCTCAAACATCACAAATAGCATGTTTTCTCTGAGTAGTGAATTCGTGTCCCAGTGTAGTGAAAAACAAGCCTGATCCGGTTCTGTCTCCTAGGGTGCTGTATTCCTCAGTCAGGCTAATCCTGCAGACCACTGGACATTTTCATATTACTGCCAGAACTGCCTTGTGTTGTTCCTTAAGTGGCTTGTACACTTCATACCAGGTCTAACTCTATTTCTGTGGTGGCTGAATAAAACTTTTAGAATACAGGAATTATTTCTAGCAAGAAGTATACATTTTTTAACATTTTCTGTCTTCCTTCTTGATAGTTATCTTAATATTTCAAAGCAAAAATAGTGGCTATAGTACTATTGGACAAATTCCATATATATATATGGATAAAAGTATGTAAATGGGTTTCACTGAATACCTCTGCAGGAATATGTGTGTACATACATATGCATACACGCTTTCAAAGAAAAAAAGTAATCAAGAAACTAATCTAAAAAAGAAGACATTATTTCCCTTGTATTAGTTTAATTTATTGGCCCCACCCAATACTGAGACATAGCAAACAAAAAGCTTCATTGGAGGTGTGTGCATCCAGCTTTGGAAGCACAATGCTTCAGCTGCAATGCTTGAATGTTGTTTTTTCTGTGTTGTACACTTGGGAAATTACTGCTGAAAAACAGAGAGCTCTCTGGTAGTTTCTATCAGACCAAATCAAATGCAAGCATTGCTATAAAATGTTCTCCTGAAAACATGATATAAAAGCGTAGTTCTTGCATCTTCATTTTGTCCAGGCTGCCTTACTAGTTTGCTTTTATTCTGTCTTTCGGAGAATTTGGAAGGCTGAGATCATAACACCTCTTAGCCAAGTATTTGAACACGTTCAGAACAGTGTTGTCAAACAGTCATTTTAGGATGGCTTTGAGCATTTTCACAGGTTCCAGTAATTTCTCTGATCAGTCTATGATAAAGTTAAACATAAGGTAGTAAAATGTGTGTTGATCTCCACTGGGTTCTGTTCTTGGAAATGGAGGGAAATGTATATTTGGTATTTAAGCAAAGCTGTGGAACAGCTCCTGCATATTGCAGCAATAGTGTGAGGCTATATCCTTAGCAAGACATCAGTTATTCCCAATGTTTGGCTTGGCCATCCTATGTTGTTGTTACTGAAATAAAGGATAAAGCACCGAAAATCCAAGAATCTCAGGAAAAAGTCAGCTGATGGTCTGTAGATGTGGTAGTTGCTGAAAATACATAAAGCAGTTGATACACTGGATTTCAAAATCTGGATGCAAAATTTGTGAAGATATGAGCAAAGGAAGGGGCCTTGGTTTTATTTTCATGGATGCTAACTTGCACATAGTTTGTTTTTCCCTAAGCACTGGTTACAGGGATAATAGTATATTTCTTACTCTTTCTCTGTTTGTCATTACGGACTGACCACTGAAGTTGCTGTACAGAACTTCACTAAAGTTTGGTTAGTTTTGTATAGTTAATAAACCAGGCAATAACAGACTAAGGATTCTGAGATGGTGCAAAAATGATGTCACGATGCCAACTTTAAACAGTCTGTTATATTATTGCAATGTACTGAACAAGATCTAGAACATATTAAAAAATTGCTGTTGGGTATAAAATGTTTGAATTTCAGATTGAGTGGAAAATACCTTAAGTATCTTTAACACCTTCAACCGAAAATATGCAGTTATACTGTGTCTTCTGAAAAGTACCAGAAAAAACATTTTAAACCAAATGTGCCAAACCAATGAGACAATGAAGTACTTTATAGCCACTATAGCCACTTTTTTTTTTACCCAGCTGATTCTGAGGTCCTATTTTATGTCATTAATGTGTGTTCTTATTGATATTATTTCTATTGAAGTGTAATTTCTATTTCTAAAAATACTTCCCTAACGTGCATTTCCTTATAAAATTTTTTTTTGTGCAGAGACCAACCTAGACATTTCCAATTGAAATTAATCTATATTAGAAGATTGTTGCAATCCTCTTTAGCTGTAGAAAGTCGTAGTTGTTTAATATGTAGTATTACATATTAAATACATATTAATACATATCATAGAATGGGAAGGGAGCCATAAGGATTGAGTTCAACTCACTGTACCTCACAGGACTACCTAAAACTGAGAATGTCATCCAGATGCTCCTTGAAGTCTGTCAGGCTTGGTACTGTGAGCATGTGAGCACTTCACTTGGGAGACTGTTCTAGTGCCCAACCACCCTCAGTGAAGAACCTTTCCCTAATGCTCATCCAATACGAACATCCCTTAACACAGTTTAATACCATTATGTATGTTGAGGGGCTGGAGTTCCATTTAATAGGATTATTCATGACTTTTTTGCATCACTTCCCACCTATTTGTAGAAAGAGAAGAGTTGTTTAAAAATAGTGTGATTCAGGGCCTACACCAGTCTGTGTGGGAGGATTGAAAGGAAAAAGTATTCAGAAGAGTTTTTATGTGAAAACATTATCCAGTATGTAGAAATTTGTCTGAGGTTTGAATTAGATGCAGAACACTCTCTGTAAATTCTTCTATGCACCTTTTTCCCAGGTTCAAGGTACCGGATCTGTCCTGTGCCATTATGGTGAGATTCACTATTTTCTGTCTCTTTCTCTCAGCCTCCTGGTGTGCTCAGATTTTTACTTTTGTCCACCACTGTCCACTGGAATACAAAAACAGCACCTTAGGCAAATCATTCTATTTTATGCTAAAATAAAGGAGCAAAAATATCTACACAGTGGCCGCAGCTTTTGTTGATGACACAGATGTTTTCCCTTGGTTCCTTTTCCTAACAAGAAGTAATGATGCCATCTGCTGGCAGAGGACAGGCCACTTCTGGGGCTTGACGCTTTCTTCATAAAACTTGTTAGTTACATTCCCCCACCCCGCGTTTGATTCATTGATCTTGGGCATATATACCACACTGAGGCAATTATTTCTGTGTGAGGTCCAAGAGTTATCTAGGAAGGTTTGAATCAGAAAACCATGTACATTGAAAATGTTCCTTTCAAGTACCCATTGGCCTTGTCTTAATAAAAGAGTTTAACAAAACATTAATAATGTGATAATTTTAATTTAATTATTCAGTGAAACAGTGTAATAAAATTTTTCCTATGAAAAATGGAATAAATTTATGCTTTTGCTGTAAAGCCAGGAGGTCCTTCTTATTGCCACCCACATAGTAAACAAAATTTTCAGATCCTCTAGCCTCTGTCAGAGGTCACAGCACAAGAGCCAACAGGAAGACCCTGCATATCTGTCTTTTAATGCCTAGTCCATGAATGAATGTTGTAAAACACTCTCCAGGAATGTGAGGACTAGGATGCTGCTTTGCACAAATGGGGGTACCAGAACAAGACAGTGATTCAGTGGCAGTCAGCATCTTCTTCTTTGCTATTGAAATGTGTGCTCCTTAAATACCCCTGTCTTGGGGCATTGTCTAGAAAGACACAGAAAAAACGTTGTCTCTCTGACACTTTTAGTAGCCTGATGCGATATCTGACAGGTTATTCTTAGGACTTAGTTTAGTTTGGAAGGGCAATTCACATTCCTCTTCTCAGTCTGAGGGAAACTTCTGTAGAGTGGCTTCACTCTGGTTCACAGACACTGTCAGATATTAAATCTTTTCTCTCAAGCAACTTCCCCTTTGCAAAAGTACTTTATCTTTAACTCATTTCTTCATCATAAACCTGGATTCATTTTATAACCCCATTTTGTTTATTTCCCCAGATATTACTGTTATCTCAGTGCAGTTCCTGGAAAGGCAAGAAAAGTAAACACCAGCCCTCCATCCTCAAAAATAAAAACCAACCAAACAAAACAATCCAACAACTGTGAATGCATTGCAGAAGTGTGTCACCTGGGGATATTTGAAATTCTGTTGGTAATGCTGTACTCACAGATGACTAGCTGAAGCTGGGAGACATCGAAAGGAAAATTTATAATAGCTATATTAGAAAGAGAATGATTCATTAGATCAAGGAGCCATTTCTCCTTATTTGAAATATGTGTTGCTTTATTTTAATCCCACTTGGCTTCATTGCTTTCTGTCTTCTGAACACAAAATAAATGATGCTGGTTTTCCTCCTTTCATAAAACTGATGATCCTAAGGAGACAGATGCAGGAAGTTTCCTGTTTTGACCTTGCTTACTTTTTCAGCCTTCATATATGTCACAGGATGCTGGTGGTAGAAAGCCCAGGCCTTTTGAAGGCTGTAGGAATGCTTTTTTATGAGTAACCACAGAGGGGCTCTGAAGGGTGTGTGATGCTACACCATTCTCTCTGAAATAGAACAGTAATTCTGATGCTGGGTGTCTTCACCAACTGCAGGATGCAAGGGGCATTTTGGTTGAAAATGCAATGTTATAAATTTATTCTCTATGCAAAAAAATGATATGTCTTATGCTAAGATTATTAGGTGTGTTATTTGTTGTTGGATATCAAATGCTTTGGACTAAAGGAAGCAGCTGCTTTCCATAACATAAAAATCTCACCTGTATGATAAGGTTGTCTTACAGGATGGTAAATGTGAATAGCACAAGTGTGTAGAGAGAAATAATTCTGACTTCCTGGGGTTTTGGCAATTAAAGGCCAAGTTGTAGTAAACTTTGCTGAAGTTCAAAGAAAGTTGAGGAAGGAAACATGGTAAGAATTTGCAAAGAAAGCTCTCTAGTTCAGGCCTGTGCTGACACCAGTGTGGATAGATCCTGAGACATCTCAGATCTCAGGGGTTGCGTGACTTGTCAGCATTGTTTGAATCGAAAGCTTTCCTCCTTCCTTGTCTCCCAGGAGAAGCAACCAGTTAGGGTTGCTGCAGATGGCAGAGCATATCTGACATTCTTCTAAGGAACAGACTAGCCTTTAGACAAGTGTGGAAGAAAAGAGGATTAATGCAGAAAATTAAAGATAATCCTCCCTGCCCCACATGGCTGAAACTGAATCAGCATTCCCATTGCTTCTTCGAATATTCAGTTTTGTAACAGCAGAAAGGGAAAAGGGCTCCCTGAATGTAGTTGAAGGAAAGAGCTGTCTCCTGCCATTTCGTGCCTAGGCCCTGGAGGAAGGTAGTGGGTCTTTGGGTCTGGAGGAAAGTAATAGGAGCGTGCATTGGAGTTGAAGCAGCCAGTTAAAGCATGTGTAGTTAATTTGGGGGGTTGAAAGAGCGGGGTAAGGTGAGAAGTAATGAAATATATCTTAGGAGATGGGAGGGAGGAAACTAACAGAAGTTGGATGCCCTGAATTCTCGGGCAGACTTTTCTGTAACTTAGGTTCCTCCCTTTAGCCTAATTTTATAGTAAGAGCTTCTTTATTAAAATATAAACCTACTTATTTGTCCATGTTTTGGAGAGTCATTTATTCTGTCTTGTTCAGTTTGAATACTGGGGGCTTGGAAAAAGTAAAGATAGACCAAAAGAGCTATTAAAAACCTTATTCATGAACTTTCTGTGATTTGGGTTTTCAATGGGTCAGAATGACAGCACCATGTACCTCTGTGAACTGATACTGAAATCCTTTCATAGCTAATACTCCTATTTTCTGCTGATTGCTCTTATTTTCCAGCTGATTCAGCTGGGGGTACAGCTGTTTTGGGTTAGTGCTTTTCACTCAGGTTTATTCAGTTTGTTTTCCCAACCAAGCAAAGTTAAACTTTGTGAAGTCTAATGTGCATGTACACTGGTCCTTCCAACAGTTAGCAGTGGTAATATTTGTTACAGTAACATCAATGAGTTGAGAACAAACTCAGCAGATTCCCCATATTAATCTTCTGCAAAGGACTAATTCTTGTGAGAAACAACCAAACAACCAAAATGTCTTAATATGAATGAATGACTATTAAATCATTTTATATATTTCCTGCTATTTTGTTTTACATCTCAGGCCAAAACTAGCAAAGCTAGGCTACAGGCTTAAGCTTTTGGCAGGAGTTTGTTCCTCGTTCATCTGTGTTAGGTTTGTATCCCAGTTTTCAATCTAGATGCTTTAAGAGTCACTTCATTTCAGTATGATGACTATAAAAAAATACACTGTGCAACAGAGTATTTTACTGATGGTCACAATCAAAATTCATTGATCTGCTCCGCTACATACAAACATGACATATTATCATGTATGAGGACTGTCTTTGTTACAGGAAAAGGCTAATTTTCTTAGGGAATGGTTAGTGGAGTTCTATATTAGTACGGTTGTAAGAAAGACATGTGTTTACAAAACCGGAACTTCTTTTCCTTGAACCAGGAACTTGCCATAAGTCAAGTCAGAGACATAAAGATGGGTGCAAACTCCACATATATGAACTCTCATAACTGTTATTTTTTTTATCAGCTGTGGCAAGCAGCTGTTGTTAATTCTTCAGCTCCTCCTGTAACATGTATTGTTTGTTCCTTCTGGAAACTGGGCGGAGATTAAATAATGACTGTCCTTACTGGATGTTTATCTTGGGCCAGGCAGCTACTTTAATGAGTGTTGCTCTTTCTCTGTTGTAATAAGCTTTCATTTTCAGAATCATAAGATTCTTACAGCATTTCGAGAATGTAAAACTACTTCTTCAAAACCACCAGCTTGTCTTCATTGTTTTTCCCCAAAGCTAGTCTAAGTTTTCTCTGTACCAAAGTTCTCCAGTTTTTGAGGTGCTTCCTCCAGAAGGAACAATCACTGACTACTAATGGCCTTATATTTTGATTGAGAATCCAGTTAAGGAAAAATAAGCATGGTTACATCCCAGAAATTACAAGGGCATATCTGTGTTGTGATGAATGAAATATCATTTGCTTGATCTGCATGTTAGTGCAACGTATTACAATACAGTTCTGAAAGGCAGAAGTCCTTTCTTTAGGATAGAGATATGGTGTTTGGTGAGATAGTTGTAAACAGCAGGCTGTATTTGTGAGATTGAAAGAACACTCAGTGCACAGAGCTGGTAATTATTTTCTAATTTCCACTCTTATGAAAATAAGTGTGTACATTCAAACATGGTGTGGAGTATGCATTTTTTAATTTAAAAAAATACTTCAGTACTTAAGGAATAGAATAAATATCCAGATCTGGGGGTATAAAGCATTTAATATAACCAATATATTGATATAACACAGTCAGTGCCAGTTTGTGCCTCTCCACCCTGTCTCATCATACCTTTGCTGATGCAGAATGACCACTGGCACTAGTGAAAACTTTGTGAATTATTGATGCATTTGATTATGATTTGAGTTGGATGAAGGGAATTTCCTGCCAACAGACACTAGAAAGAAAACAATATTTTCATATATGTACTACACAAGCTATAATGTTTTAACGTGAGTACCATTACCTCTGTTGGTTTTCCATTTCTGGCCAAGATATAAAAATGCTCTAAATCCCATTGTCTAAAGTGTACAGTACAATGCAAATCGTGACACCTGTTTCAGACTTCATGCTTTTGCTTTTCATGTGCAACCTTTTATCTTTTACCCTTTTGCCAATCATTCTTAATTTTATGTCTGATCACTAGAAAAGCTGCTGTGTTTTTGAAGGTTTCTTTTCAAACTGGATGTGCAATGGCTTTAGTATGTGCTTAAGGTGGCATATAAAAGGAAAAGGCTAAACTGTAATGACATGCTATTATTTATTACCTCTTAACATCTGCTTTCCACTCAATTGTTGCTTTAAAAAAATTTAGGTCAGTGCAAAGTGCTAGAAGACATCTGGTGTTAATGGTACCAAATGTGAAGGGACAGGTCATTCTGTATGTAAAATATTTTTTTTGTTTGTTTGGTTAGGTTTTTTTGCTAATAATAGTTATCCTGTTATAGTCCAGTCATCAACAGATTTCCTTCTCCTTTAGATGGAGACTATTATATTGCCCCTGACAATCTATTGCAGTGCAGGTATTGACAATAGATGTTAGTTTTGCTACTGTCAAAATGTATATGTTTATTACACACTAAAGATGGCCACACATTTAAAAGAAGGGCACAACTCTTCATTGTACCACCATGATTAACTAGAATAAGGAAAAATTACAAGTGTAGATAGTTACCAAGGGAAATGTAACACTTACTCAAAGCCTATATATGTCCAGAAGTGGAATACAAGTTATCTCTGGAGTTCAAAAATAAGAGGAGAAGAATTCACAGTGGAAGGACCTGGAATTGCTATCATTTGAGTAATTTGCATCTAGATTTAAGAAAATCAAAAGTATACTCCAGAAACCAAGCATGGCTGCAGATAGCAGAGATAATAAAAAGAACTGTGTGTCTCTGGATTCAAATAAATTAAGGAATATCTTTCAATAACATTTGTCTGTATTCTTTCATAGGAAAAACCTTTATGTGCTTGATTAATCAAATATGGTTTTATATTCACTCTTACAGTGACTTTGGTTTTCTTTTTCCAATAGTTTGAAATAACTTTTATGATGTAAAAAGGAACTAGCACTACTGTCTATAAAACTATTGTGTACAAAAGCAGTTTAGTTTGTAAAAAGGACGCATTTAAATAAAGTAGGTAAATAGAGGTAAGAGGACAAGTCTTGTCTAAGAAATGAACCCTGTAAAAGAAGTCTACCAAGTACCCATATATTACATAATGTCTCACTGCAAACTGATAGGAAGAGACAGTAATAAGCAGTCAAGCCTTCAGAGTGAAAAGCTTAGTGAGTGCTCTAATTGTGGGCAAACTGGGGCTTTTATTTCTCAAGTCCAGTCTTGGCAGAAAGTGATGAATATTGATGTATTTTCCTCTTCCTACGTAATACTTATTTTTTGTCTGAAAATCCCAAAGAGGAATTCAAATTTTTATTTCTGCACTGAACAGTGTCTACAACTGAGCAGAAATCATTGTATTAACAGAAATCACTGTACTCACTGTAGACACAAAATCCTAACCTACTTTAGGGAAGATGTTGGTTACATATTAGGAGTATTTCAATGCACTTTTGATTATTCACGTATCATGGGAGGAGTCAGAAGTGGAGGAAGGAGTCAGGAGAAGGAGAGAAAGCAGATAAGACTGATGGAATAAGTATGTGTCTGCTTAGTAGTGTACATGCAGAGCAGAGAGATGTTTGAAAGAACTGGTACTGTTTTTTTCTCATGATTTTTTTTTTCAAAAGCGGTGAAATAGACTCTTGAAAATGTACACCTTGGGGAAAAAAAAGAGCCACCACCACCCCAAAACCCAAAAACCTTTTAAGGTAGTTTGAAAAAATGAATTGCCGACTAAACAGTCTTTCTGGAGAGTATTCATCTAGTCTGAATTCTCAAGCCAGTCAGACAACTATGGGACTGCACCGCACACACCTTATGGCAGCTTTCCAGTATGTAAAGAGGGCTTTAAAAGCTGGAGTGGGACTTTTCACAAGAGCATGTAGTGATAGAACAAGGGGAAATGTCCTTAAGCTGAAGGAGGGTAAGTTTAGGTTAGATATTAGGAAATAGTTTTTTATTATGAGGGTGGTGAGACACTGGAGCAGGTTGCTCAGAGAAGTTGGGGATGCTCCATCCCTGGAGGTGTTCAAGACCAGACTGGACTGGGCTGTGAATAACCTGGTCTAGTGAAAGGTGAGCCATTCATGGCAGGGGATTAGAACTAGATAATCTTTAAGGTCTCTTCCAACCAACCCATTCTATCAGTCTACGATGTGCCCAAGCTCGTGTTTGTGTTCAGCACCATGGCCAGGGCAAAAGGTAGGGGATACGTAAAAAGGTAGGGAATATATGAATGTATAAATAATTTGTTTTAAAAAAATAACTTTTCTGTAGATAGGTTGCTGGTGGTATATTCTGTGGATGATCAGTAGCACATGGTCAGCTAGATCTGCCGAGTGTGACACTGTAACACTGCTTGATTTCCTCCTCCGTCTGATAGTCAGTCATTAACTGTGTGTTTGTTTCTCCTGTAAGTCAGGGCTGCCAGTAAGTAAGGGAAATTGCACATTATTTATAAACACTTAATCAGAAGGGAAAGACAATATTGATTTTTTCAGATGTTAAGTCAGGACTAAGGGGAACTAGGGTCATGTCCTCTTCAATGGTGCCTTAGTTTCTTCTTTAGCACCTCAAGTCAGGAGTTCAAATGTTTATTCTAGGAAACGTATTTCAAGTATAAGAAAAATGGTGCAAGCTTAGAAAACTAAGAAATTAATCTGAAGATTTAGTTTAGGTGGTGAATAAAGAATATGAAGGATGTGGACAATTGTGTTTGGTTTTCGGTCTCTGTATTACAAATATGAAAGTGATCTTCATAACTCATGCCCTCCCTGACCCTGCCCAGTTAGTTTGTAATCAGTAGCATATCCCTCTGTAATAAAATGAAGTGTGGAATCTTATGGTAAAGGAAAGTCATTCTTATTCACAGAACTTCTAAATTAGTTTATTTTATCCTCTTCATTCCTTCTCTCCTGAGTTTCACTCAATTGCCCTTGCACACCCACGTATTTGCAAGAATCAAGCTCAGGTTACAAAATTTTACTGGGTTTGGCCAGGATTGTTGGTGTGCAAAGTAGAGGACAAGAGACTTTTTTGCCAAGTCCTCACTGACGTTTTTATTTCTTCTTGATTGGTGACAAGCTACTTTGTACAGATCTGTATATCCTTTTGTAGTCTTTGCCTGTTAAGACATGATCATTTGACACAGAATATGGCTTATTTCAGCTTGCTAAAATATTTGATCTGCTTATTCTCATTTTCTGTTTTTCCACACTTAAGTTATATGTCTTTAGTCTGTTTTCTTGGTAAACTAATGGAAAAGGAATGGTATATGTGACATTGTGCTACTTATTTTCATCCTCCTGATATCAGGATGCAGGGTCTTCCACTGTTCAGTCATCTGTGCTGTGGTCTTAAAAGAGTGCAGGTGGTTTTTTTCTGGATGTGAACAGCACACTTCCACTTTATGCCTGGCAGCAGTGTCATGGAAACAGTGTTCCTCACCATAATTGTGAGCTGTTCCTTCAGTTATGGTTCTGCTACGTTCTTCCAGTGATCACATACATGCACATTTCCATTCATACTACTTTTACATTCATACCAGTCCTAAACCTTGTGTCATTAATTCTGAAAGACGTTTTGGTAGGCTGGACTGTATCTTTACTTTCAATGGCCATCTTGAACAGTTTTTGTTTCAGAATCATACATAGTTGTGACAGAATGGACAATTTTGCTTTGTTCATGCCGTTGTATTCATCTGTCTCACATACAACATTGTTAATGTTCTCTGTCTGTGGCAGAGACAGAGTTATTCTTAGTCCTCTTGGGTCTGTTTTGGTTCATGATATTCACCTATTTGAATCTCTAATATGTTGTCTTCAGTGACTAGGTCACTCCTTATTTTGACTCGTTTATTCATGGGAATGTCCTATTTTTGAAGTTAAATATTAATCTGCTATTAATGGCTTTATTACTCTTACAGATGTTTAATTATGTACAATAAATAATTATAACAGCATCTTATATCCCCATTCCTACCCACAGCCCACAAGTCCCCACAAAAACACATTGCAAACCTGGTTTTCTGTGTTTGGTACTCAGATTTTCAGCACTGTAGCTCTGGTAGTCTCTACCTTACTGAAAATCTTGTTCTTAGCTAAGGTACAAACAAAAACAAAACAAAAAAAATCTCCCCAAACACAACCCTGCCCTCTAGCAATTAAAGAAAAATAAATGAACAGTGTTATAAATATATTTCTGTAGAATTTGAGAATGTATCCAGCAAAAAAGAAGTCACCAGTAAAAATACATGATGACTATGTAGGAAAAAATGCCTCCTTGACCCAAAACTACTGCTGTTTTAGTAGCAGAACAATCTACACCCCACAAGCATAAGCCATAAACCTGCAACAGAAAGCTGTGTTAGCTTACTGAAGTAGATAAACAGCATATGGATAGGGGTATTAAGCCTGTAAGTGCTCTAGATCTAATTGCCTTTTCTAATACTGTGTCTCTGCATGTTACAGAGGAGGTATACAAACTAGTTAGTCATGGAACTGAGGAGGTATAGAGAGATCATGCTGTGTCTCATAGAAATGCATTTGTCACTAGCAATGCTCATAATCTTGTAAATATTTTCATTAGTTTCCCCATAGCTTCAAGAAAAACATTCCTAGGAAATTGTGCTGGTTTTGGCTGGGATGGAGTTAATTTTCTTCATAGTTGTTGGTAGAGGGCTGTGTTTAGGATCTGTGCTGAAAACAGTGCTGATAATTCAGGGATGTTTTAGTCACCACTGAACATGGCTTACACAGAGCCAAGACCTTTCCTGCTGCTCAGCTCATCATGCCAGTGAGGAGAATGGGCGAACACAAAAAGTTGGAAGATGCCACAGCCAGGACAGCTGAAGTCAAGTGACCAAAGGGATATTCTGGACCATATGGCTTCATGGTCAGCAATATACAGCTGGGGGGAAAAGAAAGGGAGGGACACACTTGAAATGATGGCATTTTGTCTTCCCAATTAACCATTATGTGTAATATAGCCCTGCTTTGCTTTTGATTCATGGTATTTTACAGTACTGAACAGACCATTCATTTTTTTTTTAATAGCTTTTGTTTTTTTACTGTTCTTTTGCAAGTTTTTGCTCATCTGGCTTAGTGATATTTGTATTGAAGAAGTTCCAGACAGGAAGTAGCTTTTGTGAGATGCATTTGATTACTTCATGGGGTAATAATAAATGAGAATATGAATGGTGCCAATGAAAGATATGAAGTGCACTTTTTTTGTAATCCACATGACAATATTTAGGCAATTTTTATTCTCACATAGCAGTCTTGGATTGAATCCAAATATCTGATATGCACTGTGTAGTTAGAAACTGGTCTTCTATTCTTTTAATGTTCACTGTGTATCCTTGCCTCTATTTTGCTCTCTTCCAGCTAATCAAATAAGAAAGCTTTTTCCTAAGACTCATGTAGACTGTGCGTCTACTCTTACCTCAGTGACTCAGTAACATACACTAATCTTCTGTTCACATCAGACTTTTATATTTTTTACATTTACTTTGTGAAATGGGAGTTGCCAGATTGTATGGTAGTTTTTCAGTAATCACACAAAGAGGATACACCTTCTTAGTCAATTAGGGAGTTTATTATGGAGGTAAATGCCATAAGTTAAGCATCAATCACTTCCAAGTTCATTCAGGTGTGCTTTGTTTGCTCTCTTATTTTAACATTATTTATATAACAAGAGTCAAGATAACATGCAGGATTATATAAATATTGTTTAACTTCATAAAACCAAATTCTGTTCTAAATTACTGAATTACTGCCTGCACCTTTCATGCAGATATCATCTAGCATCCCAAATTAGCATGAGATTTTCAACTCTGCTGTCTCCTAAATTAAAAGTTGGGATTTTTTTGTATTTGCAGTTTATTTTGGCTGTGTTCCACATACTTGATTACATGAGAGAGACCTAACAAGCTCAGGGTCACAACATGCAAATGGCAGTTTCATCAAAAGAAGGGTTTTTTCTGCAACAACTACATAGTAGTTCCTATTAAAACTCATATAATCCATGTTTTGTAACCTGTATTTCCATTCATACTCTGCGAGTTTGTGTAAAAAAATATGGTCATTTGTACAAGTAGTGACAAAGTAAAATCTCATACATCATCAGTCAGTTCAGGGGGAATTTTTGCTTTGATTTGAATGATGCAATCTGAAAACATTCCTGTGACAACAAAATGAAAAAACAAATTTAGAAAAAAAGATGAAAGAATTGAAAACCATGTTTTTCTTTGACTTGTCCGTGTTCCCATAAATTTTTTGGAAAGAAAGGGAAAAGTTTGCTCCCAAATGCATGTAACATTGACAGAAAACAGTAATTTTTCCAGTGATGGCTAGACATATGACCAATATTTTGTTTTATTATAATAGTCTTCTTCAAGAGCTAGTGTGCCTGTCTCAGTCTTTCCATTTCTGTATATATCCTAAATTACCGTAAGCATTTTGTAATAAATCTACATTAAAGCCTGACCATATTTTTAATCATTTCTGTTGTTTTAAACACCTGTTTTGAATGAAGGGTGCTTCCCTATTGTTAGGCAGTGCTATCACTTGGATTCAATACCTTTAGAGTAAATACCTAATTGCATTGTGAGTTTACAGATAAACATCTGGTCTAAAATACTAGAAAAATATGTGTTTTTAATCAAATGGCCCTCTGGGATGGTAAAGAGATGTTTCTGTAATAATTTTTGTACAGGTGTGTGGATTTACATGGCAAGATTTTGGTAGCAGGGGAGCTGTAGAGAAGCTTCTGTAGGAAGAGACTTGGACAGCCCTGTGCTGAACAGACGCTGCCAGCTGGCTCCAGAAGACCTACCATAGCACACAGCTGAGCCCATCTGCCAAAATGGCTTGGAAACATATATATGTATATATATTTGGAAATATATTTAAGAAAGAGTAAATTACTGTGTAGCAATTAGAGAGAGGAAAAAGGAAGAAATGTTCTGTTGAGGAGAGAGAGGACAGAGATGCTGGGTGAGGGTTTGTAGCAACTCATCACAGCAGGAAACATAAAGAATCTCTTTAACTAATTACAGGTTTGCCCCACTACAGCAACGCTTAATGCAATATCGGTGAAGAACTCTCCTGAACTGGAAACTTTACTTTGGTCTCTGCATTGGGAAAGTACAGAGAAGATATTATCACTTACCTCCTGGACTGCTTTCAATGTAGCATTTTTATTATTTACTTACAGCAAACAACTCTTCCAAACATCTCTTAAAGTTGTGATGAAATATATTTTCTTCTATAATGTTTCTAAAATACATAAGCATTGCCAGAAAAGTAACTGTTTTTCAGACCAGGAAGAGAAAGATGATTTTACTCTGTTATTCACATTCTGCATAATTTTACATATTAGCAATGTTCTGTTGTGGTACATTCACTGAAGTCTTTCCAGGTCAAGATAAGAATTCAGCCCTTTTTCTTCTTTTTTTTTTTTAATATTCTTTTTCTTTGCATAATCTGAGAAACATCTTTGTGGGTAACCTTAAACCATGTGGGCTTACATCTGTAACAAAGTTCATATTCACCTGAGCTATATTTTATATCAGATGTTTGGATTAACTGGCATCATGCCTTTTTGCCCCCTTCTCATCAGTAATTCCTCCTCATTTCTGCATTGTAGACTCATCATCACTACTGCTTTCCTGATCTTTGGAAAAATGCAACTGTTAATTATTCTTTGCAAAATTGAGTGTTTCAAAATTAGAAGAGAGACGTAGAGCCCAGGGATTTAGGTATTAAAATAGAATTGTAAGGGACCTACAACAAACATCTAGTCCAATTGTATTCTCACAGGAAACTATAGAATTATAGAACAGTTTGGGTTGGAAGGGACCTTAAACATTATCTAGTTCTGTTTCCTGTGTTGTGGGCAGGGACAACTTCCACTAGACCAGATTGCTTAAAGTTTGCCATTCAACCCAGCCTTGAACTTATACAGAGGTGGACCATCCACAACTTCTCTGGGCAACTTGTCTGTGTGTCTCACCACCCTCACAGCAAAGAATTTCTTCTGTATATCAAATCTAAATCTACTCCTTCAGCTTGAAGCCCTTCCCCCTTGTCCTATCACTACATGCCCTTGTAAAAAGTCCCTCTCCAGCTTCCTTGTAGGCCCCCTTTACGTACTAGGAGGCAGCTAGAAGGTTTCCCCAGAGCCTTCTCTTCAGGATCAACAATGCCAGCTCTATCAGCCCTTCCTCATAGGAGAGGTGCTCCAGCTCCCTGATCGTCTTCGTGACCCTTGTCTGGACTCATTCCGACAGTTCCATGCTCAGTTTTTGTCGGGGGCCCTAGAGCTGGACATAGATGTGAATGCAAATCCCCAAGAGAGATTAAGGTATGTCAGCCCTCACTGAATTTAGTACTCAGTGAGCTGTAGAGTGAAAAGAAGAATCTTCCTCTGGCATCATTTAAAGAAAAGGGTCTGTTTTTTGAAAGGCATGAAGCACCAATCTTCATGAAGAGAGTTGTGTCTATGAAGGAATTAGGTATGATCTGCAGAAGAGAATTAAAATTGAAATATACTTTTTTTCAAAATTTTTTTTTCCCCTTCAATTTTCCTCTTTCCTGGTCCAGGCAGCCCCTTGTTTCAGAATGCTGGCTGTGCACCTCTCACTTTGAGCCCTTGCTGTATATTGCCTAAGTCCTTTCATGGTTCTGTATGTCTGCCTTTGTGTTTAATTCTGCAGTTGGAAATACTGGGTCAAGAGATTTGTGGCAACACACACATCAAAACTCTGAGATATTCTGATACTGTGGGTAACAGTTCTGCTGGACATTAATTGCTTACAAGTTGAAGTTATAATCAGTTTGTTTTTCCCAAATGTTTTTTACCCAGCCTTTCCAAAATTCAAATGTAAGAAAACCAGTGGATGCTATACATGACTGGATGGCATGGACTGTCAGTCTCACTACTGACATTTTATAGTGCAGATGATTAGCTCCTGGGATTTTAAAAACTGGCAAATGAAAGGGAGAAGCATGAAGGAATGCTCAAAAGCATTTTTTAGTTTAGTTCTCTTTTTTCTCTTTTTCAAAAGGCACCTTAACGAGTGATCAGATTCAAAATTTGAAAATGCATGGAAAATAAACACAAATGCTTCAAAATATTATGAAATTGTGTAAAGAAAGGTATTTCTCAGGTTGTCTAATTCATCCTTCCCTCTCTTTTGCTGTGTGGGAGTTAGCAGCAATCCATGTTCTTTAACGTGCACTGTTACATTCACCATGTTGCTGTGATACAATGCTCTGTATTGACAATACTGTCTTCTTGATGATTCAAATGTTAGTTATAAAGTTATGTGGTTAGGAAATGTGTGTGGCAGCTGGAAGACTTGGATACGAGTCAGATGTGTTCTTACATTTGACGTAGTTTTCCCCTCTCCCACAGTACAGGAGGCAGTATTAACTACGTCACTGCTGACTTACATAACAGCAAAGTTAAAGTTTACCATAACTATGGCATGTTTGCTATACTTTTGCAAGTATAGCAAATTGTACCAGCAGGATCATAATATTTGGTGGCAGGAAGGGGAAGACTAAAGATTCCAAGCAATTCTTATTTCATGCAAGTGAACTCAAGTTTCCGTAATGTCCTGAGGATCCATCACCATAGTTACACCATGGCTCAGAATATTGTTTATCTCAGCTAATCTATATTGGGACCTAAAATTAAGACATTCTGTCAGTTCAGTAGAGCTTTTGAAGACATGCCATAAACTAAGCCATTTATTAAGAGTTGACAAAAAAGTTTCATCTATCAGCCAATGGACTAAACTGGCCATGTTGAAAAACAGAAGAATATACTGTATTGAACAGACATTAAGTATAATTTTTGGAGCATCTTTCAAAAATTCTAATTTTGAAAGCTGAAAAATAACTCATAAAAAATGTTGACTTGGGGGGAATATCAATATGCTGCAGCAAAAAGGGAAAAAAGAGCAAAGGGTTTGCTCTTTTTGTTTGTGACAGTAAGTCTGATTTCCCATATGGAAATATTAAGTAAATGCAAATTTGCTTCAGTTCCTCTTTCAGTGTCAATTGGAATTTTGAGACAAGAAGATAATAGAAAATCTTAGTAAATTTGCAATTAAAACAAGTATGCTCACCTTGTTTCTTGTTCAGACTCTCTCTAACATCTCCTTGATATGTGAACTTCATTGAGAGAGCACAGTTTTAGGTACTCAAGCTTTATCTACAATATTTTGCAGCATCTGAGTGAGCTGCATTTTCAGAAAAAATCTTCCTCAGAGGGCAAAGGAGAAAATGCACATTTTACCAGTACTTTTCTTCCCAGTGTTTTCTACAGAGAAAATAAAAGTAGGAAAATCCTACTCCTGGGGTAAAATTACCAGAGTGAAAGGTATGTGTAGTGTAACTCCCTTAATGCCTTTTCTATGTCATCTCTTCTTGGCTCAGTCCATTTTCTTCTAGACAATTCCACAGATGTTTGAGCAAAGGAGAACTGTTCTAAATTGTCTTTTTCCTTGTGTATTGATGTAGAAGCTGCCTTGTGAAGGCTTTTTGCAGACATAGATTTTTTAGAAGCTAAGTGTTAGTAGGAAAGCTTCATAGTTCAAGTTATTACTACATCCCTTCTTAATCTTCAATAATTGTGTGTCACATGTTTATCCCCATTTGTACTTAACTGGAAGAGATGGAAATATTTTGCAGCTTTAGTGTTGGAGTATGAGCTACTGACTTTCAAAGAAGGAAGTACTAGGAGTGGAAAATGGATGCTAATCTTAAAATTTCTATTCCAAATGGCTTAAGGAAGGACATGTGAGAATGTTGTGCTCCAACTAACAGCAGCTGATAGCTTACGCTATTGTATTTGTTTGATTGAAAAATAATGCAAATAACCCAAAGACTGCTCAAGGTCAGGGTGATGAAATTAGTGGTAGAGCTGAGATTAGTCCAATCAGAAATCAAATACCTTAGGGTAAAATGATAGGATGATTAATTACATGATATTAGCCCAGTTCCAGAAGGAACCTAGAATCAATCAAAAGAATATGTTTGTTTTTTTTTAACATTACCTTAAATCTTGACTGTTGAATAAATTTAAATGGACATTTTATGTATTAAGTTCTTTCCATAAAACTAGTAAGTAGTGACTCCCCATTAAAAAGTTTGGGAGAGCAACGGATTCATTATAGGGATGCTTTTTACCACTTGTTTGTTATTATTTAAAACATAAAACCCATAAATCAATAATTTTAGTAATTTTATGCCAGTTTATGTCCATCTAAATACTGTCTCCTTTTGTGGTGATAATTTTAGGTTGAAAGCATGCATATCGAAATGAAATTTATCTCTGTCACTTACTTCTATGTTGTTGCTTTAACGCTCTCTTTCATGCACTGTTCACCCTTCTGCTCCTTGTCTTTGTGCTTGCTTAAGTTTTTGCCACGGTTCGCTATAGTGGATTTAGTGGAGTCTGGATCAAGGAAGTGCTATGATTGTATATCATAAATCTCTTAATTCGTAATCTGGCTAGAGTTTGCCAGACTATTTTAGAATGGCTGCCAAAGTTCAGACAACCCATCTCTGTGCTTGAGATTAAAGGAGTGATGTGTGTATTGTGTGGCCATGTGTAAGGTTTTGTGTGCTCTGGTGAGATGCTGGCAGGTGGAAGAGTAGCAGAACAAAATCCCATGGCTACTTCTGCAGAGCAACGTCCCTGATAGAATGTTGCTTTTTGGTCCCACAGCCTTTGATCAGCAGGTCAGGAATACAAAAAGGATAAGGAAAAACCCTCAGGCACCAGGTGTAATTGTACTGTCTGAGGGATTTGAGCAGTGGTCATCCTTGGATTGCTGTGACAAGACTACAGTGAGATTTCCTCTATGTAAGTTAACAGAAAGGAGTAGACCCCACATTCTTGAAAAATTATTTATTCTTCCTAAATAAGCCCAGCCAGGTCTCTGCTAAATTTTACCTTAATGTTATATAAATTTTTCATATAGGCCATTTTCTTCTGCAGTGATTCAGAATGAAGATAATCTTCCACGTAGATTGTCTTTTTAACAAAAAGTATTCTGCAAAGTAAATTTACACTGTCACTAAATGAACATTAAAAATTAGCTTGCTGATGGAACGATTAGAGATAGTCTCATAAAAGTATGTGTAGCGAAACAATGAATTGACACAACTATGACTCAAAACACATTTTTTATCTCTCCTTCTGCATCTGCTGCTATAACAAACACACTTGCCATGCAACCAACTTTTTTTTAAGCTTTGAATTTTAGCAATGACTTTAGCATTGGTTTTGGGGCTCCTACGTCAGACATATAGTGAAAGATTATGGGGAAGTTGTATTTCTATTCACGAACTTTATGAACTTTTGAAAAATAAAGATCTCCGCTAATACTCAACTGTGGAACCTAAATATGAAAATACTCTTTCTCGTCAGTTGTTCTGGTGATGCTGCTTGCACAGTGATATCATGGAGAATTATAAGTAGTATCATTGGTAATAAAGGCTCAGGAACACTTGATACTGGGGAGAGGAAGATGACTAGAAGCAAGGAATAGCATGAAGTTGATAGACAAGTCAACTCAGATACAGATAACTGATGTAAGCTTAAGGCAAAGATACTAATGCTAAAGCTGAATTACTTCAGACTGTCATACAATTTATAGTAAATAAATTAATGCCTACATATTAGCTGTGCATTATCAGTAAGATTCTTTTGGCTTAAAATGCGTAATCCAAAAAGCTGCAAGGTAGCTGAGCAAGAAATAAAACAGGCTATGATGTCTAGCTCAAAGACTGATTATTTCTGAAAGGTATATAAAGCAGCTGGTAGACAGGATCATTACCCTTCTGGCAATAAGGAAACAGAGACAGTGCAGTTTAGGATGCTTTCTAACCCTAGCAAAAGTACATGCACCTAGGAATTTTGAAGATAAGGATCTTTATTTACTTCTCTTCAGATCATCACAGTCATGTAAGCTTGAGTGTGAATTCCAGAAGAGTGGTCTCAGTGCTTGAAGGCCTGTTGATTTCCCTATTTTCCAGTTTGAAATGTCACAGCAAAACACATACATGTCAGAAGAAGGGACAATGGGAAGTTGTTTGCCACTCTGAGAAACAAAGACTGGAGAAGGAAAATAGTGCTGTTTTAACTTCATAGCTCAAGAAGGAATCATGCTCTCTGTATAGCCAGGGCAAAGCTGGAGCAGAGAAATTCAGTCACTAAAATGCTTGGCTAAGAGTACACCTACACTTGCATAGAAATAAAATGCCAGTGTTGAATGGCATTGAATGGACGGGTGTTGCAACTTTAGGTGAGGGATGTTTCCTTTCCCAATCCCAAGAAATGAATGAGACTGGTTCCACATCCAGAAGTTTTGTGGCAAAGAAATCTGAATGGAAAATATGCAAGTTTCCAACTTACGCACCAAATTTAATCTAAAAATCTTTGCTATGTAGATACAGTTGCTGCTACAGTTTGCAAAAACTGTATATGAAATAAATTATGAAGACTTTTTTTTTTTTCCTGAGGCTGTGGTAGTTCCCAACAGGAGACTACCTAGAAAAACACAGGGAGGAAAAGAAAATGTCAAAATAAAGACCATTGGGAATCTCATAAGTATTTTTAGAAAACATTTCTGAACTAAGAGTCTTGGTGACATAAACCCCAGAAAATTACAAGTTGGGAGATGTCTCTGAGGTGTCATAAGAGGTTAGAGCTGCTAAAGTAACCATCAGGGAAATGTCCATGAAGAGTGTGTTTCTTTCCTCTCTAAATGGTTTTTTCTAAATGGTTATTACTGGGTTTATTTTTATTTTTCCAAGAAGGAAAATAAAATCACACTCTTCTAGTGTGGGGCTATAGTGATAGGAGAAAAGGCTAGTTTTTAATTTCAGTCAGGATTGTTGAGCGAATTATACCCTATGTAAGGGTGAGGAAAGTGCAAAGCGGTATTCTCAAGCAGGCGAAGCAGAAAGTCTAAAACTTTATGACATGTGTTGAGGGAAAACAGGAAGATGTTTGTGTAGAGGTTTGGCTATAGTTGAGATAAAATTATTAAATAAAAGAAAACAGCAGCTAAAGAACATACTTTTATGATAAAAGGGTGTTTCTAGTTGTCAAGAGCAGTCACAAGGGCTAAGTAAAATGTTTCCTTGGTGTTTTGAAAAATATTACAGTTCTACTTGTAATATGAGCAATGAAAGTAAGGGACACTCTAAACAATTAAGAGGATTAGAGGTTTTTAGACACTGCATTGAAAATATTTTGATGAGGAAATATAGAGCCTGGCCTGGGAGCTTTAAGAAGTAAACTCTGTTTGTGCTATGAAACAAGTATTTTCAAAGATATGTTGAAGTACTTGTGCTTTACCTCGAGGAGCCTGTGTTTTGTCATCTGAAGAGAGTGGCAGAAATGTTTTCTCCAAGGAAATTTTCAGCACAAGATAAGGTGCATGTGGAAATCTTGTATTTCTGAAGCATCATTCTGAACTGATTCCTGGATCTGTTTTCTGCTTTCTTCTCACAAGAACCATCTTCATCTTTTTCTGCACAAAGCAAAGCTGATGCTATAGCTGTTGTAGCATCTGATATGGGTCAGCAGACTGTACAGTCATCATTCATGTAGAAGGTAAGCAAGAACGAGCAAGAATGTTTAGGGGGATTATGGACAGTAATGTTTTCCATTTTTCCTTTTGTTATCTTTCCCCCTGAAGCTTCATATGATAGGAGAGTTGCTATGATCTTTTTGATGGACTTTCTGTTGCACCTTGACAATGTTTGAAAGAGCACCTCTTTTGCTGTGAATTCCTTGAACTTACCTTGTCACCACATTTCAGTTATGGGCTGTATTTTGGTTTAGAACTTTACAAACTTTACAAAACTTTACAAACTAAATAAGCCAAACAATTGCCTGCAAAATACTTTTACAATGCATGATGTACCATTTTTATTTGTAAGGGCTGCTGTTAACTACAAGTAGCTTCACAAGCATCATTTAGTTTTTACAGAAATCATTCTATGTGATGGTGAAAAATGAAAAATTCTTTGGTTTTGAAGCCACTGTTTAAGGGTCTCACCATAAAATTTTGTCAAGGTATTTCTTTGTTCAGCCACCCCAAAATTCATTATTTGTTTTAGGAGTTACTGAAGATTACACTTGGCACGAGCATTTCAAGGATTTAAAAGCACAGCATCCTGTAGTTGAAATAGAGCAATAAAAAATTGCATGATTACTGAATCAATATTGTACCATTTCCTGTATGCTGAATTCCTTCATTTATGGTGAAAAATGCGTCTGTGTGCTTCTTATCTTCTGTAAATACCACACCTGTTTTTTTACCCCTCCTCTTTCCTCCTCCCTCTGTATCTCCTCCCCGGTGAGAGAATCAATTGCACCAGTGGATATTATATAAAGAAGAGTTTTCAGTGGGGTTCCCAATTCACCCACCTTAGCCACCATGGGGCTAAGAGCAGCCAGCCTTTTCCTACTCTGGCTGGCTCTTTCCCTTGCTCATGAAATAAGAACAGGTAAGCTCTAGGAATGAAATGGTAGCAGTCTGTCTCCTGGAAAAGAAGGAGAGAATTAAAATACCACTGCAGAGGTAGAAGGAGCCAGTGCATTTAAACAATGCATTGGAGTTTTAAGATGCCTTAAATTTCTTAAGCTTTCAAATACTGAGGCAGCTTGGCTCAGCCAACATAGGTAGATACTGCTTTCTTTGGAGAGATTAGTGCCTAAATCTACTGCATTGATATCTAGTTTGATGTGCTTGGAAAATATTTTCAATGTTACTTTTCTTTCGATGTGTTGAGTCTTTCCCAGGTATAGCAACTACTTGGCAGAAAGCAGCTGTAGGAGTTTGAGATTCAATTTTACAGCAATGAAGAAGGGGGATGATTGTGCCATCTGTTACTTGGAACAACATACATTCTTTCTTCAGAAGTGAATTTAATAACATTGAACAAAGCTATTTTTGTCATTTAGGACATTAATAATCCTTCTGTAAAAGCTCTAACTTACTCTATTTGTTATCAACTTTGAAGTGTTGAAATGGAGCACTCATACTGAAAACCAAAAATTGTTTTTTAGATGAATAGGTGATGAATTTTGTCCAGTGATCAGGTTTGGGGTATTGATCTTGGTCTGCTGTGTCTTGAAATGGACATTGAGAGGAAAGCATCACCTTGCATTTGGTATCCCAGCTGTGAGCTCTGGGAGTATGTCCCATCCAGGCAGAGTAGGATACCAGCTTGGCTGGATGTATCCGGTATGATTGATACCATCAAACTACAGTAACCTAGAGGTTGTCTTAGCAGTTTTGCTTTCTCATATTAAACACTACAAGAAAATCTTGTGAAGATGAGAGATGTGTCAAGTTTTCCATGGATGCTCAGGTTTTATGATTCACCCCTAATCTGCGGTATCTGGAGATTTATCAGATGTTGTGTTAATTTGTATTATTTGTCAGTATAGATGGCTGGGAAGGGAACACATCACCTTCACCTTTTGCTATTGCAAAACCTTTTTCTTTTTCCTCCTATCATGGTGACTTATCATCTGAAGCATTTCTATTCTGTAGTAATAGAAATCACTACTTCTTTTAGGAAAAGTAATAATTTCCTAAAATCTCCTCTTATGCACAAGTACTTTCATAGCATTTAAACCATTTGCCTTGAGAGTAGATGGTACTTTCTTGGTTTCCTAACTGTTTTTCTTTCTACTACATGTTGCATCTGGGAAGAAGATAGCTCTTAGGAATATTTAATATTGATAGAAACAACACTGTGATTCAGAATAAAATAATATGTCTGGCAAAGCAGCTCCATTGCACTGATGCACCAGCTTGTTAGTGGTCAGAGCATTAAGTTTCCCCACCACATGCAGACCAGTTCCTTCGCCTCAGTGAGGATTATAGGATATACCTGAATCTCAGCAGTATTTATTAATGTCTTGTTTTTTTTTCCGTGAGAGACTCTCATCTTCCTGCTTAACTAACAGATACTTGATCAGGCTTGAAATCTATGGAATTACTGTGCTCATAATTGCAAGTGATTTCTACTGACGTTTTCTCACTCTAGCTCATTTATTGCACTATTTTCCATGTCTATTTCTTTTTCATCACTTAACAGGAAGGACAAGAAACCATGGCCACTATGTCTGCAGCACTTGGGGAAACAACCATTTCAAAACCTTTGATGGAGACATCTACCAGTTCCCTGGCATTTGCGAGTATAACTTTGTTTCTGACTGCCGAGAGTCTTACACGGAGTTCTCTGTCCACATCCAACGTACTCTGAACAGCCGTAACCACCCCGAGATCCAGTATATTTTGGTAAAGATCAAGGACATCATGGTGTACCTCAAACCAAAACTGGTTGTGGTGGACGGGCGAATGTAAGTTCCTTTAATATGATACTATTTTAGAGAAATGTACTGGGAAGATAAAAGCAGGTTTGATTCTTTACACAGCTGTCTGTATACCATTGTGGTAATTGCTGCAAAGTATTTCCACCACAATGAAAAAACCAAACCAAAACACCGCTTTTGAAATCCAGCATAAAAATTGCTTTGGGGAGGGGTTTTACTATTAAGAGTCATTTCTACATTGGCATATGATATTGTTTAAATGAAAGTCAGGAAGAAGTTTGAGTGATTTGTTCTTCCAGTTGTGCAGGAAACAATGCAGCTTCTGAGCCAGATCTTTCCCTGGCATAAAATGACATGGCAGGTTTGTTTTATGGCATCACCTTGAGTTTACCTTAGCAGATGTTCTAGCAAATACTTAAAGAAAAAAAAAAAAAAGCATTTCTCTGGGTTTTTTTCCTCTTATTTTGTGACAGTAAGAAGGTGGGTTTTTCTGACCTTCATAAATGATTCTTTAAGATCTAATGGCCATTCATCAAGGGATTTTAACAAATATAACACAGGCCAAAATTTACTCTAATTTATATGTGGCATTATGTATTTTTTCACAGTAAGCAGTAGTATTTTTCTCCTTCTGTAATGTGTTTACACAAGAAACTACTCTGACACCATTACTGGTGGCAAGTAGTGTTTTAACCTAGCCTTTCCTATCATTAACCAATCCTTTTTTTCAGTGTGTGCAGATACACTCACTGAAAGAAGTGAGGCAACACATAACTTAGGAAACAGTTCTGAAGATTCTGAGGAAAGTGGTTACTAGTATATTTTAGCATAATTTTTAAAAAAAATATTTTTTTTATTGTCATTGTAGGACTTGGTTTTGCCCAGATTTCAACTTTTGCTGTAAAGTTTGGAAGCCACTGCAAAGAAAATATGTTTAATTGAAAACAGCATTCAGTTTTCCAAAGGTCATACCAGAATGCAAAACAGAATGACAGAAATTTATAAAAAAGGCATTGTTGCCCCAAATTGAAAAAACTTTTTTATTGGGTACTCAGGTCTTAAAAAGAACTCCATGAAAAACAAACTTAGAAATTCTTTAAAATTTTTTTCTAGTAAACCAAGCCTCTTTTTGTCTTAGATGGTGTTCATAAAAAACCAGATCCCTTCTGAACAGGTTTTTGCTGCATGGGGAATTTAGTTTTTTTAAAACTCAATTTTCTGTGTTGAATTTTAAATGATACATGAACAATTGTAATGTAAAATAGCATTTCACAGTACTAAAGTAAAAAGTGTAATGTATTAAAATGTATGATTTGCCTTCTGGTACCTGATCTACTGATTGATTCAGTGTCCTAGTATTAGAAAAAAAAAGAGAAGTATTCCATGCTGTGATAGCTGAAAGATGAAAAGGTACCCAATGTTTTATAATCCCTCTTGCAAAGCATGATCTGTCAAGACTTCATTGCCCAGAGGATGAACAATGCAGTCTAAAGTAGAAATAATGATTTCTGTGTTTGCACCTGGTATTTAGATGTGTAAGTTATTTGGCCATGTTAAAAATGTATGAATCAAATAGTTGGAAAAATTCTAGTGACAGGAAATCAGGAGATAAAGCTCTCCCGGTTCCTGTATCTGCCTCTGCTTTTTGAACTCTCTTAAGGAGGAAGTTCCTTGCAAAGGAACATTCATTCTCTCCTGAAATGGCTATCAGATCTTTTGGTAAAGAAAATCTCTCATTTCTGTTGTAGCTTCTTTAATTGAAGTAATTTTTTAATGAGTGTTTGAATACCCTCTGTTTATACCACAAGTATGATGGATTTTCCTTTGATGAAGTTGAAGACATCTGACATTTTGGTTTTTTTGTTAAAGAACCTGTACTTTGGGTAGGTTTCGCCTCTGAAGTTGCTTTGCCTTTTAAAGGCAATGAGTTATTGTCTCAAGTGCTGGAGAGAGAGATTTTATGTCTCATTGAAACAAGGCATCCTGTGCAGCTAGGGTAAGGTAGACAGAGACTAGTTGCTCTGTTCCTTAGGGTATTTGGCTTATTACAGACATGCATGTCAGGCCTTATGTTTCTGAACTAATGCAAAATATCTCATTTTCTTCCTAGTGTGAAGACACCTTTCTACAGCTCTGGTGTGCTAATTGAGAGCAATGACATTTACACCAAGATTTATGCCAAATTAGGCATGGTTCTGATGTGGAATCAGCAGGATGCACTGATGGTATGTAGGATCAAAGTATTTTTATTGGTATTTCCTGGGATATTTCTCTATCCCAGTAGGTGAAGAAGAAATTTAAAAAAAAAGGAGGAAAAAAAAGATGATTCTTTTATGTTTTTTCCTCTTTATTTCCATTATTTAGGTGGAGCTGGACAACAAATTTAATAACCATACCTGTGGCCTCTGTGGAGATTACAATGGAATTCCAATCTACAATGAGTTTATCAGAGGAGGTGAGTCATCCTACTATACTGACAGAGATAGGCTGACAAGCACTGTGCATAGAAGCATCACAGGAGAGCAAATTTGACTTGACAGATTTTTGTGATTGCCCCAGACTAAACATTATGTTGCAGTGCTGCATTCCTGGCCTAAGATTATTTTGTTCCAGAGGAATCTTATTGTTTCCTCTGCTAGCCTTCTGTTCTTGGTTTCCCTTTACATTTTTATGCATGGTTAGACATGATTCAGAGAAGATACCTGTGTCTGACAGGCATATTTGATACCATAGTAACTGTTTTCCAGTCCCAGTAATCAGATGCTTCTTGTCAATTTTTGAGGCTCAGCATGTCCTCTTATTTTTTTCTCACAGATGCAAGCTACAATTCAATTACATATGGGAACTTGCAGAAGATCAGCAAACCCAATGCCAGATGTGAAGACCCAGATGAAACTCAAGCTCTTCCAAACTGTAATGGGCATGTGAGTATTCCTACTGGTGAACCTCACTTGCACAGACACATGCTTGTGCTATGGGGAGTTGGTTGCAAGGAGCTGGGGAGACTGTCCATTCCAGGACAAATGGTTACTTTTCCCTTTTTTGAATAACTCTTCAGAAGACAACAGGTTTTATGCAAGATGAGAAGTGACCAGAAGCTCAGACGCTTGCAAATTTCTCAAACATTTTTACTCTCTCTCCTTAGCGTGAGGAGTGTGAGAGGCTGCTGACTTCCTCTGCTTTTGCTGATTGTCGGTTACGTCTGAATTTGGAAACCTACATCCAAGCCTGCATGCAGGACAAGTGTGCCTGTAATGGAAATGATGACTCCTTCTGCCTGTGCAGCACCATCTCGGAGTATTCTCGCCAGTGTTCACACGCAGGTGGCCGGCCGGCTGAATGGAGGACGCAGCACTTTTGCCGTAAGCAACTACACAAATTTTATAAAGACCCAAATATTCCATGGATGTGGCACCACAAAGCATTTAAAGTCATTACTTCTTTACAAGACTATTGGTATATATTATAAATTTTATACCAGTAGTACCATAAATTGCTTAAAATGTTCTCCCTTTCTTCTATTACCCTTTTTATTAAGAAATCTTTCTCTGTAAGCAGAAATTCTGTTCCCATTAAAAAGCTGTGAGGGCTGATGTTGCAGATAACTAAGATAGCTTCATCTATTTGAAACCAAAATAAGTAAATATGTAAAACAGAGAAAGCAGCTGAGAAACAGATGAACATGCTTTGCCTTGTGGAGTCAGGCTTGAGACATCACTGCCTTGAGGGGAGTAGGGTATATGATCTATGGTTTCTGAGTAATTATGGACTTTCCACTTAAATAACTCCTGATCTATTTCTTATTCTTTCAGCCAAGACCTGTCCTGATACCATGGTCTATAAAGAAAGTGGCTCACCCTGCATGGATACTTGCTCACACTTGGAGATCAGCAGCCTTTGTGAGGAACACTACATGGATGGTTGTTTCTGCCCTGAAGGCAAGTGTTATTGTAGCTATTGTGTGTGGAACAAAACCAAGAGCCCTGGCAAAGAAGATCATAGCTAAAATATTAAATGTAGTCAAATTATATCTTGAAAATGAATACTGCTTGCCTTATTTTCCCCTCTAGGGGAACATAACTGTAAGGGTTTTTTTAAGGAGGTCATAATAGATTAATTAATCAATTATTTTATAGTTCAAACATATCAACACACTGACATGTGATAAATCTGATTTTTAATTCTCAACAAGTGAACTTCTGATAATATAAAGAAAATCAGCCTTTTTATGTTGATTATTTCTGAGGCAGTAGACATAATTTGCCAGAGAGCAGCAATAAGAGACAGAGTGAAATTCTCAGAGTCTCTGTCAGCCTTGGGAAAAATTACAACGATAATTTTAGAATATGCCAGAAGGACTAAAAATCTAAAGATATAACATTCTGAGATTGCTCTTGTATACTTACAGTAAGCTTTTTATCTGTGGATAGTTCTATAAATGAATAGACTTGAATTTTCAAAACTGGATAAAGGTGTTTTCCATGTCTCTTATATTACAAAAAGTAGAAATGGTATTCTTTACAGTTTTGATAAACTCAGGCCGTGTGGCAAGTTGAGAGTTTCTCCTCTATGGAAACTGCTTATTTCAAAACGAGGTGAAACAGTTAATGTTGTGTTTTATAGGAACTGTGTATGATGACATCACTGGAAAAGGCTGCATACCTGTTAGCCAATGCCACTGCAAACTCCGTGGAAAGCAGTATTCACCTGGAGAAAGCATTTCCAATGAATGTGAAGAATGGTAAGGATCTTGGTTGTTTATACACCTTTCTTGGAATGATTGTAAATGAGTCTGTGTTTTTCAAACTTCACAGGAGTTGTCCTGAAACCATTCTGAACTTAATGTTTATGTTGCATATCTATAGAACCAAATTTCTGAGTTTTCTGGAATCTATGACAGGGAAAATCTTAACAAAAGGGTCAGAGATACAGTTTTAAACCACCTGGGAATATCTTGCTGTTAGCCAGGTATACAGATGCTTTCAGTGCTCTCAGCTCCTGTAATACCTATAAGCATTTTTAAAATTATTTTTCTGTTTATAGCACCTGTAATTCAGGCAGATGGACGTGCAAAGATTTACCCTGTCCAGGCACATGTTCACTGGAAGGAGGTTCCCATATTACCACCTTTGATGGGAAGAAATACACCTTCCATGGAGACTGTTACTATGTGTTGGCCAAGGTACTGTGTGCTGTAGGGTATATACTTGTAGAGTACATACAAGTGTCTGTGGGCTGATATGTAACAACTGTGAGTTACTGTTTTATTTCACTTTCATGGGATGAGGGAAGCAGAAATGCTGAAAGTTGTACTAGAAAGTTCAGGGTCAGCTCTAATAGCCCTAGAGGGAAGCTGGGGACTTACTGCAATGGGTGATTAACTCAGTCAGATAGAAGACTACCTATGCTGTCATTATCCTGTGGAGTCCTTTGTGTATAAGAAAGCAAAAAGTCACTCTGACTGCATGGTAAACTGCAAAAATTGGCAGATTTCAGGATTAGAAATTCTCAGCCAGTTCTGGAATAGCTGTTTCTCTGACTGACTGTCAAAGCCAGCTAGGGAAAAGAGGCAGGCAGCTATTTCATTCATCTGTCTCTAAAATATCTAGTGACTGTTCTTCTAGAGAATGGCAAAAATCTTGTTGAGCTAGAAACCCTACCACTGAATTTGTTTGAAAGTGTTCAGCTGCAATGGCTGGTGCTGACATGGTGGTCTTAGTAGCTAAGGTCTGTAGTAAAGTTCTTGTAACAGATAAATTTAGTCTTTGCTTGGAAGTAATTTCATGAGATTTGGTTGGACTAATGGACATTTATTTCCTTGTAATTGTAGGGTACTGCAAATGAGAGTTTTGCTCTCCTGGCGGAGCTGGCTCCCTGTGGCTCCACAGACAGGCAGACTTGCTTGAAGACTGTTGTGCTGTTAGTGGATCACAAACGAAACGTAAGTTTTGTTCTGTAGGTTCTGCTAGACATGTTGAAAATCAGCATATTTCTCTTCTTGTGGAGGAATAATTAATTCTTCGGAAGTTGTTACTGTGGATAAATAAGGGACCTCAGATAGGCTGAAGAACAACTCAGGTTTCTGCCATGAGAATTCAAAATAGACCTAAACTTAACAGAAGATGAGATTCAAAACAGCTGACATTTTCCCCTCTTCCCTCTTCTATTCTGTGCTATATGATTATTCTTACAGTATTCCAGGTGTCTGGAAACAAGAATCCCATTCTTCTTTCCCTCACAGTATTTTACTTTATTCCAACATAATTTTATAGATCTTCAGAAGAAATCCTATTTTTGAATGTTGATACAATCCAACCTTCTCAAATATTCACTTCAGTATCCTGTTTGGTTATGGGAATGTAAAGATTATATTTATATATAATTTTACATAGATGGACACATAATTTTCCTCCTATATTTCTAAACTTCCATGCCTTTGCCAGCATAACTAGAACAAACAAACAAAAAAATAAGAAACTAGTAATTTTATGCTTCTGTGTGTACAGACTAACATTTGATGAGGAAATTTAATAAACTCCTCTCTGACTATGCTGGAATCATACCAAACAATTACACTGAAGTTGTGGCTCATGCTTTTATAAGGAATAAGAATTTGCTACAGATCCTGAAGACCTAATATTTTTTTTTGCTTGCTGAAACAAAAGTGCCCAATATAAATGAGTTTTGCATTTCATTACTGCTATGAATTTTTGTGGACAGGTGAAACATTGAATAGCAAAACCAAATCTAACTTGTATCCTACAGGTCTGCTGCCATTTAAATTTTCAGACAGATTCTTCCTTTCAAAAGTCTGAAATTCAGCTCACAGCCTAAATGTGCAAAATGTCTCTCCTGTTAATTTTCCTTTTATTAGTTTCTTTTCCTCCCAGTACCTGGAACATTTTTGATTCTCTTTGCCATTCTACAGGTGGTGGTTTTCAGATCAGACGGCAGTGTGCTACTGAATGAGATGACAGTGAACGTGCCTCATGTGTCAGGTAAGGGACATAGCCTTGTATGTCTAGTGTCACACACCTGACTTCCCATCTAGGGATGTATTTATTATTTGAGGCAAAAGTGGAAGGGAGGCATAGCAAATTTATTCAGATTTAGGAACAAGTTGGGATTGAATGTGATTTAATAGCCTTTTGAGGATTTCATGGGCAGACTGTCTCTGTATAGAGTGGATGATTGAAAAAAATGTCCCTTCACTTTTTCCATACCTCTTGAATATACTTTGGCATGTAGCTTGGGAAAGAGGAATTGCCATGACCTAAATTTAAAGCAGATAATTTAGCTTGCCTGTAAAGAGGGGTGTTTAGCACCTTCCAAATCTGGCTATGTGGTGTGGGGATGCCCATTTGGTTCTGATCTCAGAGATGAGTAATCAACTTGTTAAGTTAGTGAGGACCATTATCACATCTTGGCCAGTGATTATTAAAGAGAAAAAAAAGTTTAATTTGATCCTGGTCTCAGAGTTTTCATGACAGGTGATACTTAGACTATAATAAAATGTATTTCTTCTGGCAGCCTCTCTGTTTACTTACTGCACAGTTCATGTTTTGTTTTTCAGCCAGCTTCTCAGTATTCCAGCCATCTTCCAACTACCTTGTTGTACAAACAACTTTTGGGCTTCAGCTGCAGATCCAGCTGCTTCAAGTCATGCAGCTGTTTGTGACTGTGGATCAGTCAGTTCAAGGAAAACTTCAAGGCAAGTGTCTATTCCAACAGGAAGCAAAACCATGCTGTTCCACAGCTGAAGACTCATGTATTCTTTACATTAGTGGTAACTCATGCTACTTCTTGATTCAATAAGAGGAAACTAAAAGCAGAAGCCAAATCACTCAAAGAAAATCGACTCAAGTGAACTAGAAACATGTTTTATTTTTTCACCTTGAAATGATCTATCACTCTGGTGCCAGTACATAGATATTTCTTAGAATATTCCTTACTTTTGTATTCAGTTTAATTTTTAACTGTCCATATAAACAGAGTTTTGGTGCATTTTGATGTTTCCATATCATCAGAAAACATAAAAAACCACAGATTTGAGTGGTAATCTCTTGAGGCAGAGATATCTTCATGAAGACTATTCTTCTCAAGAGGCCAAAGATTTAAAATAGGTCTCCTAAAACATCAGTATTTATAGTTTGCATTGATATTGAGGTGTAATAATCAACTGTATGAACTTCTGTTTCTTGTGTTTGTGATCAGTTGTCCATTTCCTTTGACCTTTTAATATGAGAATGAATAATGATTATGTAAAATTTTTACCTTCTTTCCCAATAGGTCTTTGTGGAAACTTTAATGGAATGGAAGGTGATGACTTCAGAACAACCAGTGGGCTGGTCGAAGCTACAGGATCTGCCTTTGCTAACACATGGAAAGCTCAATCCATCTGTGCAGACCGTGCAGAAAAGCTGGAAGACCCCTGTGGTCTCAGCATTGAAAGTGGTAAGTACAGGAATAAGTCATATGGTTGGCTTCTGCCAGAAGGAGCAGTGTTTGCTGTATATTACTGCAACAGGAGCATAAGAGTTGTAGTGTGGCATTGAAGATTTTTCAGATTAATATCTGCAAGTATGTTTACATATAAGCACTGATTTCCCATCAAACTGAAGTGAAAGTTTAGGGAGTGATTGTAGAAGGATCCTGAGCTGGAATTGGGAAGCAATATAATTAATTTACATTATCTGCAAAGGCAGCTTGTATTTCCTAATATTGTTTATCCTTATGTTTAGCTTAGGTCTATGGTACCCAAATGGCTGTCACAATTCTATGTAAAGAAGTTGCAGCAGTAAGACACAGTTTTTGATCTTATGACTACTTGTTTCTGAGTCAAATAATAGAAATATATGTGCAATGACTGGATGTAGTTTCTCCACTCCCCAAAATGCACAGTTCTCTCATTTGTATTGTTGCACTGCATTTATGTGTTAGCATAACTAGACATAGCACAAGGAAGATAAGGAAATGTGATGAATTTCTCCTTTTTTTTTTTTGCAGCAAATTATGCTGAGCATTGGTGTTCTCTGCTGAAAAACCCAGAAGGTCCTTTTGCAAGGTGTCACTTAGTCATTGATCCTACAGAATACTACAAGGTATTGTAATCTTGCACTCTTTTTAGTACTGCATTATTTCAAATGTTTAACTGTAGACATTTACCTTTGTTCAAACATTTGAGATGTTACTGAGTAACTTGCCCATTAGAGCTGCTGAAATTTTTGCATTGATTGACTCAAGCAGCACAACTTGCATCCAAAGTATCTCCTCTGATACGATTCTTATGGGGTGCTGCTGAAGTTTGCTTTCTTAAGTTTTGAATTTAATGAACTTTTTTATTGGATTGGATAGTTGAACTGAAAAGAAGATTCAAGGGATGCAAAAGTGAACTGACTACCCTTAAACATTACCTGCTATAAAATCATGGAAAAAAAGTTTCCTATATTGGTCGGAATGTAATACCAAATAATTTTCATACCAGAATCTCCATGATTTTTTTCCCCTTTGTTCATTCATCACTGTTAAGCATAAGTGAGGCTTACCTGAGGAAAAGAAGAAATTCTGAAGTCATTTTTTATACTTGGAACTCAGTCTGAGCTCAAATGTTATGAAGATCTTCAAAGATCTGGTTAATATTTTGCCATTATGTTTTCCAGTTTTTGTGAATCTCTGTATTTCTAATTTGTAACTGAGTAAAAATTGTATCAATATCCTATTGTCAGAAGGCTGGACACTTTTTAAAAGTTCAAGAGGCTTGGCTTGGGTTATAGTAAGCGTCCAAATATTTTCATTGTGCATGAAATGAAGCAGCACTTTCAGTCTGGTCTTTGTCCATTATTTCCATTGTTCTCTGGTCATGGGAATTAATAAACATCAGGAAAAGCACACAAGATACTTCGTAGCAACTGAGTTGCAATTGCCTATTGGTTTCCTGTGGGTTTACTGACCCTTTCCATTCTCATTTACAGAAATGTAAATATGACACCTGCCTCTGTGAAGATAACGAAGAATGCTTGTGTGCTGCCCTGTCCTCTTATTCAAGAGCCTGTGCTTTCAAAGGGATCATACTGGGAGGCTGGAGAAACAGTGTCTGCAGTAAGTAGTGGAACTGTAATCCCCTTGGAATTAATTAGCCATGAGAAATAAGCAGGCGCTCTCTGAATTTGGTTGTCAGTGATCAAAATGTTAAGGTATTTGGAGTATCTTAGAAATGTCTAGAGGACGTAAAAGAGACAATGCTTATAATGTTTACTAATTCATGTAATATTCCTTAGCTGTAGTTTGTTCATGACGTATTTAAAAGTAGAAAGCATTATTTTTCACTTTCACCTGCTTTCCCCTGTTTAAATAATAATGCTGTTTCTTTGACTAATGGAATCCCAGCTGTAGGGCTTTTACATTGCCTTTGTTTATCAGTGTCTTTGTTTATCATCATGCTTGCTTTTCATCAAGACTGTGGTATTGTTGAGACTAGGAGTTTACTATATTGTGCTCTCTCTCTTATTATCAGTATGTGAAATAAATAGGGGTATGAAAGTAGAAACTACTAGTAGCTGTTAAAAATGAGTCTTCAACTGGTAAACTTAGGTTAGTGTTGCTTGTGATTTCTGGTATTCTTGTACTTCATTAAAATCTAAGGGAATGTTTTTATCATTACATATTGCACAGCTAAAGAAACCAAAATGAGTCCATCCTGCAACTCTTATTTATCAGTTTGTTTATTTTCCCTCCAGGCAGTGAAGTGTCTGCATGCCCAGGAAATCAAGTCTTCCTTTACAATATTACAAGGTGCCAGCAAACCTGTCATTCCCTTGCTGATGGTGAAAAGTACTGCTTGCAAGACTTTGCTCCTGTGGATGGCTGTGGCTGCCCACATAACACATACTTGGATAAACAAGGGAACTGTGTGCCCATTGCTGCGTGCCCATGTTATTACAAGGGATCATACCTGGAACCTGGGGAATATTTTACAAAAGATGGAGAACGCTGGTATGTTTTATTGTGCCTTCTTGTTTGTGGGGATAAAAGCCCTTGAAAAATTTGCTTATTAGGTGTGAGGTGCATAGCTTTTTTTGTACTTTAATGAACATTTGTAATACGTTTCATAATGTCTTCATGCTGAGCAAAGTAATATCCTGTTGGAGAGTAATTTATCAATAATTGAGAAGTGCAGCTTGCTTTGGAGACTTGAGATATTCACAGATAACTGTTACTTTGAAGCTGCGCTGTTAATAGGGCTTTGTTAAGCAGAGGGGTAAAAGGAAGATAAAAGGCCAACTGTATGTTATGTTGCTGTTCCCTTTTCTGGCAGAGACAGATTACTTGTGTTTTCCATGGGAGGACGGTCTCATGATGTGTATTTAGTATAGCATAGGCTTTTGAAAGCAGCTTTCATTATTCTGCTGTATTTTGCCATGAATCTTGGCAACTGTTCACTGCCTGATTCGTTGGTGCATGCAACTTCTCTCATCCAGAAGAAGACACATACAGTTCAACCAATTTTCAGCATATGAGTTGAATAGGCATGAAAATACACTTTGTATCCAAATGAAGTACTTGATTTAATATTTAATTTTTATCTGTTTCACTATTATCTATTTCCTTAGTCATCAAAAACTGCAATATTAAGGATTAGTAAAATAGCTGTCACTCCTCAAAACATAACCTTTCTGTTCATTAGACCTAAAATCTCGCTATACATACTCTCCAAGTAAAAATTCATGAGTGTGTTTCAATAGAATTGACCCTGAAATATCAGTAGAAATTATGCAGGACATCTCTGATAAATGCTCTCAAATTTATATAAACCAATCCTTAGACTTAAATTGAAGAAATTGAATTTGTTTTTGCTGTTGGTGGTTTTTTATTTTATTTTTTTTTATTTCTACTTATTTCACTTTTCTAGTGTTTGCCGAAATGCAAAGGTCCAGTGTACCTCAGTGAAAATAAGGATGGAAAGTAAGTGATATTCCATAAAGTAAGGTAAAATAAAAACTGTCATCAACCTCCAAACCTGCTTTCCTTTTGAATTCTCCACTTACTTGTATTGCATGCCTTTTTCTCTTTATGTAAACAGTTACATATTTTCACTTTGTTCTCTCCTCACTGAGCCTTTTTTTTCAAAAGGATAGAGCATGAGATATCTGTCTCAGTAACTACCACCTTTCACACACATTCCATATGCCTTTTCTTGATTATTCTAAGCCAACAATATACCTTTCAGGTGAAAGAGAATGTTCTTCTAACAAAACATACTTTGACTGCAATGCATCCTCAAAGTGGACTTCGCAAACACCTGTACAACTTAGCTGCCATACTCCTCAAACTGATCATGTATGTACTTGACTTTTCTTCATGTCACATTTTCTTTATTCTGTATTCTCTAAATGACAGAGTGCTACACAGAAAATACAGTTGTAACTAACAGTTTATGTTTCTTTGGTTTAATCTTCCATTTTTTTCTCCCCAGTGATGTTAATCTGTTGCCATTTGCATAATTAATCCCCTTATAGTTTCTGCTTTCTTTTTACTGTGTCTTCAGTAGAGTTGTAATTCCTAAATGAAATAGGATTTGGGTTCTTAGACAACCAAAATAGAAAAGAAAACCATTACTAACCTAGAAAGAAGAACCTTATAAATCTAATCAATATTAGGCAATTTGTTTATAAATGCAGTTTTTAATGAGTGCTTGTGAAGCAGTGGAATTAAAATGCAGTACTTTATCATAAGGTAACCTTTTCTCCTTATATTCTCTAGTTCCAGACAGAGTGTGTCTCCGGCTGTGTGTGTCCTGAAGGTCTGTTTGATGATGGCAGAGGGGGCTGTGTTGAGGAGAGGGACTGCCCATGCACACATAACAACCAATGGTATTCTTCTGGAGATAAGATAACAGTGGATTGCAACACCTGGTAAATTATCATTTTGAACTCTCATCTAGAATATATTTTACGCAGTATATTCATAGTCATGTTTAGGCTTATGTGCTATAGTGGCTGCAAAAGCTGCAACTATGATCCTTTATTTTCAGGAATACTTATTGCTATCTGAGGAAATACAGATTCTGCTGAAAATACTAGGGTATTAGCTACCTCTGTTTTTGGTAGACATCTCTTGTTGGGAAAATGCACTAATTTTTAAAATATAAATGCTATCAGATCTAAAGATTGTAGCTGACCAGAGTTAAAAATCATTTTATAGGCTTAAAAACAGGCAAAACTGTTGAAATTGAGACTTGCATATTTTGCACAATATGACATTGTACCAAGCAGCCTCTGGATATGTTCTGCAGTTTTCCAAATGGCACACTCTTGGTGAGATCTAAAAATTCAAATTCCCTGCTCTCTTCTAGTACCTGCCAAAAAGGAGTTTGGAGCTGCACTGATCATGTGTGCTATGGGACTTGTATGATATATGGAAGTGGCCATTATATCACTTTTGATGGAAAATTCTATGACTTTGATGGGAATTGTGAATATGTGGCTATTCAGGTAATGCTCAACAGGAGGGCTGAAATGGTGTTCAATTGCCTTGAAAATCTACTTTCCTCTTTGTTTTTGTCATTCTTTATTGCCTGCCATCACTGTTCCTGAGGTGTTCACACATTCTACTGGAATAAATTGTGTATTTTCAGCGCAGGCAAGCTGTGTGAATGTCATTTGTTCTTCTGATATGGTGCTCATACATGATATGTAACAGAACTATTTTATAGAGAAAACTAGCACCTCATTATCAATTGTGAAATAAATCCAAATTCTAAGTTTAGAACTCAAAGATATTTATATTTAAAGATATCTTCCTCAGTCTGTTTTATTGTCCTACCCTTTTTCCCAGGTCAAGACTGTGTTAATTGTTTATACATATGCAGAGAAGAATGTGTATATGATTGTGAGTCTGTGAAAATATATGTAGGATCTCACATTTGAAGTAGCAGTAGTGATTTATACACTGTGAAGACTTAAATGTTTGTAATTATTATGACATTGAACTAAAGTGAAATATTCTACCTAATTTTCTCCTGCTCATTTTTTTTCTTTTGCAATAGGATTTTTGTGGTGACAAAAATTCCAGCGGCTCATTCAGTATCATCACAGAGAATGTCCCTTGTGGAACTACAGGAGTCACCTGCTCAAAAGCAATCAAAATGTTTCTAGGGGTGAGTAATAATACTCAGTGAGTATATATCAGTATTCAAGTATTACCAAAAAAGTAATGCTCTAAAGCCACATCCCTAAAAGTAGCTGTAACCAGCATTAGAGGCTGTATCAAATTAATCCTTAATGGTGTAGGTTTTCAGGTGATCAAGCCTCTCTCAAACACAAATGCTACACCACTTACCATCTTGGAAAGCCATCCCAGACTTTGAGCTATTGGTTTCAGAATGAATTGTGTTGGTGCGAGTATCTAATATTTTATCTCATCATAAAAGTTATTGTTACATTTCTCCTTTTATCTTTCAGAAAACTGAGCTGAAATTGGAGAACAAAGAGTACAAAGAAATTCAGAGAGATGTTGGTGATGATGTGCTTTATTGGAACAGGACAGTAGGCCTCTACCTCGTTATTGAGGCTAGCAACGGTGTGATGCTTATCTGGGATAAGAAGACTACTGTTTTCATCAAGCTGAGCCCTGATTACAAAGTTAGGACCTGTCTATCTTTTTCTGAAGTAGTATTATGAATAGATAAGGAAATATAAGTGTTCTTTTATCCTGACTCCATGTTTAGTTCCTGTATCCTCTCCACATTGATTAGCTTGCAGTATTAATACCAGCTTGCAGAGGTGCTACTGGGGTTTCTTACAGTCTATCACAATGTATGGCAGTGAATGCATAGGATATTATTGCAGTAGAGCTAAACATCTAAGGCACTCTGAGTTTGTGAGTACTGATAGCCAATCATCCAAAGTAATTTAGGGGATGCAAACTGATAGGACACAAACTTGGAAACCTGCACACAATCTCAGCCCTAGGTTAAAACCAAACTCCCCATGCCATGTATGGAGATGGCTCTGGTTTCTGAAAACCAGCATGCTGAATTGGAGAGTATTGAGGCATTATAGAAACAGGGACATACTGTTTCTTGAGGGGGCTGACGGACCTGAAACAACACTACCTAAAATTTGCTGCTGAGAATAGATTGTTAAGTTCTTTCTTTCAAGGAAATGGGTTCCTGTTGTTTCTTTTCCATGGATGAGGAAATGGTGCCTATTATGTTAGAAACTTCTAATAGAAACAGTTTTGAGCAGAATTGAATTACCTCAGACTTACATTAATAGCTGAGCTATGATAAATTGAGAAGAATGGAAAATAAACTAATCCTTCTCAACTGAAAGAGACTTGGCCACTCTTTAGTGTTTTAAGTTGGATATGGAAACAGAGATATGAAAATACACTAGATGTAATTGGTTTCAAGGACGGGAGGTTTGGCAGCTGAATAGTTTGCTGAGACCCAGACAAATAAAGGTTCTTTTTCTGTACAAATGATTTGGAAGTACAGATATAAGTAATCGTTTACACAGACAGTCAGTTGTAATTTTTAATGTCAATGTTTTGCTCTTACTTTACCAGAGCCTGTCTCTCACTTCCATGGTACTATATTTAAAAACTGTGGATATGTCAATTTCTTCTCCAGGGCAAAGTGTGTGGTCTGTGTGGCAACTTCGATGACAAGTCAAACAATGACTTTACAACAAGGAGTGGACTGCAGGAGACTAATGCTCTGAAGTTCGGGAATTCCTGGAAACAGTCTCCCATGTGCCCAGATGTCACACACGAGATTAAGCCCTGTGATATGAAGCCACATCGGAAGTCCTGGGCAGAGAAAGAATGCAGCATCATCCAGAGTGAAGTCTTCAAAATCTGTCACTCCAAGGTTTGTAGAAGACAGTAGATTATGGGGCAGCACCGTGCTGCTGTTAGTGCAAAATCAGAGACAATTAGAAATTAATAAAGAGATCATTAAATAGATCAATCTTCAATTAAGTCTTCAGTACAGCTACAGGTGTCAGCACATTTCATCTAGCTTTGGTCAAAGTAGTCTGAGTCTCTGTGGTAATGGGACTGTGTTGCTAGTGGTGGCAGCCCCAGCTGTATGAACCCATATTCATCATTGCAGCTTCACTGCTACTGCTCTTCAAGTCAGCTTCGTAAATCTACCCTGTGTGCATCTGTGTTTGCTGCAGTTGCACCATCTCTCATTGAGAGACAATCAGTATTACAAGTTCTGAAAGATCTTACAATCATCAGACCCATCTCCTGACAGAAAGACATACTAGCCTTTAAAGGGTGCTAGTAAAGAGACCACTGCTTCTTGTAGTACTCAACTCACAGAAGGGATTTCCTGGGAGCCCACTGACATCCTGCAGTTTAGGCAGCTGCTGGTACTGTGCCTCCAAATTGCCGTAGCATACACTGTGATGGCCCACAGCTTCCAGTGCACAGAGAGCAGTCCTCTTTATTTCTCATCTCTTTCCTGAAGTATGGTAATATTTACAACAGTTTGTTCTTAACTCACAGTGGAAAAGTCACAAATAATTATCAATTTAATATTATATGTTTCCATGTGGATCAGATCAGCAGTTTTCTCCTCTTACAATCCCAAGAAAAAAATGGTTTGCTAATGTATCATTGTATAAACTCCAAAAACTGGCAAGCACAAAATTATCTGCTTCACATTTGCAGTGAAGTGCAGCCTTTCTGATGTTACTCACTAGTTGGCTGGCAAACTTGCTGGAAGATAAGAATCTGGCTTCAATTCAACTTGGGTTTGAGAGCACTGAAATGGAACTCTGTTAGAAAATGGGGGCACTTGCCAAGGACTGTTATTTTACCTTTTTCAGTCATAGCAAATTATGAAGGTGCTGTAGTATTTTA
This sequence comes from Anabacerthia variegaticeps, assembly GCA_035583185.1. Lineage (NCBI taxonomy): Eukaryota > Metazoa > Chordata > Aves > Passeriformes > Furnariidae > Anabacerthia > Anabacerthia variegaticeps. The sequence goes on along the minus strand of JAWWEW010000165.1, from coordinate 16,501,919 downwards.
AGTCTATTATTGGCCAAAATATATTGAGCAGCTCCAAGCCTATAGATGTTTGTGATAGGACCAGTCTAATTCCTGCCCAGCTCAATTCCCTTATCTCAAGAGCTCTCAAACTTATTTGAAATTGAATTTGGAGATGAACTGGCACATCATTTCTTTCCCCAACAGGTGGACCCAATTCCTTTCTATGAAGCTTGTGTTCATGATGCCTGCTCTTGTGACAGTGGTGGAGATTGTGAGTGCTTCTGTTCTGCAGTTGCCGCTTATGCCCAAGAATGTACCAAGGCTGAGGCCTGTGTTTTCTGGAGAACTCCTGACATATGCCGTGAGTACCAGTTCAACACAAATGTATCTTTCTATCTGCTGTCAGAAAGTCAGTCAAATAAATCATTAGTACTACCACTGCAAGGTCATGCTGCCTATGCAATGAAATTTATTTGCAAAGCATATCAGGGAACAAACAGGACTAATAAATTTGTATATTACAATTAACTTTTATTCAGCCTGGCTTCTTTCCTCTTTTCCCCTTTTCCTCTTTTCCTCTTTTCATTTCTGTTTCAGGTGATCCTTCCGATCGGTAAAGGGTGTACTGCAACTCCTGTTATATTTTTCTTCTCTTGTTTCTTCAAATTATTCAGAATTTGATTTTAGCAAAAAGTATGTAGCACTCCTGTGTAGATGAATCTAATCAATATTGTGTATATTAATCACTGTCCGTTAGTGGTGCTAATACTCATGCCAGTGTATTATAAGATGTAAAGTATTATTAAAATTAATATTACCCTGAGAGTGCTCAAATCAAAATGTTGAGATTTTAAATGGCAGAAATTTAATTTTTTTAATTTAAAAAATTAATTCTGATTTAGAATTAGGACTAATTGTAGTTTTTAAGTGTAAGAAATAAGTGAAACAAAAATTCTAAGTTTCAGTCAGCTCTGATACATAAGTTAGTAAAAGCCGCTTCCTCTGTCCATAGGCATCTAAGCTGTATCCATAATGTCTCATATGCTTGCTCTTGGCCTGCTGGAGGTGACCCACAGCCTATGTGATACAGCAAGATGGAGCTAATTTGTACATATCCCAAAAATTTTTAGGAGTTTGCTAGTAGAAATCTTGGGCACCGGAGTTTTGACGTACCCTATGTTTAAGCATAGTAGCAGAAAGTCCAGCTTTTATAACTCAGGAGAAATTTTGATGGCTTACCATGTAAATTTATTTCACTTGTGCCTTTAAAGACCTGATCAGAACTGCATTTTGGCAATCCTGTTTTTAATTATCTTCTCTTTTTTCTCACCAGCAATATTTTGTGACTACTACAACCCTCGCAATGAATGTGAGTGGCACTATGAGCCCTGTGGCAGTAAAATCACAACCTGCAGGATGATTAATAATGTCAGCACCAACTTTTCAGTGCCGTACCTGGAAGGTAATCAGTTCCTTGCCATTTCTGTTTTGTTTTGTATAACTTTGTTTAGGTATCTTTTAATAATTGTGGAATAGTCAGTCAGCTTGATGAGATGTTCCCAAATCTGCTGTGTTGAATTTGTGCCCAGTGTTGCCTAAATGTCTCCTATAATGGAATTGATTATTTATTAACATGAATGGGAGATAGTTAAAATGCTGTCAGCCATCTAGATCTCTGCTTGGGTAATATCCTGCAAGATTATTACATCATAGTTATTTTGCATCCCTTCCGAAGATATTTCAAGAGAAGGAGAATAATTTATATGGCAAAGAAGCAAGTTACTGATAGTTGGTTTTTTTAACCTTATTATTTATGCATCAGGTCATCTTGACTTTGCTAGATTAATGTGCAGCATTCTCCTACCTTTCCACTGGAAAATATCTTTGATATCAGACACATGGATGCTGTTATATATTGGATTCTTAAAGGAGATTCTATTCCATTTGTAGATGCCATATTAGTCAATGAAAGTCCTTATGCTTAATAACTGAAAATGGATTTCATTTTAGAAGGACTGTAATGATCCAAGAATGTGAATGACTTTACAAATATCTTCTGTTTTACCCTATGACAAAGCTGGAGAAAACAGTCATATTTTTGACTACACAGTCCTTTTGGTTTGGACTGGAATCACTTATCTCCAGTTTAGGGATTGGAAAGAAATGCCTCGAGTTTGACTTTGCTTTGAACTGCTGGTAAAAAATTAAAAGAAAAAAAAATCAAAATAAGATCCAAGGGGAAAAAAACACAAAAAAAAAATCAACAAAAATATCTCAATAAATCAACCAAAATATTAAAAAAAAAACCCCAGCAAATCTCTATATTTAAAATATATTGTCCTAGATTATTAAAAAGATTTGGAATGTGTCAGAAGGCATATTATTATATATCCAATTGTCTTTTAAATTATTTTTGTTGTTTATCTTCAGTAGAAATGTAGAGCACACCTACTTTTGTTAGGACATCTTTATTATAGTCTGGCAGTGTAAGGTGACTTTAGGTATCAGTTTATTACATGGGACCTCAGTTTAAAGGCTATTTAGAAATCCAGTACAGTATAAAGAGGATTTTATAAAGTTTATTTGAAGGCAGAACACATTAAATAATATTTTTTTAAGTGTATTTACATGAAAAATGCAATGAAAATTGTCAGTCAATTAAACCCTTCTAGTGGAGTTTCGATGACTGACCAAGGGTATGGAAAAGTGCAGGTAAATTATCTGTTTGAGGTGAAGATATCTAGTCTATTAAAGGCACATACACAAGTTCTAGTGTTCCAATAAATGTATTAAAAGACAAAATGGTTAGTGAATTTACTTCCATATTCCCCACAAAAGTGTTCTTGATGTAGTGATCTATAGAAAAATTTGGATGTTTCTTTGTCTGAAAATTACTAGCTGGCTATAGAAATGAATATAAATTAGAGGTTTCTCCAAGATATTGACCTATGTAGGAAAAAAAACAAACTTCCCTAGTTTTCATTATAAGACCCTTAATCCTCACCCCTGTATTTTCAATGAGAACTGTTTAAGTCTTTTGGAAAGACTAACTATTCAAGGATTGATTTGAGTAGTTCTTGATTTCTTTCACTATGCTTGATTCAGTGAGAATCAGTTACTTTCAGAAGGCAGCCTATCACTGAGCTAACTTTATATACTTTTTCTTCATCCTGTGTCCTCTTCCACTTGTCATCAACAGGCTGCTACCCCAGATGCCCCAAGGACAAGCCTATTTATAATGAAGAGACAAAGGAATGTGTGCCTGAAGATCAGTGTTGGTGTTACATCAATGGAACTCAAGTTCCCCCTGGGCAAGAAATACCCACAGAAGAAAACTGTACAATATGGTATATAAAAATTACAAAAGTTCTTGCAGTAATTCAGGAAACAGTTTATGTAAACTAAGTCCCTCAGTTACTTTACTGGGCCATGAGCAAATAGAGATGCAACTTCAGCTGAAGAGCTGGTATATTCTTGCATTTCATAATTTTCCATAATCATCCAGATTTCTGGTTGGCAGTGTTGTTATAATAAGTGTATTAGCAAATTTTTTAATTATGCTTTTTGAAGCGGCATAAATGATATAATAGCATGAAACCTGGCTGAGTGTCTAGAACAACGTTTTGATTCTCATGGCTCTATGGGAAGAGAGGCACTACTCTGCCTTGCATTCCCAATTAAAACTGGGATTCCAAAATCTGTAATCTGAAATACTCTCTACTAGCCCTGAAAGAGATAATCCAGCCCTAACTACTCAGTCATAAAGCCTCACTAATGTTAGCACTTATACTTCTGGCTCCTGAGAATACCCTGATGTAGCTGTAAGTTCACTACTCTGAAAAACAGTTGTTATTGCATTATTGCAACTTGCAACACAAAGTGTTTCATGATAGTTTTAAGATGTTGTACTTAAAGATTAAAAATGATGACTTAGTTTGAATGAAACAATGATAGGCAATACTAGGCAGTATTATATCCAGAAAAATATTCGATAGTGTGAATGAAGATTAAGTGACAAAATTCTATATTTCTGTGCTCTTGGCTCTGTGAACAGGTATCATAAAACATCAGCAACATTTTAATTTCAGAAAATTTTTCTTTTAGTGTCTGTGGCCCCTCAGGATCCATACAGTGTAAACCAGTCCCAGGTAAATAACATTTGGGCTTTTCTACAAACAAAAAGAAAAAACAGCATAGAACTGCTATGTCTGACTCTAGAAAAGACTTAGTATTGGTTTAGAATAATTCTCTTCAGTGCAAGTGAAAGTTCTGAACAAAGAAAATTGATCAGAAGTTTTGTTGAACCTTGCTGTTAGTACTTCTTGTTGAACCTTTATCTCATGTCCCTTCATTCTTTCTCCCCATGTCTTATATCCAAACTAGTGGATTTCACTACCAGAGTTTGCTTTCCTGAATATATAGTTACCATGGAAAAGTGTCAGATAATAAATTACAAATATTTCTCTCAGAACATTTTAAAACTTAGTTTCTAAGTCTGTTCCTCCAAACGTTTCGTACAGGACTTGATTAAATATGTTCAAATGTTGCTTTAAATTATTTAAATTATGGTTAAGGATAAATAAGCACAATGCATTAGATCTAGGCTCCAGGTACAGCTCTGAAAAAGCATGCATGACTCATGTACCTGCTCTCTTTTCCATAAGTATTTTGCCTTTGTCTCTTACCTGGTAGTGGAAAAATTGCACACTAAGGCTCTTTCTTGCAGGATGCCCTTGTGTCATCAATGGAACAAGTTATGAAGTCGGTCAGACTGTGGCACAAGTACAAGATGGTGACATGTGTCTAACATACATTTGTGCAGAAAATGGTTCTGTGATTCTTGATAAAATCTACCCTTGTCCAACATCTTCTTCACCTACAGTCATTTCAACCTCCTCTCCTACCAGTACTCTTACCACCACAGGTAAATGTTTAACAGAGATGTGATCTAAAAGTTATTTTCTTTAAGGAAAATATTTAATTAAAGAATGTACAAGTATATGGGCTTATAGCTGACACAGATAAAGCAGGACTTAAGAATAATTTTATCACACTACAGTAAGAAAGATTTTTAACATTTTTGAGTTGATTTATTTCTTATGAAAAAATTGTAACTATAAATGTACAGGATGCCTTCCTAATTCTGAAAAACATCTCAATTTCTCAGTAGTGTCAGCAAAGAAATATAATTAAGATATTTAAACATACTTTTATGTTTTTTGAAAGCTTACAAATGCTGGAGTAATCTCTCTCTTGTTTTATTTCAGTTACCACTACAAGCCATCCAGAGACTACAAGTAAGTTTTAAATACAGAACTAAGTTAAAAAATGTCAAAGAAATATTTAAAGGAAGAGTAAAGACAATCACTACAAAAATATATTTATAACAAAAGTAAATAATTTTTTATAGTTTGAAAAATGTGATTAGTATAGACAAAAGAAAAACCTTTAAATGTTTCAGTTTGGTGATTTTATTTTGATGCAAAGCTTCCAGTTCAAAACCCTGGTAATATAGAACCATTTCAGAACTCTCTTCCTTGGGAAGACGGCAAACTACAATGCATTTCTCTGGTCCTTAATGGAAGAAAGTAAAAAATTGGTCTTCTCAGAATGTTCTCTGTAAACTCAGATCTGAAATCTCTGTCTTCTCTTGCAGCTCCATGCTTTGGATTAATCTGTGATTGGAGTGAGTGGTTTGATGTTAGTAATCCTGAAAAAGATGGTGGTGACTATGAAACATATGATGAAATAAGAAAACATGGACACAAAATATGTGAAGCTCCTGAAGAAATTGAATGCAGGGCAGAGGATAAACCCGATGTGAGCTTAGAGCAACTTGGTCAGAAAGTGGAGTGTAATGTTACCTATGGACTAATCTGTAAAAATGAGGACCAAGATGTAACAATGTGGCAACTTTGCTATAATTATGAAATCAGGGTAAACTGTTGTGAGTGGCAAGAAATTCCTTGTGAGATAACAACTACACCTAGTACAGCACAAACTCCAACTTCAACCACCACCAAGACAACAGTACCTCTCACCACTACAACCAGAAATCCAACACAATCGACCACCTCGCCCACACACCTCTCTTCCACGACAAGTGAACCTACACCATCAGTCCCCACTCCAGTGACTACAACACCTCCAGGTATTTAACAGAAAAATACTCTCTGACCTTACTTTCCAATTGGAGATATAAAGGCTTGTTGACTACTAAGGGCATATAATCTTCATAGCGCATATTGAGCTGCAAGGAAGTTTTATTTGTACGTATTTGGAGTTGTGCGTTTCTGCTGGAGACAACATTCCCAGAAGGACCTGTTGTGAGAGATAAGAGTAGGCCATGCTTCAGGCTACCATTGCTAGAGGAATTATCTGAGTAGGGCTGTACAGAATTCCTTCATCAGGATGACATCACACCACAAGGAAATCCCATGACAACCAGACAGGAACATATCACTTTCTAGACTTCCTTCCCTGACCACAGCTTCCCCTCTCAGCTCTTACTTCAGGAGTTAGTGAGGAGTTTAGGTAATGAGGCCGATACAGAAAGCCCCACCCGGACTGAAACCACTGCTATGCCCGATCTATTGAATATTGGTAGATCTTTCTGATTTAGTGAAAACATTCCAGCACCATCCATAGTCTCTTGATAGGAGAGGGGAGCCATGATCCTGTCTGTGCACAGATTTGAAGGGGCCATAAAGGAAGGGGTTTGGATGGAGCGTTTTCTGTGCAGCTGCCTAACATGGAATGTCTGTTCAGTGCATATCCAGTCCCACTCATGCATCTTGTGCCTTTGTCTCTTTTCTCTGTCCCTGCTGTT
>JAWWEW010000165.1:16330344-16483059 GCA_035583185.1 Anabacerthia variegaticeps | reverse complement strand
TGCATATTGAATCCCTCTCATGCATCTCGTGCCTTTGTCTCTTTTCTCTCTCCCTGCTGTTTCTAACAGTCCCAGGTACATCGACACCAAGCACAGCATCCTCTACAACAAAGTCAACACCCACTGCACCACCTGTGGAGACTCCCAGCAGTCCTGCTAGCACCACGATGCCCCCCATCAGCACCACCAGCAGCTGGACAACCACAACTGTTCCTGGATCACCAACATCCACCCCAACTACTTCAAGCACATCTGTGCCCACACCAACATACACCACCACCATACCATCTCCAGGTGCTTCTGTGTTCTGGGCTCTCATATGTTTCTCATTCTTTCGGAGTAATGGAAGTTCACGAGCAGCTCCGTTTCAGAGGGATTTCACAGCATATTCGGAGTTGGAATGGCCCTTATGGGGATCGAACCTACAACCTTTGTGTTATTTGCAGCATGCTCTAAGCAACTAAACTTATCTCAGGGACTATTCCTGCCTTTCTATGGAATCAGCAATGGGTGTAACTGCTGGACTTCCCCGGAGGCTGCCTATGTTAAAAGCTTACCCTTTGGCTGATTATTTCAGAAGGAACAATGATTCAAGGGGCCTGGGGGGAAAGTCCTGTCTTTCCTGATTCAGCAGGGCTCTGGGAAGGTATTTCATTCTGATGCACTGCTTAGACAAATGCTGAACTGATGGGAAAACTTGTTATTGCTGCTTTTTGACCCCGTTCTTTAGCTGACCAGAATGTAGTCAATGGACCTATGGTATACAGCTGGAGTGGGGGTTTTGTTTTCTGCCACTGATATGTTATGCAGTTTCAACATAGCTGTGCAAACTTCCCTCCATTTCTCCTCCTCCTTTTGCTGTGCTAGGACTGGGCAGCTCTACATCTGTGGCAGCTGCTCTAGGTGTGTGGCAGCTGCCTAACATGGAATTTCTGTTCAGTGCATATTGAATCCCTCTCATGCATCTTGTGCCTTAGTTTGTTTTCTCTGTCCCTGCTGTTTCTAACAGTCCCAGGTACATCAACACCAAGCACAGCATCCTCTACAACAAAATCAACACCCACTGCACCACCAGGGGAGACTCCCAGCAGTCCTGCCAGCACCACAATGCCCCCCATCAACACCACCAGCATCAGCACCCCATGGACAACCACAACTGTTCCTGGCCCATCAATTCCTGGAGGTATTATCACCAGGACCCCTCAGCCTCCATCCACATTACCATTAGGTAATTCTCTGGCTTTCTTTTTCTTTGTTCATTTGAGAAATTTGGATTTATTGGCAGCTTATCATGTGTCTTGGTTTTTATACTCTGCAGGAGTGTATTTCACATGTATTTTTTTAAAAAAAATAGAAAGATAACATTTCAGCAGCAATGTTCATATCCTCTACTCTCCCAGGGAATCTTCCTCTGTGAGAATACATGAAGTACATGAAGGAGTTTGCCTGTCCTCACCCAAATGTGAATTCATTTTCATTGAATTAATTTTTTCATTGAAGGACTCTCCTTGGGGACTATGTGGGCAAAAACTGTGTATCTTACTTTCTCTAGTATTATTAGTGCACTCTTATTATGTATACAGTACTTCTCCATCTACCATTTGTCACGTTATGCTATAAAAGCACAAATAGATGGCTCTGAGGCTGGCCTCTGAGTTTCCTGAACACTTTTTAAAATGCTAATGAAATACTATTTTTAAGAAGTCTTCATTAGTACTCATAATGAAAACTGGCCATGTGGAAAAGAAAAAGCACAAAAGTGAATTTGGGTTTCCCGGTATCCCAAAATACCTGGTGAGCAGTCTTAAAGGCCTGGAAGTTAAATATAGAAGACAGACTTCTCCAGCACTGCTCAGTTTTGTTAGAATCAGACAACAGAGCATAAGCAATGATGTGCCACATAAAGTAGCACACAGGCAATGATCTGTCCATAGCATATAGTAAGATAACAATACAGAGTTAACCAAAGAGTTCACTGATCATTGAACACTCAATGAATCCCCTGGATTTAGGACTGCTGAACTCTTCTCTGCAGTATAAAATTTTAACATTACAGAAGCTGTTCCATCTGACACGGATTGTTGATAAATTGTTTACATCAGTCTCTCCTATGGAAGAAGTAGGAGATTTTGTTAATAATCACTCTGTGATGCAAAAGCCATTAAAAAACCCATTTCTTCTTTATTCCTACCTAAAGACTCTATGCTTATATCTGTTCAATTACATATGCTTATTAGAAAATGAGATGAAATTACAAAAACGCAAATTCCCTACTTAAAATACTGTTTTCTCCCAATAATAAAGAGGGTACAACATCTGGACCAGAGGTACCAACAAAGACAAGCACTCCAGTTACTCCTTCAGCTACTCCACTGTCAACAACCAGAGCAACAGAAAGTACAGTGTTTACCAGAAGCACCACTACTACACAGTCAACATTACTGACCTCAACAAGTCCAGTAACAGTCACTACCTCTGAAGTAACTGAAACAGCATCAACCCCCAAAACTACCACTTCTGGTCCCACACCCTCAAGATCCACCAGCACCACACCAGTGACGGAAACATCTAGCCATGAGACCACTACCACCAGGACCCCAAGCCCCCCAACAGGATCACACACCACTCCTGTCAGCACCACAACCTCAGGACCAGGCAGCACTCCTGTAACACCACCACCAGTATCAACAACCCCACTTACAGCCACCACTTCTGAAGTCATTGGAACAGAAAGGACCACCGAAACCACTCCTCCAGGCCACACGCTCTCCACTCTTACTACCCCAGCAACATTGTCTACCACCACTATCACCACAACTTCAGGACCATCCTCCCCGGAGTCTACTCCTGGCAGTACTGTATCTGTGCCACCAGTATCAACCAGCCCTAGTCCAGTCACCACCTCTGGTACTACTCCAACAGTGGCCTTTACCACCACTTCAGGGACCACCTCTAGCAGTTTTACCATAGGCACTGCAACCACCACCTCCACCACCTTAGAAACTCTTTCCCCCGGCTCAACTAGTACCTCTGGACCAACTGCAACGTCTACTGCAGTCACTACTACAGGAAGTTCTATATACAGTACAGTTACTCCAGTTAGTGGCTCAAGTTCAACAGGTGTGACACCAACTACTCCTAGAAAAATTTGTTCTATTTTACCTAATGAATCTTATGAGGTGAGTGCATTTCATGTTTCTTAGCATTCTGGTTTGGATGGAGACTAGACACATAACTTCAATGTTAGTAACATACAAAGTAGGCATTAAACTGGATAGAAAAGGAAGATTCAGTCTGTTCTATTTCTTTCTGTTTTCTTGGGTATCAGCAAGACTTCTAATGATATTCAGATTGACAGCTTATATACTGCTGTTACGTCTTCAAGGATAGTTTTTTAAAAGGTTTCTTTTAGGAGGTAGATCACTGTTCAGTGTTTCTCTTTATTGTAGAATAACTTTGATGAAGAGGTAACCAAGAGCTAAGTGGTGCTAAACTATCTTTCTTCTTTCTGCTTTTGACTAGGTCCAGACTGGGTAAAAGTTGTGTATTTACAGGGCAGCCCAACAAGAAACCAGAGGGCTGAAGTTGTCTCAGTTTGGAATGAGTCATACTTGTTCATATTCTGATTTCAGGAGAGGGCTATGAAACAGATCACCACATTCAATTGATCATCAAATTTGCCTCACAGTTCTGATTTTCTTTTTGAACCCTCCACCTCTGACTCAGACAAATTAATGTCTTGTGCAATTCTAAAGCCTTCTCACTGCTTAGATGCCTACCAACTTGCTCAGTAGATCTGCAGGAATAAAAACTATACAAGGTTGAAAAGCTGGTGGAAGATAGAAAAAATGCATACAATCACATATATGCACATAACCACCTTGGATGTTTCTCCACAAACAGCCGGCATTCACTCTGGCTTTAACTGTTAATCTGTTCTAAACATTCATGGAAGGGAATCGTTCATATATTGATCAGTGTCTTTCACTGTTACTTAGAGAGGGTGTCTAGGTGCTGAGATTAGATTAAACATCTTACTTTCAGATAGCTGAGACTTGAAAAGGTGATTCCCATTTCAGTTTAGTGGCTTGACTTTTGTAAGTAATGCTTTTCACTTAGGAGCTCTCAGTTGTGCTGGTTCATATTGCAGGCCTAGATGGTGCTGATTGATGCACTTCCTATTTTCAGATTTCTGGTGGGGAAAAAGTTGTCATTAAACATACAGTGTTTTAAAAATCTGCAAAAGATAATAGTCTCACTGCTTCATAAGGTTTCTCTCTTTTCAAACACAGCAAGGTGAGTCATGGTGGCTCTGCAACTGCACTAAGGCAATATGTATAGAAGACAATGTTGTCCAGGTGATTCCCATAATCTGTAATCCACCTCCTAAACCTACCTGTACCAATGGCCTTTCTCCTGTGCCAGTCATTGATGAGGATGGATGCTGTTGGCACTGGGAGTGTGATTGTAAGTATATATTTTGTTGAGTATTTAATTTCCTTTGGGAACAATTCTACTGTCAAGGCCAACAATATTTATCAGAGGACAAGTATTGCACAAGATTGTGACCCTCAGTCTTCTAGCGTGGGTCTGTTTGGACTGCTTCATTGATTCTTTTTAGCTAATTTAGGTATTTGTTTAATTTGCCATCATTTCTACATGACTGTTGGGTTAGCAGAATAAAATGGTGTCCCAATGAAGTATTTAAATGTCCAGATGCAGACTATAGGCTAGAAGCTTATATATAAGTTACCTCTTCAGACTATTGGTAAAGATATAGTTATGGTACAATTAATCCTATTCTCAGTTGTCTGTCAGTAATGTCAGATGAACTGTGCCTTGAAAGTGCCTTTTTTTAATTGAACACTTCTACATAACCAAATCATGCATTGACAAACACACTTAAAAAATTTAAATGCTTAAATTTTGATGAGAAGATTCCCACATCTACAGATTTTGTTTGTAGTCTGATCTGATTCTGTATGTTGTCTTACCTTAGCTGTATGTTTTTTTAGGCTACTGCACTGGCTGGGGAGACCCACATTACATGACTTTTGATGGACTGTACTACAGCTATCAAGGGAATTGTACATATGTCCTTGTGGAAGAGATTAATAAAAAGGTTGACAACTTTGGTGTCTACATTGACAACTACCACTGTGATGCACGGGATGTGGTGTCCTGTCCTCGAACACTCATTGTGAGACATGAGACTCAGGAAGTGAGGATGACAACAGTGAAACCAAACACTCTGCAAGTAGAGGTATTAGAGAAAGTTACCACTGATTTCTTGATTCAAATATTAATACTACATCAACATGATAATTATATTCACAAAGTTTGGGAAAAAAATTAAAAGTAGTCTGTTTCAGATTCAATAACAGTTGAGATTATAAAATAGGACTGGTCTGAAGGACTGCTCTTTTGACTCTGAATATGAGGGAAAAAATTCTGCAGCCTCTTGTCTTTTTGGTCATACCATGGCTACTGCATAATACAGACTCAGTCTTATTTCCTTCATTTAATTTTCCTACAAATATGTTCTCCTTATTCCAAGAAAGTTAAATCTTTATACAGTATGAATTTAGGAGAATTTTATTCCACATTCATGAGGTGTCCTCAATGCCATAGCCACTCTAATAAGTCTGTTGAGTATTAGAATTTATCTAGTTTGAATCCTGAATTTTAGCCTAATTTATTAGAGGTCGATTGGCTTTTTTTGGCTCAGAGAAGAAAAGTTTGGCTTTCCAATAACATAAAAGGAAACACAGAGGCACTTGTTACAAATCAAAAGGATATTATTTACCTTTAAATTCTTCCCTGCAATGCAAAAGAACAGTCAACTTTTTTCTAAAGTCAAGCTAAATATTTACCTCTTTTCTGTTTTCCTTTGTTTATTAGGTGACAGTAAACAACCAGCTAGTGGCTTTGCCTTATACAAAGTTTGGTGTGAGCATTTATGAATCAGGCATAAATCGTGTTGTGGAAATTCCTGAGCTAAAAATGAATGTGACCTACAATGGCTTGTCCTTTTCTATCAGAATGCCCTACAGCCTGTTTGGCAACAACACTCAGGGACAGTGTGGTAAGGCATACTCCTGTAATTTTTATACTCCCAGAGAATCAATGAATGGAATTTGATAGCTAATCTGTGAATGAATTCTTTCTCCCCTTACCAATCTTAGGTACTTGCAATAACAACACGGCAGATGACTGCATGTTGCCAGATGGAAGCATTGCAGAAAACTGTGAAACCATGGCAGACCACTGGCAAGTCGTTGATCCCTCCAAACCACAGTGCTCTCCAGGCCTAGTTCCTACAGGTTCACCTAGCACAACCCCAACAGAGCCTTGCAAAGAATCTTCCCTCTGCAAGCTGCTTTTGGAAAGGTAGACATTCCTCTTGGTTTTACAAGCCTTTGGCATTCAATTTAAGTGGCAATTTTAGGATTAATTTGTCAATAAATTGTTTCTACCTATTGCTTTACTTCTTGTAGCTTTATGAGTTGCTTCCGCTCCTTTTATTTCTTCTGGTTGTTATTCTTTGCTGACAATTTCTTTCAACCCTCTGACTGCTACATTAACCTTTGTTGATATTCGCATGTTTTTCTACACTCTCTGCACTCTCCTGTCCTATGCTCTTGCCTTTTTCCACATTCACTTAGTAGTAAACAGAGTCCAATTGAAAACAGAGATTTAATTTTTAAAACACTGTTTCGGAACTTAAAAGCAAACAAAATCTCTTTAGAGAGGTAGCACATGGTTGTACCAAATAACATTCATGTAGCTCCTGGACTGAAAATATTGGTGTCTGAGTGTTTTGTAGATGAGTGGAGAATACTTTAAGATATGACTGGATAAGTATTCTCAGTAAAAATCCCTCATCAGTAGTCCATGTCTACATCTCCGTAATCACCACTGTTGGCACATCATACCATGTTAAGCACATTGAAAAATGTATGGATCATTGAGTAACTAATAATGATAAATATTTCTGTTTCTAGTGTGTTCAAGCCATGCCATGAGTTTGTGAGTCCTGAAAAGTACTACGCAGCCTGTGTTTTTGATAGCTGTGTACTTCCCAACCTAGACCTGGAATGCTCAAGTCTGCAGATCTATGCTGCCACCTGTGCTGATCAAGGTGTATGCATCGACTGGAGAGGTCACACTGATGGTGTATGCTGTAAGTATTTGGCCATTTGGCTTGAATTATTAGGAAAGCTTATATGGAAATATTTCAACAATAATGTCATACTGCTTTCCAAAGAATGAAGACATCAATAAATCACACCAGCTGCTTTCCTTAAGTAATTTTGCAGATAACATTTTTAACAACAAAAAATGATAAATGAGCCTGCAAAAATAAATATCTATTGACTGTGTCAGAAACATCTGTATCAGTTCATACTTTTTAGTATACAGGAAGTTTTGTGTTTTGCAGGAATCAGCAGATCACTCTCTATTTAGTGACATGCATTGTTTTTCAGCTGTAGTAAGAGGACAAAGTGTAGGAATACACTCCCTTTTGAGAACTTGTGCAAAAGAGATGGAAATTATGAAAAAAAATGTAATCAAGATATAGACTCTTGGCTTTATCACCTTAATGTAAAACATTGTGCTATATCTCTAGGGCTGAATTGCATAAAGTAATACCATTCAGAGACATGAATCTGATATCTGACTTTTTTTTGTTTGTTTGTTTCTCACGGTTGTCATAGACACATAGGAAAAAGAGTAAACAGTGTTTAGGTTCTTGACATAAGGTCATGGGGCTTTTATATGATATTGTTACTAAGTTCTTTATCCTTTTTATTTTTCCATTCCAGCTCATGAATGCCCTCCAGGTAAAGAGTACAGAGCATGTGGTCCTATTAAAGAGATTACCTGCAAATCAAGGTAAATAATTCCTTTACTGATAATTAATGGCTTGTACAACTGTTCAGTTGTATCTAATGCACAGGTGGATGAGGAAAATCCACCTCCTCTCATGTCTTAAACAGTCAAATTTATTACCACTATTCTGTTGATCTGGGTACCTGTACTGTTTATGTTGTTCAGCTATACCAAACACAAACACTGACAATCCCTAATCACAGATGTGCTGATCATTTGCCACTGTATCTTTAGTGAAAGCTTTTTGACATAATCCTCCTCTATGTGCCTATGACAGTAATGGTGTTCCTCTGAACGTTTTGTCTCATAGTCATCAAAATGAAACTTCAACTAAACAAGTGGAAGGCTGTTTCTGTCCTAATGGAACAATGTTGTATGACTCTGGTGTGGATGTCTGCGTGAAAACCTGCGGTGAGTTTTAGTGCTTCACCTGGATGCATGTTTGTTTCCTCTTTGTTGTTGCCTTCTGAAGTATGCAACACAGATCTGACTGTATGCAGTCAACATATAGTAGAGATGCCTACTGGTATGTAACTGGTAATGGAAATTTATTTTGATATTTTCACAGGCTGTGTTGGAGTGGATATGATACCAAGAGAGGTATGATGCCATATGCTTTTGGATTTGAAGTAGAAATTGGGGGTTGGGAGAGGAGAGCAGTCTCCATTGGTGCAAGCTTGCTTTATGGTCTCCCAACTTTTTATTCCTATTCTTTTTAATTGGCAACTATGTATTTTTTTTCCTTTAATGACAGTTTGGGGAGAAGTTTACAGTAGACTGTCAGGACTGTATCTGCCTGGAAGGTGAACATGGCATTGTATGTCAGCCTCATGTGTGTGGTGAACAAAATAAGGTCACTTGTGACGGAGAAGGCTTCTATCAGGTCACTGAAGTCAATCCTGAAGACTCCTGCTGCCCTCTTGTCACCTGCAGTGAGTTTATACTTTTGTTTCTAGTTTTTCTATACTGCTTGGAAGTGATAGAAGGGAAAAAACACTGAACTATTTTAGCACCAGAAACTTGCAGCAGTGAGCCACAAAATAGTATTTTTCCTCATGCCTTTTAAAATCAGCATGCCAGTGTTAGGGGAAAATGCATTTGAATATTGAAATTATTCAGGATAACTGAATTTAGAGTTATGAGACTCAACATAACTCAATCTATAGTTCTTGAGTTAGGGACCACATTTTATTAAAGTAACAATTCTCTGTGGATTTTCATTTTGCAGATGTTGCCTGTAATTCTGGAGAGTGAGGCAAGCTGTTCACTACTTCTCTGCATAGAATTGAGATAGTTTATTAACATGGGATAATTACATAGTAGAAGAAGTTTCATTAACATGGGATAATTACATAGTAGAAGAAGTTTCATAAACTGATGCAGTACCCCCAAACCAGTGCCTGGATTTACTAGGAAAAATATGTTCCCTTTCTGCAATTTATTTATTTGAAGAGTATCTGGACGGTTTCCTAGCACTGAAAAGTTCATCCTAAATGCTTTGATAGATAGATGCTTATTTCTAATAGCTGTGATTTATTGTAATTTTTGACTTATTCTTCTTCCCCCCGCCCCCCCCCGCCAGAATGCAATGCAAGCTTCTGCACAGCTAAAGTCCCCAAGTGCTCTCTGGGATTTGAAGTTCATTCTTATATTCCCAGTGGTCAGTGTTGCCCTGTGTACCAATGTGGTAAGTTCCTTGGAAATATATTGTAATTATTAACATTATATATTGTATCATTTAGCATTACACTTTATAAGACTGTATACAATAGCCTATTGAAGGAGGCATTAAACACAGCCAGACTCTACAAAGTAGTTACTGTTAACATTCGTTATTACTGCTATAGTTATGACAACTAGGAAATCAGATATAGCCCAGGTGACTCAAGCTCAATTTTCCTGATTATAAATACCTGTAAGAACAGCTACAAAATTAACTGTAATTGTGGTCTCAGATTAATCTAGCAAAAAGTCCCTATAAGCATCCCCAGTAGAAGACAGCTTTACAAAGACTGCTTTATTCTTGATAATTGAAAGAAGAAAGTACTTGGTACCTATTAAGTGGACATTCTTGGCTGTGAGCTGGACTGCATATATAGGGACAAGTCTTCCCTTTTTGCACATACAGTGCACATTCTTCTGCTTTACACATGTTACATCTGCTTCTAGAATTGAGGAATAACCAGTGTCTTTGACCATATGAATTGTGATTCATTGTGGAAGAAATGAGTTTGACTAGAGTGGGGTAAAGACATGTTTTATTCTTTTTTCCTATGTTAACATATAACTCTTGCTTATTAACAGTTCCCAAGGGAGTCTGTGTCCACCAGAGTGCTGAGTTCTTGGTAAGTTCCTGTTTCCATAGTCTTCTAAAGGCGTTTACAAGACCACTCAGTATACTTGATCAGAAGTGCTATGAAGAGGTTTATCCCATACAATCAATATTTTAGAAATTTTCAAATTTCTGTTAAGATTTCATTAATTTGACAAAGCCCAAACCTTTTCTGAAAAGGTTGCCATGTATGAAAGAAATTGTTTGTACGTCACTGTCAGGGGGAGATTTGGGTTAAGTGTGCTTGAATTTTAAAAAGTCAGTCCAAATTTATTATCAGCAGATTGTTGCAGTTTTAAGACTTGGCTTTCAAAAATTAAAAGACGTGTAAATAAATATTATTCTAAAAAAACCCTAGATTTCTAACAAATTCTCTTGGGTCTAGTAATTGTATCTATCCCTTTAATTATTGTTGTTATATAGGACTTCAATAAAGACACACATTAAATTATATTCAATATTTAAATTGTTGTCTTCATAAATGGCTAGCCAAATAGCTATCAAATTGTCTTTATGATTTTTCCCTTTTTCATTGCTTGGCCTACAGATTTTTTTGAAATTAATAAAATAAATGTGTGTCAAACATGTCATATACCATTAATATATGATTTCTTTTTCTTAAAATCTTTAGCCTAACTCCTCAGTCTATGTTGATAAGTGTCAGAATTGTGTCTGCACAAATGAAGTTAACATCAGCACTCAACTGAATGTCATCTCATGTGAACCTGTTCCATGCAACACATACTGTAAACCGGTAAGTGGCAAACTTAAAACGAAGAAACAGAAAAAAACCCAAAATACGCATGTATGTGAAAATCAGTTTGATCAATGAGTGTTATTAAACAAAGGACAGGGAGTTGAAATTCAGAGACCAACTCCAGTATGGATGCAAACTATCCTTTGAACATTCTACTGCGTGCACCTAGACTCGGTAGTCAGTTCACACTGGAAGGATTAGCTGGGAAACTTCTGTAGAGCTCACAATTGAGGGATATTTAATTATTAGGTATATTTATTACAGTGCTTTAATTTATTTCATCTATAACCTGCTTTTATTACTTGCCTTCTATTGGGTTGGAACACAAAAAGGCAGAAATCTATAGTGTACTTCAAAGCATAACCAATTAATGGATTAGTAAATTTTCATTTCTTTCTCAAAAATTTATACATTATAGTGCTATTGTTTTTAATTCATTTTCATATCTAGGGATTTGAAATTAAACCAGTGAAAGGTGAATGCTGTGGAAGATGTGTGCAGACCAAGTGTATTATCAATACAGCAAACAGTGCTGAGCTCATCTTGAGTGTAAGTATGCTCTACATTCTGTGTCTCTACCAAATCTGTAAAGTTCCCTGTTTCAGAAGGGGAACATCTTCTTGCCAGAGATAAGGCTTAGTGTAAGTTTGCACCTGAAAAACTGAAGACTCATCTAAAGCAAAACCTATCTACAGTTTTTTGACCTGAAGGCAGGTCTCATGAAATCAAATTTTCTGGAAATCTCTTCCTGGAATGACAAATCCAATACCATTGGCAGGGATTTTCATCCAAAGTCTGGAAGCTTGAGCTTGTCTGTGTTATTTGATTTCTGTATACAGAAAAATGCTAGTAAAGCCTGCATACGGACAATTTTACTGCTCATGTAGGTTGGAAGTTTAAGGCTGTTCTTAATTAACATGTAACAGTCTAGCTTTCCCAAGGCAAAATCCATTGGTGTGGATGATTTTTTTAAGGTACTCTACATACTTTAGAGACATTTTTCTTTCCCAAGGAAAATCCCATGTAAAACTGAAGATTCTGTCCACCTATGGCATATTGCAGTACATGTAATAATATGTATCTAAATGGCTGTTAACTTAAAAATAATTGACTGGGAAACAAAAGGAAAGTCATTGTCAGAGGAGAATAAAATGTTTGAGCTCTCTTCAGGTTTTCTTATTACATTTCATATTTTGCTTGCAGCCTGGAGAGTTTAAAAATGATCCTACCAACAACTGCACCATTTATAGCTGTGTAGATGTCCGTGATCAGCTTATCTCTTCCACATCTGAGATTACCTGTCCAGCATTTAATGAGGAGAGCTGCAAACCTGTAAGTAGAAATAGAATATTCACCCTCTACTCCACATCTAGATTACCTCAGTTTAGTTCAGCTGTCTAAGTAAGAACAAAATTAAAACTCTTACGATCCTTCACCATAGTTTCTCAGTCCTAAGGGCAAAAGTTTCTAATGTATCCATGCACAGCCCTATGCAGTGTATAAAAGAAGATATCTGGGTGAGGATTCAAGGCTTATAACTGGTAACTGTGTCTCAGTAGCCAAAATACTGGTCAGCTCTGAGATACTAAATCTTTACTGAATGCCTAGTTTGGGATCATGTCTCAACCAGAACCATGTTTTCTTGAATGTTAAGGGAACACAAGTTGTTCAGTCAGTAGGCTGCCAGTAACATCATGCATACTCCCCGTTCACAGAAGACTGCAAGAAGGCATTTGTTGGACCTGTTTCTGAAGAAAAATTACATGATGTTAACTGTAGATTTCCATCAAAGAATTAGTTTTATTTTCACAATTCTTTGTAAATTGATAGGTTTCAAGTCCAGAAGAGACTATTATGTTTACTTATTTGGATAAATACTACACTTTTCGCTGGTTATTTGCTGCCATTGATGAATCGCTCTCCTTAGTTATTGGCCTAAAAGCCTCTTTAAATACAGGGAAATAAAACAATATAATTTTTTTCTGTTTCTTTGTCCTTTTAGGGAACTATTGCATTCTTACCTAACGGTTGCTGCAAGACCTGTAAGTATGCCAGTGTATCTGAATCAACAATACAGAGAATGAATTGTCTGCTTAACTCAAACAATCTTCCAGCCACAGTGGCTGATATGTTTGTATTTAAATAGGTACTTTTGTATTTATATTTGTTATTCCAGGCATTCAGTATCCAATCTCTCTGCAAAAGTTTAAGCTGAAGCAGAAAAATCACTTCAGACAGATCTTTGGGTGCACTAGTGAAGGCCAGGGAATGCTGAACTGCATGGAACTTCTGGAACTATTTCACTGCAAGTATTTTCTGATCCTTCCCTATAGGTGCACCTGTGGATAGTCGTACACCATGCTCTGTCCGTCAGAGAGAAGACTTTATTGTCTATAATGGCTGCCGTTCTGTGGACAGAGTTGTAATGACTGAATGTGAAGGAACATGTGGAACTTTCTCACTGTAAGTACACTTATCGGACCATGAGGTTTAAATTCTGTTGGCACTGAGTTTGTTTATATGAAAGGAACAATAAATAGGCAGGCTACAGAATGGTAGAAGGCCTGGGCATGTCTGCTCCCCAAATCATAGACACAAAATCATGAAGTCTGTGAATGGACTGTTATTTGTCTTAATACAAAGCATGAAGTGTGTCAAATTGCCTTGGGATTCAGATAGCTATGAAAAAGTGTATTCATCCAGTAAGAGCTGCCTTGCCTGTCATTTGTGTCAGACAACCTTTGCTAGAAATCACCATAAAAGAACAAGAATTATTTCCTATAACGGGAATGAGCCCAGAGAGCAGCCAGACTGGATACTCATAAGCTCAAAAGCTGTTTCTCAATAGCTAACATCTAAAATAAAATACACATAGATATTTTAAAGGAAGATTCAAACATGTGCAATTTTTATACATTAAATAAATTAGAAAACTAATGCTTTAGGGGTGATATTAGATTTTGACTGTACATATTTTTCTGAAATGAGAAAATATACAAAAAAGTGGCTATAAGTGGCTAGTAGGACACCTGGTAGTGAGATATTAAAACCCTGGAAAAAGAGAATTCTAACTCCCAAAGAAACTGTCACTTGCTGCCTGTCACTGAGTATGCCACAGGGCATCTTACATGAGAGAAAAATGATCTTTAGTATCACATAGAACTCTGATTGGCCAGGGAGTTTATTAGCACTTTGAAATACCTCATGATCTTAGGGTCTTTCTGTGGTTGCCTTTTCACACAAATACGAGAAAAAGATGGATCTTGACACAGCTCATAACCTGATGTAGACATATTCTGCAGGTTAGGAATGGTGCTCAGGAAGATATTGAATGCACAGCTGCAAAAAGTACATTACTGAGATAGGAACAGAAAGAGCTGCTCCTTCCCTTTTCCTGTTAACACTGGCCTGACTGGGTTATGCATTTGATCCATGTGATGCAACTGTAGCCCTTGTAGCCAATTGATTGGTGTGATGCCATTTTAAATGGCATTGTAGCCCTTTGTCTATGCAGTTTTCTTATTCAGGTCAGGGCTTTGTCTCCCCTTAACTGTTGATCTGGTGTATTTAACATCCATCAGTGCTGGGCTTATCAGAAGGACCTGAGGAAGCTGATCTAGAACTCACTAGGTTTTTTTAATAGGACCAATTGTTTTCTGAAAAAAGTGTGATGAACTTTAAAAGCCTATTATTACAATCACTATTCTGTCAGATGAGCTTAGCACTTTCATTAGCTACAAGTGTGGCTCTTCTCACCGGAGTTCTGTATCTGATTTCACCCTTTCCTTCTGTATGTTGGCTTCTGGCACAGAGTAATATTGCCATTTTCTATTTTAATAGGTATTCTGCTGAGGCCAATTCTATGGACCACAGCTGTTCCTGCTGCAGAGAAACAGCAACTACTGAGAAGCATGTGGTACTGAAATGCCCCGATGGGCACTCAATTTCACATAAGTATATGTATGTGGAAAGCTGCAGCTGTCAAGACACTGAGTGCAGCAACCCAGGAGCCAATGAGTTGAAGAACAGAGAAGAAAATGACCAGGCAAGCTCTCTGAACCGTATCAAGAGGGCCAGCAGCTTAACATCACAGTGAAGACAGAAAAAACTAGAAGCACTTGACTGAAAAGACTGTGCACCATTCTTAACTTCCTTGACTCCTTTGGAACTTTGCTTTTCCCAGTCACTGTATCCTGTCTGTTCTCTGATTAATTTGAACAGTACTCTATTTATTTGTGACAAAATAAGAGCACGAATGTATATTCTTGCAAGTGCACAGCCTTTCGGGTCCTTTTACAATCTGCTTATTTTCTCTGCATGATTAAAAGCACATTTCAAAAAGCGTGGCTTTTGTACTTATTTACATACTGACTTGATGAGTCTGAGTTTGTAAAGTTCTTTTTCAAGTTATAGGAAGTCAAGTGATATATATCCCAAATTTTTGAGGAATCTATTTCTGGCTCCTTAAAAACTGAAATATCAATATTTAAGGTGGGAGAGAAGTTGATTCTGTCTGCCAGAACAAAGCCAAAGATGAATAGCTATCATGAAGCGATTCAGATGACTTGGAGAAACTTCTAGTTCAGCACCAGATCTTATTGTAGCATAGCTGTGTATGTTGAAACTGTCTCAGTTCATCACAATGATGTATTTTCACTAAAAAATTAGTCCCTCAGCTATGTCATGTTCACATATATTCATTCACAGTGCTTTCAGGATGTATAGTTAATACTATAGTAAGAGCTCTCCAAATTCCAACCTTTGCAAAATCTCTAAGCTAGTAACCCTAGGCTTCCTCTACAGCAAATGAAGAGCGATAACTATTTTTGACATTTGTTTCACAACAAAGAGTACATCCAAATGAGGTTAGCTGAATTGCGTTCAAAAGTGCATGTTTATCTGCTCTGGTATT
Source organism: Anabacerthia variegaticeps (assembly GCA_035583185.1). Lineage (NCBI taxonomy): Eukaryota > Metazoa > Chordata > Aves > Passeriformes > Furnariidae > Anabacerthia > Anabacerthia variegaticeps. The sequence continues at coordinate 16,467,165 of JAWWEW010000165.1, read as the reverse complement.
ATTGTAAAGGGAGCTGAAGCAGATTAGCCAGAGGGTGTTCATCTTTTGAATCATTTGAAGTACAACAGGTAAACCACACCTGTTATTTGGGGATAAAGAGGGTTTTGGTATTATTTTGTCTCTGTTCATGAATGCTTAATTGTGCTCTACCCTTCTGAGTCTGAGCAACAGCCAACCTCAATAGCAGTATCTTTGCCATCAGAAGGTCTGGTGGCACCATTTTGTGCTACTACTAGCCTGTCAAATGTGCTGCAGCTTAGAATGTAGCCACTGGTAGGAATGCACAAAAAATGAAACTATGCATATTTTTCAGCTTTGCAATTCTATAATTGGAGAGCTAATTTCTGTGGAGCTGGAGAATTAGCTAAGGGAGTTTTGTCAGTTTACAGAGCAAGCTCCAGAACTAATGAAACCTGCTTTCTGCTTCATTATGGGTTCCTAAGGATTTTTATCTCTACATTCATTATGAGATGTGACTGATATTTATTTTCTGGGGAATTTACAAAGTCATTTTCCTCTGTAGATTCTTTATTGTCTAACAATTCCTGTGCTGACACTACAGCCATACTTTTCCTCTAGTCTTTTGCAAAAACTGCTTTTCTAAAAATCTGTTGAGATTTAGCTGTCATTGAAATTTTCATTTTTGCAGTTAAATTTGGCTGAAGTCAGAAAATATCTTCTGGAGACAAACAGATACAAGATGTGATCAAATCTGCCTTGCTTCCTAGGAAAAAGAGATAAAATATTACTAGTCAGTAGTGGCATTTTGCTGCACACTGTATTTACACTGAAATCTAAAATCTCTCCTTCATTCATTTTTCATTTGTTCTGTAGTTTGCACGGGCTCTTTCTGTGCCTTCTAGTGATGGGTGAACTACTTCTTTATAAGGAAGTTTAAAGATACAGTGTAAGGCAGTAAAGCTGCAGATTTTGGCTTCACCACTGCGGGGCAGTCTATGGCTAAGAATTGTAAAGTCACTTTGGACCAAACAGCAAGCTGCCTCGAAGGGGACTTTGCGTTTCATCAAGTAGAGGGTTTTACCTCTGAGAAGAAGGAATGCTGATGTTTCCCCACAGACACCTGTATGCTCTTAATAAGCACTGAAAAGAAATTATTTTGAAAGGCATTTACATGCATGCGCAAGGTGGTGTGTTTTACAGTGCTCTGGGTTACTGCAGCCATTTCAGTTTTGGTGGTGGGTCAGTGCTGCCCATAAGCAGGTTCCCAAGCGGATGCTGTTGGAGAATTCTTAAAAGTGCTTGGCAGTTTTGGGGCCAAACTGTACATGTCAAACCTCTACCCCTTCCTGCGCTCTTAGTCACATTAGAAATTTGTGGTTCAGTTTGCACCTGCTTTTCCAGTGGAACTGGATGACAAAATGGAACAGATGAAACTTTTTCCAGTGGAGAAATCCACAAAGAGTCTTTGGGAGAGAAAGGAAGGAGTACTACAAAGAGTAGTAGTGGCAGCAGCACTTTTGCTCCCCTCCACAACCCTCTTGGAAGTAAGTGGAGGCCTGTACTATCTCATCCTATGAAGCATTTTGTTTCTCAAGAGCTGTTGGGTCTTCAAGTCACAATCAGAGAAAAAAAACCAGGGGGACAAACTAAAGAAATCTCTCTCATTGCTCTCTCTGAAAGGGTGATGTCAGCCCTTTAGTGACTCAGAGGAGATTGTGGAACCTTCTGATCCCATTGTCCTCCAGGGAGGACCTACGTGCAAGGGACCCTGGCAACTTGATAAAAAGCATTAGTGCTGGAAGAGAATGGGCTTGACTCCATCCTCAAAGAATGAGAATAGAGTCAAGCCCAACTCCATTCTCCAGCAATTTCCTTCTCTTCTGGAGTCTACTGAAAAGGGAGAAGTAGCAAGAGCACCAAGTCCTGTCTCCATGCTTGAGTCCTGTGTTCATCTCCTCTTAGACTTTCTACCTAGCCCCCCACTTTCATTGCTGGCAAAGATTTCTTTTTGGTTTGTTTCCTTTTCTTCATCTCCCAGTACTTGGCAGTTTTAGTTTTGCCTTGAAAAACAAGGAAGCCTTCTTGGCAGGCAAATGGGACTTCCAGCCACATAGCCTTTGAAGGCACTAAAAAACAAGGTCCCAGCTCTTGCTCTCTGAAGGTTACTTGGTTTGGCCTCACTTTGTCATGTTGTTCCTAGACACGAGACAAGCAGAGTTCCTCTAAATATGAGGTATGAACATGTCTGCAGGGCCCTTAAAGAAATACTTGAAACTGCTGTGATGTTCTGGTGAACAAAACAAAATGAAACGAAACAAAACTGAAACAAATTACGGCCTTATTGTTGCTTCCCTGAAAGGAAGGAAGAGCAGATATGGATGGACTGAAATTCCCCATTGCAGGCTGGAGCTGGGATTTACCTGTAGCATATCTATTGCTCTGGTTGTCCTGGTTGAGATTTTAGTTGTTGCGTTGGGCAGGCTTCTCTAAGGCAGCTGCAAGCTCACGGAGATCTTTTCCAGGCACTCCCATAGGTGCCTGGAAAGCACCTGTGGAAGCTCCCCACAGCACAGAGCTATCTGTGGGAGACCGCCACCAACTGCTGGAGTGAACTCAGGCGGGTGGACTGCAGCTTGGGAGGGTGCTATTGCCACATGACGAAAGAGCACTGCAGCTGAGGGCCTCCAGTGCAGCTAACAACACTCTTGCCCACTCTGACAAAAAAGATCCTAGCCCTATTGCATTGTAGGTCACCTGGGGGGTCAGGGGTGGGAAATACATAAGTATTCCCTTAGACACACTCTGACCCTTTCTAACAGGTTGCATGCTTTCCTGGAAACAAGGAAATTGTGGAGTGCACCTTATCTGTGGAACACATGGGTTTCAGTTCCAGTTTTAGTCTTCTTCTGCAAGATAGTTTGAATCTCAAACAGTTCCTTCGTGGTTACCTGGAGATGCACTAGAAGCTAGAAACAGTGTGGTTCATATGAATCTACAACAATGCAGTGAGAACTTTCTTCTGGAGTTAAAAAGGATTTGTCAGAAGATTTGCGGATAAAGTGAGCGCGGTTGTTTTATGGACCATTACTAGACAAGTGTTTTGAGAATACCAGGGGCAGAAAGGAAAGTGCTTGTCAGCAATATGGAAAAGCACTGCTGTTGTCTGAGGTGAGGCAGAAGGGATTCAGAAGGGAGGGAAAAGGCCACATGCAAACAAAGAACTCTCCCAAAAATAATACAAGGTAGAGGTTTTTGATCTAATAACTACATTGCTTACTGATATAACTATGTAATATAATATTATTTTGTGCTGCAGGAGAGGAAGGGTAAGATAAAATTTGCAGTATGTTTACTGTTTGACTGTACTTTGCTAAACCACACTTCACTGAACTAAGCACATACAACTCTGCACATAAGCCCCAATGAAAGGGCTTCAGCAAAGGCAAAGCCCTAAGTAAATAATCATGCAGTTACTGTGCTTGTTATACACTGTTTGCACTTGTCTAGAAAAGCAAACTCAGATACTGGGAAAAGAGACAGAAATAGATTTACAAAGTCTGAGATCATAGGAAAGAAAATTCTTTTGAGTTTTAGATCCGGCAAAAAATGAAATATATTTAAATAACTGTTACATTGATATGGAATTTCTGAAATTTCATCTTCCAACAGAAGTTCTGAAGGGTAGGGCATATTTTGAGGCAGAACAAGTTCTTCAAGTTAAGCAGCCCTCTTCCAGGGCAAAATTTCCTAAATTAATTCAATCTTTTCAGGCTACCACAAACAACTGTGTTCTTAACTGGCAACCTTCCAGACTAAGGTCCAATGAGGCTACATAAGCCATATTCCCATCACTGATGTAGAAAGTCCAGTAAGTTCTTTTGCAGCATCACTCTTTTAAAATATGTTATGTTCAAACTGAATGCCCTTTAGTGTTTCAGTTTTTCAGCATTCATAAGTGAAATGTTTGAATTCCTTTCACAAACTTGTCTCTAGAATACTGGAAAACCCCACTGTAATCTTTTTATGATCCCAAGACTTTGAGAAAACTACCTAAGAGTAGAACTCAGAACTCACAATAGATTTTTGATATTGCTTTAGTGCAACAGCTTCCAGATCACAATGTCTTTCTGCTGCAGAGTGGTTGAAAGACAGAAAACACTTTATATTGCCTTTTGTTACTCTTTTGGCTAGCCTCCTCTGCACATTTGACAGAGAGGTGGGTTCTTCCAGCTGCCATTGAGCTTCCTTAGTTCCAGGAAATCGTGGATCTTCCAGCGATAAGCACTCTTACAAAGAGTAGCTTGAAAAGATCATTCTGGAAGTTTGTTCCTGGTCATATTATATGAAATATTTGAATAGTGAAAACCTTCTCATTTGCTGTGAAGGTTGAACAGAAAAGCTGGTCATGAGAGCTTGATTCAATTAGTCACACAAATACTAATCTCCATACATAGAAGAAGCTTCCTCCTCACTATACCAAGGCATAAGTCTGACATAATGATAAGAAAAACTTAACAGGTTTTCAACTGGTCAGAGATCAGCATGCATGTGGAGAGCAAGTTGGAGAAGAAACCTCAGATACTAAGTGAAACAACAAACATACAACTACCCTATTTGACAGAAATCAAGCAGAGATAAAGTATAGCAGAGCTGGGGTTGAGAAGGAGCACCTGCGCTTCATGCAGCTCTCTTTCAAGCAGTAACAAAAGGCAACAGGAACAGTGATCAAGGAATGTGGCTTTACACAGTGCCTGTGACCTGACACAGCAGTTACATTTCAATAGCCTGTCCCTTTGGACTAATGTAGCTGAGCACTTCTTGCCCTTTGTTTGCAGAATCCATGGGAGGTGTATGATCATTCTTCTCCTCAAAAACATGGGGAGTCTGAGCAAAACATAGCACACTAAGGACAGCTAGTTCTTGAATGGCCTAGTTCTACCTTCTGCAGAGGCCTAGGGAAAGACTCTGTCCCCATTTCCCTTGGTTTTCCTCTTTCTGGGTCAACATTTGGATTTAAAAGAAAATTGGTGTCCACCCGCCTACAAAACTACTTTGGTTTTAGTGGCTACAGCATTCAAGGCAAGGCAAGCTCTGAAACTTGGATGACATAGAAAAGTTAGCTGCCTACTGCAAAATATTACAGTTTACACTGGAAGGATCACAATCTCATAAATCCAGTAGAAATGCTCTGATGGAATTTTATATCAGGCCCTTAAAAGAGACATAGGCTAAGTCCAATTTAGGAAAAAAAAACAAGTCAAGTTTCCTTAGCTTCCCATCTCAACTTGTCCTCTGCCCTTTCTTTTGGCTTGCAGTAACTTTCAGTCATGGTGAACATGGTTACTGGCTATGTACTTTCATGTAATTTCAGGGTTATAGAGACTTCTGTATTAAGTATGCAGTGGCCTCTTCTGAATTATCTTGGCACCCATGAAATAAGAAATTGCTTTTTTACAAAGAGGTGGAATCTGCTCTAGCCTAAACCCCACAAAGCTCTAATTATTATAGCAGAAAGTTCACATCCTTCCCCACAAGGGGCCCTGGGTTCCCTTTGTTCTGCTACTCCATACTTTTCACCAGGAAGGTTGTTTAAAGAAAAATCATTCAAGTAGAAAATCTTGAGGGCCCAACCTCCTGATGAGATGTCTTTCTATGCAGGGAGTCTTTATTACGTGAGGAAGTGCCAATAGGTCAAAGAGACCTGTGTGCGTGAACACCAACCAGCCGTGTCATTACTCCTTGTATGTGTATTTTGAAAGATCTACATCTTCTTTTAAAAAAAATAACAAAACTGAAAAAGAACAGCTAAACTCTTTCCTTGTAAACAGGAATAAATAATGTCCTCGATTATTTCACAAAAAGTCAAGGAGCCCTGTGGTGAGATGGAGAAGTTAAGGAGCTTTGTGTTTGTTCTAAGGCAAAATGTAAGAAAACATCCAACCATCTCCTATTTAAATTAAAATACTGAAGGCATTCTTCATGTATTTTAATGGACAATTGATAACAGAGATCCATTCCGTCCTTTTTCCCTGCCTGCTGCAGATCACCTTATGCCTACTGGCAGCTGTTTCAAACTGAATGGTAGACATAAATCTGATGGATCAAATAAATCTTTAATGTAAATTTTCTAAATTCTATAGTATCATACAAAGGATAAAAATGTAATCCATGTTGTTTTGAAAACTACTGGCAATTTAGAATGCACAAATGTTTGTTATAAAAAGCCGTTATGTAAAATATTTTGCCAGATTCACTTCAGATGTTTTTTTATCTTGTGGATTATTGGGGCAAGAGGGCTTGACACCAAATCCAAATGAATTGTTTTCCTGTCTAATGTTACTTTGTAAATGAATCATACATCATTTCTTTAGAGTTATTATCTAGTCAGTGCTTGTAAAACATCATTCTATAGTGGATGCTCATTCTAAGAAGCAGTACCAGCTTTGCCTGAAATGAAGTGGAATATGAGAGGATTTCAAAGCTGAACCCCACCAGTGTTTGGACAGACCCAGGATGGCCTTAATGCTTTACAGTACGTATTGAATCACCTTTTGACAGAAAGAAATGATACAAACGCAACTGCAAGACTTCAGTACAGTGGCTGGGTATCAATCCACCCAATGCACCCTTTTTGAGTGCCTCTTTAACAAGTTTGTAGCAAAAAATATGAGATATGAGTCACTGGTGTATTACATTAGCTTCATGACGGTTTATCTTCAGTGAGTTAGTGGTGATAAAGAAGCTGAGTTAATATTTACCTATTGTATTTACTAAAATCACATACCCTTTAATGACAAATGATCCATGAAATGGGCAGTAAAGGGGCCAAGAGGAATTGTTCTTTTTGGTAACACAGCTGCAAAAGAGGGAAGGCCTCTTATGCCACAGGGTCAAATGAAGGGAAGAGTTATTAATCCCAGTATGTCACTGCAGGGGCAATAGTTATAACTTGCGTGCCAGCAATAGAAATGATTCAGTGGTAAGTGATCAACGTAGTCTACAAGCTCCCTGTCACTCTGAATTTCCTTATGAAATGCTTCCATGTATTTCTTCTGAAAACCTCAGTGTTGCCACACTTGAATATAAAAACTTCATTTGAATGCAAATATCTTTCCCTTGTCAGTAGCCCTGAAATCATTGCAGGAGAGTGAAGCACCCAGTGATTTCTAAGGAGTGTAGCCTGCAGTATCTGTGGAGAAGCTAGAAGCAGCAGCTCTGGTTAGTCACTGACAGGAACTCTGCTCCCCAGGAAATGGCAAAGGATTGGCAAAAATGACAGAACAGACAAGCAGAGGTAAGAAAATGGCTAGGTACAAGAGTGATACAACTGAGTTTCCTGTTTCTCGGAGTAGTAAGAGTTGTGCTCTTGCTTTTCTCAGGGGAGGATCCCAGATGACTATTACTTTCTCTCCTGAGTAGAGCACACGTGGATGTTGGTTCAATGAATTGTTTTATTCTGTTTCTTCCTTGAACACAGTTTTGACCTGTGTTTTTCATGTTCTTCCCAGGCCCCTAAGTGCTAAGTGGGGCTTGCAGGAGGAAATCATATCTTTTTAGCCACCCCACATGTAGAAGACAAAGGGCTGGGAGTTACAGTGGTCAATCTCACTATGTTTTTGTCATCAAAGGACTACTCCAACTTGAAGGTACCTTTGACAAGTAGTTAATATGTGGTTTCTGCTGCTTTTGTGCTTCTCAGTGGGAATAAAGTGATTTTTTTCTAGGGTCAGGAATCATACTCCTAGAGTCTGATTGTTCTGTCTGCTCTCATGCCAAAATGATTGAAATAGGTACCTTGATTGCCTGGGTGGGATTGCAAAATGAAGAGGACCATGATTAAAAAATTATGGACTGTATATCAGCAGAGTTCTGCATTTGGATTTTGACTCTAGATCTGATTTTTGAAAATTAATAGCTTTTGGCTTTCCATCTTTATCCTCAACCAAGCTCTCTTAGTCTGTGTCTGTGGTCTACTGACCTGTATGCTTTTCCTCCTGGCTTCACAGCCCACCCCCACACCTGCCATTAACCTTGATCTGTGGCCTGAACAAGAACTCAGTTTGAAAGTTACTGTGAGAAACTGCTGAACTTGAGTGTTATTGCTGCACTGTATTTGATTTCAGATCATCCTCATACCTACAATATCATATTGTCATAGTTAGGTTTATCCACTAGATGTTCTCCTGCCTTACTTTGTACCTACTTGGATGGAGATCAGCAGGAAAAACGTGTTATGATTAAAAGGAAAAGCAGCACGAGTCCATTACTTCCATCCCCAGTGCCATAAAGCCTGTCGGTTCTGTATTCCAGCCAAAATGGCAGGGCTTCAAGAACAGACTTTGCCTTCCAGCAGCGCCATGCCTCAAATGGGACTGACAATGGAATTAATGGGACACGGACAGTGGCAAAGGGGTAACATGAACTCATGTTTCATGTACTGCACAATGCTCTTGCCACCTACTGCTGGATTTCCTTTGTAGCAACAGCAGCAGCAAATCTTCATCTGGAAGAAGTTTGCACCTGCAGTTCTGTAAGCTACTTTGTAACTGTGAGGGGGCAGCAGCAGAAAGAAGCAGTGGGATGACTTTGGTTCACTCAGCTTTGTGAATAGCAGAAATTTCTGGTAAAGCAGTGAGCAAGAAGTTGTTCTTAAGAGCCAACTTTCTGTCTGCCAACCAGATAGAAGGGTTTGCATATTCCCAGGTGGGTGCATTGACAGACTCAACCTGTGACCTTGCAACCGGAGTGAAACCTATGTCCGCCTTAAACTGTGTTTGTGCCCACTTACTACTGGCAATCACTGTAGCATTAGAATATTCCCAAAGGAGCATGGAGTATCTGCAAGTGTGTTATCTGTATTTGATTTGCTGGGACAAGGTGAGAGGCTTCCTCTCTGTCAAGAGCAGTTTCTCCACAACAAGGATGAGGTGAAGAAATGCAAGGTCAGCTTGTGTCAATCAAGCAAGTAAATTCCTAGAAGAGATTCTAAAATTACTGATATCAAATGTCTGTAACAGGATGTCCTGTAGTGGACTGCAGAGCTCATGACTGAGACTACTGGCTTTTTTATGGATATGTGATAGGGTGTTAAAATGCTTTGATAGAATCAAGGGACGCTTTTGCAGGAGCGTAACTTAGGAGGTGAAGAAATGAATAGTGGTTTACATTTTGATGGGACTCAGGCACTGGCCCTTTATGACATTTGGTGAAACCACAACCTCTGTGTGTATAAAGAATAAATTGACTTTCCATGACTGACTGGTGTGATTAAATCCCATTTCTGCAGTACAGGTGGGAATTTTGCACTTTGTGGACTAATGTTGTTCCTGTTTCTTGCAGCAGTAAATCTCTGGCCTTTTTTTGTAAGATATTTTGGATACACTTCTTAAAGGACAATGCCCTCCTGCCAAAAGATTTTGCTCTAAATAAACCCTACATTATGCTTGACCTTGCAGTTCTTTTTGCTCTAATGTTTAGAAGTCACCACTAAGCTAGCAGAGGCAACAAACACTTTTCCTTTAGCTGGGGGACTATACTGATGTGCAAGCCAGAGAAAAACTGAAACAGGACAGTGATTGCTTATAACTAAACAGATGTTAAGAAAAAGAAAAACTATTGTTGCCAAAGAAATAATGGCACTGTAGGAGGAGGATAGTGGGACCCATATGAAAAAATGGAAATTGGAAAAGGACAGCTCTCTTTCCCCACAGAGAAAGAGAGAACTGGATACCTTTCTTTTCTGAAAGACAGGAGGTTGCTGGGTGCTAATCATGAGCAACTGAAAGAAAATTTAATGAAGCTCCACCTTTCAGGGACCCTGTCATCAATGTTTTGTTCTCATGCCAAACTCCTGGACTATAAAAATCTGCCTATAAGCCAAGAAAAAACACTTCTCTGAAAGGATTTTCAAGTTACCACTCCATGGCAAGATGGAAATAAAAAAGGGAAGATCATTTTGGATCTTCTGCCTAATTTGGAGTTGTTGCAAGGGCAAAGAACCCGTTCAGATAGGTAAGAAAAAAATCTAATTCTCAGATTACTTGCTCTCATATTGCTTTCCATAGGTGAAAAATAGAGGTGACAAATGATAATGTGTAACATATTCATGTAAGAGCTCTAGACATGGCAGACACTGTTTAACATTGTACATTTTCCTCCTTAATGTCAACCATTTAAATATTTTACATTTTTCATTCATTATTAGGTAGTGTGTTAACAGTTTTAGGTCCTAAGGGACTAATCTCTGAGGACAAACCCTGGATGCAGTTTGCATCACAAAAAAGAAAAAAAAGTAGTGACACCCTTTTCAACATATTTCACATGTTTTCTTTATAGAAAAACTATGTATCATAATGCCAGCTAGGCCTGATTGATCAATATGAAATGCTGCATTAGGAATAATCACATTTTTTGTGGTCTGCTGCACTGTTACCTCCTGGTTTGATTTTGGATGTCTTACACTTTTCCCAACTGCTTAATACACAAACAGTTAATGTAACAGTTATTGTTATCTTAGAAATTCTAGCAATTCCACTTCCAAGAATAGCCAAACTTTCTCATTTGCCCTCATTATTATGTAGAAAAGTCTAAATTGCCCTACTCCAGAGCTGCCAAAAACTATGGCAAATAATAGTCCCTTTAAAAAGGGACTGTTTCTGTGAAGACTTCTTGGCACTTGAGGTGTCTCACATTTCTAGCATTAAGATCTGACTTTCTCAGTTTTCCCCTGCTGGTTCTTAGGCAGGAATATTTAATGATACTTTAGAGTTTACAGAGTACATTAATTTTTTATTACATTACTTTATGTGATCTGTGGTGGATGTTGCTATGTTGACATTCCTAAATGTGCTACCTAACCAGCACAAAGAAATTTGCCCATTTTCATTTGTCATTCTTTCATATGGGCCTAGAAGAAATGTCAAATGTATTTTGTAACAAGCATATATAATTTAATTCAGGTTAATTCATGTTGTCTTTGTGAAGCTCAGTGGTATGAAAACTACTTTCTGAAGTGGTGTCTTATTTGCACTGAGTGCATGCCTGTAGCTTTGACAGAGGTACAGCTTAGAGGTCCAAAGCATGAGTATTGGTTGAGAAGCCAAAACAAGTAGCTCTGTGCTGACTACTGAAGGTGGTAGCAGCCTCAACCACGAGATCAGCAGCTGCTGCTTTGCTGCAGACACAAGCCAGCTGTGGTATCTCCCAGAAGGGACTCACTACAGGACTTTGGACTGAAGTTTTGCCTGTGCTAATAAGCAGCATTTCAAAAGTAGAAATCACGTTTAGACATCCAGGATAGGATTCCCCTCACTTCACTTTAGATATTTACAGGGTAAATGTGTCTGCAGTGTAAATATAGACACAATCTTTATAGACAATTGAGACACACATGCAGTTTTGAGCATCTTATTAGGTAGATATGTTAGGTAGGGAAGCTGAACCTGTTCTGCTTCTCACCATTAACTTAAAGGAGCCAGGGCTAATCTTCTTACGTTGAAGGTATCACTCCTATAGACTTCAAAAGCTCAGTGAGATGAAACATCTTCCCACAAGCTAGTATTTTCCTGGAGTTGTCATTTTTTGCCTTTGAAAAGCTCTCCTTTAATGTTTTTAAAAAAAAAAAAAGAAAAAAAAGAAAAGGCAAAGCACCTAATATGGGGTGAATTTCTAAGCTCTCTTCCTATGGCTTTTTCTTCAGTTCAGGTCTCTACTGTTGGTAGGAGTGAATGTGCCACCTGGGGCAATTTCCACTTTCATACATTTGACCGTGTTAAGTTTACTTTTCCTGGAACCTGCACATATGTCTTTGCTTCACACTGCAATGACAGCTACAAGGACTTTAAAATCCAGATCAGGCGCAGTGACAAGAACAGCTTCCTGATCTACTTCACTGTCACCATTGATGGAGTGATCCTGGAAGTGAAAGAGACAGGCATCACCGTGAATGGCAACAGGTGAGTTAAGACTGTGCTGTTGTTTCCTTGTGCTGCATTTCTATTGCTATGTGTTAACAACAGGTGGCCTATCCAGAAAGTGGTCCTGTTCTGCAGAGGTGCAAGTGGATGTGTGTGGTATGTTCATTGTTCTTTGAATAAGGTACTGTGAAGATCCCAACCCACAGTGGTGGAGGAGGCAAGAAGCAAACTACATCTCCCAAGGATCCACACCAAAAAGTTAAGCAAAAGGCAACGTGTATGTTATAAAAACAGAAGGTATATGTTTCCTTAATGTTGCTTTGATTTGAGAGGCAGGGATGGAGGAAGTGTATAAACCCCAACACTTTATTTATGGAAAGTTTCGATTTTGTGGAAGCTTCGTGTTTTCTTTTTTTTCTAAAAACATTATTTCTGTGGTACTAACCCTACTGCTGTATGCTGCCATTCAGGAACAGATGGTCCTTTAAGGAAAGGTTTCTGTTTCCAGACAGATTAGTCTAGAAAATTGCACTGCTTTGCAGATCAGAACCTGCCCTAGGATCTTCTTATAAAAACACAGAATTTCCAGAAGTCAAAATCCATACCTTTAATTCTAATTCAAAATAAACCAGAAAGCAGACTGCAAAACACAAGGGTAAAAATACTCCATAAGAAAAAAGTCATATGCAGCATTAGCTGAAAGTTGGCCAGTTTTAAGGGCAGTCCTCATGAGAAGGGCAGAGTTCTGCTTCTAGCATATATTTATGAAGGGCAAAGGCAATCTTTGACTCTGGGAAAACCCCTCACAAGCTTTTTGGACAGAAAATTGCAAACATATGGGCTGACTTCTCAGCCTTGTCAGCCTTCTAGAAATAACCAAGTATAGAATAGCATCCATCACTCAGTTGTAATTATATTACCAAAGGTCATATGTGTCTCCTGAATCAAAGGGACAAAATATCTCCTAAATTTTAGCCATCTTCTGAATTTCTAAGTTTTTCAGACTGTAGGAAAATGAACAGTAATTGTCTTGGTAAGATGGAAAACTAATGTAGGTCCGAGTTGCATTGGCACGTGAGTAACAGAACAGAGATCTTTTCACACCTCTCTGAATCCAAATGTCAAGGAAATCCTGGAGGGATGATAACTTCCAGTGTCCTTGTGTGGAGAGCCATTTTCCCAATATTGTCTTCTTGTTGCTTATAAACTTTTGGGTTAGGTCCTAGGATATGTAAACAGGCAGAGGTGCTTTGGTATCAGTTCAGTGGCTAATGTATCGACAAAAGACCAAAATACATTGTGTTGTGGATTAAGGTTAGTAAAAGGTCACAGTGGACAATGTGATCACACCTAAATTTAATGCATTTTGTGGATGAAGGCTGACCTTGAAAAGAGTGTTCCCACATCTTATTTAGTTCCTTTTGACTCTAGTTTTTCTTCCTGTATCTCTGTGAGGATTTCATTTTTCTTTTTTTCAATGCAATCTGTTTTGTTCCCTCCAATTTCCAGGATCCCCATGCCCTTCAGCTTGAAGAGCATCCTGATTGAGGACACCTGTGCTTACCTCCAAGTCACTTCCAAGCTGGGCCTGACACTCAAGTGGAACTGGGCTGACACTCTCCTAGTATGAGCAACCAGTTAGTTATTTTTCTCTTGGTGAAACTCATCAATGATGAAAAGCAGAGCTGGATGCAGGCACTCTGTTGATATAAAAAATTGTGGGAGGGAGGGATCACTGAATCCATAAGCTGATAGGGAAATACCAAACTAAGCAATAGTTTCATGGGGTAGGGTCATGAAGTCACAACCCCTAAGCATTTCCAGCTGATTTCATGTGACCAAAGTTGCCACTGTTAACTCTGGATGTAGCACATCTGTGGTTACTTCCTTGCTCCATGGGACACTGGCTGCAACACAGATAGTCCCTCCAGCTCTGACTTGTTATCCCCTGCCTCATCTTGCATGGGAAACTAATCTGTGTGTCCTTGTTCAGACCTTGACCTCTCTCATTCCAAAGCCATGCTATTTTGGGAATTTCTCTCTAGAGAACTACCCTGCAATATCCTCTTCTTCAATAGTGTATTTACAGTTTTGTATGTGGACATTTATCCTTCACAATCAGCACTGAGATTAACTAAATGGAAGTTGTGTGTTGTGTTTTACAGTTCAGAGAGATAGAGTGAGGGTAAAAGGTGAATAGAGAGAAAAAAATACCAGGAAGCAATTAGGTGATACTGAAATTTGGATTTATTGAAGTATTTGCTTCCCCCCTTTTTCTGTACTAATTAATACCTTAAATGTTAGAGGCAGTACCTGTACATGACTGCAGAGTGGACACAATTTTAGGGTGACACACTTGTAGAAAAAGCACCACCTTTTTGTGGACCTGAGTGATGTCAGTACTATCCTCCAAGCATGTAGGAGTCATTAAGTGCTGTAGTTTTATCTAATGTGCAAATCTGGATCTTTATTTCCCCTGAGTATGGGCAAAACAAGTAATGCTGGGGAGACCCATCCCTAGAACTGCTATAAAGGTTTCCATTTACCCTATGGACTGGGAAAACCCTTAGATATGGCTAAAAGCTAACCAGAGGCTGCCTCTTTTCAGCATCCAGCATTAGAGCACAGTTATCTGACCTGCCCAGAGAGGAGCTGTGGTACCATGCAAGAGGTACAAAACAACTATATACCTGTGTCTCTGTACTGGGAGACACTGGTCAAGGATTAGTGCAGTATTCAGCATGTTTCACTTAGCTCTTTAGTAGGCACAAATCACAGCTGCTGGAGGATTATCTTCCCATTTGAATTCAACCGGTCTATGGGTAAGTTTCATGAGAGGTTTGTAATAGAAAAGGAGACTGCTGCAATTTGGAAATGAGCATTTCTACACAAACCACTTTGTAACACGTGCTACTGATGTGGGGAAGTCTTTTAAACTCTATGTTTCCTCTTTTGTAGCTGGACCTGGAAGAAACGTATAAAGAGAAAGTATGTGGTCTGTGTGGGAACTATGATGGCAGTGAGAAGAATGATTTGATTTTGGATGGTAGGTCATAAACACAGCATATTCCACCCAGAACAGACCTCTTAATATATGACATGAAACTTGATATCTCTATATTTAGTGAGGTTTCAGATTTCCTGACTGACACATGAACATCTTCATATACAGGAGATGTATTTTAAGAGGTTCTGGGATGATTTGAACTTCTCCAATGTTTTCAAACTTGCAAGAGTCTCAAACCTCTTTGACCCAATTTAATTGCTTGGCTATCAACGTTGCCAGGTTTCCCACTGGTATTAACATACTTAAGGAAATGCACAAGTCCATTTTCTGTTCTTCCATTTTAATCATTCTACATGTGATTATTTTTGTCTCTATAATGAAATGAAAGCATCAGAGAAATCACAAGAGCTATCACTGAGCACCTTTGAAGAAATTGTGGTGCCATCCACTGACACCTTCAGATATTGCAAATAGCTTAGGATACAATCCTGCAGCACGTTGTATGAGTGGAAAGAAACCTGCATCCTGAGATATTGACTGCAGGACTGAAGCCAAGGTAATAACAACACCCCTGCATGTAATACCTGGGCTTCTTAAGTCACCAGAAGAATATTGTCATCTACCTAACCCATTCAGAAAGAATCCTGAGATTTGATTAAAAGTACCATTTGTAGTAGTAGATTTGAGGGCTGTTTTCATATTTTGTATGAAGTTTTGGATGCATTTTAGTCATTTTTGTGCACTTTACTTCACAAGGGCAATAGGTAAAAACTAAAGACAGCTCAATTTTTTCTGAAGAAGCAGTTTTCTCCTGAGAAGCATTGCTCTAAGAAAACCAGACTCTTCTTATATGCGTCTTGCTCCACACATAACAGTTTCCCATACCTCGGGACTATGTGGCCTCCCACATTTTTCCTTCCTGCTCCTAATACATCCTTCTCTCTGGGCTGAGTAGGAAGAATTCTGCATACCTGTTCAGTCTAAGATCCACTGCATGTAAAGGTTCAAAATTTCTCATCACCTACAGTAGTCTCCTTCCTCTTATCAGAGAAAAAATCCCGTATCTGAATGAAGTAGCTCTTTTTGCTTTTCTTTATATTCTTTAATGTCAATTGAGATCCTTGGAAAATCACATGGCTCCAACAGGTCTGAGCTTTAAAAGACCTCCTGTTTCCAAAAACATTAGTGGTAAAGAGCTTGAAAACAATGCTTTTGTGGAAATAGTTGATAGTTAATGGACTGAGTCAGTATAGGAAAATAGATCTGGTCGGAAATCTAGCTAGTAAAGATCTGGGGGAAAAAAAGGGAGGGAATAGCAATTCATGCATATTCTCCATAACATTTTACACTTTGTCAGAAAGATTTCTTACACCCAGGATCAGGTTTCTGGCAGAGTTTTGGGAAAATTCACCCCTCTAGCTAGTGTAATTGTTGCATACATATATTATGAGCCTGTCTTCCTCCTGCTCTCTCTTTCCATCTTCTCTAAGCTGTAAAATGTAATAGATTTCCAGTTATTATAAACATACACACCTTAGGCTTTACATTAGGTTCTGATAGTAGAAGGCAAGTTAAAATGTATTACTATTACACATACAAATAAAAAACTCTGTAAGACCAAATACATCATTAACAAACAGAAGTCTTTGGAAATTATGAGATGCAATAGGAAGGTCAAGAGTCTCATGTGATTTTAAATGGTCAGGCTGACAGCAGGCACTGATATAAGTGTGCCAGACTCCTGTCTCTAGCTCAACAAAAGTCATCTGCTATAATATGGGTGCTGGTTAAATTTGGGCATTTGGTGAAGTGCATACTGCCTTAAAGCCCAAACATTGTGCACCTTTTTAGCCCATTAACTGATCTAAAGAATTGCAGGTAGTTACTGATATGCATCTGGGGATTTTTCAGGGTACAAAATGCATCCGAGACAGTTTGGGAACTTCCACAAAGTAGAGGATCCATCACAAAAATGTGCTGATGTGAGTCCAGATGGCCACACTGGAAGACATCCTAGGAGGAAAGACAATAGATGCAGTATATATGTAAGTATGTATGACCAACAAGTATAAACTTTCCTGAACTACAGTGCTGAAGAGACTGTATTAAAACAAGTGTTAATTACAGAGCATGTACTAAACTGAATTTTTCAGAACTCTACATATGAATTTGAGCAAAATGCTGATCTTGTTGCTGAAAGAATATGCTATTATACTGGTAAAGAAATAGATAGTGGGGAAATGCATTATTAACTGACAGTTTCCAGTTGAAGAAAAAGGACTTAATGACAGAAACTTAGACTGGATAATCTCCTGAGGTCCCTTCCAACTTGAATTATCCTACGACCCTGAAAAGTGGTAAAATGTCAAGTATTGCTTTTCTTTCTTCTTCTTCTTCTTTTTTTTTTTTTAACAGAAAAAAAGATGCAAGAAACTTATGTCTCATTTTGGAAACTGCCACAAAGTGGTTGCATTTGATGACTATGTAGAGACCTGTGCTGAAGATATGTGCCACTGTGCAGTGAACTCTTCTCACTCTGACCTGGTTTCCAGCTGCATATGCAGCACTTTAAACCAGTACTCTCGAGACTGTGTCCTGAGGAAGGGAGACCCTGGGGAATGGAGAACCAAAGAACTCTGCTGTAAGTAACTACTGCTCTGGAGATTTCTTTCAGGTTAGACATCTATGCAAGCATTCTGATTCCAGTGGAGTAAAGCTAGAAGCTCTGTTAACTACTGTGAATCCATCTGTAGAAGTAATTTGCCAGAAACCTTGTTAGTGGAAAAGTTTCTAGAAATTGAACTTGATTTTTCCTCTTAAATTAGAACTATAGCTTGATATTACCTCCCTCCTTCGTACGACCAGGTTTTCTCCAATTCTTTTTTTGAATGTTACCAGGCACAATTAACTCATAGACAGAATAATTTCAAATGTTAACAACTAGACAGAAGTGCTTACTGAGAAACATCATATGTTTGTACTTAGCTTATCCTGTGCTTTCATAGCCAGTAGTCCAGCTACTGAGCAGGAAATCACTGTAAATCCAGGGGGAAGGCTACAGCTAGTTCATCCAAGCTGCTGCTGGGGGTGCCACACTGCCACAATGCCTGATGCTTCAGGCAAAACTAAACTATTATGACTCCACAAATGATTCTGGTGTTCTTTGCTTGTATCATTACTTCAGCCAGCCTTGAGCTAGTAAGATAATGTAAGATAGCTCATATTTCCTGGAAGTACAGTCTTTTCCAAAGATAAAGTAAAAGTGGCCATAAAAATTTCTTTTAGAGGTTAAATAAACATGACATATCTGGATAGAAGGTCTTGCAAACAAAATATGGAGGAAAGGAGGAAGAAGGAGTCAGGTAGTGATGCAATGATTTGAGCAATCTTATAAGTATATCATTAACATACTCCATTTTCACTTGATCTTGCAGATCAGGAATGCCCAAACAACATGGAGTATATGGAATGTGGAAACTCCTGTGCTGACACATGTGCAGATCCAGAAAGGAGCAAGATTTGTAAAGCCCCATGTACAGATGGCTGTTTCTGTCCTCCTGGTAAGGCAGTTCACTTCTCCCAGTGATCACAACCATCAGGGGACAAAGAGGGAGGTTGCTCCCTTTCTTTAACATTTTACACAACAAATGAACTGTTTCTTCCAGTATAATTTAAAAACTTTTTATTTGGAAGAACCAGATCTCTAAAGATTCAAGATCTTGACACTGTAGGAAGAAAGGGAAAGATTATGCAGATGTAGAAAGAAGAGAGGTGTTCTCTAGACAGTAAGAATGAAGATGTCTGGTGAGGTACCTCCCTGCTATGAGACTAAATCTTGATATTGCTTAAGTGACACATAGCATAAGTGCATTTCCAGGTATGTGCATGTGTAAATTTACACATGAAGTAGAGTCTGAGGTTATAGATTCAGTATTAGAAAAGGATGGAAACTGTCTTGCATCCTTACAATCTGGCACTTGATAATCCTGTGGCAGTAGAAAAATTCCATAACAGTGAATATTCTTTGAGTTTTGCACTGCTTTCATTTGAGCTCTAGTAAGAAATATTTCCCGTCTGTTAATCCCATCTGAAAAGGCCTGGTGTGGTGTTTTCCTTACAAGTATCCCATTTATTTAAAGAAATACTCCAAAGTTTTTTCGTTACTCTAATCTCCCCAGACACACCAAAGGAATATTAATTAGCCAATATATCTGAACAGGAACTATCCTTGATGACCTCAGTGGCAAGAAATGCATCCCCAGAGACAGCTGTCCCTGTATGTTTCAAGGCAAAGTCTACTCATCTGGAGGAACTTACTCCACTCCCTGCCAAAACTGGTACTGTTGCAATACTGATGTCACTAACAAGGCAGAAGTATTTATTTCTGAGCATTGATGAGTTGCATTTTGTACTTTTCTTCTTTCCCCCTCCTCCCTTTTTCTGACATTTGTCTTAAAAAACAAAGCTTGGGTCTGAATTTCGACAGTACAGGAAAACTTAGAAGTAGTCCTCAACCTCAAATAGTTATTACCACCCTCACTTGAAACTGGTTGCAAAGACTGAGCTCGAGATTTCAGAATGCAGAAAAATGAGACTTTTTGCAGATTAATGCAAAAGCATTGGCCACTAGAGTGAGAGGAGGAGTTAATAAGTGGCATTTCCAACCACCTCTGGATCTACAAGGCTGTTTAAAGGCCTGGATCTCAAAACCCCTGATCCTTGAGAATGATTTGATTTAGAAAAAAGCTGGTAGCTTGAACCCATCTCCATTCTGCACTAGTGAAAAGTGAAACAACCTTAGGTATATTATTCTCAAAGCAGTTTTATTTCTTGCTCTGATACCCATCTAGTGAATGAACAGTTGTATGTGTTATTTGAGCTCCTGTGGCACAGCATCATTTTTTGACCATAGGCCTGACCCTTACTTTAAAGAGGAATTAAATGTGTTGTAATACATGATGGGCTAGGCCAGATGTTCTGCAAATCCTTTTGGATTATTATTTCCTGCAGTTTTGAGTAACTGAACTTAATGAGCTTTGGGTGATTCCCATCTAGCCACATCCTCCCTTATTCCTCTCAAAACCTGAACCTATGTGGTGGGACAGTTTTCCTCTTGTGTGTTCAGATGTAAGAACTATAATTTCTCATTATCTCAGGTCCTCCACAATTAGCTGAATCACTAACTTGCTGAATAGTTGCATCAGTAGCACAAAACATTGCAAGATCCTGTTTGGAGTTCTCTCTTTCCTTAAAAAGTCAAGTAAACCATGTAGGCCCTAAAAAAACCTTCCTTGCTTGACCATCTCATCATCTCTGTGAAGGAGCTAGCTCAAAGCCCAGTGCAGTTCATTCTCTCATTGAGAGGCGTTCGATCACCACAATTTAAGGGCCTAATAGAAAGTCTTCCTCCCACTGGGTTTTCATAAGACAAATAACTAGGTAAAAAGACATAGAGTGTGCATTTGTGCAGATTCAAATGGTTTATCACTTTGCTCCCTTGGAGCTCTGTTCTAACTGCTGTTTCTCGGGTTTTGCACAGTACTTGCAAAGGAGGCCACTGGAGCTGTATCTCTCTGCCCTGTTCAGGAAGCTGCCACATAGATGGAGGATTCCATATAACAACATTCGATAACAAGAGATTCAATTTTCATGGCAACTGTCATTATGTCTTAGCTAAGGTACGAGCAGTCTCCCATCTCCCTCCTAAATCTCTTGAGTAGCATGAAACATTAAACTGTAGTGAAGCTCTACATGACTTAATTTAATTAAAAGACACCAATCCAGCAAAGCTCTTCAATGCATACTCAGTCTTAGACCCCATGAATTTTCCAGTTTGCAATGGATTGCATGTCAATTGCTGATGCTTAGCTTCAAAATTTTGCAGCTTCAACATAGTGGTACTTTTCTTAAAATGAAATCATTTTCTTAATGGATGTATTAGTGTAGATTCAAACATTTCTCCTCAAGTGTTCCTTTTGTGTGACTGTCAAAAGGAAGTGGATGAGCAAAATTTTCTGCAAAAACATTGAATATGACTGTCTGCAAATATAAGATCCACACAGGCTGACAGCAAGGATACAGAGTGCAGAGGAAAATTAGTGAATATTATTGACTTTGCCAATAAATACACAGTTTGCAGTTAGAGGCCAAATACCCCTATTCTCTCATTTTTCCATCCTAGTCTTTCAGAGACACTTTTTCCTCTTCTAGCTCTCACACTGTAATAACGTCTGCACATCTCATTTTTCATGTCTTTTCAGAACACTGATGACACAATTGTGGTGATTGGAGAGATCGTTCAGTGTGGGACATCAAAGACAATGACTTGCTTAAAGAATGTATTAGTCACACTAGGAAAAACTGTGAGTAATTGCCTTTAGTAATTAATGACACATAATAAGTCACTTTTATTCAGGTTCAAATATAGGATTTCTCTAAGACAATGGATTCATTTTGGTGGGTTGCTGTCCTGAGACTGGAAGATTAATACCAGCAGATGATGCAGTGCTAGTGTTTGTTGGGCTTGTTCTATTAGAGTTATTTCCTTTCCTTTCTTTTTTTTTTTTTTTTGATTTTGACTTTTCCATTTTCTTTAGAGGTAGATGTCTAAAAATTATCCTTGTCAACATTCCCTCTCTTTTTCATGACTTCAAACTTTTTCATTTGTTTCTTTTTGAAAGAGCAAGTTTTTCTACAAGAAAAGATCCCCTTTATTTTACAGCAGTTCTGAGCCCTCAGGTTTTTCTGAGGAGAGAAGTAGCAGAAGTAGCAGAATTCTCCAAGTGAAGGCCAAGGGCTTTCAGTGAAAATAATGGCATGATTCAAACTGAAATCAGAGGAAACTGAGTTAGGACTGGTATTTATGCTCTCCTATTGTTATACAGATCCATTCAGTCTACCCAGAATTTAGCTAGTGTGATCCTAACCTTGTTAGGAGATTTGACATCCTAACTTACTTCTGTAGTCAATAAAGGAAGATGGACATCTCCAAAGGACAAGTCAGCCTGCCTCAGGTATGAGGGTTCATTTGAAGGGGCCTGTCTCCCTCCATTGATTACTGAGGGAGTTTGAGTGAGATAGCTCTTATTTTGCACATGTTACATTTCCAATGAGATGGACCCAAACCTACAAAGAACACCTCACTTGCAATTCTTAAATAGATGGCTCACATTTAAGGTACGTGGGAGCATTCAATCAAAGCTGTTGCTTATGGAGAGGGTTTTTCATATCTTTTTATGGCCTATAGATTTTCTCTACATTATTTTATAGTGTGTGGACACTGAGTTACATGAACCCCAGATGCAATCAAGTTTTGAAGGCACTACTCTTTAATGTTCAGTGAAGCTTGTGAGGTTGCTGTTGTCTGTCATACTACATCATTCACCACTGTGGGCTTTTTTCTTTTTCCCTGCAGACTATTAAAATATGTTCCTGTGGAAATATCTACATGAACAATTTCATTGTGAAGCTGCCAGTAAGCAAAGGTAAATGCCCTGCTTCACACCTACCTCTTCCCCAGAGTAGCCTACATCTATTTGCAGAGGGATTTCTGCTCCTTTCTTTGAAAAAAAGATGATCCTACTCATTATAAAGTAGATGGTAGGTCTGGAACTTCCTGGGAATTCCTGTGTTACGCTGGATGCACTGGTAAATGGATATTCCTGTTTACTCATCTTCATAAGTATTTGCAAATGTTTTTTCTTTTTTTCCTTTCTTCTTTAGATGGCATCACCATCTTCAGGCAGTCTACATTTTTCACCAAAATCTTGAGCTCAGCTGGAGTGCAGATCCGAGTGCAAATGAAACCTGTAATGCAGCTCTCCATAACAGTCGATCATTCTTTTCAGAACCGTACATCTGGTGGGTCACATCATCTTCTTTCAGTTTTCTCAAACTGAGTTATAGCTGCTTGACTATCACTTGATGAACAAAATACTTGATTTTATATTGACTTTGGTATGTTAGAACTGCTGATTAGATCTATAGCTTTTCTGCAACAAAGAATAGGCTAAATCCTTCAATTTGCTGAAGAAAATTAGGTAATTTCTGTGATGTTTTGTGTGTGCAGGTCTTTTAGACTTTCCCTGTTTAAAAAGTGTTTCATCAGAGATTTGTGAAATGCAGACAATGTGCTTGGTTTTGCCACCAATTTCCTGTTTACATCTTTTAAGCTTTTTGTGCTTTGGTTTCCTATCTGTGAAATGGCATTACATCCTGCCTTTCAGACCCATTTTGTTTTTCTTTTGCCATTTTCTTTGCTTATAAACTTTTGGGAAAGATACTTCCCTGTCTGCCAGTGTGTACAGAAGTACATTTAAGCATCTTCCAATCTCTGTGCTATCACTAAGTGCTAGTGTCATGAAGAAAAATAATAATTACACTGTAGAGACAGGGTCCTATCTGATTTGTGGGAACATCAGGAAGTCTCTGAAGGAAAATGCATTTCTCTCAGGCAAGGTCCATTATAGAGCTAAGAGTGTTCATTTAGAAGCTGTTCCTTTTTCCACGCATGTAGTGATTTCTTCTTTTCTTTGCTTTTCGCCTTCCCTCCCTCCCCCGCCAAGGTCTTTGTGGCAATTTCAATAACATCCAAACTGATGACTTCAGAACAGCCACTGGAGCTGTGGAAGATTCAGCTTCTGCTTTTGGTAACTCTTGGAAAACTAGGGCCAGCTGCTTTGATGTTGAGGACAGCTTTGAAGATCCTTGTTCAAACAGTGTGGATAAAGGTACCAGGCTTTTCATCCCTGGTTTATCAGTGCTAAATAATTTTCACATAATGGATAATCAAAAAGGCTTTAAAAATTCCATAAACATCAAAATCCATTGCCTTTGAGGCTATTACTAGAGAGGACACATTGGGTTTTGCAGGTCTTGAAGATCACAGCTCTGCTTTTAAAACAAGAAATGGCACCGTTGGAGAGAAAGAGCCAACACCTTCTTCACAGATGACTTGAAAAGCACACACAGCATCAATGAGAGCAATTTAGGTTTAAGGCAGAGCATACTTGCTTGTCAATATTTCAGCAAGTACTTCATCCAATCTAGGTTGTTACAGCTGTGCTGAAGTCAAAAGGAAGAAGTTATCAGCAATACTAACTTAAGCAAGCATTAAACTACACTAGGTGCCCTGTCTGATTTCTCACTTTGGCTGGATCTGGACAGATAGGGTTCAGGCTGTGCTCTCCTAGGTATTGTCACATGTAATTAAAGCTGCAGCTCATAGCCACACAGCTCACTGATGAGTACATGCTACAAAAATTAACTGACCATAAAGAATTAGGAAAGTTTGATGGAATATGGGGAGATTCTGTAGATGTTCTGCAAACCCAGCTGCAGTAATAATGTTAATATTTGAAAGGTGAAACCTTCGTTTTAGGAAGATGGCTTGTCACTCATCTGACTATGCTTATCACCTTGATATGTTAGTGACTTATGTTTCCATCCAGCATTATCTAACACTTCTTCAGGTCATTCTAGTTCTGTGTGGTACCAGGTAAAAATATTGATGTAGATAGTAATGTGGTTTAAGTGACTAAAGACAATATTTTTCCCCACTTCAGAAAAATTTGCCCAGCACTGGTGTGCTCTTCTGTCTAATACAAGCAGTGTGTTTGCTGCCTGCCATTCTGTTGTAGACCCTTCTGTGTACATCAAGGTAAGGCACTGGTCTAAATGGGTCATTTAATCTAGCCCAGGGACTGATCTGCCAAGAAGGTGGCCTGGACTAGAGGAGTGAAACAGGTTACAGTAGTGCTGGTTTCCAAAGAAGTTGATGCTGATTAGAAAAAAATAACAAAATGAGAGTTTCTGCAAGATAAGATGGGTCTTATTGGCAATGACCCTGAAAAAACAATTGAGTGACTGTCACCACTGACATCTGTTGCATGACTCAGAAGCAAAAGAAAAAAAAATTATTTCAAGATTTCAAAGTTTCAAAGAGTAAAAACTGTTCACTCTTTGAAAAGCAAAATCAGTGTTTCTGTGTGGAATTGAAATGAGGGGTTTTCCAGCTTCATGGATTCCCTCTGACTTGGTTTAAAGCCCACGTCTAGGTACAGAATATATACTACATTTACATTGTTTATATCTGATTTTTTACCATGAAATTGTATTAGTGTCCTTGTACTTAGAATGTATAAAGCTGCTCTTTTGCTCTCGTATGCTCTCGGTGTGCAGCTCCATAATGCTGTTGAGGAAGCTGGCTGAGCTAGAGAGTTGCCACATTTATGTGAATTGTAACGAAGTTTCTGCAAAAACACATAAAGTCCACGTAGGGGGTCTGTGTCATACAACTTACTGAGAAAATATCTGAGCCTGAAATTTTGCCCAAATATGGCTTATGCTTTACTTCTCCCAGAGAAAAATACCTCTACTTGAAAATTCAGGTAAACTATAAATAAAGTAGGAATTTGCAATTTTTAATTAAGGAAAACTAATACCTAGTTTCTTATGGATAAGTCTGTTACTCCTGAGCTCATCAGAATTTAAAATATGATTCATGAAAGCATTTTCCACAACATCAGTAATGGCAGGATAATTGTTTATGCAGAATGACCCTACTGCTCTTGAGTGACCAGCTAAATCTGTGTTTTGTCCAGCCATGTAATTAAAAGAACTCAAGTTTCAAATCCCATTTATACTAACATAACTAGTTCTTAAAATGTCATGACATAAGACTCCCTACTAAACGATCTTCTGTTGCACCTGTCATGTAATTGGGTATCTCTTATCTACATACTACAAAGGTACACAAGTGCCAGTCATCGCTGTGCAATATTTTCAGTTATGTATACTTTAAGATGACATCTTTTGACATGTCCTAGATTGTACATCCTCATGGGAGACTGGTATAGACATTTGTTAGTGTTTTAATGAATTACAGGTGCTCTTAGCTTTCTCATTATTCATTTCTTCATGACTGTTAGACATAATGTCATTAGAGTTTCTGTCGTTGTTTTGCTGTTTCTCAGGTTTGTGTCGTATTTCTTTAGCATGTATCTTCTCTAAGAGATATTAAGTTTCATTGTTAATAATACTTTAAAAAAATATTGGTTGACTACCTTGTGAATTGCTGTATGTTTCCCTGCTTAATCTATGAGCTGGACATAATAATACCTATGTCTTTTTCTGTCCTTTAGAAATGCATGTATGACACCTGTAATGCTGAGAAGAGCGAAGTGGCACTGTGCAGTGTGCTCTCTGCTTACTCCAGAGACTGTGCTTCAGCAGGCGTGTCCCTGAAGGGCTGGAGGCAGGGCATCTGTGGTATGTGTCCTGGAATACCTTGGGAGAACAGTTTCAGGAGAGCCCAGTTTGTGTCAGTTAGTGTCTTTTGTGTTTAGTCATTGAGGTAGAGTCTTTGAAGAGTAAAATAAGCACATTTTCTATACAATTCTTCTACCTGCCAAAGTCAGTTCATGGCTGTCTCAGACTCTTATGATGCATATTACTTGTGTAAAATATTAGGTAAATTCAGTACTCAGAGAAGCAAAACAGTATAAGGCATATCAATCAAATCAAAACAGAAGTTAGGATTAGTTTCAGTTTAGGTTTAACTAGCAATTAGGTTACTTTTGAACACATGGGCTTCCCCATGTATTTTAATTCCTATACCTTTTTCATAATACATTCAGCCCTCTTGTCTCAAAAGTTCCTCATACAAATGATACCCCTCTCATTATCCATTTTTCCATGTTACAGTAAAATAGTAATGTCTTTTAATAAATATATATTGGTGATATCTGAGAATATGAAAGTGTTTAAAGGCATTTTCAGCTCAGGACTATCTAACAAATGAACAAAAGTTTCTTGGACATATGCATCATCACTAAATCCTGAGTCTAGAGTACCTGTAGGTATATATTTTCCTTTGGCACTACCAGAATTTATTATAAGAAGGCATCAGAGCTGAGAATTAAACTCAGAATTCCTATATTCTGAATTTTACTTCAATATTTCCAGGTTTTCCTGGATGGTCGAATAGTTCGAGTGAGATTTGCCTCTCTCAATAAGAAAATAGATGTATGGGTTTCTTGACTAATAGCACATCTGAATGGAAAATATAACAGTTATGTTTTTGCAACTTTGATTCAGCTATGATCTATTCAATTGCTGGGCTTAGGGGCTAGCTGGGATACTTAATAGAGACTAACAATGTAACTGGTATGATGTGTTGTCGAAGGCATTTAAGATTGCGGTAAGAACAATTTCACAAACCTGTGCTGAAATAATTCAAAGGAACACAGTGTAGCACACATTAAATTGTTCTAGAAGCATGCAGATTTATGTACTAGACACAGCCATCCTTTATTGAAAGCTCTGTTCCCAACATAGAATTACTGACATTTCTTATGGCAAATCAAGACGGGTTTGCAGCATGGGTTTGGCTGGAATCTGTGGACTTAAGGCACAGTAGATAATATTGACTCAAACAGTGCACTAACCTTGGGAAAAAATACTAATGGCCTAATCAGCACAATCATTTTAGGCCTTATTTAAGAAGGAATAATCTTTTGGGAACATGCCTGTGATAAGAGTGAAGGTTGCACTGTTCCTGAGTGAAAGAATAAATGGGCCACGACAGTCACTCTCAGTGTTCTGTTCCAGTGTGGGGGATGGAAAAGCTGTTCCAACTCCTCCAGCTGTGTCCATTCTACTGTGCTTCAGGCAGCATCCAAGGCAGGTTATATCCTAAGTGAACATCTGCATTACAGTAGGTAGAGTGTATGAAATAAGGAAACCCTGCTACCTAACTGTTGGTGGTGGATGTGTGTTATAAAATCTTTAGCAGAAGCATGAACCACTACTTGAGTTACTGGTTACCCAGCAGACCACTGGGGTTTGTAGTCTTTGCTAAGTCATGGCACTCCTTTTCTAGTGCTCCTTGTGCAAGCTAGCTTGAAGATATTTTTGGTATGCTCATGTTCTCTGCACTCATGCCTGCAGTTGTTACTGCATGTAATCTAAGACAGCAAAGCTGTGACCCTGAATACTATAATCTAATAACCTTTCTCTTACAAGATCTTGTTACAAGATCTTGTTTTAGCAAATGGGACAATTTTGCCTCCACAAAAAATTAAAGGGAGAAAGCAAACACATTATTGCATCAATAGCTACCAATTGAGATGGATGTAAATTCATGTTTAACATAATTTTTAATATCTTTCCTATTTGGCCTATTTTTATTTAAAAATACCAGTTGCTGCATCTTCAAAGAATGCCTATAAAGTAGGGTAATACGACTTTCCCAATTTACACATGGGATATTGTGTTTGCTCCAGCTGGGACCAGAAAACCAAATGGTTTCTGTTGGTAGAGGTGCTGGGTTTGAGTGTGTACACAAGACTTGCACACTGAGTAATCTGAGAGAGTGTACTGTGGTCATGGACTGGAAAACCATACAGAGCCTTGTTTAAGCATGAAACATACTGCCCATATGTTGTTAACACTGCTGCAAAGTTGATTAGCACAATTGCCCATGATCTCACACAGCTGAAAAAGAGCTGTGGGGTTAGATCTGCATATGTGTCTTAGAAAGATGTCCAAGATGACTAGATCTCCAGTTCTCATTGCATTTCAAAGGAATCTGGAAGCTAGACTTTCTTGAAAACCACTGTCTTACAGGGTTAGTTGAGCTCTTTAGATTTTGGTATTTAACTGTTTGGTCCATCCAGAGGTCTTAGAAACTTGTTTCTCTTTTCCCCAGAGGATGACAACATGAGTTTTTGTTGAGACATATATGAGAATTGAAACATGCTTTCATTGGCAGCATCAAATGATTAGCAGGTTTCTTGTCACTGCCCATTTAACATCAGAATTTGCCTCTTACAAAATATGCTCATTTCTTAATTTACTCCCAGGCAAAGAAGTCATTCATAAAGGTCAGAAAACTAATTTTTAACTAAAAGGACAAGTCAGAAATTACTGGTTTCAGTTCTTGGCATAAGAGAAATGTAAATTGTTCAAATTACAGAAGATATACCCATGCTGTTTATTTCAGCATTCAGTGACATAGTTCAGGCTATGTAAGCAGACTTCCCCCCCCCCCCCAACACTTGGAGACATAGTCTTCTAGTTTGAAAAAAGCATGTTTGTCGTTAGAAATGTGCAGAAAGGTACATTAATAGCATGAGAGATGATTGCATGAAGAAGGCCATACATCCCTTTTATTTCTTTTGCCAAGATCCCTCTGAGGAGTGTCCTGAGACTATGGTCTATAACTATAGTGTGAAGTACTGCAACCAGTCTTGCCACTCACTGGATGAACCTGACCTGCTGTGCAAAGTTCAGATCCCTCCTATGGAGGGCTGTGGTTGCCCTGAAGGGACCTACCTTAACGATGAAGAGCAATGTGTAACTCCAGATGACTGTCCCTGCTACTACAAAGGCAAGATTGTTCAGCCTGGCAGCTCCTTCCAAGAGGACAAACTGATGTGGTAAGCTGCTCTGGTGACATAAAGGCTGCTGCATGCCTGGGGACATCAGGGCTCACTGGGGAAGCCTCTGCTCCAATCCATGAATGGTATCATTTTACAGTAAGGAATAATGGCTAATTTCTCCTAGATTGTACCAAAGCACATATTCCCCTGGCAGGAAACACAACCACAGCAAAGGCAGGCAAAGAATCTGAAAGCATGTTAAGTAGAGAAATATTTGCAATCTATCTCTACACAAAGTTCATTGTTGTGCAAAAAGTATCCATACACAGTGGGAGCAAGTTTTCTAGAAGACAGAGGGCTTGGGGGAGTTTCAGGCTTTGAAATAAAAAAAAAACAAATGCAAACCACCCTCCAATACAACATGCTGCAGACTATTTAAAAAACAAAAATGGACCAGGAAAAAGAAATCTCAGATTTTAAACTGTGTTGGTTTCTTTTTTTCGTTGTTGGATTTTTTTTTTTTTTTTTAAGAGACAGAAATTTTTGGGAAAATAATAAAAATAGCATAACTAATTTGCATCTGCCGTGAAAAACAATTTTCATTTTCTTGTTTACAACCACTTTAGGGCAGAATACAAACAAATATCAGGGGAAGGCTGGGTCATTATCTTTAAATGTCTATATATTTTCTCTCTCTCTCTTTCTTCCAAATGAGGATTCTAGACTATTTTGTAAACACATATTCATTTAACAATTTAAGAGGTCTCTTATTTAAGAAAGCATTAGTCTAATCCCATGGAGTGGGAAATAAATGCTTAGAAAAAACTTGATTTAGGGAAAACACACAGTAAACCAGTGGCAGATGAAGAAAGAGTGTTTAAGAATGAAGTCTCTTAATCTTCCTTCAGGTGATGGTAATTCATGTCTGTGAAACTGATAGCTGAACCAAATATTTATTTTGATAAGAATTTGTTATTCATGTGACTAGTGAAGCTTTGCAGTGCCTTTTTCTCTAGTGAGGGAGAAATGTGCAAAGAGCTGATGTGTTTCATTTTATGGAATCTCTTTAGTAAATGCATTCAAGGAAGATTGGACTGCATTGGAGAAACTGTTCTGGTAAAAGGTGAGATTTTGTTAAATAATGGCTTTATGGTGTCAGCTAGTATTTATAGTGTTTTTCTGTGTTATCTCTCACTTTCTCTAACATTTGGCATTCTGCACATTTTTTTCATTCTCTCTGAAATGTGCTGGTTATTGACAATATTAGTCTTTGTAAAATGCCACCATCCTCACCGGATTCTTTAAAATATGAGGATACCTCCCATGGCTTTGAAGTTACCTGCCTTCTTCTCCTTGTACTGTTATTGGGCAGAAGAAAAAGCTATTAGAAATCTTAAATGAGAACACATGCTGCCCTCTGAAATGCTCTGTTTAGTTGTGCAATTGCTGATGGGATCCTTATTGCTTTCGCTAAACGACCTTCCTAAAATATTTTCTTCCTACTATAGATTGCCCAGCTCCTATGTATTACTTCAACTGCAGCTCTGCAGGTCCCGGTGCGATTGGATCCGAGTGTCAGAAAAGTTGTAAGACACAGGACATGCACTGTGTAAGGATTTCACCTCCTGACAGAAACACAGACAACATGACTGTGCATGTAGGATTGACCTTAACAAACACTGGTGGTAACATGTTATGCTGTTCACAGACCAGCTGCTTTACTGGTAACACAGCAGCTATAGCTAACAATGTAGCTGTGGTACTTGTAGCTTTATTGTAGCTTACAGTTATGGAATTTTTTTAAAAAATCCAAAAATTTAGCATCCAGAGCTAGCACCTCTGCTGGTTCCCCTTTCTTTCTGCACATTAAGGAATTGACTTCTGTTGTATCTTTAAATGTGCAGTATGTCACAGAATGTGTTTCTGGCTGCATGTGTCCCGATGGACTGGTATTGGATGGCAATGGAGGATGTATTCCCAAAGATCAATGCCCATGTGTCCACGGAGGACACTTTTATAAACCTGGGGAAACCATCAAAGTGGACTGCAACACATGGTATGTTATTCCAGGGAGTCTTGTTTTATAAAAATATATTATAATTGTCAGTGCCTCACACACCCACAGGACAGGATGTACTTTGGAGCCTTTGTCTTCACCATTAGAGCCATCAGGCTTCTTGTTAAAAAGAGAAATATTTCTCTACAATGTACTGTACGAGCCTGCACTTGAGGCGAACAAGTACCAAGAGCTTCTGTCAAACTATTTCCTTCCTTTTCTGCTCTCATACCAGCTTCAGAAGTGCCAGCCTTACCCTGGTTGCTTGTTCAATAAGGGGGAATTGAATCTGTGTCTGTTGGACACAGCTGAACCCTAGAAAAGGATTGAACTTAGACAAGTCAGGACTTGCAATGCTCCATCCTCATGACCTGCAGTGCTTCCAAGTGCATGGTTCTCAAGACAAATTAATGATCTAGTTGCTCCAGTTTCTGGTGTAATGCTGCAATAGATTTCACTGTTGTTACTGATCATGGTGGGTAAAATGCTTTGAATCCTTATCCACTATTTAGTGAGGATGAGACTATATAGTTCTGCCAAGGGGAAGCACTTTGGTCTAATCACCATTGGTATAGGCAATCAAGTTTAACATGTGAAATCAAAGCCTGACAAGCAGTTGTTGCTATCACAGAGTCATTAAGAAGTTTTATTTCAGTGAGGGCTTTGTTTTCCTATGAGAACAGACAGGGAAAAAATGCAGTCACTATGTCAATGGTATAACAACTAAAATTTTCTGTCTGCGATCCTCCTGAACTAGAGGTAAGGTTTGTCAAGGTTGACCTTGGCTGGACATCAGGTGCCCACCTACCTGCTCTATCACTACCCTCCTCAGCAGGGCAGGGTTGAAGAGAAAATAAAATGGAAAAACCTCATGGGTCAAGATAAAGAGAGTTTAATATAGCAAAAATAAAGGCTGTGTGCAGAAGCCAAGGGAAACAAAATATTTATTCCCTACTTCCCATCAGCAGGAGATGTGCAGCCACTTCCCAGGAAATGGGGATTCATTATGCGTAGCAGTTGCTCCAGAAAACAAACATCATAAAAACAAATGGTCCCCCTCCCTCCCACACCACCCCATTCTCGTAGCGGTTTATTGCTGAGCAGGCATCCCTTGGTTTGGATATCCATTTAGCCTGTTTGGGATGGCTGTCCTGTCTCTGCCCCCTCACAATGCCTTGCCCACCAGTAAGTGGGGGGATGCTGGAGAGACAGCCTTGATGCTGTGCCAGCTCTGTGCAACAACAGCCGAAACACTGGGGTGTTACCAATATGTTTCTAGATGCCAATGCACAGCACAGCATCATGAGGGATGCTGTGGGGAAAAATTATCTCCGACTCAGCCAGACCCAATCTGCAAAGGAAGACCAATCTGCAAGGGAAGACAGATAATATTTGTTCACACCATTGTAGTCAGGAACAAAACTGACCACAAGGTCCTCCAAATATTAATATTCAGAAATAGTTGAAATATTCAGTCCTTCACATTGAATATGTCTCCTAAATCCCCATTGTCTGCTGCCAGGACTAAGTGATTTAAATATATTTGAAGGAAAAGTAAAGCTTAAATGTATCTAGGTAGTAAACAAGAACTTTCTGATTAATAAGTCATCTCATGTCATGATCTTGGAACAGTGGAGAGGGAATGGCTGGAAGAAGGTGAGACTATTGTTTTCTTCGAAGCACTGCAAAACCCAAATATTTAAATTATTTTGCCCCTCCTTGGGGTTAAGGAAAACCAACTTTTCAGACAAAGATTGTGATTCTTTGCATTTTGCTCCCAGCACCTGTAACAAAAGGCAGTGGAATTGCACAGACAAACCCTGCAAGGGAACCTGCACTGTGTATGGAAATGGGCATTACATGAGCTTTGATGGGGAGAAGTTTGATTTCCTGGGAGACTGTGACTATATCCTAGCTCAGGTATCGATTTTTTTCACTTTCCCATCCATACGCTTCTCACGGTTTACACTGTAGTTTTCAATCTGAGTAAATAGAAGGCATTTCCATGCAAAATAACCAACCCTGGCAAGCAGTGCCTACTCCCTTCCTCTTGTACCTGCAGCAGATAGGGAGATTTTCCAGATAAAACAGAGCACATTGACCCTCAGATGTGACACAAGAGGGCACTGTGTGATCCCGAATGATTGACTCCTGGGTTGGACAGCCTTTTCCTGATGTCATTCCATCATCCTCAAGGCAAAGGAATCCGTGTGTTGAGAAGTGTTTCTCTCAGTCGGCCAAGACTGACATTATTTTTGTTGTGACAGAAGCATGCAGAGGTTAATGTGTGAGCCTCATCTATAATAATTGCATATAATGAGACAGTACTCATTGAGACATTTTGTCATTCCCAAATTACAGTTGGTTTTGCTAGTTTTAAGAAAAAATATTTTTTCCTTTTTGGTTGGGCATGACTACTGCTATGAAAAGCTCCTATTTTCCCATAGTTTTTATTTTTTAAAATCCTGGTGAAGCATGAACCTGTCGCCAGGTCAGCTTCTACCACATTGTTCTGAAATTCCCAGAGTTTTGGTGAATAAAGAAGTGACAGAATAATAGAAGCCAAAAGACAGTCTCTTTCACTTAGGGCTCCTAAAAATGTTTATGACTGATCTAGTTGCCTGAAAAGATCTAATAGAATGTTATCTATTTTTCAAAGGATTTTTGCCCTAATAACATGAATGCTGGCACCTTCCGGATTGTGATTCAGAACAACGCCTGTGGGAAGTCACGCTCCATCTGCTCCCTGAAGATCACATTGATTTTTGAGGTTTGCCTAGAATTGGTTATAACCAAGAAGTTGTAGTCTTAATTTTGTAGCAATTAGTGTATCATCCCCTTATATTCCTACTTAGTTGCTGCTGGAGAGTACCTATGGAAGTCAAACAGCCAGAAAGCAGAGGGAGGCAAGCTGGGAAAGGTTTAGGTGTTTGGTATTAAAGAGGACACTGAACACTTCTGCAGGTGAGGGGATAGATGCAAGGAGTCACCAGCACTCTGTGTAGGTGCATCTGTGTGTGTGTTTTTGTATCTGTGACTTTACTGGTATACGAGTGATGGTGAAATTTTTAGAGGAGCTTGTTTCTGTACCATGGTTTGAGCACAGGGCAGTTTCTTCCCTCCAGCTCAGGCTTAGCATTTTCCCAAAACGTACACAAAAGGGATTTCTCCCATACTGGGCAGTAAGGGGGTGGTGAAACAAAGCAGTGTGGAAAGGGGTGGTCTGGCATGCCCAGTTGTCTGTGTGCTCAGGACCTGCTGTGCCAGTAGAACAGATTTCATTTAGAATGAGGACAGTTTCTGTGCCCATGAAGTAAGAATTGTCATGCAAGGGGAGACATTTCCCTTCATACTCAGTGAGTCCTGTCTGTGACTCAAATGTCTGGCAGTAAACCGCAATATACAGAAAAGTAAGATATAGAATACGAGGCAGAATACCAGGGCTGTTACAGTAAGTTTTCTGCTCGATTTCCTTCCTTACAATGTATCTGTTCCTTTTCAGAGCAGTGAAATAAGGCTTTTGGAAGGAAGAATTCAGGAGATAGCCACTGATCCAGGAGCTGAAAAAAATTATAAAGTGGACCTCAGAGGAGGTTATATTGTGATTGAAACAAATCAAGGGATGAACTTCATGTGGGATCAAAAGACTACTGTTGTTGTTTATGTGGCACCATCTTTTCAGGTAGGTATGGGATGGACTGAGAGTTATGATTTCAAACTCAAAGTTACAGATCCAGAAATAGAGTTACAGTTTGGAAAGCAGTGCCTGGAAAAGAGTTTGGTTTAGTGGACAAGAAGCAGCAGCAAGCAGGTCATATCTTATGTTTTGTTTCATTGTTCAGCCAGAGTGAAACGCTTCAGAATCTTTGGAGCTAAAAGCCAGACATTTCGCAGTATTGGCAACACACTAACAGAGTGATCTTGTAGTTTGAAATCCAGCTTTTTCTAAGCTGTTTTCTGATATCTGTTTAGAAACTTGCAACTATTTGGACATAACCTGTTCTATAGTTTATTTCTGTCGAAGAGTGGCTGCACTCAGAATAACCAGACCATTTACTGTGCCTACACAAACCACTCAGGGAAAAGTCTGTGGTCTTTGTGGGGACTTTGATGGCCGCTCAAGGAATGACTTCACAACCAGAGGGCAGTCTATGGAGATGAGCATCCAGGAATTTGGAAACAGCTGGAAAATAACAAGCACCTGCTCAAATATAAACATGACAGACCTGTGTGCTGATCAGCCTTTCAAGTCTGCCTTGGGACAGAAGCACTGCAGCATCATTAAGAGCAACCTCTTTGAAGCCTGTCACAGTAAGGTAATCCTGTTCTCTCCTCCTCAGTAGTTTTATGCTAGGTATTTGTTGCTATTCAGCAGTACATTTGCATGAATATTTTTACTATTAAAGGCTACTACATAGATCCTTGAGTACAAGGGCTAACTCACTCAAAACCTCACTTTACAGCTTTGCCCACATTGAGGAAACAGCACTTTTGAGTAACTGAAGATAAAGAGGGTAATACTTAGCCATCAGAATTAAAAAGTTAGGTATCTGTTTGTAAAATCTAGACATAAGTTAGGGTAGGTCTGGTTGTGTGGTGATCCTCATAGAATCATAGAATACGCTGAGTTGGAAGGAACCCATCATGATCATTGGGTCCGAACTCTGGCCCCTCCACAGGACACCCTAAGAATCACACCATGTATCTGAGAGCGTTGTCCAAATGCTTCTTGAACTCAGACAGACTTAGTGCTGTGGCTGCTCCGCTGGGGAGCCTGTTCCAGTGCTAGGTGAAAAACCTTTTCCTGATATCCAACCTAAACCTCCCATCAATCAGCTTCATGCTGTTTCTGTGAGTCCAGTCACTGGACAGGATGAGAATGAACAGATCATCACCTGTCCTGCTGCATTCCGTCATGAGGATGTTGAAGACTCCTATGAGGTCTCCCTTCAGTCTCCTCTTCTCCAGGCTGAACAAACCAAGTGATCTCAGCCACTCCTCATATGGCTTCCCCTTCAGACCCTTTAGCATCCTCATGACCCTCTTTTGGATGCTGTCTAATATCTTAATGTCTTTTTTATATTGTGGTGCCCAAAACTGCATACAGTACTTGCGGAAGTTAATTCAAATGATCTAAAGAGATTCATTATTTTGTTTATTTTAGACACGAATTAATCTAAACAGAATCAATGGTACTAATTGTTAATTAGAATGTCTGTACAAAGCTTCAGTGCACTTTAATAAGTAATTTAAAAACCAAACTTGGCTTAATTACCTTGGTAAATTTATGTTGGCACAGGTTAAAACACATGAGACATGAAGTTTAGTGGAAATAGGATTTAATTTTATATTCCATCACTGCCTCTCAGTTAGAGCACACACACTATATAGTTGTGCTAAGCCAAAACAAGGAAGTTTAGTCCTGCAGAAATCACACTGGGAAGACATTTTTAGCATAAGTGGCAGTATTACACACATGAGAATGGGAAGAATTAGAGTCCAGTTCTACCAGGCAGGTGAAAATAGAAAACTACCTGTTGTAAAATATCATAGCTCCCTCATGACAATCCCAGTCTGTCACAAACTTCCAGTGCATGACAGAAATTCAGAACCTTTTCTGTCATTAAAACACGGTGCAGCTGATACACCTGTGGTGACAGATCTGTTGGTATTTTGACAGGTGAACCCAATACCATATTATGAATCTTGTGTTTCTGACTTCTGTGGCTGTGACAGTGTGGGAGACTGTGAGTGCTTTTGTACCTCAGTTGCTGCTTATTCAAGAAGCTGTAGCAGGGCTGGTGTCTGTATCAACTGGAGAACACCTGCCATTTGCCGTAAGTATTGCATTGAAAATGCACAAAGAAAAGCAATGCTCCATGAGCTCAGGCACACAGGAAGTAAGAACACTGACATTGCTGTGCATGTATGAACTATACAGGCTCTTCTTATCTTGTTTATCTTATTTAAATCTTTTAAACAAGATCTGAAAATAACCCCCGTCCAGTGCCTGAGACCTACGGGTGTTTTGTTCTTCTGTTCCAGCTGTGTTCTGTGATTATTACAATCCGCCTGACAAACATGAGTGGTTCTACAAACCCTGTGGAGCCCCTTGTCTAAGGACCTGCAGGAACCCACAAGGGAAATGTGGGAACTTGCTGTATAGTTTAGAAGGTAATTCTTCCTTTAATGCAGTTTTCAAGGGAGTTGCAACTACTAGTCTGGTTTTAAATGTCTTAAGCATCAAGGTGCCTGGCAGGTTATGCCATCTGCCCCAGAAGCTCATTGACCATGCCTTACCAAGGCTAATTCCCATGTGATGGTACCATTTATAGCTATGAGGAGAAATAAAAGGCCATTCAATATAAATTTGCAAAGAATAACTATCTATTGATAAAGTTAATTAAAACTTTTGGGAGAGAGGAATAAAGAGGACTGGGAAGATAATTGGTAGTAAAAAGAACATTCATCCTGGAATCACATTAATTTGAAATCAAATCCTCAGCTGATAGAGATATTTATGTGTTTTCATGTGTTTATGTAATGCAGACTAAGAATGTTTTGTTTACTTTGACTTTCCAGGCTGTTACCCAGAGTGTAGCCCTGAGAAGCCATATTTTGATGAGGAGAGCAGGGAGTGTGTCTCCCTCCCCAGCTGCACTTCATGGTAGGTCAGTCCATGGTGAGAAAGGTGGAACAGGACTGGAAAGGACAGGCTAGGCAATGTTTTGTTAATGATCATAGGTGGTGGCAATTATCATTAAGTCTTCCAGGAGTATGTTTTTATGTAAAAGTAGATACCATTGCAGATATTGTTGTACCATATACTGATTCAAACCAATAAAACAAGTCTTCTTTTCTCTTTGTCTTCAGTGATCCTGAAGAGAAACTATGTACTGAAGACTCCAAAGGTAACTTTTCACCACTCTTACCATGCATTGAGGGATGATAGGACTGAAACAACCCAACATCATATATTACTGCAAGCATATTGGTAATAGGAGTCCAAATAAGTAGTTTAATAGGTGGATGCATAACAATACAGACATAGTTTGATAAGCAAAATGCAGCCTTTGACCTCAAGAACTGTCTAAAGAACAATCATACGGAGGACAGAGAGAGGTGTGACATGGGATTCATCCTACCCAGGTAAATACCACTTTTCCACTTTCTTGGTAGACAGTGAAAACAGACAGTAGTCTGTAGCATGCCATTCATGGTGCCTGTTTAAATGAGTACTTTTAGAACAGGGAAAATCCTGTAGAAGTCCTGTCCATTAATTTCTTAAAAAAAGCTAAGACAGCTAGCTTATGAGAGACATGTTTGTATGCCTAAAGAACACAATTGCTTCAGGTGCAGTCTCAAATTCATTCCCATATCTGGGAGAAACCACATCCTGAAATGCAGTGTGACCCAACAGACAACACATTTTCAGTTCTGCTAATTTTGCTACAGTAATGTATATATTTCTTTTGGTTTCTGAATGTACATTCTCCAAAATCTGAAGAGTTTCTCGTATATTTAAATGAAATTGTTTATCATGGCACGTTGCTCATTAGAGGATGGAAATAGCTGTGCAACACCTCCTGAACCAGTGTTTTATCACTCAGCAAGGCTAAGTTCACATTCTCTGCCAAGAGGGAATTCACCTGTGCTCCACGTGAGGTTAGGGCAGTACTAGTTCTGATGCTTTTATCAGCCAGTTACTCTTCTATGCAAGTTGACTCCAAGAAACACCAACAATCAGAAAAATCCAATATCCACTTCAAGATAAAGGAGACAGTCTCCCAGTGCAGCTTCTTAAGGAGAAACTGAGATTGTTTTTCACCCAGGTAACTCATGTTTGATGTTCTGTGTTTCAGAAGTGTAAATGCAGAGTTTGGCTTTCTTTTAATTTGTATTTGCACTGCAAGTGTCCTCTGTTACAATGGTATTTGCTCTTTTGGTGCCTCAGTTTGCCTTTGCTGCTACAATGGAAAGACCTACGCCTTAAATGAAACTGTGTACAGCCATGCCTATGGGACCGAGTGTGGCAAGGCTGTCTGTGGCTCTAATGGAGAGATCATTAAAACACTTACCCAGTGCAGAACACCATCTACACCAGCACAAGGTACTAGATTTGTAAGAGGTTTGGTGCTGACTCTGTGGAAGTGTGTAAGGGTAATAAGATCTATCCATCTTGGAAAAAAACTCCTACTTGTGTGTCTAGGATAAGCACAGATTTTAAGACTGTTGAAGTTTCAAAAATGAGGGATCAGAGCTTGTGGATGTTGTAGTGAAGACCAAAAGTGTAATTTTTATAAGTTCTTAATGACCTTACTGTCAGTGAGTTAGAGAGGTAATAGAGACATTTGGCCATTTTTCAGTACAGCTTTTACAATAATCTTGGGCATACCACAATTGACATTCTGGTGTCATTAGTCTCAATATATCATGCTTCTAAACCTTGTTTTTCTCCTTCTTATCATCCATAACACTCTGTGGCTATTATTGTATGGTTTTCTGCATTGGAATAAGTGAGCCTCAAATGGGTCACTGGAACATGAAAATAAAGCTGCCTGGTAAATATTTCCCTTTCCAAAAGACATGTTGCAGGGTGAAGAGAATGTGAAAGAGCAGACAATAGGAAGGAAAAAGAGATACAGAAAAGTGGGAATTTTGCCACATGATTATGACAAAGAAAAATGAGTGTCAAAACCCCCCAACATTTATTATCCTGGTAGCACATTATACAAAGACTACAAGGAAAATTAAAAGTTAGCTTCTCTACTCCCATGAGTGGGAGAGCTAAAGACTTGATGGTGACCTAGTGTGTTTGGTATTTGCTAAAAGTGTTAACAAGTGGATTAAGAAGTAAAATGGAGTAGGTAGGGAAAGGATTACTGAAACCAGAGTGTAGGCGGCCTAGTAAAATATCTGCATGCTCTCTCTGTATTAAACCAACAGTTTCTTTACAACAAGGTTTTAAAAAGCAAAATGGAGTGCTGCTGGAAATCACCTCTCCAAATTCAACTGAAGTACTGGAGGATTAGAAACCTTAAATTGGAATTAATAACTGACAGTAGAATGGGGATTTATTGTATTTATATATATATATATATATATATATATACATACATATATAAACTCCCACAAGTTGGAGTGCGTTTGTATTATTATAGCACCATATTGTGTAATAGAGAGAATATATAATAGAGAGACTGTGTAACAGAGAGAGTGTATAAACACAGAGAGGATGGTTTTAGTATGTACATGTAGAGAATGTAGTGCGGGTAAGAAAAAGATCATTTTTTTCTTTTGTTTTCTGTTTGGTTTGTTGGTTGGGTTTTTGTGCTTGTAAAGAATGTAACAGATATCACAGATCTTGAATATAAATTTATTTCATTTTCTGCAGTACCGCTTATGCAAACTGTAACATCTGCACCTCCATCGTCAATGGTAGCCACTCCCTGTTTCTGTAATTATAATGGACGATTGATACAAATGGGTGAGAAACTATGCGATTTTTTTTTCTGCACCATTGATGTGGAAAGATGTACTGTTAGATAAAGGTGCTTCAGCAAGGGCTCATTCTGCCTGTTGCAGTTAGACATTAACAGAATAACTGCAATAACTGTAGCTTCAGAACTAGAACTCTCCCATATTCAGTAACTTTGTTCTGGTTTGAATATCCCTGGTGTAAGGTAGCTTATACCAGATGCTAATGTCAGCAGAGCTCTGAGTCCCAAACTGCTGAACACATCTTGTAACTCACAGTAATACTCCAAAAACGGGGAGGAAATAGTGTCCTTCATCTATTAGTAGTTCCTGATCCACCTACCTCCTGTTTTGTGTCTGTGAAGACCAGATGCAATCAGTGATGTACTGAGTAACTTCTCCTCTCACTTTCAAGTCCTGGTAATGTACTTAAGAGCAGAATTTCAGATTAGCCACTTGTGGTCCTCCCTCAGCCTTTGCCATATGGATGAACTGAGCTCCATCTAGTCATTGAATTCAAAGTGCTGCAGACAGACAGTCAGACCAGAACATGGCTGTGGGGTACAGGTAGACCCAGAGAGTTAAATGCGGGGCTGAGTATGTAGCTGATCTGGGATGAACAGGCTTTGAGAGTTTGAAGTTTCTTGTACAGTTTGGTACTAACGCTTGGATTTTGGTCTTGCAGGACAAAATATTTCTCTGCCAGTGAGCGTATCAGATCATTGTGCTTATTATGTCTGCTCTAAATCGTGTCACATTGAATTAATTGTGGCAGAATGTAAAATTGGTCATACTGATACCCTCAAGACCTGTGATCCAGCTTCTGAAACCTGTCCACCAGCACCTACTCCCAGTGCAACAAGCCCAGTTCCCGCTCCCACAAGGACTCCTGTGAGCGATTGTCTTGCACTCATTCCTCCCAGAAAGGTGAGAGACTTGGAAGAAGATGTGTTTCATCATTCATCATTCATACATTGCCTGCAGACAATATTTAGTGTTCTCCTCTGACGCTGGTATCCACCACTATAGCAGGACTATAGGAGTGGCTGAATTAGATGAATTAGAATCATACCAGAAACCCCCACTGAGAGAATAAGTTGAAAATTCTTCTGTTCACCTGAAACATCTAATTGATTGTATGTGGGCAGAACTACCCAAGCTGAACAAAGAACAGGAAGTCACATCTGGCCATGTCCCATGATCAGAAGTGATCAGGACCTTAATATTTAGTCCTGTACCAAAAGTAGTTATCAAGGCTCTTTTGATTGCTATATGTTTCATATTGCCTGGTTTCCACAGACAGAGTAGACAACAACTCTTGCCATGGTAGACAATTATATATTGGGACACAGTCACTGTGTGTGATTTTAAAGGTTTTGTTACGTGTCTCTCCTGTGTTTTTTGTTTTTTTTGTTTGTTTTCCATCCATCAATAGTTTAATGAAACATGGAATTTTGGACACTGCCAGACTGCCACTTGCCTGGGAGAAGGAAACAATATCAAACTGTCCAGCATGACTTGCCCTCCTCAACAATTGAAACTCTGTGTCAATGGTTTCCCGTTCACGAAGCACTATGATGAAACTGGTTGCTGTGAAGTCTTTGAGTGTCAGTGTAAGTGGCAGAATTCCTGAAATTTGTGCTATGTTATGTATCCAAGAAGGATAAGTCTATGTGGTCAGCGTCTATATTATGCTCATATTAATTCAGTAAGGTACAATGGAACACAAATCCCATCTAAAACATCAGCTGTTAAAATCAGATAAGAGTGTCCTTGCTAGGCTAATTTTTCTTTATGAAACTGGTAATTTTGCCTCTCACTGAAAGTGAGTAAAAGAGTTAAAAGCAGCTTGTACTTGCAGAAAGCTCAGAAGCCAAACTTGAAGACTGTCACTCTGTCTTCCAGGTATTTGCAGTGGATGGGGAAATGAGAATTATGTGACTTTTGATGGAACATATTATCATTTTAAAGAAAACTGCACCTATGTCCTTGTGAAGACAATTCATCCTCACTCTCACAATTTCTGGATTCACATAGACAACTACTACTGCAGTACCATTGATGGAGCCATTTGTTCAATGTCCCTTATCATTTTTCACTCCAACTCTACTGTTATTCTGACACAAGCAATGGAACATGGAAAAAGAACAAACTTGGTAAAGTATTGTATTAAAGTAGATTCTCAATAGTATTTTGCAGTAGTTACTGTAGTTTACTGTACTGCCTAATGCCCTGTCATGACAAGGGATGAAGCTTGTGAAATATGGAATGGGTAGGAAATGCAATTGCATTGTTTTCTCTCTCTTTTTTTCAGTTTGTATCAACAAAAATTTGTATATTCTAAAAAACCTGGAAATTATCACACAGATGAAAATTGTGGGGTTTGTCCTGATATGAGTATTCAAATATAAATTACAACATGTTAAAAGAATCTTAGACAACTGCTTAAATGACTGCCTTTGAAAGACTTAATTTGGTGTCCCTAAGGCCCAAATTCATGCTGCTCTGCTTTTGAGTTGCACAGATCATTTACCTAACTTAACAGAAGACTGTTAATAGAGACCTTTTGTTTCTTTTCTTTTTAGATTTTGTTTAATGATAAAAAAATTGTTCCAGACATTACCAAGAATGGTATCAGGATAACCAGTTCTGGACTCTACGCCATAGTTGAAATACCTGAATTAGAGATTTATGTCTCCTACAGTCAACTTGCATTTTATATAAAACTCCCTTTTGGAAAGTTTTATAATAATACCATGGGACTTTGTGGTGAGTGTCCTCATCAGCTGACAATAGTTAATGCAACAAATTTCCCTCCTTCTTTCACTCACCCCCTTGTAAACATCTCTAAATACTTTCAACTCCACTGATTGTTATTTCTCACAGCTTGCAATAATTCACAGTCTGTTGGTGGATGGACACAGACTTTTTCTAAGCCCTTCCTCTTGAACATAAATACTCCATATGGGAACGTACAAAGTGTGGAGAGTCCTATCCTAGACAGTGCCATCTCAATAGCTTTGGCCACCAGGAGAAACGTACCAACCAACACGTCAATTCTGGTTTTCATCAGTAAATGGCAAGCTGCTTCTTCTAGCCTTCTCTTCCTATGAACAGTTTTTGTGAACTTATCCAGGAACCACATGCTGTTACCTTCCCATAAGGAGATCAACTTCCCTCCAAATTTTCTCTAAAAGCAACTTCATCAGCATCAACTGACCTTGAATTACCACTTTGCTTTTGTATTGCTACCAGGTACCTGCACCAACCAGAAGTCTGATGATGCTATGAAGAGGAATGGTAAGGTTATCGAGTCCTTCAAAGACATGGCATTGGATTGGAAAGTACCATATCCTACCAACAGATACTGTAATCCAGGTGTCTCAAAACCAGCTAATATTGGAGTTCATGAGCGCTGTGAGCCTTCTAATTTGTGTAAAATCATCTGGTAAGACAACTACCAAAAGTATCAGAAGAATAAGTCCACAAGATAATTTAGTGGTTTACTACATGGCTTGGGTGAACTGATTATAGGATATGAAGAAAATACAAAGTCTTGCATACCTTGTAAAACTGAGCAGTGAACTGATGTGTGAGTGTTCCTGAGTTTGGCAGATATTTTTCGGCTACATCATCAAAATCAGTCATCCCTTAATAGTGTCTGCCACTTGGCACTCCATCTGCCTGTCAGTTCTGGAGAAGCTAATGAGGAAATAGCTGTGATTCAGTATCTGAAAGCTCCGAATTATAGCAAAACCAGTCAAAATATAGTAAGCAAATGTGTGTGTCTGTTTTTAAAATAATTCTGTGGTTTAAAACAGGATTTATAAACATGCTAATATAAAAATGTCAGCACATAGATTTATAGCTATGAGCTGTGCAGGAGCCTTTGCAGGTCGCCATCCAACATAAAATTGCTTCCTTTCAAAGTGTTGTAAAGAATTGGAGGTAACAATCATTTTTAATTAAGCTGTGTAGGCATATTGCCTATGAGAGCTATTTGTAGTTGTATCTTTACCTTGAGGTTTTCCCTGTGTGTGGATGGTCTGGTTCTTGAATTCTTCCTTGAAAGTCACCCAAGGTTTGTCTCCTTGCTTTGTGAAGGACCCTGACTGAGTGCCACAGTGTGGTGCCCCCCCATCCCTACTATGAGGCATGTGTGGCCAGTGGGTGCTCAGAA
Organism: Anabacerthia variegaticeps; assembly: GCA_035583185.1. Lineage (NCBI taxonomy): Eukaryota > Metazoa > Chordata > Aves > Passeriformes > Furnariidae > Anabacerthia > Anabacerthia variegaticeps. Next base: position 16,422,188 of record JAWWEW010000165.1, on the reverse strand, counting down.
GAGCACCCCAGCACCGAGTGCCAGAGCATGCAGACGTACGCAGCCTTGTGCGGGCTCCACGGGGTCTGCGTGGACTGGAGGAGGCAGGCGAATGGGCAGTGTGGTAAGGCTGGGAAACCCTGCTGGTGGTGAGGCAAGTCTGGTCTGTTCTTTCCTCACCTACACGCTTGTTTATGTCCCTCCACATCATCAGGCTTCAATCTTTTCTTAGCTGCTCTGGCCCTGAGAAAAAAACAGGAACAAATCAAAGACGTTGTTCCACCCAAGAACTGATGCAAAACAAGGGAGAAACAGAACCATATTCTCTCCTGAGGAGCTCAGCTCAGTCCTGTGCTCCCTAAAGCTTCGGCACTAGATGGCAACACACCGCTTCTGTCTGCGCGCTTTGCCCTGCTCAGGAGGATCCCGCGATTCAGGGGTGGACACTGTTAGTACTGTCGCCAGCACATTGTTGAATACATTGCCCCCTCTTGCTGAAGCTGCAGGGACTCCCTTGCTGGGCAGGAGCCTGGGCTGGCGGAGCTGTGTGGTGGGCTGTGATCGCGTGGGTGCTTTTTCCACTGTGCATTAAAGGGTTCTTGTGGGTCTGGGCTTTTTCACTTGTGTGTTGCAATGCTCCTCAGAGGTCAGCTGTCCTCGGGATCAGGTGTACAAACCATGCGGTGAAGCAAGAAGAAACACTTGCTTCAGCAGGTGGGTCATTTCCTAAGGCATTTTTCAAGTCCATGATGTGAAAATTGCCGGGGAAGTTTGAAGTTCACGTTCCCGTGGGATTTAGATGTCTGACTGCCCTGGGCTACCTTTCTGCCTCTCATTCATTCCTGTTTATACTCTAATCGTGCAGAGAAGTCGTTATGAACACCCTCCCCTCCCAAAAGAACACATCAGTTGAGGGATGCTACTGTCCTGATGGAAAAATTCTGCTGAACGATCGTGATGGCATTTGTGTTTCTACTTGTGGTAAGAAATAATTTAAATGGTGTGATGGGAAGGGGGGTGAGGAGGAGGCATAGGTAAGAGCCTGACTAGAAGTGCACATTAAGGGGGGTATTTTGGGTAGAGAGGAAATGGGTGAGACCTCAATACTGACCCTTTCTAACTAGCCTGGAAGCATTTCAGATTGACAATTTCTGCCTGCTCTTATGCAGAAGGTGCAACTGTCAAAAGAACAAAGGGGACAATGTTTTTTGGAGGGAAAGATTTTTTTTTGGGTACACAACCTGTGACTTTGCACTCTGGATTTTGCTTTCTCTTTGTGGTTGTTTCTCAGATTTCAAGATATTCCTTCTATTCCTTTCATCCTGCTTCTCTTGTTTTCCCCAGTTCAGTTACCATTAAAGTAACATGTAATTCATTTTATAGGTTGCACTGCACAAGATGGGTCAGTGAAACAGGTAAGAGAAAGGAAAATACTGTTTTTATACTATATCTGGGTTCTGTGACCTCTTGTAAAAATAAATGCATGAGTTGTTTCTTTTAGTTCTAAGCTTAAAAACAAGTGAACTGCAATGACACTGGGGAGGAAACCAGCAGATTTTATTAACTCCAGAACATTTTTAATCATTTGAGCTACAGAAGCAGAAATAGAGTTTGTGGGAATCAGTTTCCTGGTAGAACTACTAGGCTTCCCTCCTGGAAACACATAAACTTGCAAAGGAACGTGACCAATAGCCACCAAGCATTTTTTCCACTGTCCCCTTTTCCCTCTGGGACTTGAACTCAGCCCTACACTGCCTTGCAGCAGGCATTCATTGATATAATGTTTCCAGTTTTTCTCTCTGAACTGCTATCCCTATTGTGTTCATAGCCTAGAGAGGCTTGGGAGCATGACTGCAAATACTGTACTTGTGATGAAGCAACCTTGAATATCTCTTGCTTCCCCCGTCCTTGTGCTGAATCTCCACCTATCAACTGCACAAAAGAAGGCTTTGTACGCAAAATAAAAACACGGCTGGATGACCCATGTTGTACAGAGACTGTCTGCGGTGAGTAGATAATTCATATGTCATAATGTGGCATCATTTGCCTTCAGCAATATTCCTCAAGTGAGATCTGGTACCCCACAGGTGCCAGATTCAAATAAACATACTGAAGCAGTCATTTCTTCCATCTGCATGCCAGAAGCTCTTTTTACCATAAGAGAACTCCTCTGGTCCAACTTGTACTCTAAATTAGTGTCATGACCTCCCAGATACTTACACTGGAAAATCCCCCATGGGTCATTGGGACCACCAAGTGCTTCACAGGATCCTAGCTCTTGTCCTTCTGAGATGAGAGGGTGATCCTCTCACAGAGATCCGTCCAGTGAGAGAGGATAGGTTCATCTTCCAGGCTCCCCTAAGGCTTCCTGTGGATGTCCCTGTTATGTTTGCCCTCACCTTTGCATTTGCATCCTCCTAGTCCCAAATGCCTACCACAGCACAGGACTAGCCTGCTCCTAACGCTGGCCAATCCCAGCATGTATACCAAGATGCTGGACAGTGGATCCTGGCAATGGTGGTGGGAAGTCTTTTCTGTTCCTCATTCCTTCAACCCACCAGAAGGACTTCCATTAAGCTCTTTGGATGCCTTGAGGAGAGCAGTGGACATTGTCAAGGTCCTTTGCCTCACATGTCCCAACTTTTACGTCTTTGGCTTTCATATATTGCCTCATCATTTTTTCACCGATTCATTTATCTTTACTCCAACTTGTTTCACTGTCATTTCCTAAGGGTGTTCAGTTTTTTAAAAGATGACATAAAGTGGGGGAAGAGAAGCAGGAACAAGGACCATAAATATATGTCCTGGGGAGAACTTTACAGTGGAGGAAACTTAGAGGTACTTCATCTGAACATGTCCCAAACTCCAAAAATGTGCTATGCAAGAATCATCTATTTCTATACAAGTTCTTGGATGTTCAAGCTTTGTCTGCAAGTAATGCTGCTGGACAGGATGCTTTGGCTTACTTTATCCTGTTGTCTATTGCAGAATGTGATATAAAAACCTGCATTATCAACAAAACAGGATGTGACTTAGGTTTCCAACCAGTGGTTGCTATATCTGAGGATGGTTGTTGTCCTATCTTCTCCTGTAGTAAGTACCTTGTTTCCTTAAGTTAAAATCATAAGCAATAGACTCTTCCCTCAGCCTTTACAATTGGTGCCTTGTGGTTTTTTTGTTTGGTTGTTTTTTTTTGGGTTTTGTTTGTTTGTTTGGGTTTTTTTTTAGTTTTCTGGAGTTGAAGTAACTGGTGAAGGTTCTCTGTAGCCTATATTCAGTAAGCGTAAGCTATTGATCAGATACTGAATTATGGTTAAATTGAACCCATCCAGAAGCTCTGCTGCCAAATTGTATTTGTAGATTCATATATGTGAGCCAGCTTCCCACTGGCTTTGTTACCAGCAAGGTGGTTAACAATGAAGAAAAGGTCAAGTAATTTCAAGTGTGGGAAAAAAACCCCATGAGGTAAATAGGTTTTACCTCTTAGAAAATACCAGGATATAGAATTACCCCCTACTTCATGCAAAACATCTAAGTAGATGTGGGCTTCTGAATAACAATTAGCACCATGTACTAGTTACTTTTCCCCCTTTTGTGTGAGCTATTACGTTCAGTTCTACTCTGACTTCTCTAAATTGCTCACAATTCAGAGATGACTACAGTAAATATTTGCATCATTCCTAGCACATCCTTCTTATTTTTTTTTTACAGTACCCAAAGGTGTATGTGTTTCTGAAGGAGTTGAATTTAAGGTAGGTCTTCTTCCAGATGCTTCTTTCCACGTGCTAATGCTGCCTGAGTTAGAATTTTTTGAAGTTGCTATTGTCAATACTCATGCAAAAAGCAGGATTAGAATAGCCTGTAATTTTTTCCTGCCAGTAGTCTTATGTACTATTGGAAATGGGCATTAGACTAGATAACCTGCAGTGGTCCCTTCCAATCCCAAGTAATCTGTGATTCTGTAATTGATTACTCAATAGGTGATGCTAAAGACTAGTAACTTGCTTACTAAACAAGACCTTACCTAGGTTTTAGAATCAATAGTCAGAATTGTGATTGAATGCAAATTTTAATTTTTTTTTTAATGTTTTAACATTAATTGCTATGTCAAACTGAGCAAAAGTACACACATTGAATTTAGAAGAATATTCATTTAACATCATTGATGCACTTGGGAGTGTCAGCCTTGTGTTAATTTTTGTGATACCAATTGTGAGGTTTTAGAGATCTGGAAGTAGTCATTTCAGGGAGTTCTTCCAAAAATGAACCTCATAAGCATTAATTTCTTGATAGTCCACAGAGATGTTTACTCTAGAACCCTCCGAATTCTTGTCATGGCCTGCCTTCTCTCTCTGTATTTCCAGCCAGGGACAATGGTGCCTAAAAGCTCTTGTGAGAACTGCATGTGCACAGATGAGCAGGATCCTGTGACACAGACCAACCGCATCCAGTGTCTTCCAGTGAAATGCCAAACCACCTGCCAGCAGGTCAGCACCTCTTTGGCCATGAACAATGCCTGCTGAGGGGAAGTACTCTGAAATTGGGGTAGTGTAACTGCTTTCTCGCTGCAAGATAGAAGGATAGACTATCCTATTAATTTTTTTGTAAAGTTCTTTTTAGGGTGCCAGTCATTTTTGCTCTAGCGAATTTGAAGAGGTCACCCTTGGAAAGGTGCCATAAGGGGAAATGATTGCAAACCTCTCAAAGATGTTTGTGCCACTCTGTTGGTACTGCCCATTGTCAGTTTGAAAATTAAGATCCTGAAGAAACTGCACAGTGGTCTGTATGTTTGCAAACACTTTTCAGTTCTTGTGAGCTGAGCGTACTCTGCTACTTCCCAGTATTTATGAGAATCAGCATAAAACCAGTTCAGTATGAATATAAGCAGACTAGTTGCTTTTCCTTTCATGCCCAGATAAGGCCAGACCCACCACCAATGTTAAAAATGGACAAAACCTTTCATTGTCCTTTATCCTGAAGCCAGACACATCCACACCCACCAAGAGACCAAAACATGGGGGATGGAACCTTCACATGTCTGACAGCAATTTCTTGTGGATAATATCAGACAAAGCACTGTTAGCAGAGTAATCATATGCTGAATTAATGTATAAGTAATCATATGCTGAATTAATATATCTAGCCTGTCCTGTATGTTAGCCTGAAGAAAAATAGCCAATGACAGGGTCTTCATGGCAACTGAAGTGTCCAGAAGTAACTATTCAATACGGGAGAAAAATTACCAGTTTTGCTTGTCAGACTTAAAGTGGTTCCAACAGTTTTCTAAAGACAACAAAGATGAGACCAGGAGGTTGACTCATTTCCTCTGCAATCTTCAGTGTAGCTTTGATCAAAGGTGCTTCATGAACAAGACATCAGTTCACATGGCTAAATGGAAAGTTTTTTCCCCCAGGGTTTTCGCTACATGGAAGAGAAAGGTCAGTGCTGCAGCCAGTGCCAGCAAGTGGCATGTGTGGCAAATTTTCCATTTGGCAATGTGACCATTGAGGTAAGTGGTCCCTTGCTCTGCTGGATTATCAAAAAGATGCCAGCAATTTTTCAACCAGTGTCATGCATTTAAGGCTGGGAGGACCTCTAGATGTAAAAATCTCTGTTTCCAAAGTAAATGCAGATGTTTATGCAGCTGCTCTCTGCTGTGTGCATCTCACAGGGACTACTGTGTTGAAAATTATGTATCTCTGGCAGGAATGGAAATCATCTTACCCACCCCACCCCCATTTATCTTGAGAGGAAGAGAATGATGACATTGTGTAACACTGCTCTTGCAGAGATACATGAGCTGTCTTCACATGGTACTGTTCCAATCTGGAAGCAGTTTCATTTTCTTGCTCTGAAGGTACAGGGGTAAATAGCATGAGCAAGCTGACATGGCTGTACTACCACTGGTTCTGAATTTGCTAAGGTATAAATTAAGTGACATAGCTGCTGTAGTATAGTGTGACTTGGTAATACTCCGAGGTAGCACATCAAGTCTTGTGAGTGTAGCATTGTGTAGTCATGAGCCAAGCCTTTACAGGATGGACTTGATGATCTTGGAGGTCTTTTCCTCCCTTAATGATTCTATGATTCCGTGATTCTAGCTCTTTGGTTTCATTACAGTCTGCTACTCCTGTGAATGGTTAATGATGCTGTTTCAGCCAATGATTATTGTCTTCCAAGCTATTGCTTCTCTGTTAGTTATTCTGCTTATTTTTTATTTCATCCTTTTATTCCTTGAAAATTTATCTTGCAAGCTAGATTATCCCATTTCAATATACAATTCTTACCTTTCCATGAGGAGGCTTTCCAGTTACCTATTAACATCTACTGCAAAGACTTTTGTCCCTTTTCATACTTTCTGATTTTCTTCCATCCACTAAAAAAGAAAACTGATGAAATCTTTTGATAGAATTATTTTTCTTTTTGTGTATATTTTAGCCCACAAACATTAATATATGTACCTTCTGGCATTTCTGCTCATACCTCTATGCTCATTCTGCTGCCAGCTTTCCATTCTCTCCCCCTGGCTGGCCATGAAGGGATTTTGCATAGGCTGGTAGTGGGCGAGCTTGGTACAGAATTTGCGCATGTGAGTTACAGATATCTCAACCCTTTCAGAGTGATATGAACAAGACAGTGCCTCTGCCAGTTAATTGATTGTATTACTGTTGCAGTATTCCATTTTTATTGTTATACTCTATTGGCTTGGGGTTTTATTTTCCTGTTTTTATCAGGTTGGAAAGAGCTATAAAGATCCATATGATAACTGTACTCAGTATACATGCACTGAATCAGCCGGACAGTTTTCCTTGACTAGTACAGTAAAAGTCTGCCTACCTTTTGAAGAAGCAAACTGTGTGCCAGTAAGTATTTTACGGCTAGAAAAAGACTTCAGGAATGAGCCCTGTTGCTGGCCTGGGAGTTATCTTTACTGTTTTGAATTAATTTTAGTATTTCTTGATCTTTCTGAGCTGACCACTCTTGTTTGAAGGAAAAGTGCTTTTTGAGCCCTGAATGAAGTGTCCCATGGCAGTAAAGTGAAAATATTTGCAAAAAATGCCACACATTTTACACATGTGGGATAAGGATTTGAAAGAGAAGGGTATTGGGGAAATAACATGGTGGTATTTGTCATCACTTGAGAAGCATCAATATTACAAAATGCAGTTGAGCAAGTGGTAACTTACCATGGATCCTTGGGAGACTGACGAACACAGTGTCTTCTGATACGTAGTGTATCATTAAGCAACGAAATGGAACGTGAATGAGCAAGGGGTATCACTAATACCCTGGTTTTTGTATATTAGTGGTTTCCACTAAATTTCAGAAGTATTTTGGGACTTCACAGCAGATCTGAAAATCAAAGCAGGGACAAGGACAGCCATGTACTTGAATTAGCTTTGGAGTAGGCTCTGCACAGGTCAGGCTGTACAATTCCAGGAGCAGCTGTCATTCTCTAGGGCTGGGGGTTTTAAGCTGGCTTCAATAAGAGCTGCATAAGGACAGACGTATTACAGAACATTTTACCTGGCTTGTAAGAGGACATAGAGTTTTCAGAAAATTCATTCCTTTCCTTGCTGGATGGTTTGTTTTGTTTTGTTTCAGGGGTTTTTTTAAGTAGTTTTTATATAATTGGTACACAAACAGGTCTGATGAGGAATCTGCATTGATTAGAGATGTGGGGATATAACTGAACTCTCATCATTGCTACTATCCACATAGTGATATCTGCATCTGAACTAACTGTTCTGGTTACTTTCAATATAGGGGACAGTTGATGTGACTTCAGATGGCTGTTGTAAGACATGTGAGTGCATTAAGTTGCTGATTCTCTATTCCAATACTGTTTGGTTTTTCCCTCCTTGTAGTCCTGTTTCTGCAAACACTGAGAGGCTTCTGCTCCCACTGACTGGAAGACAGTTTTATAGCAGCAGAACTGGTTTTTACCTCACAGCTCAGGCTAAAAATCTGTCACATTCTTCCAATAAGGACACTATACTTTTTTTTTTTTAAATCTCATTTTCTGTGTTTTTATATAACTGAAATACTGTTAGCTTGAGCAATGCTCCTGATAAAAAAATTTGTAGAAAATATTTTATGTGTTATTCCATTTGAAAATTGCATAGAGATAAAGGTTTTTGGGTTTTTTCTGTAGCATCCGCTCAGAAATATTAGGTTGTTAAAGAGTCACAAATGTAATTTTTAGCAATTTTAGAAAAACCTGAACTCTTCATTTCTCCTTCAGGTCTTGGTTCAACAGTGTCTTTGCATGATAAAGCTAGTCCCCAAATGGAAAAGTACCTTGACCAGCAGGAAGTTGTTTTGCTGAATTACTGCCCCTTTGCACTCTCAGTTGTGGTTTCAGTAATACATTCGAACTATAAAAAGTTTTACTAGGATGATCTACCCCTGGTTTACTAGCAGATAACTTTCAAAACATTTATTCCCCAGTCTGAAAAAGTCTAACAGAAGTGTTCTTCTACTCAGGTATCGACCTGCCCCACAAATGCAAACGCAACGTGAAAGAGCAGTATATTGTGCATGACAACTGTAAGTCAACTGCTCCTGTCCCAGTGCCCTTTTGTGAAGGGATGTGCAGTACCTATTCTGTGTAAGTAGAAAACCTTCCTCTGTTCTCCCCCATGGCTCGTCTTCCTGGGTTCTTGTCACCATTGGGCTGCAGCTTCCTGTTGTATTAAAGGACCTGGTTGAGAAACTGGGAGTACAGAACAGCAATAATTAGCATTGTCTTTAGTGTGATAGGAGGAATAGAAAAATAGGTCCTTCTGGAAAGACATCAGCTATATTTATTAAACATGTTCTTAAATATGTCCTTGTATGGTTTTTGAACAGCTCTGGTGTTTACTGGAGTTTTTTTCTGCCCTTTGTTCTCTGCATGTGTTGTTCCTTTCTGTCTTGTCAAAATGGGCCTAATCCAAAACCCACTGAAGTTACCAGGATTTTCCCCACTGGTGTCAGAGGATCTGGCCCTTTATGACCAATAGCTTCCTGAGGAAAGGCTGTAATGCATAGTCAGAAAAATAGATGTGAAATTTTACTCCTTAGAAGTACCTCCATTTGGAGTAGCATGTATGGATCAGTTTGGAAGAAAAGAGGCAGCAGACTGATGTGAAAAATCTCATTTCTATAGGTATTCCTTTGAGGCCAATCAAATGGAACACAAATGCATTTGCTGCCATGAGAAAAGAAGTCATAAAGTGAAGGTGGAACTGGTTTGCTCTGATCATAAGACAGTTCAGTTCACATATGTGTACGTAGATGAATGTGGATGTGTGGAAACAAAATGTCCAAAGAGGATAACATAAGTATGAACTAAAGGAAAGCTTTCATCGCTCATTTACTCCTTCCCTAGCAAGTCAGTAGTTTAGAAAACAGCTGTGAGTAACCTCCAAATGACCATACTAGCGCTTTTTCTTTCTGGTATTATATGCAGTTATGGAAATTCGCTAAGATTTTACTCTAAATGTTTGTAGAATAAACTGCATTCCAAAGTGGACTTGTTCTCCTTTTCAGTGATGCTGCTAATGGGGCAAAGTGGCTAATGTTTTTAATCCCACACTGGTATATAAACCAAGGTTGTTGCAAGACATTCTCAAAACAGTGATGCCCTCCAAAAGTCCTGCCTGAAGAAAATGCACATTGTAAAACCATAACCACATGTATCACTTCATTTCCTTTCAAAGGGAAACAGCAATCACTTCCACAGCTGTGGTTCAGACAGAGGCAGGACTTGGCTCAGGGCCACATTTGTTTTCCCTCCAGTGGTCCTGAACCTACTTTGACTGTGACTGACTCACTGGAGGAAATCAAGGTGCTTTTGTTTTCCTTCTGCACATTGAACACTGTATCAGGAATGTAAAAACATGTTTTTTACATACACAATACAAAATGAATATATTTGCACCCTTATTGGGAGTCCTTATCTCGGTGGGGTTTTTTATTATTATCTGCCAACATCAGACTCTGAGCTGTGTGTTAGTTCAGTCTCACTACAGGTTCCATGACTATGATTTATACTATAAATAATTGACTCCCAGCCAGCATGTCCAGTGCTACTGGTGACAGTATCTTATGTGGGCAGGGATCAAAATGATCCAACAATATCTTCAGAGCACTCAAGTAAGGCAGATGCTTCTGTTATTTGAGCAATTTCGTATTCTGTGACCTGAAAGAGAATTGAAGATTGTGACTTTCTTAGATAGTGTCCTGCAGCCTTCTGTGCAGAGTTTTTGGGAATTGTTTTGAAGGAAACTCATTAAACTTCGCTTTCAATTTTAAAATGTTGCAGCTCTTGAGCCCCAAGAAATATTTAGTTTGCTACTTTTTCATAATAAGTCATTTCAGCTGATGTCAGATTACTTTGATGTGTACTGCTTCATTATTGTTGTACTGATCTTAAAATTGTGGGAATCCTTGAGTTTGAACAGGCCAATGGTTTATGTTTTTCTCTACTCTCACTTGAGTGTCCTCTGCTTAATGTGTCATCACTGTGATGCAATGGGGCAGTCCGTGTTATGCCTCTGCAGAATTTAGATCAGATTGTTTTAACTAACCCATTCTTTGGCCCCTTTCTGGAATTATTTGTCTCAGCCTAACATTGGTGTAAGAGCCCTTGAGAAGTTATCAGTTTCCCAGCACCAGGGGTCTTGAGAGCCACCATAGTCACCTTAGAGAGCTGCAGTCAGAGGAGGTGAATTTCACCCTTTGTTTTTATTCTGTTTCCTTATAAACAATAAAAGAGAGGCTGTGTGTACCCAATGACCACAGTGGGAATAGGTGCACTGCAGGTATCTTTGGGAGGTGGGGACTACAGAATCGCTCAAACAGGTATTTTTGATGAAGTTAAGAATTAGGGAGTCATAGAATCATAAAATATGTCAAGTTGGAAGGGACCCATATGGATGACTGACTTGAAAATAACTCTCCCATTCTCAGCTTCTGCACTGGTCAGTGGACCAGTTTCCTTGATTATAAATTATAGGAATCTCCAAATAATTTGGTTAACTGTCAGTGCAATGCAACTCCCATAGGAGGCACATGTTCTAATTGCTTGACTGAGGCTCATGTATAAATTTCACACTAGTCCAGAAAACTGCTTTTATTGATACAAATGAAGAGCATGCATGCTATTACAATGCAAAGAACAGGAACAAAACAAAAAAAAAGGATATTCCTTTCTTTCCTCCTTGCCTTTCCCTGAGGAGGGAGAGGTCATTCTTGGATGGTTTTGTCATCAGAATAGTAAACAGACTCTGTAAGTAGTCATATACATGCTCATGCAAATCAACCTGCAAACCAACCCTGTAAATCAATCATTCTCAGCAAGATCACTTAGCAGGAGCATGAACAGGAACTTTTGCCATCTATGCATTATCTTCAAGAGGAAGAAGGGAATAAACCACAGGTGCCATTAGATTTCTATTATCCTATCTGCTTTAGTGATGATGAGATTTTAAACAGACGCTGAGAATCACACTGATTTAAAGGCATACTTTCCTGTTTGTTTTTGGCATGCATTTTACATTTCAGGCAAGGGAAATGCTGGAACCAAAGGCATGTTTCTATCTCCAGGATGTTTTTGATTACATGAAATCTCACATGCTACTTCTTCATTCCCAGTTACACATGGCACTTCATTTACTCACTGAGTCTAGCACCTAACTGGCCTATGCAATACTACTTAGAGCTCTGATGGCTGGGTATTAGAGAGAACTCATTAGTCCTCTGTTTGCAGGTGCAGAGTCCTACTTAGCTGCCAGCAAGGTAAAGCCTGTTTAAACAAAACTTTCAGCTTCTTCAGCTGAGAAATATCTCCCCAACTCCCACTTGCCACCTGAAGAGAAACAAAAATCAGCCTGAAGGCTCCTTGATCAACCCACTGGCAAGTTGGCCCTTCTTCCTCAGTGACTGTGCCTCTGCATGCAGCAGCATCACTGCTGCTTGCATAGAGCAATCTGGGCTCCAACTAAATTCTGTGTATCCTTCTTTAGGCTATTGCCACAAGCTCCCCACCAGAAGAGGTAAAATTAAATGCAGATGGCTCTTCCAGGAGACCTTGCCTGTAAGAGCTTGATTTGACCCTGATCCCACTGCTGTTGCTGTATGGCTGCTTCTCACATGTGCACAGTCAAGCCTTCATCTCTAGCCCAAGACCATCTCTTCCTGTTACTGACTGGTTTCTGCAAGTCAAACATTTTGCGGGCGTAACTCAAGAAAGATCAGTGGCATTGCTCCAAGTACTGTTTCTTTCTTTTGCGTGAATTCTTTACACCAGCATAAACTTCAATAGGGTAACGCCAGGAGAACCAGTGCTCAGCTGAGCCAGTTGGGCCAGGGCTCAGCTGGTTTCAGCCTGTAGCCATTCTTTGCTTTTCATGCGAGGATGGTACTCCCAACTCACTGAGCAGTTCTGAGCCAACATACCAGGAAGTACTGTCCCGTATTGCTAAAATAAATATTTGTCAGAGATACTGCCTCATGTCTGGTTGAAAAGTTCTAAGACACTTTATCATTTTGCTGGTGTGCTCTGAGTCTGGGTTGCCATTATGAGATGAACTCTGATTTGCCTATTGGTTTGAAGCTTGGAAAGGTCAGTTCACGACACCACTTTGACGTATTTTAGCTCGATTTGGTTTGGCTGTTGTTACCAATTATTAATGTTTGCAAAGAAGAAAAGAAAATTCAAGGTGTGCTCCGGATTTTTATTTGGGGAGAGGCACTATTCTTTGACCTAGTTTTGCACTGAGCAGATCCCCTGCCTGTGGAATCCAACCTGTAGTGTTATCTACAGTGTGCTCTATTGATACCAATCTATTCGGATATCTAGAATCTCGAGCTGAAAACAAAGACTGTGAACTGTAAATGCCCTCTAATACAGAAGGGATTGTTTAAAAGAATGCTGCACCTATTTTGTTTCACCGTACCAGCTTAACAATTAGAAAGTTGCAAGGTAAACATGAAAAAATTTGTCTAAATATCACTCAGGAAAGTTATCTGATTAGTAATGAACCAGAAAAGAAAATAATCTGGTAAATTCGATGGATCCTCTTTCAGGTAAGCGGGAGACTGGGGATTGAGTGGTCGGAGGGTTCTGCCTGATGCTTCTACAGGTTCTTGTGTTCAAAGACACGTTCTTGGCCTTGTTTATATTTCTGTCCTGATCTAATACAAGGGAAAAGGTAGGCTTTTGTTTCTTTTATGTGATTGTAACATTTAAATTCATAAAGCCTATTTGCAGAGATGTCCAGCATGGTATTTGCAATCCCGAGGCTAAACACTTTTGTCTGGCATCCCAAACATCCTTTAGGAGAAAGAACTGTGACAATATTCCAAACACACCAAAACAAAGGTATCAGTTGTGAAAATCTTTCTTGTTTTTACACTTCAAAGGATCTTATTATTCAGTATCTTTAGGGCAACAATAGACTCTCAGTTTACCTTGTACAAGGCCATTCTCACATCCATTTAATCCTTTGACAATCTAAATCTCTCTCTTAGGAAAGCACCTCCATCAGAGGTGTGCCCAGTTAATTGTTTTTTTGTCGGGAGCAGGCCAGAGTTTGATCATGAAGCTACAGAAAGGTTGTAATTTCTTACGTACTTTACTTCTCTCTAGTCTGTAAGGCAGTTTAGTTGATACTCACTGGCTTTAAATTATTTTTTCTCTTTTTCTTTCTTCTTTTTCTTTTTTCTTTTTTCCTTCAAAAGGAATCTGTACAGTGGCTTCCTGTAACTGTGAGTTGACACTTCTGTTTCACTCGAGCTTGATTTCTGTGAAGGCCTGTTTTTAAATGATCCTCCTTCCTAAAACAAACAAACAGACAAACAAACAAACAACAAAAAACAAAACAAAACCCCTCTCCAGAGGATCCAGTCCAGTGGGGTCTCCCATTGATATGGTATAGATCAAGGAAGACTGAGTGGGTAGGCTCTAGTTCATCCCATTTACCTAAAAAAAAAAAAAAAAAAAAAAAAGTCTGTATAAATCAGGACTTGAGGGACTGTAATCTTTCTGTGTAGTTACTGAAAATTGCTATATACCTTAACTCAACAAAACTGTCATCTGGAAATGCCCCTACTTCTCCTTTTTTTGACTTCTTAGGCAGTCTGAGTAAGTACAGCCCCACCTCATCTGAGTAATTTAAAGCAACATAAGAAGTTGATCCCAAATGCCAACATTACATGTTTGTTATAGGAAGCACCAGATATTTACCTCAAATTCTGTCAACCCTGTATCCTACCTTGAACATCTCAACTATGAGCACTTTTAGTGAAAGACCCTTTCACTCTGATTTTTAATAAGAGTAATCCTGAGAACCGTTTCATTATTTTTGATAGGTTCTTTCTGGAGGGCTTTCTCTTGCTTTTAACATTTGTAGTCAACTTCTGAATTTTCCTTTTACTCTTCTTTGCTGTTTTAAATGTAGTTGTTAGTAACTGATCTCATTCTAAACTGTGACATAGCATGAGTCATATCTGACCTATGTCAGTGTCCCTTAGCATGACACCAGCAAATCAAAGGGAACTTAAAACTGGGCTAAATTAGCAGTGAATTTGGTGCCATTCCTATGTGTTTTATAAATTATATTCAGCTTCGGTTTCTGAAGGCTACTGAAGAAGTGCATAAACCCTTTTGTGTTCCAGCTCTGAAATGGTTGATGTCACCACTTCTCCCTATGCTACTGTTCAAAGAGAATCATGAGGCAAGTCCACCACTGCTCCTTTGCAGCATCTTGACTTCACTTCTTTACATATCCAGACATTATTCTATATTGACTGATCTATTTCCCGTAATGCCATAAAAACCTGGCTTGGAACCAGAGTTTAATCTGACCTGCAGTGAGCATTGTTCTATAAACAAAAGGCTACTAAAGTGCAATGTAGCCATACCACCTGCTACTTTATGGCCTGGAATTCACTTTTCCCCAAGGGCTGTCTCTCTCAAGGAGCAGTGCACACACCTTAACATCCCCAAGCACCCCAACTTAGTTCTAACATGTCAATTTAAACTTTCTGCTTGCTCTTGATGATGTTCTCTGTTCTTTTCATATTTCAGGTTAGGTATGGAAAAGATTTCCTGGGTATATGATGTATGCTATAAATCCACCTTTCTTCACTATACCCCAGAAAAAAATTTCAGGAAGTGCTACAACTCATCACACTCTTCCTACATAACTAGTTTGGAAAATCCTTCAAAGAATTCTTATAGCCTGCAATGCTTCTCTGTATGAGGAAGTGTCTGTCTGGAGTCAGTTTACTGAGAACCAGAATAGCCCCTGTAGCACCAGTGTGAAAATTTATTCTTCTCCATCGCCAAATCAATTAGACTGAACATCTTCCTGAAGACACCTTTGCCTTTCCATCAGCAAGTAGATGATTGGGTGACATTTTTGTATTGTATGTTGTGCTGTTCATACTTGGTGATAAAAATGACCCTTGTAGCTTCTGTAAAAGAAAAAAACCAGTTTCAAGCACATTCTTATCCTACATCCACACTTTCATAATGGAATAATTAAGTATTCAAATACTAGTCATGCGAAGATTTTTTGGCAGAAACAGAAGCTATTCCTGTTAATTCACCTTTCCCTCAAACTCAGTGACTTGAAAAACATCTGAAAAAACCCAACCAAACAAAAAAAAAACCAATAAAACAACCAAGTTAAAAAGAACAAACAAAGGTTTCCCAGCAGTCTCATATTTTGCTTTCACAGCAATGCTTATGAATGTGCTCGACTTCCCTGACATGTTTTTATTAGTACCTAATGAATTAAGCTGTTTGCTTTTGATGTTGATTTTTCACTGCAGAATACGAGTTGGTGAAAGGAGCTTCTGTTCATCCTGGACATGAGGGTTACCACTTTGTCTTGGGCCTACCTGACTGATGTTTTTCCTGGGATAGCATGGCACTTCTGATAGCAAAATTGTCTGTTCTATAAAAATGAGTTGTTATTTTATTTCATGAACAGTGCTGCTTCCCTGTGTAGTATCGCCCTTGCTCATATATACTGGGGGATTCCATAACATAGTTCCATTTCAGCGGAACTGTATCACACTGAATTCCCTGCTTTCCAATAACTTTGAGCCTGATTCTCTTCTACTTTCTATTTAGCAAATATGTAACTCTTGGCGATGATCCTCGTGGGTCCCTTCCAACTCAGCATATTCTGATTCTCTGATAATTCAGGCTTTTTTCTTTATTATTTTTTTTTTTTTTAATCACGGCTCTTTATCGCAACTTTAAAACTGAACTACATTTTTAGTTTTTATTTCCCTCCTAAGGTGGGCTGCCTTGCCTGAGATTCTTCTAACAAACTAATAAATAACAAAGTATTTAATTATCATCAGCAAAGATGAATTACTTTGTACACGTAACTTGTAAAACACTGCAGGCTCCAACTATTTGAACAAAATAGTTGTTAATAATGCATGTAAGTGATTATTAGTAATTAAGAACTGTTTCTCCTTGTACCCACAGTCAAAACAACAGAGCAAACATTGAAATATGTAATCTTTGTTGCTAATGGATTCTGACTGGACTAGCAGGTCCTGCTTCATCTGCACAGTTTTCTTTGAAAGAAAACCAAATTAATTATATATCAAGTCTGCACAACAGCTGGAGACATGAAATGGGCCAGTACTGTCCTTTAGAGTGAAATATGTGCTTACACCAGCAGAATCTGAAAGTGAGAAAAGCCTTTGCTTTCTCTGAAAACCCCAACCTGTCATTTGATACAAGCTGACACTGAAAATAGTGTTATGATGTGACAGAAACGTGGTGTGACAGGATCCCTAGACAGCCAGTTCACTGAAGTGAAATGTTTTTAAAGTGAAAAGGGCTTGCCCTTGCAAAAAAGCCAACAAAAAACCCTCCACACACACCCAAAAACAAACCACCAAATACTTCCATCTGGATTTTACTAGAGTACAAAATAATCTTCAACAGGATGATCCCAAGAGGGACTGCAGAGCTGTTGAGTGAATTTGATTTTAAAAGATTTGATTAAATAGGTCCCCTGTCAGCTGTGTTCATGAAGAGTAAGTGATTTCCTCCAGTCCAGCCCCTGCCAGCACCTCTGAGTTGCCAGGTCTCTTCAGGGTCCCTAGGAAGTCTCCTTGTCTCCCTCATCTCTCAAATTTGGCTTTGTGTATGCTCTTGACTGCAGGAAGCCCCTGATCCTTCTGTCCCCATCTGCACTCCTGTTACAGGCTTAGCCCGTATCCTTCATACCCGCTCTAGATCCATTTGCACTCCCGAATCTCCTAGCTAGATCTGTGCAGTTACTCTCAGGAAAGGAATCATCCCCCCTTCCTTGAGAGGGGGTACTTCAGGCTGCAACAAGTGTTGGGTAATTCCCAGTATTGGTGCAGACAATGGTGAGTAGCCCAGCAGAGAAGGACTTCAGGATACTGAAGGACGTAAAATTGGAAACAAGCCGGCAATGTGTGCTTGCAGCCCAGAAAGCCAAAAGCATCCTGGGCTGCATCAAAAGCAGATGTCACCAGCAGTTTGAGGGAGGTGATTCTCCTCCTCTACTTTGCTCTGGTGAGATCCCACCTGGAGTGCTACATCCAGCACAGGGGTCCTGAGCACAAGAAAGGCATTGGTTCCAGAGGGCCATGAAGATGGTCAGAGGGCTGGAACGCGTCTCCTATGAAAAGAGGCTGATAGTTGGATTTGTTCCACCTGGAGAAGAGAATATATATATAAAGGGCTGATAAGAAAGATACAGAAATACTTTTTACCAAGACCTGTAGTGACATGACAAGGGATGACAGTTTTAAATTGAAAGAGGTTAGGTTAGGTTTAAATTGGAGGTAAGGAAGAATGTTTTTTTATGATAGTGGTGGTGAGACACTAGAACAGATTGCCCAGGGAAGCTGTGGATGCCCCATCATTGGCAGTATTCAAAGTCAAGTCAGATGGCACTTTGAGCAACGTAGCAAAAGATACCCATGCAGGGGGATTGGACTAGATAAACTTTGAAGGTCCCTTCTAATCCGAAACACTCTCTGAATCTATGATTCTATGTGTTGTTCTTTTCTACAGAGACACACACTTTATCAGAACATGCAACAAACAGTTATTTTCACCAAACCAAAAATCAATAATAGCTACATTGGGGGCTTTTATTTCTAATAAATACAAGGACAAGTGAAAAACATGGCACTGTTTTGCATCTCTTTTAGGAGGAAGCTACTCCAGTACCTCCCGCCATTACCAAAAATCTTTCCTTGCTTGTTTTCTGGGCCTCTGTCTCTAACATCCAAAAGCACACCAACTGGCTTTCTAGTTGTTTAACTTGCAGCTGGTCTCAACCTTTTTGCAGAGCCATACCCCAGGCTTTTGTGCCACAAAATACTAGCAAATAACTGCAAGTTACAGTAATTCCTGCTGTTAAGAATTTTTGTGCATAATTACATCGCTGGAACAGAAACCTCTTACAAATCTGTCTTTCTGCTTCAGTGATGCTGTTACTCCTGGGTTCACTACAAACACTTGGCGTGTCAACTTATTTGTTTACATAAATCCTGGTTTTCTCCAAGCATAGATTTGAAATGTTGTGTCAGAGAATAACCTTGCTCTGGAACTTTTGCAGTATTTTTAAATGTGACAAATTGTGAAGGTGAAAAAACTCCCAAAGTGTTTTTTTTTTTAAAAAACTCTCTGACTTAGATTACGATACTGATATATTCAAAATATTATTTGTGCTTTGTCTTTTGAAGGATAACCAGAAGTATTGTAGGCATTCCAGAAATAAAACATTAAAAAATTCCAGTGTTTTATTTATAATCCTTATGGATATACTTAACTATTCCTAAGTCGTCTTTTATTTTTGTAGATACAATTTTAGATTTCCTAAATGTATTTTGATAACCTTTTTTTTCCTTCTGCTTGCACCAGAGTCTAGCGCCCTCATATTACTAATGGTCTTCTCTCAATACATTTACATCATTAGCTATTGAACATCCTAATGTGGATAATGTATCACTTTTAGCATAACATACATAGTGAGAAAATATTAAGTACAGCTGATTGTGCTACCCTTTAAATGTATTTGAAACAATCTTGTGTTGTTATTGTGGGTGTTACTGCTTTTACTTAGGCCAATATAAGCCAGAACAAAATTCACTGAAGTCAACAGAATGCTAGTGAGACAATAAAGAAATAGTGAGAAGATAGAGTTATTCATTTGTTCATAGTGAAACTTTAGATTTATTAATACTACATCCATTTGATTGTATACCAATCCTGTTATTTTATGGGGTTTGCATTATAATGCTCCTAGTTTGTACTTGCAATGATAGTCCTTCTGTAAAACGTCTGTAAACATGAATGTTTGTAGAAAACCAAATAGATCTGATGCTGACAGCTTTCTCAGATGAAGGATAAAGAGCTATTTGCATATTTTGGTGCACACATCATTTGCATCCAGAAAGTCAATACAAGAAGGGTGGAAAAATCAACAGGTTTTACAGAGGTATTTGGCTTTTCTTCCTTAATCTGAAATAAGACATATTTTGTAAGCCATCAAACATGTAAGGCCTTGCAACAATTTTTCTTAGGGAATGGCAAAGACATAAAAGCTACTAGGTTTAAGGTAAAGATGCATTTATAAAGGATTACCCGATACGATTCTTTCTAGATACAAGAAGGGAATCTGCTGGCCTCAGAACTCTCTTCCACTTTGAGGTTCATAGTAGATTTCTTCGGTAGACCAGATGCGCGAGTTTTAGTGGCACAAGTCAAGACAGCCACACTGATACTTTCAGTGCACGTTAAAGTCCATATTGCCTGTTTGAACAACATGTTCTGGACCATTGGTGTTTTTCTGCCCAGATAGCCAAATTAAACTTCATCCTCTTGCTTTCAGTACAGGATTTGACATAAATCATTACTGCAATGGCATGTCCAGGACCTTTGCCAGACTGAGCATTTAACATAGCTTTTATCCTGAACTAGTGTTCCTTACCCAGCTGCCACAGTGGATTTTTAGCACTAGCTTTACAATTTCTATTATAATTACAGTAATGTCACTGAATGCCCCTTATCTTATTTGTGACTTTCTTTATCAGGAATGTGCTGATCTCAAAGCCTGAAGATAAATTAAGTAGTCTGACATTTTTTGCTGAGCCTGGCGGGGAGCTGTGGAGGATTGTAAGACTATCTCTGCTTCACGATTCACATGTTGTTTGAAATTCACTGTCAAAAAAAATTCAGACTCTTTTTGGTGTTCATACTGCAGAAAACTTGACCACATCTTCTTCTTCCTAGGTTAGCCATATTTGGTTTTCAGGTTTACATATCCTGTGGGACCAACTGTTACTCCAGTGGTATTCTGCCATATTTTGTGAGGTCCTAAAGAAAACATTAGAGAAGCAAACTGCTGTGTGTCACTAGTGGTGATATTGCACTGGACAATGTTTGCTTTTCAAAACCCATGTTCAATAGAGGTAATAAATCATTAAATTGCTTTCCACATGTCTGTTGCAGCACAGCTAACCTCCTGCTTACCTGGCCAGACAGACTTCAGCAAATACTCTACACAGGAGAGGTGAAAAGGGGCTCAAACATAATGACAGGAGAAAATTTGTTTCTGTGTTGGCAAAAGCAACTATTCCTCCCTAAATCAAATGCCAGCACAATGGAATCACCCCAAAATACAGTATATTGTGCTGCTCTTAGGTTTTAGCTTGGGAGTCTGTGCCCTCATTGTTCTTTCCCATATACCAGCAAGCAGCAGTGTTTACTGTACAATTTCCATGGGTTCAGCTTTTGTGCTTAGTTAATTACAAGGAAGCAGCTACAATTTAAAGTCACTGCATTTCTGAAATAAGGACAAAGCACTACCAACAAAAACTTACATTTCTGTAACTGAGCAAGAGCTTTTGAAAACTTCTAAGGCACTAGTCTTCATTCTTCCTATACATATCCAGCCCTGAGTCTTTTTCATCACATACCAGTGTGTTCACTGGAGATGACAACAAAGTAATAATGAGACAGACACAAGGACTGTTTTCCTGTAAAAATGACCTAGACTTAAAGAAGCAAGTTAGTTGCAGAAACAATGGATGCATCTGTTCCCTCTTAAACTGTAACTCAGGTTCACAATCCAGAAATGCTCCTCTGCAACAAATTCTAGGAAAGAGTTTAAAACAAGCTGCATTCATGTTTTCTCCTACTGGTGTTACTAAAGATTCCTTGCTTTTCCTTATTCCTTTTATGTTCAATTTCTTTTGAAAACTCACCAAGTCTGAGTCTCAGGAGAGGCAAGTGTTAGCACAGTTGCTGTAGGGTTTAGCTCTAAGCATGTAGAATGTCTTGCAAATCACCCAATGTCCTGAGTGATTCAAGTATACGATAAGTTCGCAACCATTTTATGTCTTGGTTCTTAGTTTGGTTTTTTTTTTGACTGAGCTTATCAACAAATGCTGGCCCGTTAAAAAAGAAATGTTTCTGATGTAAATTAGCTTGGCAACATTTCTCTCATTTTACTTTTTATTTAAATTAAATGTAAATCCTGGAAAACAAACTAAGTAGTGAAACCACACCTCTTATTCTGCTTTCTCCATTTGTACCAGTTGATTAGTGAACCTACTGAAAGCTTATCTCCTTATGGAAGTGAATTTTGATTAAGGGTGTGTGCATGAATTTAAATTGGCCTGCTTGTCGTTGATTGGCTTTCTGGGTAATTGCTCTTCTCGGGGAGGTAAGAATGGTCTGTGCACAAAGGCAGTTCAGAGTAAGACACTCTTTCCATTTTCAGAAAGCTTCCCCCCCCTCCCCCCCCCCAATTGCCTTGATCTACAAAGTACTGGGACAACAGGGTCAGACAGGGAGTAAGTCCTAGAATGAGATGTTCAAAAGAGGCAGGAAAGGATGCAAGACTTGGGCTGTGCTATTGGCTGTATAGAGCATGGATCACAAACCCACCACCGTTCCCATAACCCACAAGGGCTGGTAACATTTGAAACAGTATTTACTGCTGTTAGGTCTGTATATGCCCTCTGTGATAAATCTGGCACCTTCAGCAACATTTAAAATTCTGTCCTGTTAGTGGCCAATACACTATTTATAGTATTTTTCATAGAGCTAGAAGTGCTAACAACCTGGCATCCTGGATATATTCCAGCATGTGTACTTCCAGTTTGCTTACCCACCTTAGCCCTGTAGTACCATCTCCTGTAACTGAACCATTTGCTGCTTCTTGTTCTAAACAGGCAAATAATTGCCAAGTTGTCAGTCTGTTGACTCACAGGGCAGGGCATTCCTACAGCTTGCACTGTTATTACACCTGTCTTGCAAAGAAAGTTTGTTATATCACACATGCACAAAACATTTTAGCTGTCACCATCTTTCCCTCATTCTTTTAACTATTTAAACATTTACCTAAGGAATGGTCATTTTCCATTCTTGGCCAACAAGAGATTTGGGTTTGGTTTTGTTTGTTTTATTTTTACTGGAAAAACAGTTTACAGACTTTGTGGTTTTTTTTTTTAGAAATGTAGTTTGGCTTCTTCATTTGACATTTTTTTTATGAGTCATTGACATTCTTTTTTCCCATTTTCTGATTTTTGCATATGATTAAAAGCACCAATGAGTAGAACTAGCATACTAACTCTTAGATCAGAAATAAAAATCTATACCAGTAAGAATAGAAATTGATTTAATCTTGACACTGGACTTGTGAGCAGTGCCAATATTGACTAATTTTACTATCTACATTGGTAAAATATAGTAATAATAATAGACCCACAGCTCTTAAGAGGGAAAATAATAATTTCTCAGCGTTCTCAGGGTGGTGCAGGTTCTGTGTTCTTCTCCCAGTTGCTCAGAAATGCTGATGTAGTTAAGGCAGTGAAGGGACACACTGTTCACAGTGACTGTGTCCCATACATGGTGGAAAGCATTTCACTGTTCAGTACCAAACAAATTCCTCCAAAACAACTGTGTTTGACACTTCAGCAGTAAAATAAAGAGGATTCAATCATATACTCCCTTAAATACTTCTCCATATGTTAGTTTCTGATGTGAACATCCCTGTAGACCTAAAAAAAATGACATGAGCCTTGCAAGTTTGTCTGAGTTTATTGAGTTAAGAATTAAGAAGACTCTTGTTAGTTCACCTACATTAATATGTAAGAACTGCTTATTTTTAATTAAGCAGCGTAAATTTCCAGAATGTATAGTCTAATGATATTAAGCAGCAAGAGCTACTTTTAAGAGTGTTTTCCCCAGAGTTGACCTCACATACCTTTCTTAACTAAAAACAGCATACACCTTCTTGCTTCACTCAAGACTGGGCCATGAGGCCTTACCTTGTATTTTCTGCACACCTAGAGTGTCAACAGTAATGGCTGAATGGAACCATTGAAATACCAATTTTGTTCATTAAGTAGTTCCTTTTTCACCACAAATTTTTTACTTGTTATTTTGAAAAATCAAGGGAAATCAAACTTAACCAGAATGCCTGCAGCATTGAAAACAAACATAGAGTTCCCCTAGGAAGGTTGCCTAATGCTGCACATTCATCATACACTCATTTTGGTGGAAAGCCCTTTATAAGCTCTGTGGAGAAATGAGCAGAGCCATATTTACCAATAAAAAGGCACTGAAAATGCAATAGATGGTAGGAAAGTTAATCTCCTAAAGTTTTAAAAAATTATTTACAGCAAAGCTGTGATGTCAGATATGTTTTCAGGTAAGATACCATACACACAGCACAATCACTTTATTTCATAAGTACATTAGGATTCTTGGTGAAGAAAGGCTCTATTATAAATGTAACACATTACTATAATTATTAATATATTAACAGTTGTAAGAAATATTGCAAAGGAAGTGAGCTATTTGTTCAAACAATATCATTTTATCATCGGTTCCTATCTATGTACAATAGAAATGGGATTGAATCCAGTCTGCAATAATGTCAAAGTCCAACTGAATTTCATTTACAGTGCATTAAGCAGGAAAGAAAGATAATTTGGGAAGTGTGGGATGTTTGCACTTTGCTTACCTTGGCAAGACCTGTTCCTGTATAGTACATTCCTGGCTCTCCCATTTTTGCAGTCAACATATGTTTGGGGTTTTTCGGTGCCAGGAGATCAGTGTGCTTCTGACAAAACAAGGTTACATAGTTCTCCTAACACATGTGAGCCAAGGGGAAACCCCCTTTATTCCATGTCCTACAGCCTTTTAAAACAAGTGTTGGCATTTTTTCTATTCTACTGCATGTGGTTAATTTTTTAACTTGTGGCAAGCAAAAAAAAAAAAAAAAGGCAGCCCAGTGTTTTCAATGAGTGCACCTATCATGGAACTAGATGATGCCCAGCCTGATGAGTTTGGGCCCTGCACTGAGCCCAGTTGGCTCTAAACTTTCCAGGTCGATGGGGATATTATTGATAGCTTTACCCTTTGTCCCTCAATTACATATTCTTGGCACAGCTTCTTTCCCAGAAGGAATGAAAGAGCTCCACCACTGCTTTTTCATCACCACCCCCGGCATCACCATCTGCTCTGCACTATCTCCAGCCCAATGGGTGCTCTGGATTTACAGCAATCCCAGCTAAATTTTGCTAAGACTTGTCAACACATTTCCTCTTTAAATAGGACAAAATCTACTTGGTGGGGGGAAGGGAAGCGGAGTTCATCTTGACTGATTTTGCAAAAGCCTGCATGAATTGCCTGATCTCCTTTCCCTTGCCAGTTGGGAGCACTCTGAGAATGATTCCGGCATCCCAGCTGCCTTGTTTGCACGTGGTAGGAGTGTTTGGTGGAATGAGAGAGGGAGGGAAGAAAGTGGCGCAAACTGGTAAATATTTCCCAAGGACCTTCCAGATCATGGATTAATTTCTGGCAGCTCCAAGTGTAAACAATACAAGCCACTACCTGGAGTGCTGACCTGGAAGTCTTGCAGAGCAATACCATCCCTCTCATCTGGCTACCAACTTCCCCACATGCAAGGAGACACCCCCCCCCCCCCCCTTTTTTTTTGGTACTTTCTATGCCACCCAGCCTATGTGCCTGCAGATAGAAATTGCTGCAGAACAGCTGAAAGTGCAGACATGGACCTGCTGACTGCATACTGACTCACATATTGTGGCCACTGGGAAACTGGGAAAATGTCTTCTTCCTAAACCGACATCTCTTCCCTAAGAGGTGTGGGTCAGACAACATGAGGAGGCAGCAGTAGGAAGAATGGAGAGGCAGGGAAATGGTACTATGGTTTGAGGAGGCACATGTGTGGTGGGATGCTGTGGGCCTTGTGTGACCCTGGCCACGTCTGCCCAGTCCTTCTGGGTTGTCATCAAAGTCCAGCTTCCTCTTGAACTTGAGGTTGTGCTTCTTCACCACAGCACATACAGGATCTTTCCCTGCAGCTGATCTTTTAATCATTGACACACTGCCTTCCAAATAAATTTTATTTGACCTTAATTGAAGTTGTAGTCAGAAACAGGATTCTGCATGACCAAAATTTACTTGTTCTTTCTCCTCTTACTATTCTCAGACTTTCAGTATTATAAGACCTCTCACACTCATCTAGGAATTTTTTTCTGCTTTTGGAAAATTCCACTGCTCCAAACTCTAGCCATTTTCAGGAAAAGGTAAGTAAATGAAAACTACTTATTAAATTGTAGTGTTATTTAGTCTGATCTTGGACTAATTGCTTACTGATAGTTCTCCATGCTGGTCTCTTTTGAAAACAGAGTTGCAGCTGACACTGCTCTTCTGCTTAATGCAAGTAGCAGGAGGTAAGAGGAGGAGCTAGAAACAGTTTTAAGTAAAAAAAGAACCCCTCTGGTTGCATTTAGAGAGGAATTTCTCTGTTTCTTAAAGGGTCACAGACTGAAGTTCTGTGACTTTAAAATGTACACAGTACCAGGAAGTTGATTAATTTTCTGCTGTTACTGTATCAGAAGTATTGAGTGTTGGATAGACCATGTCTGTTCTACTAATGAAAAGTCCTTAATTTGTCAACCTGTTGCCTTTAAGATCTTAAAGCCAAGTAAATTTCAGGAAAAAAGGGGCATTTTTCCTTTTAAAAGTTAATTACTCAGCTTCTAGCCCATCCCCTCTTGATCGAGGTTTGTTCAAGAGTCATGGAGGGTTGGTCTTAAACAAATATCCCAATGAATTTATTACGTCAAAGTCATGTTCACTCCATTGTGTCTAATGCCAAAGGTATTGAGGAAATTCCATCAACAAAATAATTTTCCAGTCTCCCTGCGTTAGTTGCCAAGAACAGCATCAGCACAGCTGATAATCAGAGTTGCCATTGGTCTGTAACATTCTTCTAAATGGAAAACCAGAGCAAAGAGAGGAGAGTCACTGAAATATAATATAAAAGGAGAAAACAAAAAGCTTAAAACTTCACTTTTTTTGGTCCTCAGTTGAATGAGACTTTATGTGATGTTAGTGAGAATTTAGGCCTAAATTGAAACAGATGCTAAAATTTGCATCAATAAAGACCCTGCCCTGGCTGGGACTGCTGCCTTTGGTGTAATTAGGCCTATTCACAACTATGCTGTAAGTGCAAGGCTTGTCAGGCTCCGGTGCCCTTCCCAACTAACTTAATGCATGCTTGTTACCCTTATATGATGTAAGAAATGCCCCCACCCCCCAGATTACTGTTCTCCAGTGGTTATTCCTGTTGTTATTTTGGTCACTTCCATCTTTGCAGAAGAATAAGGAGGCTGGAATGAGGTAGATATTGTTCTTTTGTATCATCTGGGATTTACCTCTAGGAAAGTGAAGAGGAAGATTTAAAACTTATGAAGTTCAATGTAAGAGTACTTAGAACAGCTTTCACTACACACCATCTCCGGTTACTGAATAAACAGAGGCCCTACATGTGCATACACTGTTCCTTATGCCTAAGGCCAGAGCCTGTGCTCCCAAGCAAACCAAAAGGACTTCAGGTGCTTTTCAAACCAGATGCTGGAACCAAAACTAATCAAACTTTAAGGTGTTCAAATTCTGCATTCTGATTTTCCACATGGGACCTTTCCTTATTTCACAACTCTGAAAGAGAAAATAGAAGGATGTGATGCATTTGCATTGCAGAAGCTAAACTCCTTTTGAATTGCCTCTCCCACTGCTTATCTTCATTCTTCTACTCATTCTTTCCTATATCATGTGCTTGTGATGCAATTGCAGGAACAGCACGTGGCCTCACAGTCCACGCTTACAGCAGAAACGTTATAGCACCAAGACTGCGGCATTTGTAGAGCTGGAAGAGTTAATGAAGAGTAAACGGCAACAGGCAACTTGAGAGGAGGGAGGGATGTTAAGAATTGAGGTATTGTTTTCTGGATTAATGGCTCGTACAGAGAAAGGAAAGTCAAAACTTTTCCTGTTATAGGCAGTTGGGATTGGTAGAATCTGGTCACACCTTTAGAAAAAAAATCTTAGCAATTTACTCCAAACAATTCCAAGTAAACTGAAACTTTCCAGCTTACTTGGTCTTTCTCCTAACATATCATTCACTGAAGACTTAACACTTGTGATCAGAGTTGTAGTGTTTAACACCTGAGATTGGAGTTGTAGCAATAGGAAGGGAGAAGTGTGCTGGATGGATATATGTAAGCCTGAGTCTTCCTGCTTGGCTAAAGGTGGAGGATAGTAGGTGGTGACTGACCAAAGCTGAAAGGGGTGGGTGTTAGGAATGATAATCAATGCACCTTCAGTAACACATAGAAAAACCAATCTTAAGAGTGAATCACTAAAAATGGCTATTCACTATATTATTCTCTTAAATCCCTCTTCTAACAAAGGTGTCATTTAGTTGGTCAATACATTAGCTGCTGTGCAGAATTATCTGTAAAAAGAACTTAACTTCTAGATGAAGAAATGAGCACAGATAGAAGAAATATCACCAGTAAAACTGATATGCAGGTTCCCTGGTATGAAACAATACATGAGAATGTCTTCACTTACTTGCAGACTGGTAGATCTCATTTTCAGTCTCTTTCCCACACCATGCCTTGTCTTTCCCTAGATGAATGCTTCTTCACAAATGCAACTAAGATGATTTCTAAGTACTTCCATTCTTCATGAAAGTACTTGGCAGTTCAGTTCCATAGGAACACTCTTTTAAGTTAATTTCATAAGAAAATACAATCTGCTGCTTGATCTACCTTGCATAGTCATAGGCTGATATAATACCAACATTTGTCACAAATGTTATGGAGTCAGATGTACAGTAACGTGTAGAGCCTTGCTTCATTTGTTCCTATGTTTACAGGTGCCTAAGAGGAAGAGCTGGGGCACAGGCTTGCTTGCTGAAGCAGAAAAACCTATTGTAGTATGATGAAGTGTCAGAGGATCATCAAATTAGATTTAGGTTCTTATAAACCTCTTAAAGTTTTAGTCTGTACAGATGAGGTCAGACTCTGAATACCCCAAATGTCACCTTGGGCTTATACTAACTGATTTCACCCATTTGAGTGCATTAGTGAGTTAAGGTCCTTAGTTACCCACCAAGTCAATACCCCACTAAGGCATTTCAGCTGACTAGTGACACAAATCTACTTGTGTTATTCTCTACTGACTCAGGTCCTAATTTAAGTATCTCACTTAGGTGACCACATTGGACTGAGAGTATTTAGGGTCCTCATATTTTACTGGGAGGTGATCTTTTGACATCCATTAAAACTAGAATTCACTGTAAATACTCATTTAAAGAAACTTACCCGGGCTCCAGCCCTGACTTACTGAGCATAAAGTGTTTCTCAGTCTCTTTACCTGTAACCCATCAAATATCTATGGTCTGATATGAAGAGAGATCCCATCAGGAATATGCCCCTAATTTGACCAGTCTTTTTCCTGTAATTTATTATCCAGATACATTGCAAGTCCTTCTGTGTGCTCCTTAGAGGACTTGAATGCTTTATAAACCTTCTTGTCCACAAAGGTCATGGTCTAGCCTGCAATTACATTCAATCATACAAAACAAATCTTGCAGCTGGTCTGCTTGGTGATTACAGACTCAGTGATGATCGGAATGACAGCACAAAAATGGTAGTAACTTCATGCCATCAAAGAAAACTTTCCACAAGCTTAGGGAAGCAGAGTTCAGTTGTGCTGTCATCAAATGTCAAGTCAAATATTACTTGGATCTCTGAAGGCACTAATTGATTCCATCTCTTAGCCCTGCAAAGGTGCCCAGTGCTAACATCACCCTTGTCATGTGTGCACTTGTGATCAGTTGTACTTCATGGAAGACAGCTTAAACCAGCAGACATGTGAGCTTCCAGGAAGGACCATATTTAACTATCTAGGGACAGCTTGAGCATCCTCAGTGAAGCAGTCCATTTAATACAAAACATCAGATCTCAAGGGCAAAGAAGTCAAGAGAAAGACCCTTACTGACTACAGCTGGGTTGGGATGCCATCTGTCGTCTTCATTTCACTGCCTCTGGTGATTTTGTGTATCAGTTGGCTCCAAAATAGTGTTGTGGCTACATATATAGGGTGCCAGGAGGGCAGCCCTGTTCAGGGGCAATAGGAAGTCAAAGGACCCTCTTCAGCAGAACTGCAGGACTAACTCAGCAATGGAGAGCCACCCATTAGTCAATGTGATAAAGGCCAAATGCCTCCATGTCTGCACTTCATATCCCTAACTGGTGAACAGTGGAAGTGGTTGTAAACATGTAGGAACTTCCCATAACATTAATTATAAAAAATGTTGGTTTTTGAAAAATGCCAGGGATCTCCATCTTTACTATCGTCAGTTCATCTAGCCTCCTTGTATCCCATGAAAAACTTTGCGCTGTGAATTTCCCTCTCACCTCTCTTTCTTCATCCCATATTTCTTCACACAATATTTCATGTTACTCTATAAAGTGTCACTTAATGAAGGCGAATCCTTTTTTAAAATGTATGACCCACCCACTAAATTCAGCTGCTGGATTTTTATCCTACTTTTTTTGTCCTCTACCTGTTTACCAACCTATCATAAAGCCTCTAAGTAGTACAAGACTCAAGAAAATGAAACCATTCTTTATGGTTTAGAGTTTTTATCAACTTCAGCAAATAACAACATAGGGTACTGTTAAATTGATGGACATTATTATAACCCACCATCTTTACATGTTAGGATTTTGCTGGGGTTTTTTCAGGCACCATTTCAGAAGAGCACTCCTTTCCCTGACATTCTTTGTTTCTTAGATCAAAACTAGCCTGATTAAATGGAACTTAGGATAATGCTGATATAGTTTTATATGATCACTACATTGTCATGCAAAATTAAATGTGCATTGGTGAATATAAATCACTTCCTTTTGGGGGAAGATGAAGTCATAGATAAATAAAAGGGAATAGTTGGATAACATTTTCACAGTAATGAACAATGGTTGTATGTTTACATAGCGGAACTTGGACAAGAAGATTTCCTTTTTTGAGATACTGTTATCTATTTAAAGACAAACTTGTTCAAGTCTAGGCTAAACAGTCTGCTTTGATAACTGGATGAAGTAAGTCTTGAGGTAATCCTCAAGAGATGACCTGAGTTGCTCAGTGTAGACCTCATCAGTTCTTACAACTGGCCAAGGAGATATAAGTTTAATAGGTCTACTCTACCACTGTGAGCCCCTTCCCTATAATACCACCTTCCCTAATCCTCATGAAGATATGCCCCTCCTATGCCCCATTCTGCTTTTGAATAAGCATTGGTGAGCAAAGAATGAGAAAAGCTGCTGAGCTGTAAGCACCAGGTTCCTCTTAGCAATGAATGTCTCTGCACAGAATTATTTTCCTAGCAGATATCTCCTTAACTTTTAAGATCACATTTGTGCTGCCAGTGGGGAGCACAGCACATTCACTGGATGCACATTTAAGACCAGGACCCTTGCAGCAATGGGTCTACTGATACAGGGCGGATTGAAAAGGCTTTAGTAGTATCAACAAAGAATAGTATCAACAAAGTGGGACAGTTCTTCCAGGAAGGAACCATCAACTTCTTCTGCAGGAATGACTTCAGAGTAGGAAGTGTTGGCGATAATAAGAATAGGGAAAATGGTCATCTGTTATACCAAAATTCATCAGACACGTTCCAGAAAAACAGGAGTGAAGGAAACGTGATCTATTGTAGGTTGAGGAGGCTGCTTTTTGCCCGAGGGAACCCTTCACAAAGTCAAAGTAGTTAAAATACACAACATATTGTTTGCTTCATAGCGGCTACTTACGTGACAGCTCTCATGGCTAAAGTACCATAAATCATATTTTTTTTCTTCAGGATGCTTAAAAATCTGATATAAACAGGCTCCTGACAAAAATGTCACACCACTGGAATGGCCAGAAGTCATTGATTTTGTACGTTTACAGCTTCTCTTCTTCAGAGTCAAAGCAATCCAATTTACAGCTAAATGCAAGTTGTCATGGGAGCAATTTCAAACTTTGAAAGCCAATTATATCAATGGATTAACAGGGAGAGATGATCTAGATAAGTAGTACTGAGGTGCTCATTCCTCATGATAATAATACCTATTTAATTCCAAATTAATTTTCCAAATATTTGTGTAAAATCATTAACCTAGAGGCTAAGTTGCCTCTTACCTCAAACCAGTCTCAATTTGTGCTGGAGCTGTCATAGCACCATTACAGAGCAGGACTAGCATGTCCACAAAGATGGGGAAGGCAAAAGAGTGAAATTCTGATTACAGAGGAGTGGAAAATTTTACCCAAAATATGTCTCTTGTTCTTTATCTGAGAGGCATGATCCTATTTTCTATTAAACATAACAGAAGGTAGCAGACCAAAAGAAAATGTTCCCTAAGAACTGTTGGAACAGCTGCTACCCTAAGGCTATGAGAACTGAATGGGTTAATGAATGGGTTGAAATAAATGGGTAAAAACTTCAAGTCCTACAGATGCTAAGGATGCATAGAATTGAACAAAATCATAAAAGATTAAATTTCAGTATGATATTGTATTTTGCAGATTTAATTCAGAAACACAAAGGGGATGTTGATTTGGCTGAAGGGCAGTGGAGTCTACCTGAGGGGATAGGTAAGTCTGTGTGTGTGTGTATGTGTGTGTGTTTGTGTGTACACTTTGCAGTGGGAGAGAATGGGACAGACAAAATCTAATCAATAAACTGATGTTAAGGAGCTAGCAAAAAATCTATCTCAAGCATAACCAGATTACAAGAGAAAAAACATAAATCAATTATAGCAAGTTACATGCCTCAGTGGTGCCTTATCAGGTTATGTGAATAGCAAAGATCAGAAAAGTGCAAGTTAAGAGTGTAATAAAGTCTATAGAATATTAATCTTTTGCAATATTGACACTTGCAGGGAAGCAGAAGGTAGTCTGTCTTATATATCCTAAGAAATCCCATTTAAGTAAGCACTGTTTGCTTGCCATAAAATCAAATCACTAACATAGCTGTCTGGGCAGAATATTATCCACATGGTTTCAGATAAAGAAGACTTGTATCTTAATCCCTCAGGTTTCCTTGACAAATGGACAGAGCCACTCTTTAGCAATTTGTCTTTTGTGAACACCTTCTGAATGGCGAAAGTTTATAAGCAACACAGCTCAAAAGTTTAGCTGCTGGGACTTCAATAAAAAAACTAAACCAGGATCTGCCCAACATCCAGGTTGGCTTAAAGTGATGGTTTTTGTACGGTAAAAAGCCAAAAAGTATTTTTCCCCTCAGTTATCAGTTTATGTGTTATAGTATTATAGTCTCAATTTCTTTAAATACCCTCAAATGAATGCATACAAACCTATAGATACATTTCTCTTAGCATTAAATATAGTCCATGTATTTTGTACAAATATTTTTTCATAACATAAAACACAGCCAAAAATTTATGCATGTTAGATCCACAAAGATTGCTATTATAATACTTGCATTAATTATGATAATTAAAAATGTTTTGGCAAGGTTTTTTACCTTGGTGAAAAATTTTATTCTTGATTCAAAATGTTGTTTTCTTCAATGTGATCTTGCAATGTATTCCCTTTCTTTTCCTCTCAAGACAAAAATGCTTCAATGGTATTTTCATTAATGTTTTTCAGATTAGCTCAGTTTGTGACCTTTAAGTGATTTTGCCTTTAGTATTCTTTATTTACTCAGAACTTTGGGCTAAAATTATAGCATCTTACTACTATATACCACATTTGCTCTGAGCTTCCACTAGATCTTCTGAAATGGCAACTGGTAAAAAACAGAATAGGATTATGATTCCCAATGTAAAAAAAAAAAGATGGCTTTTTTCTTAAAAATGCATTCTTTTCACTTAACAAGATCACATAATAACTTTTCATGTTGGATAAATGGGTAACTCGTCTGATAGTACAGGCACATGATAGCATATATTGGTACTGTGTCTTGATTTGTTTCATTCTCCCTAATGTGTACACAATTCAATAGATATAACTGGTGTGTGTTCACTTGTAGGTTTACCCTATAGAAAATGAAGACTTGGTAGCTTATATAGATCACTGGATAAGAACTAAGCAGTCGCTATAGTGATTATATGGATTTCCATGGAAACCAGAGGGTAAGTCAGAGGATCTATATCAAACACTGAATGTTCATTGCAGTGTCTCATCAGGGACCTAACTCTCCAACTGGTGACTGCAAGGGGTTAAGACAGAGCTTAAGTCATAAAATAAATCAGATCGGGATTTCAGTCACTTTGAAAGTGAAAGTGTTGAGTTTCATTTGGCCTATTGCACTGACAAGGTCCATGAGCAAAACAAATAAACAGATGAAAACCACCCAGAGCCAAAAGCCCTATTTAAACACTCCTGTCCATGATGTAGGTTAAGACAGAAACAAACACACAAACAAACAACAAATACCCAACCAAAACAAATTCCCAAGTGCTCTCAAGTGCTCCTAACTAGTGCCATTCCTGTGAAAATGCCTAGCAAAATTTCTGATTTTCATTTTCCAGAAGCAAACAAACAAGACGTTTACCTCAATTGTAGGTGTTTTCTCACTGCTCATGAAATCAGAAATTTCTTGTCTTGCTGCTCCTGTCTGGACAAAAATTACTGAAGGGTAATGAAGAATTACGCAGTGATTTTGAGTATCTTCTAACATTATAAATTTACAAAACTCCTTGTTGTATGAAAACATCATGTTCATAGTTTTTCTGTAAAATAAGAGATTGGCACAGTTTATCAGGTGGAATATCTGTTTATAGAAGAGAAAAACAAATCTGTACATAAATGCACTTGTACATGTACATACATGAATATAAATACAGATGACTTCATGTCTTTTCCCTAGTCTTTAACTTGTCTGATCTGCTCAATCTTTTTCTTTTTCTGTAAAATATATGTGGTTTAGCACATGATCTCTTTTTTCTTGAGTCTCTGTTATTAAAAGGAATATTGACTATGAAGTAGTTTATCAAAGTTAAAAGAGGATAACCTATTTAACCAAAGATTTGGAGGGAGTTATACATAACATTTCTCTGTATACACAGAAAAGGTTTAAATCTGAAGTGGGGAGAAGAATGAAGAAAAGATACTGATTAAAACTGGAAACTGAAGTAGGCAAAATATCAGACAATGATAAACTGTTCGTGGCCTTTAAAGCACCAGATTTGGCATAGGTCTTCCAAAAAGATATTAGAAAATAAAATAATTTGAAGATGGAGCTCAATTCCTACAGAAGAATTGACACAAGCTTGGAGGAGAAATCCTGGAAACAGATTTTGGAGCTGTGGTACCTTGTCGTTTCCTTAACCTCTCATCAGCTCCAGGGACTTGCAAAATGTTGAAGAACAGAGTAAGAGACAGCTATTTCCCCCGTGTTTCTTGATGCATGATTTGGCTTTCAGGTGTGATTTTCAGACTCTGAACTCCTGGAAATTGTACAGAACTAAGAGGGTGCAGCAATGCTTATGCAGTGTTCCCCTCCCACAGCTGCCATAACCTGCACACAGAGAGTTAAACCAGATCTTTAGCAGAAAGGAATTTTTTTCCCTTCTGAAGTATATTGGAAGGGATTGTTGGGTTTAGGGGGTTACTTCTCTGTTCTCTGATAGGGTTGTGATTCAGCAAAGTTGATGTACATAGTAAAACTTGCAACCCATTATTTTCTGTACTCTTCCCTCTGTTCCTCATTATAAGATGTCTTTAAAGAGACAGGCTTTATCTAGGCTGTTTTGTTTATGCTTTTCTGATTTATGACCTCCAGGTGAGTTTCCCCTAGGAAAGCAGTATTTCAAATTTGTGTCTTTAATGTGATATCTCTTCAAGAGGCAAGGCAAATATTTTTAGGAAATAAAATAAAGTAGGGCACAGTGACATCTGAAATTTATGCCATTTCCTCTATGCAGCAGTAGTGACAAGCAGACATCTGGTCCGGTGTTTCCACAAGGTCTTCTGCCTACACAGGACTGTTTATTTTATTGACAGCTCCATGCTGACTTTAGAGCTTTATCTGGCTATTACTGCACTGAATGGAAAGCTGGGATTTTCATGATATCTTTCAGCATCAGCTAAGTTTGCTTTAAGACAGGCACCAGAGGACTCTGAGGCTTGTCATGAAATAGTGAGTGATGTCAAGTCTGACTTTAAGCGTATAGTCTCTTTGACATGAGGAAATTTTATGCAAGTGGAACATATTCCCTGTTTTCTACACAGATTTCTGATAGGTTCATGGTGCTCTGATTGATTTTTTTTTTCTTCTTAATGTATAATAGCATTACCTGTAGCTAAGTGGCTAGCCTCTACAAATCATTTTCTACATGTTCTTGGAAAGATATCAAATCCAGAAAGAAGTTTAATTAACCTTTGTGGTCAAGCTGATAAGGCACAAACTTTTTTGCAGCAGTAACATTGGCTAAATACAGATTGTTAATCTTGATGAAGACATGGGCCGTCAATATGTCCTTTAAGCTTTTACTTCCCTCTACATATCATTTTGGCTATGATATCTCCCCTGCTATGAAATATTAGATAGATGTGAATTCCTGAGATGTCTGTGGCATACAGTTTAAATCTCTGCATATTTCTGACCAAGGAATGAGAAATTATCTGATGTGCTTCTCTGGCCTCAGTTTGCGGTTTGAATGATGGTGTTACTGGCACACATCTACTAGTGAATTCTCTTAGGAATCCTTTTGGATGAAAGGCATTATCCAAATGTAAATTTTAACTTTTAGCAATATCACTTCTAACTTTGGGCTAGGAATTATACAAACAGATGTTTGAAAAGCCTGGCTAATTCTTTTTGAAATGCCGGAGGGCATAAACTAGTTCTGTCATCTACCTTGTTTGAATCTGGAACAATAGGAATTCAGGGAGCCCATGAGTTAAAAACAAGGAATACTGTAAAAGACAGGCAAGGTCTATAAGTGCTACCTTCTCTTTTTTAGGGGAAAAAGAAAAAAAAAAGACATAATGAAATTAATGTCTTCATTCAAAGAAGACTATGACATTCCTAAGGAATCTTGCCACTAACTTCATCAGTTTTGTTTACAGTCTTAAATTTTCCATATACCTCCACAGCTTTCTCAGTAACATGGCTTCCAGCAGTTCCTATTTTCATCACCCTAGGAGCTGCTGCTCACTAAATTCACTCAGTTTGCATGACTGAGAATAGGATGCTTCTGCATCTGCTACATATTTGAAAAGTCCTGATTTGTTCCAAAGAGTTGAGTCATTTTTACTGTGTTTTTTAAGGATGCATACACTGATCTATAAACATAAGATTCCAAACAATCTGTGTGCCAGAACTGTTCAGTCTCATTTTGGAAGTAGATTATAACCTGACTTCAATGCTCACTCTTTTTGCAGTTGTTGAAGAATAAAGATCATTTAGAAGCTTTCTATTCTGATGTTTAGAGTTGCTTTGTTTTGCCTTCTACAAGCCACCCGTCCTTGTTTACACTGGTTCTTTTGTCCTGTATTCTCTATCCTGTACTGGAATGCACATACTATGTACATTTCTTAAGTCAGCACTAATGATTCCTGCCAAAGGCCAGATGATGCCCAAGGAGCATCACCTTGACATGTCATATCCATTCTTATGAGGAACATCTCTACAGGCACCTGCTTCTCCTCCATACATCTCTTTACTCCATATCGAATGTGACAGGTCAGAAGCCAGAAACAAGGAATTGTGCAATTCCTGTCCATCAGCTTTCTGTGTTAAGATATGCATGTGGGTTGAGTCCAGCTTTGCAGACACTGGCTGTAAGGTCAGCAGCAGACAGGTCAGTCTGCTACCTATAGGTGACCAGTTCCCCCATCACGGTCAGGCTGCACTGCTGTTTGGGGTCAAGTAAAAAACTTCGAGTTGAGATGAAAGGCAGATAGGGGCCCAAGGCCAACATTAAGGACTACGTAATTTTGATCACAGCAACAGCTTTAGTGGCATAGCAGAATTATGCAAAACTGTAAGAACACACGTACACAGATTCTTCACTGAATGCTTTCATTGGGTCACCTTGCTATTTGCAGTGGCTAAGCTTTAGGCAAAGCAGCATGGTGTTGTCTTTCTCCAGATAAGTTTTCCTAGGTAATAAACTGTACTGCTGACATAGGTGGAGAAAAAAAATGCTGTTTTTTCACTTCCCTTAATCCTGATAGTTTGTAATGCTAGACAGTTGGGACAAAAATGAACCAGTGTGAGAATAAATTACTGGTATAAAAGTATCTACTATTTAACCTGTATCATTCTCTGCACTTCCAGCATAGACACACCCCCAGTAAAACACTATCTCACATTAATTAAGGGCCTTTCACATGCTATGGCTTCACAAGCCATTTTAAGAAGAGTGTGAATAGGTGATTTCTGTTTGTAGGCAATTCAGAGCACAGAGAAACACTGTACTTCATGACACTGGCAAACTCATAAATACAAATATGATCAAAAATATATCCAAACCAAAGCTCTTGTGGGCTGGTCTTAACAATCTATATCTAAGTATAGTTCTCAGGTCTTTGTTCCTGTACAGACCCTTCAAAAACCTTGTGTTTTTAAAGTTATCATAGTGGTTCCAGTTTAAAACACAGTGAACTGGAGTATTTTCACTGATTTTATTGACATTTTCATCAGGATCGCATGTCTAAGATTTTGCTGTATTTTTCATTGGAACAAGTGAGAAGGTATGTGATTTTGTAGGTACATTACTGTCTTTTCAATGGGTATGAGCCAATGGCCACTTCTGCCTTGCTTGTTCCATTTTTGATAGTTTAAATGTCAAAAATCCTTGTGTTTTAGCTGCTGCTTTACTAGAAAAAAACAACCAGCTATGTGGAAAATTAGTCTCGAGTTTGGAGTACTGTTCCAAATTTTTTTATGTACTGGCATAGTAAAGGTATAGCCAGGAATGTAGAGATAATCTATAAGATAACAGGTATTACCCCACTATATTAAGTAATTAAACTTAGAAACTATGGAAGAAAAAAGATCAATGTCATCAAAACTTCCTTCTAAAGACCTTTTCCTAATCTCTACTACTGGCATTCATTTTGACCAACACACACTGCCATATAATCTCTATGAATATTTACTTAGGCCTTGCTGCTGGCTCACTGTTCTTACCTAGACAACAAGATTCATGGAAACATTCACGTATCATAATCTAATCACAGATGAGATACTGTAAACGAGCTTTACGTGACTGTACTATAGTGGCTCAGCAGGTTTGGATACGTGCCTAGTACACTTCTAAGTGCTTTATGGGGACATCTCATCAGATTTACATCCAAAAGGGCAATCTTTCACTGGTTTGGAAACTTCTCACAGCAACAAGTTCCTACTTCACCTCAGCAAATTTCTCCTATAATTGTTTTATCTATCTATCTATCTATCTATCTATCTATCTATCTATCTATCTATCTATCTATCTATCTATCACATGCAGTAGACAGTGTTTTGAACAATTTGGAAGATCCTTTTTTGTTTGGGAGGTTTTGTTTGTTTGTTTGTTTTAATTTCTCAAATAAAAGTAACCTGTCAGCAAATTAACTGGATGCAACCTCCTTTGCAACTGCATTGATCTGTTTTGACAATGAATTTTCAGGTGCCTCTTGTGGTTGGCGCAAGGGTGATATATTTCCAAGAGTAATATATTTATAGCTCTTAATTCCTCAGAGCTGTAGTTCCTCAGGTGGCATATTCTCCAAAACCA
This sequence comes from Anabacerthia variegaticeps, assembly GCA_035583185.1. Taxonomy (NCBI): domain Eukaryota; kingdom Metazoa; phylum Chordata; class Aves; order Passeriformes; family Furnariidae; genus Anabacerthia; species Anabacerthia variegaticeps. The sequence goes on along the minus strand of JAWWEW010000165.1, from coordinate 16,383,083 downwards.
GTTACTGTGCACCTGTGCAATGACTTCAGTGAACTTACTGAACATGGCTCATTCATTGGCCACACAACTACTTATTGATTTATGCCTTTAATATGTTACCCAACCACAAGAAGTCAACAGCTGTTTTGTCTACGTTCACACACAGATTTAACTACTAGCTGTGTATCAGGAAGATGAAAAGGGATTCAAACAGACAATTTTTTGTTGCAGTTAATGTATGCTGCAGTATTGTCAGTGTTAGAGGAGTTTCTCTATTCCGTTTATCAGTTTCAATTAATCTTTCATAAGACCTAACTGAAACCCAGGAGGCTGAAACACATTCAGAAAAGGCTGCTGCCCTGAGGAAATCACTGATAGTTTTGTTTGAGGAAGTAGCAGTTTAAGTCCCTTTGGAGATAATCTCAAAAGCATGATAAACATATTATTCAAATAGTCAAAGTTATAAGCAGGTATGAGTATGTCCACAAACACTGAGGAAGCTTGAGTCTACCTCTTGCAAAAAAAAGTATTTTTATCGTAGATTGTTAATCATCAAAAAAGAGAAAGAAATCATCCTCAGAACAAACTAGATAATTGCATATGAATTGTCTCAGTTTGTTCCTTTAACTGCATTTTCAGCTAGTTTCAGTTTCTTGGATTATATGGAAACAGATAAAAGGGCTAACGAGATTGTATATTCTTTGGGAGGGTTTAATAGTACTACCCTCCTTACACAACCTTTTTTCCACTAGCCCTGAAACCTCAACATCTAGGATAAAGTTCATCCAACTTACTTCCAGTTTGGTATTATGAATCATGGTATCTAAATACTCCTCTAAGACCCTGTTTCTGACCTGGCATTGCAGGCAGAGACATAGGTATCTGATAAAAAACACTGCAGATATCCAAAAGGGCATAAGGTAAATCCATATTTTTTCTTGTGTCCCATTAATTACATTCTAGAAATAGTAGCCATATCCATAAATTGTTATCATTGTTACAGATCTTTTGGGAGGTTCTCCTTTACGTCATACCCTTTCATTCAATATTGTTAACGTAAAAATATGCAATACAATGTAGTGAGGTTTGTTATGGTTACTAGAGATAAAGATCTACACATTCACCCTCTGCCTGTTACAAGGCAACTTTAACCTCATGGTTTTGTTCCTCCCCGCATGGGTACAGTGCCTTTCTGTACTAGTGAGTGAATGGGTAAACACTATGCCAAAGGGCTATACACAACTATCTTTAAATGTCATCCACAGCCAGAGAAACAAGGGAGAAACTCTATTTCCCACCTACACTACAAGCTCAATGGATCATCAGGTCTGAAGATGACTGACCTGGTTTCAAACAGCACAGAGTAATTTGTAAAGCCCCATATTAAATCACTCCATGGGAAGAATTTTTGACAAATATCTGAAAGTCTGTGATTCATATATTGCTTCATCACATAAAGCTGAAACACAGACTACATTGTGGTGAGGTGCAGAACAAATTTTTAGGATTTTCTTGGATTATGTGAAATATGGTCATCCAATAAAAAGTAAACAATAAAGATAAAAATCCAATGCCCAGCTCAAGGATTGTACAGTGAGGAGTAAAGATATATCAGATGGGTAACTGTCCACATGAGCCTCTGCAACCTGTAGATAGGTGAAAATTCATTACTGATAAGTATGAGAAATAATTTGTCTTTTTTATAAACCATCAGTTCATCTGGCTTGTGGGCAAGTTCATGTGAAGAAAAACCCATTACTTCAGTTAAGAAAACTAATAGGCCATATTCTCCTCTGTCATGGCTTGTCTTTCCTACAGTCGTACAGTCCATAGTGAGCCCATGATTACAGCAGTGTAGAGGTATTACTCTCGGTTGTAGGTGGTTCCTCATAGTGCAGAAAATAAACACCATGAACATACCACATGCATACCACTCAAATTGCAGCCATGCTACATTTTCTGTTTGGGTAAAAGTGTGTGACTTCTGTGTATAGACAGAGCAAACGTGAAGCAAAAACAACCAATCAAACCCATGTAAAATACATACATCTAAAAAGTAGCAAAATAAGCAAGGTTATGAGGGAAAAAATATATTGCATGAGCTGCGGAATAAGAAGACCTGGTTTCATGCAAATTTACATTATTGGTGATCCATGGCTTCTCTGATAGATAACAGGGGTTGAGCTTATAGCTTTCTTTTAATAGCAATAGTTTTTCTTTTGCTTGACACCCTATTTCCATGGAGTTTGCAAGAATCTAGGGTCTCTGGGATCACATACCTCTGTCAGATTCCACTAAATCATCCACTGACTACGAGTGTTGTCTGGGAACAGCAGATGAATAGGCAGACAGACTCATGCTGTATCATTGAATGACCTTAAGTGCAACAAAAACTCCTGAAGCAATAAAAAAAAAAAATTATTCAATACTGTAGACATATGGAAGCAGTGGGGTTTTATACTCACTTAAATGTACATTGGTTCAATATTCTGCTTGTCTGTTCCTCCTTCTGTTACCAAGCCCAGCCCAGGGTAGAAAACGACCTTAAGGGTAAAGAAGCTAAAATGCTCTTAGTACAGCTGAATCCCCAGAAAGGCCCTGTGGCTTTCAGCAATCTGTATTTTCTTGCAGATTCTGCAGCAGAAGCAAGGAAGGGATGACCACTGCCAAGCAGTGACATGTGGTGCTGATGAACAACTTTCTCAGCAAGCCTAAGGCTGTCATACAGAGCAGCAGAGGAAAGGAGCATAGAGTTGTTTAAAGAGGAGAGAAGAAAGATAGCAGTGAAAGGTTTGTTGCTTTGCCTCTGTAAGGTGGGACCCCAAGCTTTCCTCCCACACCTGCTCTTTGTACACTCCTAGGCAATGAATTTCACTGACCTAATTAATTAATTTCACTGACTAATCCTTTTACCTGGAAAATCACACAGCGAGTTTCCTTATCCCCTCAAAATCAGTTGCCGTGTAGCGCAAAATAATGGTGCAAAAACTCTTCCTGGAGAGAGAAGAAAAACCTCTAAATGAGAGACTCCTCAGCAAAGGATGACCATAGTTAGCTTTAATGCCATGTACTTTGTACATGTGGTGGGTGCATCTCTTCCAAACTCTCCTTGTTTCCAAACAGTACCTTGACCCACAGTGGCAAAGATTAACTAGTATATATTGTCTGAAGTATGACATTTCCCTTCCAGCATCTGCTTCAGCCTTGTGTGACACAGAAGCAGGCACAATCCAATGAGACCCTCTCTTTTCAACCCTTCCTCAACAAATAGCTTTGGTTCTCCTTTTGTAGGATGTAGAAGGCACACCAAGGAGCTGCAAGATGATGCCACTTTGTGTTCTGATATCTGGGGGTGTTTCAATTTCTGGGACTTTTGTCCAGTGACAAATAAAAAGGAAAGGACTGACCACACAGACAGCATGACTCTATTTCATATATGATCCAAGTCAAAAATTATATCAAAAAGGAGGACTGAAGGGAAAGGATCAGTATATAGATTGATTGAATGTGACAGTACCAGTTCTGTATTTTCTTTCAAGTGTAGGTACTCTATGTAATGACTTACAATAATATTGTTCACAGCTTTACTACTTTGCTGTCTGCTTTCCAACAAACATAACTAACCTAGGAATATTTGCCTGCAGCTGTCACCAGAACTGAAATATTTCAAATTGGTATACACTATACATACCCAGTTAGAGATCTAAGACCTCCAAATACTGAAAAAATATAATTCATCATCAATTCGGTAACTGCAGTGTAACTGTTAATGTTGGTAAAGGGCAAAAAGAAAGTTTTTGACCAAACTGAACAAAAGAAAAGAAGGTAAAAACGTAAAAACTTTAGTTCATGAGCTAGCACATGATGTTTTAAAAATACTAGCCTGTTTCCAGAATGCCACAGTTACTCACTGAAAACAATATCCAAAAGTGCCATTTTCACTTGAGAACTTTTGGATTCCCCCAGCCAGTTCTCTGGCACTGATGGATCTTTCCAAAGGGTTTCAGGTTTACATGAAAACAATGTACTGTATTTTTTGTTTTAAAATGGGTGGCAGTCTGTAATTCTTGATCATGAGCTTTTAAAAACACAGACTTAAGATGTACATGTTAAACTTTCCAAGTTAAATATTTCACCTGCACATGTACAATAACAATAGTTATGAAAGCCCACAAAACCATATGTTGAAGTGCAACCTAAAGATCACAGTGACAACACATATTGAATATTAGGGGTATCAGGAATGCTTGACTTTAACAAAAATTGAAGATCATCACCATGGAAAATAAGGAGTAAGAGCTACACATTTAAATAAGGCTTTCTAACTATTCAAAGTACTTAAAGTCAACAATATAGAAATACATGCATACAATATTAAATAATGGTGGGTTCCCTAGAGTGCAATTTTAAAATCAGTATCATGTTTCAATATAGTCAGAATATTTATTACTGTGTAATAGGAACTATTTTAACCAGTTCTAATATTGTAGAAACTTTTGGTAGTAAGCTCATATCATAACTGTTTTTCTTCTCATATTCAAAGTTTTTTGCTTAAGAGAAGCAAGAATAACAGGCATTGGAAAGTAAGAGTTATTTGATTAATTGTTTTGTAGTGGTTTGTATTAGTTCTGTATTTTATATCCCTAATTTTATTGGCTAGCATTATAATTACATCACTCTTACATTGCTAATATCACTAGAAACACAATCCCAAATATTAACTTTGTGAATGCCTTGAAAAATACTCTTGGACTTAAAAGGATATTTGATCCAAAAATATCTTTGCTGTGCAATTTCTAAAGATTTCTATCTTACCACATGAATGTACTGCAAGATTAATTTCTTGTATTATTCCTTGAAAGGCAGTCATGTGACTGTTCTGGTAAACCACAATATACTTATTTTATTCTCACGTTCAATGCTCACACCTTCTGTCTGTTTGAGCAATTGTGCAGCTTTTAGCAATGCCTCTCAAACACTTACTAGTTTCTGTTTACACAGCTCTATGGTCATTAGAGTTAGAAGTTTAATATGGTAAATAAAGACGTCTACATGGCCAACTGACTGCCTTCTACACTCGTATACTGATGTATTAGAGCCTGACACAGCTCTCATTTTGCTTATGCATGTCCTCAACATTGCATCAGAAAATGTTTTCAGAACTGTGTTAGGACCTTCAATGAGAACACCAAAGGGGGCCTTATTGGGGTCATATCAGAGGGAAAACCAGTTGAGATCTGATTTGGAGGAATGTGTGAATGCACAGTAACTGGATGGAAACACAGAGCAATGACATTGGAGAAGGCTCTTTTCACCAAACTTTGGGGAACTGAAGTCTGGGTACATAAGACTACATAAATACCTCACTTCCCCTGTTCTACTCACCCCAAGAGAAAGGAAACATCTTTAAGAAGTGCCCATCTTTCTCTCTGGGCTAATGAATATCCATATGAAGCCATAAGACCAGAGAACTGTCCTCAGATGGCTCAGGTTAAGGGAAAGGAGTCTTTCAAAACATGGCAGCATGTATCCTTAGAGATTTTAGCTTATATAAAACCAATCCAGATATTTTTATAAATCTGCTGCAGCAACACAGGCTATTTTAGATACATTTTACATAGGTTTTGTGGTATGTCTGCACTTTGCTGCTGCTGGAGTGACGGCAGGGTAGACATGCCTTTAGGAAACCGGATGTCAGTTTATCCGGTGATTCATGCAAGGCATTTAGAACCCTGAAGTCTTGACAATGAATGTGCTGATTGTAGGCTCAGTCCTGCTGGGTGTACACTGTTCAGTACTTCAGTGTACTACTTGTTTTCTCATTTATAATGTTCTTTCAAAGTAATAAGAACAGCTGAAAATAAAGCCATTAACAAACCAGATACTATATAATGAAAATCATCATGTATAAAGTTCTTTCTGAAATTTTCAGATCTCACATTTAACAAAAAAATAATCTGGTTTCTGCACATCACTAATATTCTCTTAAATAAGTGGTACAGTTGAAAAGGCACCACAAAATCTTGAAGGCATTGTTTCCCTTCCATGGGGACTATGTAGAAAGAAATAGAAACTATCCCTCTTTATCTGGTGTTTATCTCAAACATGTGTGAACTACCAAAGGTAAAAAGAAGCTATTTGTAGAGCACAAATATCTTTCCTTATCTACTTTTTCTTCAGGCCACTGAATCTTAACTGGCAAACAAAAATGGTTTTGTGGTTCTGTGACTTATCAGTCTTCATCAGAAACATTTATTTACAAGCTGTTTCTCAAAGTTGACTGTATTATACAGTAAATTCAAGTGTTTTATAAGCTAGGAGTTAACACTTAAGCAAACTGATAAAACATCATTTACGTGAACAGTAGCACATCTATACTTTTGACCCAACATCTTTACTCACAGCTGGAGTATTGGTCGCGGTCTAGAGGTTTTGTTCACTACAGTACAGAATTATTTCTGAGGTTGACAATACTAGGTCAGTCTAGCCCCAGGGTAAAATACCAGGGGTCAGAGGTACGTACAGATTTATACAGAGCATGCTGGATCTTTCTCCTTCCTTGCTGATCATCCTGATGTTCACCACAATTAACAGCCCTGCTGCAAGCTCTTCACCCCTGTGTCTCTACTGCTCGTTTGGATTGCCTTGAAATCTGTGTACTTTCCTCTCTCTGGAAAATCACTGAGGCTCCTTTACATAGGTCAGCTATGTGCAAGTTACATCCACATTCTGGTGACATATTCCTTTTGCTGTTTGTTGTGAGGTTTCTTGTGCTTTTCTTGGAAGACACTACTTGGCCAGTTGTTGCTAAAGGCTTGGCTGCCAGAATTAGTTTGACACACCTCTTTGTAAATATGTTCTTAGTGTTTTTCTACCATAACTGCTTCACAGTGATTCCCCAAAAAAATCACAGAAGGGCTTCCTGCACTGCCAGCACTCGAGAAAACTGTACGTGGAGTCTGCCAGCACCAATTCCTCTTATTCCAAGAAGGAAAGGCCAGATACACAAACTGTTCTGTGAGGGAAGAAGGTTCTGGGAGGTGAGAATGTTGACAGGAGAGACAGACACTTGCAGTTTGTGGAGGACTGAATCCCTTTGAAGGACATCATCTTGCTCTTTGAGCTCTGAAGTTGACTTTGGGTCAGATTAAGGTTTCTTTTCCCTTGAGACATTAACAGCTTTCTTTAAATCTGAACAATGTCTAATTTAGAGAGCTAAAGGATAAAAAATATTCCCTTTCATAATCTATTTCCTCAAAAATATGCAGATCAAAGGCATATAGACTGAAATTAATGTAGTATGCAAACTGATATATAGAAGCTTTAATTGTGCCTACAGTTTATTACAAACACAGATTTAAGTCTATCAAGACACCAAGATTGAAAAAAAAAATGAGAAAAGGAAAATCCAGCCAGAAAAAAATAATACAAAAACATCCAGTCAATTGAAGTCTCTACTTTCTTTTTTTTTTAAATTTCATTAGAAAAGCTTATTTATATTTCTCCTTTTTGCCCTATATTTATCTTAAACTCCACCTCCCTACTGTTTCTTCAGGGATGCTTATATTCCAGAGTTCAAACATCAATAATTGGTCTTTTTCTGCCCATCTAGACGCAGGTCAGTGGTATTGCAACAAGCTTTTCAGTTTATAAGCAATGACATTTAATCACTGAGGTAGACGGCAGAGTTATTCCCCAGTCTGTCTCAGTATTACAGACTTTCTCTTTAGTCAATACAATTTCTAAGACACATATAATATTTGCTAGACACTGTCTATATTTTCCTTTTACAGACATGGTTAAAACTTACCTTAACAGCCACACAAACACAAAACTAGAGGCAGGAAAGAAGTTGTACTTTGCTGTTGCATTGTTTCCCCATCAGCAGCAAACTCTGACAAAACCTCTCAGTGGGGAGTTAAATTCTGACATGGAGCATATCTCCATGAAACATTTAAAGTTAGAGAGTTAATAGACCATATCCTCCATTAGCTAAAAAAGGTTAGCTTAGTGAAAATGAAGGAGCAGAGGTTGCTGAAAATTGCAGATACATCCTGTTCAGATGCCTCCTTCAAAGTGTGCCCATTTCAGTTTACCCTTTAGACTGAAATGAGGCAGAGACGCCATATAAGCCAGGAAGGACCTTTATTTCACTGTGACCAAAAGAAAAAGATTAAAAAAAAACAAAACAAAAGACAATTTGATAAAGGTTGTATGTAAAGATTGTAGCGTTGCATCCATGTAGGCATGCTGGAGATTAACTCCAGTTTTATATATCTTTGTTTCTTGTGTTTACTTCTGTCATGTAATTTTTGCAATCTCCATTTGTTGAACTTGTTTTCTGCTTAGTAACTTGCATGATGTGTTGCCCACTTAGCTAAATTTCCAGATAATTGAAAGGTTGAGAGTAATAATATAAATAAAGTTATTATTTTTTAATAAGTGAGTCACACTTACATGCAATATGGAAACAGGGAGGCATCAACTATGTATAAGTGCGTAAGGCAAATACAGTCTTGGGCTTCACTACATTAAGAAGAAAAATAGCATTAGTCACCTCCCCCCCTCCTACCAGAAACAGAAATACATCATTTCATATCAAAGTAGAATGCTATTCACTCTTAGCTTTCCTAATTTTTTGATAAGCAGAAGGTCCTTTTTTGGAAAAGTAGACCAACTCTTTCGCTTACTGTTTTCAATCCTGTTTTTGGAAAAAAACCACAACACTTCCTCACGAAGGCCATAGCTTATAAAAAATCCAAAATAGGGAAAACAGAAGGAAACAGGATCAATTTTAAGCAGCCAAGTGTGTAGAGAGACCTGTGATTCATTCTTTGAAACTGTAACATTCAGAATTTTGAAGCTGTTCTGGGAAGAGGAATACACAATCCATTTACTACATGTTGCAGTATCTTCTTTCAATTCAGATCAGTTTTGAAACAGCTTCCTTAATTTTTTAAGCTGCCTCTGAATTTGTGCCATTCATCCTCAGTTAGCTGGTCCCCAACAGGCTTTGCTCCTTGCCTGTATTCTCCTAAAGCAAAAAGACCAGCAACCCTTGTTCATTCCCCATTTGCCCTTTCCCACCTCCTGATGCCACAGGCTGTCAGACCATGTACTCCGCTACCGTGCAAATGACATGGGAGCTCTGCTTTTATAAGAAAATCAGGACTCCAGATCTGGAAATATCTCCTGGGACACTAATAAGTTTACTGGAGACTGAGAAGAGAACTGAAGGAGATAGAGCTGAACATCACCCCAGTTGAAGCTGTAGAGTTAGAATAGTCCCCGGGGTAAATGAAAACAAAAAATGGTATTATTTCCTGTATTGTATTTTCCCTTTTTGTTGTGAATGTGACACAACTAGAGGCTTCCTCCTTGGCTCCTGAAGGGTGTAGTGAGGTGTCCCTTACAGATGCATAACTCTGCAGAACCAGGAAGATACTCTGATTCCCCATGTCACACACAGAGTACAGTAAAATTTGCACTGCTGGTAGCACAACCCAACACCCCTCCCTACCACCCCCAGGAGCATGACAAACACCAATAACTTATGTGGTGTAATACAACATGTCACATTGCTTGACACATGCACCAGAAGGACTAACCTTCATGAAGCACTTTGATAAATCATTCATGAACACATTTTCTTTCACCTTTGCATGTGGATTAAAGAGAAGGGAGTAAAATAGAAAATGCAGATGTCATACCAGGAACAGCGTAGGTGAAAAGACTGTCACATGAAAAGCTTAAATTCCCCAGCCTGCTTTCCCAATTTATCCAGGACCAATATGTGCATTTGAGGAGGTGTGTCTGTTTGCTGCCTTTTCCACCTCATGTGTGGACAGAAATGCTTGCATCCTGCCCACTCTCCATCAAGAATTTGACTGAGGAAATAGATCTTCTTTGTCTACAGGCATTCAAACCTAAGTTCCAGACAGAGAGTAATGTAATTTCCTGTACATTATGGGGTACACAGAGCTGTTCATGTTTCCTGAAAACGTTGGTCACTATGACTAAACTTTCAGGAAGCAACATGTTAAAGGGGGCTGTTTCTTGTACAAGGCTAAAGACTGACAGGAGAACACCTATGGGATTGGGCTTTGAGCATGTGACAAAGACAAAATACTGTCTGGAACTAGGCTGTGGCCAGCTCCGGCAAGGAAAGGACACCCCAGTTTGCAGGGAGACAAGAAGGGCTGGGGAAGAACAGCACTGTGTTGTACAGATTTTTGTTTGGATGAATGCCATGGTAGGTATGTTCATGGATTTACCTGGGAAAAGCTGCCTGAGAGATCAGCAGAGGCTGCAAGAACCTCTATGCTGTTCGCACGGTTCCCCCTCTACCACAAGTATCCAAACTTGACTAAATGAAGACCAGGCATATGCGCAAAGGCCCCAAGTCCATGAGAAGAAACTTTTTACCAGGTTTGCAATACACTTATCTTGTGTGGGAGAGCAGCTGCCAAGATTTCTGTCTCAACACACACCTGTAAGAGGAAATAGTGCTCATTTTCTCCCAAAGAGAGGCCTGAGGGAGCATCCTTATGCCTGAATTATCTTTGTCATGATTTTTCTTACTACAGCTTTCACCCTTATGGTAATGCCCTGAATTTTATCCCTTAGTATTTCACTTTGAAGCCAAACCTTGTGATTTTGAGCAAATGATTGCTTGTTTGATATGCAAAAAGCTTCTAAGGCATTTCTGAGAAATGCACCCTTCAACATATGGTTTAAGAATCAAAAAAGCTGAGAAGAGGCATGGGAGATGCCTTTATTCAGATGTCAAGAGTCACTCTGAACCAGGTCTGAACTGTTTCCCAAATAAGATGCATAGTGAAAATTAAATAGAAACAAAATAAAGTGGCCCAATCAGGGAAACAGGATGGTAAGATCCTCTAGAAAAATGAGATATTTCAGGAGCATCTCTCCATAACTACAACAGATTAGTGACAGTGGAAAGCAAGACAATGAGAGAGCAAGTTTATATCTGATAGTGGCAAGTTCTGAAGCACTATGTGGGTTATAATCCTGTTCATGAATGCAGGTAGAGGAAGCTGACTCTGAAATGGTACTGCTTTTTTTATTTTTTTGTTCCTCAGGTTTCATATTTCTCAAAATAACCTTGTGACCCAAAGAGAAAACTGCAGAAAAACTAACAGAATACCAAAGAAACAATTTTGAAATTAAGAATTAACAATTAACATCCGTTTGGCAAACAAGAGAAAAATTTGAAGTTCAGATTGAATTTACAAAAGAGGAATAGCAGTTCAATGAAAATATCAGGAATGAAGACCTGAAAGCAGGGAGCTCCCAAAGTCAGGAAAAAAAACACCTTATTCTGGTGTGCACTGTTAGCAAAACAGAGCAAAAGAGCCAGTTCAGACAACCAGGATGCTCTCAGGCTAAGAGGTAACAAGAATGGGGAAGAAAAGGCAGTAGAGCTAAATTACCTTCATGACTCACACGGATTTGAAAGTACATGATTACATAAAAGGAGGAGAGGAAATGGCCTCATGTTGCACCAGGGGATGATTAGATTAGATATTATGAAAAGTTTCTTCATGGCAAGGGTTGTCAAGCATAGGAACAGGCTGCCCAAGAAAGTGGCAGAGTGACCATTTCTGGAAGTGTTGAAAAAACTTTTGAATGTGGCACTTGAGGACATAATTTGCTGGTGAACATGGTGGTGGTTCTGGGTTGACAGTTGGACTTGTTAATCTTAGAGGTTTTTTCCAACCCTAAAAACGCTATGATTCTCTTAAAAAAATGCATCTCTTTTTACAGCTAAAAGGGGAGTCATTCATCCTTCTCAGATCAGTAATGTACTGTGAGGGATGACTACAGCAGATGCATTCAGTTTCAGGGCAGAAAAATCTCTTGAACTGTAGTTTCACAAGCATTGGACCTACTGAAATGTCATTTCAGAGGGTTCTGCCTTCTTGGTCCACTCAAACTTTAGTTGAATTATACTGAATGAAATTTTAATTGAATTATCCTAATGTTTAATGCAAGGTAAGAATGTTACGAATGTGCCAGCTTTCAGTCAGTATATATGTATTACTGGACTTCCCAAAACCCACCCATCAGGGCAGATATTTTTTAAGATGTGCAGCAACAAAGGCTTGTTTCCAACATATAAGCATTTTGATGTTAACCTCTCATGTTTGTTTACTGTGCAATAAGGGGCAAATTAACACTGAAACTTCTGAAATTGAAGGTCTTTACAGAGGTATCCTAATAAAGTTTCTTTCTTTTACCTGGCTAACTGATTTCTCTAGCTTTACAGAAACTTGCTTAAACCTGTGACCTCTAGCCATCTGCCCAATGTGACTGAAGTTGGCCAAAGGTCCAGAGAACATTTGAGGGAACAGACAGATATTTATACTAGAGAACATATTATTATTGTATAACACATATTGAATGAATAAGAGGTAACTGTTCTCTACTAACTCCTGATGGTAAAGGTTTGAGTGGTTTGTCTGACCAGGAATATTTCTTTCCTGGACACATTCACAGGGCTTTGGCAAGTCTCCTTAGTACAGAGCACATGCCTGTGTGTACTCACTGCTACTTCTGGAAAACAGTTTCTGCAGACACAGGTTGGCTTGTGTTCAGCAAGGCCAGAAAACACAATCAATTTTTGAACGTTCACAGGCTCAAACATTGGCATAGCTGACATACTACTTCAGAGGGAGGGAAAAAAAAAAAAGTGAAAACATTAGTGGGAGAAATGAAACTACAACATAGGAATAGAGTGTGTATAATTTTGTAGTATTCTCCACGATTTCTGGACTTCAGCCCTCTAGTTTTAATTAGCATTTCCCTACTGCTTAATTCCTGAGCCAATAAAATGGTCTCTGTTCTCTATGATTTCGTCCTCTTCTTTTGCCATAAATGTTCATTGACCTTCATTGTTGCTAACAAAGCCCTATGCCACCCCTTCCCTGAAACTTACTTCTTTCAAATAGGAGGTCTTTATGCCTGAAATAATTCTAGTTCAGTTTACACTGGAATGTCTCTGGGGTCAGTTTATCACTCAGAGCTGATAACAAGTGAAAGGTATGCCATGGATGGCTCATCCAACTTAATGTGCTACCACCCCCTCTGAACTTTTTGCCCAGGATAAATCAGATAGTGCATCTTCTACTAGTCGTGGCTAATGACTGCTTTTCCATGCACTATTAAGCAGTTTGTGATTCATGCAGAGCCATTATATACTTGAGGGATTTCCCACTATTACCAGACTATACATTTACCAGTGTGACCGTGCTATTCAGGGAAGTCTTCCTCCTTATAGATTTGCCAGGACATTCCTCCATGCCTTTCCTTGTACATCTATGCGTATATAATTACATGTATCTATTAGATATGGCATGGTATAATGTGATATGATTAGTATAATCTCAAAGGTGCCTGGTCCTGACTTCACGAGATTGTGCCTCTTGCCATATGTCCTTGTATCCTGGTACAATTCTGGGCAGGGCACATCATTATGGTGTTCGTGCCCCAGGTTTTATGCATGGTTTTGTGCATAAATATCTGGCAATTTATTTTCTCACTGTTTTTCATGTTCCAGAAATTTTCTAAACTGCTGATTGTAAGGCATGGCTGAGATATCCCAGAGGAATAATATATCACAGAATCATAAAATAATTTGGATTGGAAGGGACCCTGAAGGTCATCTAGTTCCAACTGCTAGCCAGGGTTCCATCCAACCTAGCCTTGAATATTTCCAGGGATGGGGCATCCACAACTTTCTTGGACAGCATGTCCGCTGCCTGACCACCCTCTGAGTAAAGAATTTTATCCTAACATGTAATCTAAACCTGCCTTCTTTTCTTTTGAAACCATTGCTCCTTGTCCTACCACTACCTGCTTGTATAAAAAGTCCCTCTCCACCTTTCTTGTAGGCTCGCTTTAGGAACTAGAAAGCTGCTCTCAGGTGTCCCTGAAACCTTCTCTTCTCCAGGCTGAGAAGCCTCATCTCTCTCAGCCTGTCTGCACAGGGAAGCTGTTCCAGCCCTGTGATCAACTTAGTGGCTCTGCTCTGGACTAATTCCAACAGGTCCATGCCTTTCTTGTGCTGAGGACCCCAGACCTGGACACAGCACTCCAGGCTGGGTCTCACAAGGGCAGAGTAGAGGGGGTGAATCACCCAGCTTCTGGAGTAGTTCTGAAAGGTTGCTATCAGAGAAAACTCTCTATATACAGGATCTCAGCTCGTGGAACAAAACTGTAGTCATACTAGTGACAAAAGTCAGCTCAGTAACAGCTGAATAACAGGTTTTAAACTGATGGGCTTCAATCTTCAAAAAAACCCACCAAAGCAAACAAATGGAGAAGAGTAACGCAGTGCTTTCTGAACACAGTGCTTTCTGATTTGCCTGCGTGTGGAACAGGATTGAGGCAGGCTTATCCTGAGCCCCGGTGCTCCACCAATGGCTTCCAGCACCGCCTGGAGCTCCTGCTGCCACCACAAAACATTGATGGTTACCAAGGAGCAAAACCTCACTGTATGTACATCAGTGCTATCAGAAGTTCTATTGTTTAAACTGAAACAGAAGAAAGGGACACATCTCCTTCCTACACGGGCACTTTAACAGCCCTGTTAGTAAAAGATTAGAATCCAAATGGAAGCAACAAAGGGAGAACTAAACTATGAAGTAAACTACATGGCATTTTCTCATGGGTGTTTCCACCCTTGGAAAAGGGAACATAAGGCCTAACAGTATGTCTCACAATACATATCAAATTTTCCATTACTTTGTGATAGTGATGTGTGACAACAGTTTCACAGAGAGAAGGGTTTGGCCACGTTATGGTAATATTGAATGTATTTTGTGATCTTCAGTTACTGGATTATGCAGACAAGGAAAACCTTGCCTCCAGTTCTGGGTTTGAGGATTTTTCTCAAATTTGACATAAATCACTGAGGTTTCTGGTCTGAGAACTTATAAATCAGTATGTACATCTATGATCTTAAAACAGAGGTTTCTAAGTTGCTTTTTATTTCCTTTTCATTTTTTGACTTCTAAAAACATCAAATATACAAAAGCCCTAAGGACACTCAAATGGAAAATGAACATTGTGATACCAAGTCTTTAGAGAATGGATCCCTACAAGCAGATGGGCCCCACCTTGCAGCAAATTGAACAAATAGAGGGTAATTTATCTTTAGGTGCAATAAGCATCATACACAAGTTTGCCAAAGGCTGGATAATTCCATAAAGCTGCTCAAAAAGAAAGCAGAATTGATTAGAAATGAAAGGTCTCACAACACCACCCTGAGTACTCAGCTCTTAGTCAGGTTATCAGGCAGCAGGTTATCAAGGCTTTTCTTAATTGATGCAGTCTTTTATCGAATAAGGGTGTTATCTCATTGGTGAGGTCATAAAATATGAGTCACACAGAGTCAATAGAATATCTAGCACAAAGGTGATGCTATGCATTATAGAGGCTAAAGATATTGCAGGTATTGTAGGTGCTGTTTACTTAAAGGCTACTGGTGAGTGTTGTGGCTCTCTTCAACCTTCAGAAAAAGCTGGTTTAACCTCATTTTAAGCTATGTCTACTGCTCAGAATAATTCTGCTTATCATGATTTGATATGGTTGCCTTGGCAATGCTCTGTGACATTTTGAAGCCAGGGCCTAATTTCTCATTTCCAATTACCACATTGCTGAGATTTTGATTTTGCTAAGCAGAATGCATTCACTGAACTCTGAGCTTTGTGTGTTAAACTGGCAATGAACTCATAGTAAGTAAAGAAAAATTACCATTTTGAATTAAGTCTTTTGCAGTTTTATCAAAATTTTACCTTAAGGATAGCTGCTTTTCAGGACTGTATTTCATGTCTTGGAGATCTCTGTGATGACTCCAGGTTTCACACCTGAATTCTTGTATGACTTTTGGTAATATTTTGGCTTTGATTTTCTTCCACTCTTAGGTACCCAACTGCTAGGTGTTGTACTCCTGAACTAGAACCAGTGCCTTCTTAGCTTCATTCCACCCCCCCCCATAAATTAAGAGAAAATGGATCCATAAACAAAACCAAGACATTCAGCAAACTCTTAGGAGAAGCCCATTCATAAAAAAATACTTCCATACTAGTGCCATCATCTTGTTGCTAATGCTTTACATCAGACAAAAAAGAGCTGGTCATAAGATCAGCATGGAAATAATTTTCTTTCTGAAATTATTTTTGAAACCAAACCAGAATGTTTTAAGTTGATTAAAATACCTTATGTATGTATTAGAAATATTTTGTTTCATTTTCAAGTCTACAATAATGCTTTTAAACATAGAATTACTCTAATGTAGAAGGCAGAGAGGGTATTTTCCTTATAGAAGGAATATCTAAATTTGGAAGGAACCTGTTAGGATCATCAAGTCCAACTTGGTGTCTAATGCATTGGTGCTGGTAGTTGGATGCTCATCTTTCAGGAATCAATTTCAACCTGCACGGCAGAAGTGCCCAACTTGTTGTGTTGTGCTGGGTTTCATTGTACAGCACCCCTAGCACACAGAGAACACTCAGTGACTCAGTTCACTGTCCCCACCATCAGCAGTCGGGTTACCAGGCACCCTGAGACTATGACTTCTCCCACCTTTCTTCCCACTAAGTTACTTAGCATTACAGTCTGGCCAGTTGCAATGTTTTGTCTTACGCCATAAATGGTGCTAAACATTATGTCCAATAGATAAATAACTTCATTCTGGTAGGAGCAACAAAGGAGCAACAGTAGCTGGGAAATGCTTCCAAGCAGTATTGCAATCAGAATGACCAGAAGAACAGAAAATATCAACTGACATGAGAAATTAATAAGGCTTAAAGATTAAACAAATTATGTCCATTACAAATTTGCAAGAAACAAATCCTTCCAGTGTACCCTACAAAATGATGCAAAGCTTTAGCTTCAAATAAGGTGAAAAAAGTGTAAAAGTCTATTCCACACTCTGCTAAAGCAAACATGCTGCAAAAGAAGCATTCACAATTAACACAGGTGTCTCAGATCTATAACTGTATTATCAAAGAATCTGAATGGTCTTAGGGGAATGAGAAACCCTAAGCAAAGGCCTTCCTGACACTCTTTGAACAGCTTAAGGTTCTGCTGAACAAATTTCTACCCTCCTAGGCAGAAAAAAATCCCAGCTATCACGTTACCACTGTTAGACTCATCCTGTGCATGCTGCCCTCAAGAGATCAGGTGGTAGAGCACTACATAAATGAATATTGACATTATTGATTGAAAAGTTTGTGTGCCTTAAAAAAAAAGGGGGGTCATTCAGCTAAGAAGCTGAAGGTTTAATTTGAATGTTGCTTCCTAGAGTTGAAAGCTTCTCTGTTCTTACAAGGGTTCTTCGGTAAAGCTGGAGATCAATTCTGTGTTTCATGATGTGAATAAATAATAATAAATTCTGTAGAAGATTAACTTTCTTAGTTGGGGTATATGACATAATAAATACAGAGTATGTTTTCCAGTTAAGAATAGGATAATCTCTGGTTACACAGGTTTATTTTGGTAATGAAAGGCAGATACTGAATACCTTAGAGAATTAATACTGAAATGGAAAGTCTTATTTCTACCAACACCAAGGCAACTCTGCGCCTTAGCTCCATGGACTGCAATTCATCATCTCCTAACTCCTGTGTAGTACTGTTCAACCTTTGCTGTACTTCAGTGGGTTCTTATCAGGACAGCTGCTATGAAATCACAACATTGCTAACAGCTTTCCAGAAAGGCAGCTCTTTATAAAGCCATGTACAATGACTTAATTTCCAGGTTTCCAAGGAGGTAAATGAAGCTAGGCTTTTTAGGTAAATTGCTCAAGCTGTACGGAGATTACACCTAGAGGGTTACTCAACACAGTTTTTTATGCCAGCAAGAAAGCAATAGGTCTGGTTTTGGAGAATATTAGGGAGATTTTGAGCTCATTGTCTGACCGGAAGCCTGTGTTAATAACCCTTGCAGTTGTAAATAATACAGGTAATACCAAGGTAAGACAAGAACAAACAATCCATTTAATCTCTCTTTCACCTCCTTATTCCACAGGCTTGGATCCTTCTCCCACCACTGATGGGACAAAGTGAGCCATTGTTGAAGGCCTCAGCAGTGATGTGGCTGGCTTGGTTGCACAGCTGTAGCCATCACCAGATTCTAAGTTTGCTGCCTTCTCCCAACTGGCCCACTCTGCAGCAGCAATGAATAGTCACCAAACTCAGCTTCAGCGTTGCAACACAGACACCTGAGGTGGAAGACCATATTCCCTTTGAAGCCAATGGAGGGAATCAAATTCCTCCTGAGGAATATTTACAGCAGCAAACTTGAGAGTCCTGCTATTCTCTCCTAGCAGTGGAAGAGGTGGGATACAGCTACAAGAACACAGGCACACAATGTCCTTCACAAGTATCTGGCATTATCTATGGTTGCAGAGGTAGAAGGGTGCAAATTCTCTGTTCATGACTCTCAGGTATCCTGGGGCACTTAAAAAGGCACAAGGCTTTTTCACTGGTACTCTCTTCAGGCAACTAAATCTTACTTCTGAGGTCTAAAGAATGTCCAAAATCAGGCTGTGCCTGGGAGTCCTCAGTGCTTCCAGATGCAAGAAGATAAAGTGCTGAGGAACATCTGTTCAGTGAGACTGTGAGTTCATGACCATGAGTCTGAGATGAGAGTTACTCATGTCTCATGAGTGAGACATCTGTTCATGAAACAGTGAGTTTCCACAGGCATTGAAATCCCCTTTGACTTGGGCAGGTACATCAATGGCTCACACTTGCTCAACTTTAATTCTCATCACAAGTACAAACACACTCCTTGTACAGTCCGGGAAACTCATTCTGTATCCCCTGGCAGCACTGCAATAGTATCCATGGTCTATTTTAATTATCCCATGAAAACATAAATGAAGTGTATCTTCATCAACAGAGCTTGCAAAATGAAAGTATAAACAATCATTCACAAAAAGCAAGGTGACAAGTAATACCTTTTACCTTCTCTTATATCAATAAAGTAATAAAAGTCAGTGTTTCATTCTTTGATAAGTGGTAAATGGAAAAATCAATAAAGAAACAGCCCCACATATAATTAGTTTTGAAATAATCAGTGTAAAAGAGATTAAAACCTTTTTATAATGGAATGAAGATAACTGAAATATTTTAGTTTTTTAGTCGACAACTGGAATACCTCTGTTTTCAGACAAGAACAGCCCCCTTTTATTTTTTGCTATGTAGGGCTGCTACATACTAAGATGTATTTTGAGTCAACATTCGAAAGCCTCTGCAACACTGGCAGCTGTGGAGGTCAGGTCCCAGCTATGGGACATCTCCAGCCTACCAACCAGGGGTGGCAGCCCTCATTTGGCCTCATTTGTATGGTCATACAGATGAGGTGAATTGACTCCAGCACTACTGTGCATGCCTTTATCGAGGCTGTTTGTACATTTAGCATTGGGTGGTGTGGCTATCACTGACTTCCTGCACAGCTGCTCCTCGTCTCTTCAAGGGAATGGAGCCAAATAGGAACAACCATGAATGTGGACCGTGCCAACAGGATACAAATGACCCACCTCTGTGGACACTTTTTTATTTCTGCAGAGAACTGATGCATAGTCAGTGTTACTGTAGAGGAATATTGGTTTGCCACTGGCCACGAGTTCAGACAAGCTGATCAACCAACCCCATGGCCTCTGAGTGCTGACAACAGCCATGCAGAATTGAATCTTGTAGTCTCCCAAAATGTTTCCATCTCCCTGCAAACCCTGAGTGATGGGGGCTTTCTGTTGATGGGCATGACCAAGTCTATCACCATAAAGATTCTCACTGACTGCTCGGATAGAGTCCCTAAAGGCATTGTGAAGGTAAAAGCTATGCTAATTAGGACTAAAAAAGAATAAGTAAGAACCTTATTATTGACTTTGCCAAGTCAATACTTGGACAAGTTGAGTCAATACTTCAGAGAGTTGATTTTATGCATCTGGTTAAAAAGATTTATATAGAAAAGAAGACTCATGGAAACTTTTGTCTTCTTTTTGTCACAACAGTTGTCTAGTTCCTGTAATACATTTTATATGTTGTCAGGAATAGAGACTTCTAAAACCAAACCAAGCTTTGATTTGGGACACAAGGAAAACACCTGGAAAATGCTAACAATTCTGTTCATTATGTAGTAGGTTCAATTCCTTCTCTATCATTTGATTCTGTGAAGGGTACCATGAAACTTGTACCCACTGCCATGATTTCCCCAAGCAAGGATGATGTGTCTGAGTACACGCTATTACTGCTTACATTCCCCTGTGACCTATCAGGAAGAGGCTGAATGGGCACAGGTAAAGTAGTCTGAGCTTCATTCTTCATTCACTGTATCACTTGCTTGGTCAGACTATGAGGCACAAGACAGCCAGTGTGGGTAATGAAATCATGTAAGCAGCAATAGGAAGTAGAGGGAGGGTTTGAATGGGGAGAAAACACAGGCCGGTTGTTTGTTTTTTGTTGGGTTTTTTTAAAATCAGTCCATTTATCCTGGAATATCAAATAAATATAATAATTAACCCAAAAATTTGCTGAACTGGGACATCACGCAGACTTGGATTTCAGCACCAGTACAGGAAGAAGACAGATTACAGATTATCTGACCCAGTAACTTTGGATGGGTTCCTATATCTCTGGTTATTAACTGAGAGCTGCTAAATCAGTAAATTGTTAGCATATCTGGATCTGAACTCAACAAGCTTGACTTGCTCATCCAGTTACTGTTGCACATGCTTTGACATCAACTTTAGCAAAGAGGAGGATCTGAACCAGGAACTCCTATAAACAATTTTTCTTTGAAATCAGATTAGCAAGTCAGAAATGCCAAGCGATAAGAGAAGACTTTCCTTCACAAGACTTCCTTTAGCAGTCCTGAGTCAGCTGCCTCAGAAGGACACTAGCCTTCATTTTCACCCAAACAGGTAGAAAAGTTGATTCGCTGTCATCATGAAAGTTATAATTTTAGATTTGCTTCAGCAAGCTATGGAACATAATCAGAGAGGTATTAAAATCACACATACCTTCCCTATTTTAAAAAGGAAAAGAAAAAGTTATAATGTGTTTGAAGGAAATGTTGACTCAAAACCTGGATGAAAAAAAAATGGAAGGAAAATAGGTGAGGAAATCAACCTCCAATGTCTTTGCTTGCTGGTTTTGACATTAAGGTCCTTTGCAGGTCAAAAGTGAGCCTTCCAATCAAGCAGATGGAGAGCTAATCCTTTTGACTGGAGGAAGGGATAGAGGGGGAGAGATATTTCTTTTTTGGAGCTGACTGCTGGCTAGAAAGACATTTTTAGCATAATTATCCTGGCATAAAGTTCCCAGCCAGTTCTTCTAGTAGAACCCTTGTATTGATAGGAATCTACCAACGAGGCCCATGCTTTGAGATGTGGTGATTGCAAGCTGTACATTGGCATCACACCTACAAGATATGCTCCTTAAAGAGTCAAATACACTAAAGCCTGTGGTTCCTCCTCAAGCAGGCATGCAAGACGCAGTGAGGAAAGAGTACTCGGTGAACATGTAAGTGGGCAGTTTTTCTTCTAAAAATAGCAGAAGAGTTTCCCTTTCTTTTCCTCTGTTGAACTACAATGATATTGACCATTTCAGATTCAACCTCCATTTTGGGGATGGAGCTCCAGAATGAAAAGTCAGATTGAAAGCTGGATGATGTTATAAACAATTTAGGAAGCTGCAAGTATCCAATCTGCTCCCAACTGGACAGGAAGCAATTAAACTTCAGAATTTGTATACTTATGTCTGTATTTAAGATCTTTACCCAAAAAACTTACATTAAAGTATCCTGAGATCATTGCCATTACAAAAATACTACTGCTACATTTTTGAACTTCTCTATATAACAAAAATACAATAATAGTAATCCCAAAATAGTATATTTCTACTATAGGCATCACATCAAAACCTCCAGCATCTATAAAACTGTATGGGTTATTCTCCAGAAAGCAGTTTACAGATAGGTTTTCACATGCATTCTGGTTTACACTGATCTAACAAAACCCCTCACATGTATCCCATAGTATCCTAGACAAAATGGAATTTGAGGAAATGAAAAACTCAGAGTGTGAAATGCACTTAACTGGGTGTCTCAAATTCAGCACAAGTTTTTTGGTTCTCCTCTATTAGCAGTGGTGAAAGGCACCCCCAGGACAGCATTCAGCCCACCTAAAATCTGACAGCAGTATGTAGTATAGCTCCACCTGAAATTACATCCTCCTGTAGCAAACACCATTAAAGCAGCATTCAGAAGCAACTTCAGACACTTGACCCAGGAAGATCAGTGTCACTTCTTTGACTTGATCAATTTTATCAAAAGAATAAAACACATTATACTCCTGAAGAAATGGAGCTAAGCTCTGTACACCCAGGATTTTCACGCACAGGCTCCAGTTAGGGCTATGATCTGTCACTACTGTGGTGGGTCATTACCCACAGGTATGAGATGTTGCTTCTGTCAATATTTGTTCAAGTCTGCAAATAAGTAGATTACCTGAATGTGTATGTCTTTGCAATGGTCTGCCTGTTAAGGTTGTTGTTATCAGATCACAGAGGGTGTAACACAAATTTGACCACAATAATTTCAAATTGCTAAGCTTGTTTCTCACCCTGGCATTTTGCCACATGGTTCACGGCAGTATCAACACCAGGACAGTGACAAGATCATGAGACATAAAATAATTGCAGACCAGGGAAAAATTCTACTTCTCTAATTTTCCTACATTTAATATGCAAAAGCATAGTCAAAAGATCTCTCATCTGAATCAGTTTTAAAGATAAAAATGCCTTTTTAAGCAAACGAGAATGCACTTTAAAAAAAAAACCAAACAAAACTCCAAAGGAAATTAAAAGCAAAAAATCAAGAGAAATTAATTCTTTCTTTTTTTTCCATTCTCATTTTCACAAACATCTAAAAGGCCAGGGAGAGGAATGTACTGAAGATGTTAATTTGACACCCACTTCTTTAGTACGTGTCTGGTGAAAAGGTGGTTTTCCACTTGCCATAAAATTTTCTTACAGCAGTGGTTCCAATATTACAGAGATAAAAGGAGAAAGTGTTACAGAGGTGAAGAAAGGATTAGACATTTTTTTATCATACCTGAAAAATAACTTATAGCACCTACCTTATTAAGCTGCCATGGAAGCTGAGACTGTTGAATCATTAAATCAGGATGTTTCACTCAGTGGGAGAGTTTAGGTTCCTTTGAGGTTCCTGGTTCAGCATTTACCTCAGACACAAAACAGTGAGATCTCCTGACTTCAAAAGTTTTTGCATTCATATACTAGTGCAGGGATAGTATGTTCCACTGATGGGGAGGGAAGCTCTAGTTGGACTTGGCTGTGAATATTCTTTCGAACCTATAAAGGGAACTTTCAGAGATAGTCTCAGTCTAAATGCTTCCTTGAGCAACACCTGCTCTAATTCAGAAGTAAAGCCAAGCAATTTGACTGTTACAAGGCACTTGAAATGAGCAGCAGGTTGAGATATTTAAGTTCCAAGTGGGTGATGAAGTCTATTTTTAATGCTACATATCACTACAGTTAGAGGTACCAGCAGCAGGCATTAAAAGAGCACGTTCATGTACCTGCACCAAATGATGATAGCACTGAATATAAAATAAAACAAAAACACCCAAAACCAACCTCAAACACCTATGCACTTAAAAAAAAAAAAAAAGTTATTTCAGGAAGCCACTGAGCAGAATAAGGATTCCCTAGAGTTAATTGGTGATCTCTGGCTGTGTCTCTGTATACAGGTGGAGATGAGTTATTTCTTTATGACACATTCTTGTAATTAGTCTTTACCATCAGAAGGTATTGTCAGATCTGACTAGTCACCAGTGAACAAGATCATGGTATCTAAAAATGCTGAGTGCAGGTGCTGAGCCAAAGTTAGCTATGCTAAGACTCCGTTAAGGTGAGGAGTTACTGTCACAGAATTTCTGAACTAGGAGGGGAAATGAGAAGTCATGTTTGCAGATATCTTGAGATTTGATCTAGGGACTATTAAGAAAACCAGGGGAGGGGAGGAAAAATGCATGCCAGTTATTGATTCTACATTCATGTTCTCAGTATTGCATACAGAGAACTCTAAACATTTTCCAGTGTACTTTGTTCTGAAATATCCAATTTACTTTTTTTTCCCACACAACATAAAATATGCTGTGTAACTGGCCTCCAGAACACATAAACTTAAACTGCAAGTCTTATACCTAGGAGAAACTAGCTCAGAATTGCTGTTCTCGAGCCAGTAGGAAATGTAATGAATTGCTAGCCAAAGATCTGTGATTTTGAAATATTTAAGCACATGTAATTGTAAAAGGCAAGAATAATCTGGAATAAGACCTGCTTAAATATTAGCAAACCACCAATCTTTAGAAACTTGTAATAAACCCTTCCTAACACTTGAACTCTTCCTTCTTTATAGTATGAAAAGGACAGAGAAGGATATCAATAAGGAAAGGAGATTTATGAAATTATGCGCACTAGTGGCTGTAACCCCCTTCTAAATTCTACCATAAATTTATGTGAGGACAAAGAACAAGACACATGATAGCTCTTTTTCAGTGCTAACATCTATTCAGAGTGTGAGTTGGACTAGAAAGGGACTAAATTTCACTGCACATGTGTGTGGTGCTCAGCATTATGTGGTTTCAACCTGTGGGTCTTCAAAATGATAATAACAAGAACAATCACATACCATTACTCTTTTTTAGTTGAACTGAACTCGGTTCTATTCGTTGCTGTTTCAGATTGGCACCCAGCAAGACCAAAGAGTTTTTCAGAATTTTGTTCAGAGCTTCTCCAAAAGATTTTCACCTGCTTGTTACAAATCAAAACCATCATACTAGTAAAACACATGTTCACGACTATTCAAACAACCCTACATGAGAAGTCAGCAATTTAATTTTCATTGTAGTTTTTTAATCCTATTTTAAATTGGACATGCTAACAAAATGTTTCAAGATATATAAGTCAATCCTGTGACATATAAAAAACCCCTAGCATCTTTTCTATTACCTTGCTTAAACCACATCACCTTTCCTGTCCCAATATAAAAGCAGCTATTTTTCAACCTTTTTCATCGCTGCCATGTTCTTATCTTTCTTATTACTCCTTCCAATCCAGTCACTTCTTAATTCCTCCTTCTCACCTCTGGCTGTTTTCCCCTCAGCTCAACACTCTTTCTGCTCCTCTGACTTCTGCAAACTCACCACAGTGTAAATGCCTGGGAGTGTGGGGTCAACTTCCCAGACTACACTGAGAAGACCAATGGTGTTTATGATGTGACTGTTCTCTGCCCCAAATCTTCTCTTTCCTATTGGTACAGCAAACTTGTTAGGAACTGGTGATCTGTGTGGTACTGTCAAATCTGCTTCTAAGAGCACTATTGAAAGAAATGAAATTAAATAAAGGTCATTATCCAGATCATTTTCCTCTCTGAACATTTCTTTTTGTTGACACAGCTATTGAAGTAGCAATCTATGGTGGCTGTCAGTGTAAGCAATGATTGAGAGTCTCTGCCATCAACACCATGATGCAGTGAATATGTCTTGAAGGAGATCTTCATAGACCTCCTCATGCCCTGAAGAGCTGTTTCTACAAATGGTACAACTTGTGTAGCTCAATTCTGTCATAACAGAGATAAAAAAAAAGGAGAAACATTAGCTGTGGGTGACTGACTGAACACAAACAACTGGAGGGTAAAGAGATTTAAAATGCAGCTCATTTCCCTCCTTGACCTAGTCCCAGCCTTAACTGTGACATCCTGAAGGTAAATGTTCAGAGGGGGCAGACGTTTTTCCTGCAGGCTATTTTCATTTTGCGCACAGTTTCATGCATTTCTCCTTTTATGATGGTCTTATGCAATGCTGTGAGCCTAGTAGAATGGGCTGTGGCAGGGTGTTTTGGCATTGCAGTCTTGCACTTGGTCCTTCCAATTGAAGGAATGCCTCCAAGAGAACAGGTGTGTAATGGCAGAACAGATCAGCTGATATCACACACATCTCCACTTTCATTGGAACGGGATAAGTATCTTCAATAATTCTTTGCTAATATTTACTGAAAGAGTTGCACTCTGTGCATCTGGTACTATATCCTGTTTCCATACTTTCTAGTTTTTTCCCCGTACACTATTACTTGTGCACCATCCACAGCCTGTTTTGCTGTCTGGTGTTTTGTTCTTGGTTGCAAGACCATCGTGGTAGAGGGAAATATTTTGCCCTGTAATTGCACACCTAGCAGAGCAGAGGTTTGGCCTGAGAACAAAATATATGTATATATAAATATATATAAGAAGGATAGCTGTTCAGTTTCTCTTTGTATGTTCATGATTTCATACTACCTCCCACATCAACTTTCTCAAGACTGGCCCTAGGTCACCCAACTCCTTCATTTTCTTAGGTTATTGTTCCTGGGTCATCTTCCCTCAATTCCCAACACTTCATTTTTATTAGGCATATGGTCTGAGCCATGTATTGTAAAATAACAGACCTTTGCCTGCCACAAATGTGGAACTTGCAAAGCCCAGCTTGTGACTAGAGGTAAGAGAAAAGAGTATGATCCAGGTCTAAACTTCCTCAGGCTTTTGGAAGATTTAAATTATGGTTTCAGTGTTAGTGTTCAAGCATCCTTCTGAATCGCCACAATGCAGGCCAGAGAACCCTATTTTAGCATCTCTTTTCCAGGTTAGCTCAAGTGGCTGTGTGCTCCTCTCTTACAGTACATCATGGACTGGACTCATAATTAAATCAAGAGAGCTACACTGAAGTAAGTAGAAGAGGGTTGGTTTACAGCACCCAAGAATGTACCTCTATCAATTTTCGTATCAGAATAGAAATTTTCCAGTCACGTGCATCCAAACAATGGCTTCCTAGGACCTTTGATGTAAATATTAATTTAAATTAATGTAAATTTTTCAGGGGTTTAGAGACAATTTGTACTAGAAGAGAATTAGAAGACTGCAAGACTGTCAGGGGTGTATGAATAACACATGTTATTCTCATTAGAGAAAATTTAATTTTCATGTATAGACAGCAAAGAATATATACTCTGCTAGAATTGCTTCTTCAAGTATTTAGAGAGCTTAAGTGTAAGACTAAAGTGTAGTAAATTTGTTCTGAAACCTCATTTAAGGACCAACATGATAACATCACGTATTAGAAATAAGGATCTTTTATAGCTAGATGTTCATATATACTGAATTTGGGAAAAAAGGGAAAAAGGAAAGAATTCCTGTCCCTCCTAAACCATTATACCAGTTTAAAAATAGCCTATACACTCATACAATGAGCATTCCCCTCTACAGAGTAGGTTGAATGTAAACCTAATGCTATGTCCTTAAAAATCAATGTCAGTAGATTAATCAAAAAAAAAAAAAAAATCAAGCTGACTAATAGCTACTCCACCAGGTTTACCTCACAAGTTAAATTGAACTTTACCTCATATCCTAGTTCAACTTACTTTATTTTTTTTTCCTTTAAAAGAGATTTTTTCAGACTTCTCAAAGGACTCACCTAAGTTATAAATACCTTTATCTTATTTTTAAGTCTTACATTATTACACAATTAAAAAACAAATTAAATATTGGCAATAGGATTTCCTCTAAGTTGCTCTCTGTAAAAAATCAGTAATGACTTCAGAGGTGGTGGCTTTGCAAAGGTTTGTTGTCCTGCTGGCTGAGGTGTTAGTGCAGTGGTCAGACACCTCTGTAAGTCTGGTTATCAAAAGGGCTATGAGATGAGATCAGCAAATGTCTCAGGAAACAATTTCACAAAGAAGCCAGAGGGTTTGAGCTGGCAGAAAATGTCAGTATTAGCTGACTTCCTTGCTTTAGCTAGTTAAGGGTCAATAGTCAAACAGATGAAACCAGAAACCTTAAGAGTTCTGAAAAAACCTACTTCCTTTCCAACATTCATATGAAAAATTGTATTTCTATGAAATGTATTTTTACACCTTTGTATGAAAATTTATTTATCTAAGTTTTGTGTATTCCCTTCATCTTATTTGAGACCAAGACGGGTTTTTTCCTCTTTGAGCAAGAGATCTGCATGGCTGATGTACCTTCAGGCAGTCTTTCTGGTTGCCTCAACAGTTTGGGTGATTAGAGCTCTCCCAATCTTTTGCACTACTGGTTGCTACACGAAGCAAGAGAGAGAGATAAATCACCACGAACGCTAAGTACTCCAGCATCTGTGTTCTTAACTGAGTGCAGGGATGTAGCGCTTTCAGGCAATTTGCCTTTTGACTTGGCAATCTCTGCTGGGTTCCTCTGCTTCTTTGGGTTGGATCTTGAACTGGCAAATCCTACTTTCCTCTCAAAAAACATTAAACATGACTCCTATATAATCCCAAGACAGCATGATAGTGTGAAAACCACCACTTTCACTCATTTTCCCAATATAAGAACCATGTTAGAAATGTAATCTAGAATTGCTTCCATGATAGGGTAGGTGTTGTTTTCTGTACTTGCCAAAAGCCACTTCCCAGCTGGCACCCTGAACAAATATGGAAAATCAAATAGTTTGACTTGAAGATCTCAGAGGTCTTTTACAATCAAATTGGTTCTGTGATTCTGTGAAATAAAAGTAGACAAATGTTCTATAACTGCGAAAGATGGCAGATACAAACAAGTCATCTGGAAGCTGTTTATTGAAACACATCAGTACCTTTAAGCACAACCATAGATGAATAAATTCAAGTGAATGCAGAATTTCCTCTTTAACTGGTATTTGCAAATGAAATTAATTATTATGAGAAGGGTCAAAATCTTCCTCCTTCATTTTCTGACTCAACTAATTAGAAAAAATGGCCTTTCCCCCATTTGTGCCCTAAAAGGAGTCGGTTTCACCCAAACTTCCCAGTTCTAACTCCCTCAGCATCATCACTCCATTTTCACATGGGCTTTTCTCCTGGAATCCCTACTTCACTATGTGCTAGTACAGAAAAGGAGCTAAATGGGATTGGAACGAGGCCTGATTTAGACAGAAGTTCATTGGAACAGCACCTGAGTACTTTCAGAATTTAAAGTACTGCTGTTCCAAGCAATGAAAGTGCATGATCTTGTCAGCAGGATGTTGCACATTGCAGGTATCCATGTTATCAAACAGCAAAGTAAACAACCACAAGTCATGGGGTAATTGCACAGATGTTTGATATAATTAATTACAAGGAGTATAGGGTCAATATATTTCATTACTTCAATCAAACATTCTACTAAAGATAAAGATAGAGCACACTTCAGGATCTGGGCTTTAACTTGATCACAGTATTTTGGTTCAAAATAGAGTTAAATTTCCTGACTGAAATGTGTTGATCTGAGTGAATGCAGTCATGGAAAGAACCTGGTGTACGAACAGTGGCAAGGCAGATTTCTGAGGACTCTGCTTATTTCTTGCTGTGGCTGCACCACAGCTATCAATCAGAACATGACCTTTCAGGTGTGTTGCTCCCTGTTGAGTCAGCCAAGAATGAAGCTCATGCTCATGTTTGGGGTTGTTTCAAAGGGCTTGTAACAGATACAGTAATATTTGTCCCTTCTGTTGTGTAAAAGATGTCATCTGACATCTCCACAAGCCATATGTAAGCTGGCATGCTCAGTATGCAGGCTGGTGCTCAGCTCAGTATATTTAACCTTCTTAGCGCTCAACAACACCCACCAGGAATAAATGATTCCTCTATTTACATTGGATGAGATAGAAGACCTCTTCAGTTGAAATTGCAATTTTATTTTTTGCAGAAACAAACAGATTTAACCTTGTAGTTCTAGATATGTGATGTTTCAGCTGAACAAGAATTGAAAATTTGGGACCTGTGTGGTTTTGGTTACTATCAAGAGAAAGCTTGGTACTTATCTTGGATAAAATGAAGTGGGAGTTCTGTACTTTGTTCTTAATGAACATAAGAAATGTCCTTTCAGATTCTACCTGCAGAGCACAGCTTAATATTAAGCATACATTTCTGGGTGAAAATGAACCAACAAATGGTGTTCTTTGCTATTGTTCTTGTTCTCCTAGATAATGGTTTGAACAGGCTAGTCTTTGTTTTCACAGATGCTTGGCTTGAAGTTGTTTATTTAGTGTTTTGGCACCAGCGAGAACAACCTTTTTGGCAATGTTGTGCATTCTCTATTGCTGTGTACTTTCTAAATATTTTGTTTAAAAATACTGTCATGATAAAAATCTGTTCTTCTCTACAATAGAAAATACTGACATTTTCAAACAGCACAGATTTTGCACAAATACCTAGCAGAATGAGAAATTGCTAAGACAGAAATTCTATAAATAGTTTATTAAACTAATATAGAAAAATATTATTATATATTATAATAATATCAGAAATCATTCTAGTTCTTTATATGAACATGTAAATTGATATCTGTGCTGCACCGAATTCCATTCAGTGTTTCATTCATGATTTGGATAATAGTATTTCTTGATGATGACTGGGTGGGCAATAAGTACTCTGGAAAAATAATTGGTATCATATTTATACAGCTAAACTGGAAAAATATTTTAAATTACAACTGGAATATAAAAGCTCTTTGAGTAGTTGATTTTAGGTTTGCAAAAGGAATTCAGAAATTGCAGAGGGAATTAGATGCCAAAAGCCAGACAAGCAAGTGGCATACAGTTTGCAATAATTTCCAGTTAGCATCATTTTACTTCCTGTTTAACATTAGGTAGGCTTGCAAGTCTTATGTTTCCAGGGCATTGCTGCAGAGTCCTATGTATGCAAGCTGACAGGAATTTTTACTGCAACTTCACCCTTATGAGGGAGATTCTCAAATCAAAATTCAATTTGTAACTTCCAGTCGTTCTTACAATGATTACATTTCCTGCTAGCAATAGAAAAAGACTTATGGCTACCCTCAAGTAAGGCAGTCAAGGATATACTAGTAAGACTCCAAGTGTTGGGGACATAAGAGGCAGTTGTCAG
The DNA here is from genome assembly GCA_035583185.1 of Anabacerthia variegaticeps. Taxonomy (NCBI): domain Eukaryota; kingdom Metazoa; phylum Chordata; class Aves; order Passeriformes; family Furnariidae; genus Anabacerthia; species Anabacerthia variegaticeps. Next base: position 16,352,121 of record JAWWEW010000165.1, on the reverse strand, counting down.
TGAACTAGAGAGTTGTGTATCTCTCTAAATACATTATTAATTGTAAGGGTAAACCTCCTCTTCAAGCTCAATCATCTTACTTGCAGATTCTGGCAGTGACACATGAAGGAAGCAGTCTGCCCATAACACCCTCTGTTCAGCTCAGCCCCTCTCAATTCCATTTCCAGAAGGTACTCTTTTAGCTAACCCTAACCAATGTTGCAATACCTTTAAGGGTATTACATCACGCAAAAGTGTGATGTAAGCAAATCTGTTTCATGATTGTGGCCAGAGTTTAAGATGCAACATTACCATTGCACAGGACACTTCCAACAATTATAATTCCTTCCACTTTTCCTCCTTTATCTCCCAACATTTCCATGAAAGGGGAACAAGAATATTCTCTACACACCTGTCAGGACACACTCTGTGGTAGCACTTCCATCAAGGGTAGTTTTACTATTACTACCATTAATATTATTGAAATGAAGAGAAAAAGAAATGCTGAGGAGATCTTTATCTGGAGCTGTTTCTCCCATAATGTGCATCAAAACATTTCTTCCCTGCTTTGAATAGGCACACATCAAGATGGCTGCCAACGAAAGCATTGTTTCTGACTTCCAGTGTTTCAACAAATACTGTTTTTCCAGTATGAAATGTGGCTCTGAGTTTTAAAAGCTTTGTTCTAAGGGAATGGCAAAGGCAAGAGTGAATGGACTTGTTGCATCCAGAGCATGGGCACTTAAAATCACCACCAATGCCATAGCTCTGGTCTCCACCCTTTTTAGCACTTAACCTGACATCCTGTGTTGCTAAATACTGAGCTTTGTTCTACACTGCCCCAGACGGTGGCTAGGTTTGTTGTGTATTTAAGATTTTAATGGGATTTGTCCTGGCTAATCTTATACATTGTAACTACACAGTATAAAACAGTCATTGCTCTTTATACAGGAAAAGTGTCCTTAGACCCATTTATTTACCTATTCATTTACAAGGTTTCTCAGGTGTTTCTACCCTGTCCCTTTCTTTTCCAAGGTGAGAACCAGCACAAATCATCTTCCCTTCAATTTCTCTGATTTTTAAACCTCCAAGCTAGGAGACAACTGTGCAGACTCATTTTCACTCAAAACACACATGCCAAAAAAAAAAACCACCACAAAAAACCCCAAAAAACAACAACAAAAAAACCCCAACCAAACAAAAAACAAAAACAAAAACACCAAAAAAAACCCACCACAAAACAAGCCAAAAAAAAACTCAAAAAAACCCAAATCCTAAACCTAGCTTTTGCAGTTGAGAAGTTAAAAAGATTTATATTCTAAGATCATGGAATATTCCCCTATCTTCTCTAATGTCAAAGTAGATTGCTTATCAAGGTGGATCATCTCCCAGGACCACTGAATCCAGTGGATTGCACAACACAGGAGTAATAATTACTTAATAATTACTTCCTTTAGAGCTGAGGGCAAGCTGAGCAAAGGCTTTTCTTTGAGAACAGTATGGTAAGTTTGGTGAATATCTGCAAAGGAATCCTTGGTGGACAAAGTTTAATTGAATATAAAGACTTTATGTGTCAGATACACTAAAACCTCTTTTTACTATTTAAGAATCTAGAATATTATACTGTTACATGAGAGAGAATGTACAAAATTCGTATTATGAACTCTTAGTAATACTTATCAATTCAGCTTAGAATCACTAGAAGCAAAAGTTATTGCACTAAGGAAACATCTATTTCCGCAGCTATCTCAGTTTAAATGCAATGAATTAATCTGAACTGGTTTGAAGGAGGGTCTAGCTTGATGCAGCATCAAGACATAATGTGCATAAACAGGTCAGTAATTACTAAGTGATACACAAATCGTCAATGCAAAGACAAATTCATTTAAACCTTTTGATATGCAGCAGTTACAGCAAAGTTGAAATACACCACAAAGCTCAGAGAGTATGGTGAAGTGATGGTTCTACCGCTCCAATGAGGCCAAAACACCTCTGGTTACATGAAACTCAAAGAATTCCTAACACAATGGAAGTCTTCTCTCCCTTTTTTCACCTGTATTATGTCTTGATATGATCCACATTCACTCGGTGTGGAACAAAATTGGACTCTTTTTGAAAAACAAGAAAGTCAAGCCAATTTTAACCAAATTATGACACCAATATTTCAGCAAACTGACTTAGTTTTCATCTGGGCAATGCTTCAGCTGTTGATATACATGTTTTCACCCTTTGACACCGCCCTTAGGAAAATAAGACTGTCATTTACCAATGTTAAGTATATAACAGCTAGAACAGCTTAGCAACAGATGCAGACAATTCTTTGTCACTGGAAATCTCTGAGCCAATAAGGCATGTTTGCCCAAATGATCTGCTCTAAATGCAAATTTGTAAGTTACATGAAAAAAGTACAGGATAAAAAGTGTATGAGAGTGTAGTCTGGGTTATAGAGGAGGTCTGATTCAACAAAAATGATCCCAATGACCTCTGACAGCTTTAAATCTTCGAGTCAAGGAGTGTGGTGTTTGGAATATCATTGAAAAAGCATGGAACTCACATGAAGGTTTAATTCTGTGCAGCTCAACCGAGTTATGCTGAACTACTTTGAAAGTACACCAGCATAAGAGACTTGAGTTTCCTGGAGTCTTGAATTCAATCCAAAACTTGTAAGAAAAGAAAGCGCTCCCCACCTGTTTGCAAGAATGATTCAGAGAGAACAAATGAGTATACAAAGGAGTTCCAAAACTGCAGGATCCACACCATAAAAGCAAACTTACTTTTCCTGTTTCTCTTCTTGTTGGACAGAAACACAAAATGGAGATGCACAACCTTCTGGATTCTGCTTGTTTCAGAATGCTTAAAAGCTCACTGCCTGCTATGAAACATAAGAAAAATTTTTCTATTTCTTTCTAAGATTTGTGGTAGACATTTATTTATTCATTCTTGTGAAGACAGACCAAATGTCTCCTCATTTCATGACAATATTTTCTCTATCAAAAATGTTATTTCATTGATAAGGCTAATAACAGAAAACAGCCCTTTGTGTCAATATTAATCTGAGATAAATTTCATCAAGAAACACTACTTGACTTTCAGTTTCAAAAAAGTCAGACTTTCAAAGAAATATTTTTGAAACCATTTCCATGATCCTGCAATTAGTTCTACAACGGACAAGCTTTCTCTGAACCTCTTTAGCATCCCCTGCATAGAGGCTGTAAAATTGTTCTGATCTGCACTTGATGCATTCATTACTGCATATCTTATTTGATCTAATGTGCCATTTTCTCTGTAGTGTCCAAAACACTTTTCAGAAACTTTAACAAGAGATAAATGTGGTTTTTTGTCATACAAAAGGAATCGTAGCTCTTCTTCTCTTCTGTACGTTACATAAACAGGTATTAGAGCCAACCATGCACAGAATAAGTCTTGAGATAATATAATCAGGGACAAAAGTATCAGGAAGATATTTGACAAAAGAAATCCACACATTCCATCTTACCACAGTGGCCATTGTTTCAAGAAACAGATGAGATACCAAATAAAACCAAAGGTTTGAAAACTTACAGAAGCAAATGAAAAGGCAAATCTATCCCCTAGAAATGAAGTTTGAATACTGTCTGAATACCATTTTTGATGACAACCAAGTGAATTTCACACTGTCCATGTAATGTAGAAATACCATTATTTTGATGTCTAGGGTGAATATAAACAGTGGTCTTACCTTCCTAATTAGCAGCTCACCAAAATCTACTTCAGATCTGAAATCTACATGGAATTCTCTCTGTTCTGTTTATTAATACCAACAATTCAGACTCCACCTTTGTTCCCTCAGAAATATTGTTAGCACTTGAAAGAGTTGAAGGGTTAGAAGATGTACTCTCAAAATTAGACAATAGTTACAACAATCACTACCAACTTATAACATCAAACTGCTGCTGAAGACTGTTTGACGATCAAATTGCCCTGGATAAAGTTTGCCTAATGATGACAAAGAAAAGACATAGAAAAGAGCAGAATAACCTTCTTCTCGTCCATAAGTCTGTCAGTCATTTCAGGTCAAAGTAAGAAACTTCAGTCAATACAATTCTTATGCACAAAAGATGAACATGAAACATCAGTTTTCAGTCATTTGCAGCAACAAATGCAGGACCAAAGCAGATAAGGATTTTCATAGTTTTCACATCAATAAAGCCAAAAATTGACTATAAAAGAGGTCAACAGGCAATTCATCCACTGACGTATTGAATGTTTAATACAGTCCAAGCCTAGCTGCTCAAGTTTGACAGCATTCTTGTTTTTTATCATACTTCGGCATTGCAAAATGATAAGAAGGCTGACAGCTCAGCTTAGCAAACCATGCAAGATCCATTAATCACCTCCATGATGCATATTTAGAGAATATATCTAAAATCCACGGTCTATGATAGCTTACAATAGCCCAGAGAAATGAGAATTTCTCATGACTAGTTCTCCTCTGCCTACTCAGACTCTAAGAGGAAGGATTACTTACGTGAGCAGAGTTCAAGCTATCTGAAGTTGTAACGTGCCATCTTTGTGTGTATGCAGTATTGCACAATCTCTGAGTGTATGACTGGATCCTGCTGTTCTCCACTGGACTGCGTGCACATCAAGCACCTGCTGTAGGGAGGCTGAACCCGGATTCAAGGTTGAATGAGAGCATGTTGTGAGCATGGTTGTTGCCCACAGTCCTCTCTCTCATTACTTGGATAATTTGGTTGCTAAGGAGTGAAAATGGCACACAGATGTCACCATGCTGAAATGAATTCAAATTCTCCCTTTTTCTTTTTTGATGTTGTGCATATCTAGTTAAACTGGAATTTTCATGCTCAGTGATTTGTTTTCTTCTAGATACTCTGCTGGACACTTCCACATCTCAGGTGCAGAACTGTGGGATCTTCACAGTTCTGCCTGAAGACTACACTCTAAACACACACGTTACCAAAATAAAGTTCAGTACTTAAAGATCTCAGGAGTGTTAGACTGCTTACTCCCCCACAAAATCTAGCAATACATAAAATAAAGATAATATAGCCCTACTATTTAAAAACTGATTTTCAAAAGCAATCCATTACTATTCATGAACTTCTTAGGTACTCCAGTGATAGACACAGAAAAACAACTGAGGCAATTGATTAGTCTGTATAGTGAGGATATTGAATAACACAGTAACAAAGCTAGGACACAGGTAAAATAATGGAACAAATAACTGAAGAGATATTCATTATCTATGCTCTGTCTAAAAACAGCAAGAACCCTCTAAGAAACATAGTATTTCACCCATGTAGTTTAAAACTGTCTCATGGAACTGCATGGAATTGTCTTAACACCAATACCTGCTGGTGTTTTGACCTTGCAAGCTTAATAGCATTTTATAATAATAAATATAAACTTTGCATAAAATTTACTAAAATAAAAATCATAAAATGGATAAAGACAATGAAGACAATAAAGCCTCATACCAATAACTACATGAATGAGCATCAAGTTTGTCTTCAAAGTGCTTATGGTCCTGATTCCTTCTATTGCAATGAGGTCTTGAAGAACAGATAGCAGTCCTCTGGCACTTAGAAACCTTATCCAGATTTCCAAGTGAAATTAATCCGTGGCAAGTTTGTTCCTTCCTGTATTTTGTTCAACATCTTCCATCAGTTTAATTTTTTCTGCTGTACCATTATCCAAGTTTGTAAACTGAAATGATAAATATAGAAAAGGAATTTTTAAAGGTTATTTTACAACAGAGATTGAATGCATATGCAGAGATACTCAGGCACAATATGTTCTCCCTTTGAGGAGGATGACATAACAGAAACTTTAATTATTAGAAGGAATAGCAACATTTGAATTTAAATACTAAAGAGGTGTCTTCTAACTTTTATACCACAAGTACAAATTCTCTTAATTTCTCCAAGTCTTGAATCATGCATGGACAAAAGGATTTTGTTTTCTATTCCATGTTTGTCCTTGTTTGTATGCATTTTATTATATCTTTGATGCACTTTTTGGGCAAAGAACACCTGCTACAGATTTAAACTAAGGGTACATATTCAAGGGTCCAGCGAAGGAAGAGCCCTACAGCATCCACTAATAATAGAACAAAACTTGCTTGTGGTAATATTACTTATATAAACTTAAGCAGAGTCTGTACTTTATGTAATTAGACACAAAGTGTCATTCAGCAGAATTATGTCCACCAGAGTATACTAACATGTAGCTTTTTGAGGTTGTGCATCATTAATAGACTCCTTTGAGGGTTTATATGCAGTGCTCTGCATAGCACTGCATTTCACCCACTTTTTACTAGTTGCGCCATTTCTTTTTCTGAGCCTGTGAACACCAATTGCTTCTAAAGACTGATTTTATATTTTGAGCACTATGGCACTACATAACGGAGTGGCAATACAGAGTGCTGCTATGGCTCTATGGCATTGTATAGCCCTAAGCAGAGCTCAGATCCCAAACACAATGCTGCAGTGTCAGTGCCTCAGAGAAAGGCAAATTCTCTTAGCTGCAGCTTCATATCAATGTAGTGACAGTATTTCCTATTATAAATTTACCTTGGCTGTTGCTAGCAGAGGGATCTCTGCAACACGCACCACTGCCCAATGTAAATATGCCCTCAAGTGTGTGTGTGTACATCAATTTTTAGTCCATAACGCCAATTGCAAATATTAGCATGCACAGCTGTGGTGTCTGTGTTTACAAACTGTAAAGAGGCTTAAGTGTCTATCCCCTTTATACACAGAGATATCCTGGGCATGTTCAGACAACATGGAAACCTTTCTCTGGCTCCCAAGTTCGTAGTTCTCATGATGCAAGATGCACATTGTCTTTTTCTTTACTAACTGCATAGTAGCTTTACTAACTTTGCATAGGTGGAATGTCTTAATACAGTACTCTAAAATGTTCTCTGACTGATTTGATTCCCAGCAATAATTGTAAAATAAAATGAGAGTTATTATGCTCAGTATCTTTTACTTCCTAGTCGTATTGGTGTTAGCTAGCCTCTAACCTTGTAGTTACACAGTCTCCAATGCCTGATTTAAAATGTTATGCTTTGCCTAGGTGCCTCTAAATGACACTTCAACCTTTGAAATTAACAGATAATAGAAATAAAACAAGAAAGAAATCCTAATCCTGTTACATATAACTTGTTTTACAGCAAAACATAGAGACTGCAATGGAGTTCAAAGCATTATGTATTGGTCCTCTGCAATGTACACACTAAAAGACAGCATAAGAACTACCCATGTTAATGAAACAGCCTCAAATTCAGTTATTAAATGGGATTTGATTTTCAATCAATGAGTTTTATCTAAGCATTTGGAAGTAAAGGAATGGATCAATGGCCCTATGTTTGAGTAAGATTTAGTTAAGAACAAAAAAGGAGTTGTATCCCCATTTTAGTCATTAACTATAGCTTTACTTTAGATAGACTGTATCCTATCATGCTATGAAATGCCTATTGCAATTGGTTGAAATGTAGTTCATCTTCACATAATTAAATGAACACCTATAATGTTAATGAACAACTTTTAAGTAGAAACTGATCAGTTGCCTCCCATTCCAAAGAAACTTTCTGATAAAAATTGTGAGTTTGAATTTGCTCAGATCAAAGTTCAGGGACAATCAGAAAAGTAATTCAGCAGAATGCAATGTCAAATGTCCCAGCACCATTCTGGAGCTTAAACATGGCTTCAGAAGTGGGCAAATGACCAGAGAAAAACCCAGCAGATAGGTCCTTGTTGATTTGCATTTTAGCCTTGGCACAGAGTAATTGCTAACAATTACAGGTATTTTCATCCTTACCTTGAAATGAATGGTCCCCCCTCCAAGAAGGCACTAGGTGGACCAGACGCCCTTTGCATAGCTCTGAGTGCATCATTCTGTCTTTTTTAACTACAAGTGGAGACATGAATTTCAATCATTTTTGCACCCAAAATTAACCAAATTTGCTTTGACATTTTATTTGCATTCTACAGTAAGAACATATGCAAATAAGATATGATAGTCTCATTTTTTCTTATGAAGAATGAGATTCAGAAATCATGAGTAAGATATGGAAATAATATCATGGTCATGTAGCATCTGATCATGTAAGATTAAAAAGAATTGTCCTGAGAATGATAACTCTTCTACTGAAATATTTCAATTTAATAGCACAGATGTATAGATTAGGAATATGGTCCCATTAAAAAAAAAAAAAAAAAAAAAAAAGAGAAGATACAGAAAGAACTGTCAGGATTTTCAGATAAAATGCAATTTCAAAATATTCTATATTTCTATTAAAAAAATTAAAAACGGCTACACAAATTTTTTTCTAATATATTAATACTTCTGTTTATGCAGTCAGTTGTCCAGTTCTGATTATAAGCAGTTGCACCAATTGCTCCACACCAGTCTTAAAAAAATACTCTCCCATATGACCTGTGTATGTCTACTGAGTGAAGGGAGGTGAAATACAATTTGAAGAGGAATTATATCTTTGAATAAATAGTAATACTACTTAATTAATTTATCATAAACATTTGGAGATTATTTTTTCAAAACTAGTATATTTTGACACATTTTATAATAATTTCTTAGAAGAAAGAGCACAAGATAAGAAAGTTATCTTAAGTTATGGCAAGAGAATTAATCAATGAATTAACCACTTAGGAGTGAAAGAATAACATGATTCATGACATATATGAGATTTCAGAAGTAAAATATACAGATACAGGGAACCACTTTTCACGATGCCTTAAAGCTCAGTTAAAGGGATAAAATTTAATTGTAACCCAGTGTCAGCCTAATTTGTGATGACCAAACTGGGATCTCTCAGAGATCACAGTGCTTCCCTGAACATACAGGAAATGTATATGAAACCACAGCATAGCAACTGTTGATATGAATTGATTTTTCAGTGCTAAGCAATGTAATGATTCATAAAGCATATTTTTCTTCTCGCCAGCATAATCTCTTAATAAGCTTATGTGTGTTACCCACCTGAGTTTACCATACTATTTTATAATTACTTTTATTACGCACCATTTATATCTGTTTAAATTTTTTGGTTTTTCTAGATCATCATTTTGGAGCTTTGATAATAACCATTAAAGACAATGATATTTCCTTAAATTTTCACTGCATGTATTTCCATATATGCAAGTATCTTGTAGATGTCTTCTTTTCCTTGTTAAATAATGCTAAGGTAAATTACACAGACTTATACGTCAATGAAGTTGTCAGAGGTATAACTCATGACTGAAACTGAATAATTCTTTTCCTCAACCGTCCCAATTTCATTTTGTTATGTCACCTTTTTAAAATGTTAATAACCACTTGTTTTCTTAAAATATTTGGAAAATCCAGCATATTTTCTTGCTTCTGTTTGCTGTTTAGGGAAAAATTCTGCCTTTTATTTCCCTCTTAGTGTTGAAGTTACTTCCTCAAATCTAACTTTTCCAACAGAGAGATTTCTATTAGATATCGAGAAGAAATTCCTTTTTGAGAGTGTGATAAGACACAGGAACAGGTAGCCCAGAGAAGCTGTGGATGCTCCATCCCTCAAAGTGTTCAAGACAGTTAGATGGGGCTGCTTTGAGCAACCTGGACTAGTGGAAGTTGTCCCTGCCCATGGCAGGGAGTTTGGAACCAGATGATCTTTGAGGTCCCTTCAACCCAAACCATTCTATGATTCCATGATTCTGTGATTCCATGATTAATTTTCAGAAAAAATAATAGAAAATCATATTTGAGAGAATTTAAAATGGTCATTTAGTCTATTCTTTCACCCCAGGGCACTATCAACAGCACTTACACCCTTCTGAGGTAGGTGTTTTATTAACCTGTTCTTATAAACCACTCGTGATGGAGATTTATCAGTCTTCCTAGGCAACCTATATTTCATCATCCATGCAAAAAGAAATCTTCTCTCCAATGTCTAAACTTCCCATATTTAAAACATAGTTATATCTCCAAAGAATATGGATACAATCTCAGTGATTTCTTCCTTGTCAGAATGGTTTGAACCCCTGTGGGATTATGGGATCTGTTCTCCTACTGAAAGACTGTACTTCCCTGCACCCCAGGGTAAAACATTATAAGAGGTTAATTCATCTGAGTAATATAACTGTAAGTAGCTATTTTAACACACTCACAAAGCATTGTTCACTCTGTCCTTGTTCCTAAGATAAGAAACATTCTTGCAAATCAGTCCTTTTTTGCATCTCTAGGGTTGTCACCAAGAAATTTTTTTTTTTCCTTTTTTTAGGTAGAATTAATTTAATTTTTAGTCGTGAAATAATGTTTACTCAGAAGGGAAGCAGCTGAAATAGCTCTAAAACTGCCCATGTGAAAAGTTCCTCAAGAAGAGGTCCATATTGCTGACACCCAAGTGCTGAAGGGTTTGCATTGTGTAGACCTGTGTTGTGCCTGGCCAGTGGGAGAAATGCTGACCTTAGAAGGCATTTGATTTCTCAGTTTTCACAAGCAAAAGTAGCTACATAGGCAGGTGCAAACTGATTAAAAAGAAATTCTACCAGGTGAAACTCCTTTAGGTTTTTGTGAGAAGTTAATTACCACTATTTACCATCAGGAGGAAAATTAAAAAAAAAAAAAAAAAAAATTCACTACAAGTTCCTGCTCAAAAGTCACTTAGAAGTCCCTTAAATTGTGTTTATCCCATCATATACAAAAATTTGGGAAGACTAAGCCTAAACAAAAATTCTTCCTGCTCACTTCTTGACATTTTGTCAAAAAGACCTGTTAAAAGAAGACTCCTCCTAGAGTGTAAATACCTGAGGGAAAGTCAGAGCATCCTCTCTTACCTGCAAAGGAAAAGTAAAATGTCTGAAGCCCCACCTCCCAAGAGCCTTGTGAAACAATCTGGGAACTGAGCCAAAACCTACTCTCTCAGTATATAAGGCTGGGGAACAGACAGGTATTTCCTCAGAGCCAGGTTGTTCGGTGGTTTCTACCGGACTTCCAGAAGATGGGCAGAGGTGGTGGGACACGAATACCACTATGGATATCAATACTAACACTTGTCTTTATACAGAGTAAAGGTAGGAAGATTCACTTGCTTGGTATTTTTACTGTTTTAAAGAATTTAGAACTTGGAGTTTGAAACATTTATTTTTCTTGGCTTTGTGAGGTTAATGAACCTGTTACATTTACACAAGGTTTTCTTTTCTGTTACAAATACTTTCCTTCCTAAGAAGAGGAAATTAACTCTTCAAGCTGTCATCCTTTTTTCTCCAGTTGAAATATGGAACAATTCCACTGCATTCAGTGGCGCTCACTCGGAACCTACATTTCTACAGAAATGCCTCAAATTTCGCAGTTAGCTTTTGATGTCCATTTCAAGGTGGTACAGCATTTCTAAATGCACATACCAAAAGGTGCAAAAGTACCTCTAGAAAGGAACAAGTCAGTGGATGAGATTGCCTGCACATGTTATTAAAGATTTCATTTATCAGTTGATAGCATAGTATTGAAAAAAGGGAGGGTTTGGCTTGAAAATCATTGGACAACAGGTTTTAAAAATTCTTTTGCCCATGAGGTTGCATAAAAGCTCAGTACACTGGGTTGGTTTGTAATGGGCTGAAAGGAAATGGAGCTACTTTAAATATTCTAAGAGGCCATTAATAGTCACAGATGGATTGAAATGTCTTTTTACATTTTTCTTATTGTTTTTTTCAACATATAATTTCCCTTAAAATTTAAGGTAACAACAAAACGATAGCTTTCTATTTTGATCTCAGATGCAGATCCTATTGTATGATTTTATATTTTTCTACTCCTAGGTAATTCCATACTAACTTCTGTTAAAAAGTGGTAGTGTGAAGCACTAGCCCATCAAAAGACAGGCTGTAACATTACCAGACCATACAATGGAAAGCAGGGATCTGCAATGCATATGGCATGAGACAGAGGGGAGCCACACAGTGCATAGAGCGAGAAGCAAAAAGCTCTCTGAGGCTGGGGAGAGGAGGAACCCATAAGCACTGAATGGTTCCTACCTTAAAAATGGGCCCAGTGTGTCCTTCCCCCACCAGCTGCAGACCCCTGGATAGTGCTAAAAAGAAGGGACTTGTAGAGCTCCCTACAGCTCTGGTTTCAGCCTTAACCCCTCTAGTGGTGCTACCCACAGCCTGCCCTTGCAGGGGGCAGCAGGGTTGAGCTTGCCTTTTTGGTTTTCTCTGGCCAGCATAGTATGCACTGCAACCTGCCTTCTGATGAGCTCTCACTGAGTGGTGTATTGAAAACCCCTCTGGTCCCTGCAGATAATGTATGTATGCCTATTGTGGTGCTGCAGTGGAATGGAATGAAAAATGGTTTCTTTACTGGAAACAAAAAGTTTTGCTTTGGGCCAAAATCAACAGGCACAAATGTATCTATTGGAAAGACCTATTTCTTTCTGTGTGGCTTTTGCATTTATTTTCCTTCTGCTGCTTTGAACAAAGCGTGTTTGAAACTGTAAAACACAGAGTAACTTTGACTTACAGTAAGACAGGACAGAGGTCAGTCCTCTACCCCTAAAATGAACTCTTCCTGTACAAAAGGAACCTGTTTTAAAGCCCTCTGGCTAGAAAAAGAAGGGTTTCACTGATGCTTAAAGCACAGAGTGGCCATAAAACCTAAGAAAATGAAGTCCTTTCTCTGAAAAGCATGTAAGGAAATCTAGGGGTACGTTGTGACAATAACAGAATAAGAATCTGCTCAAATTACCACTGACATGTTTTTGATGGCTCTCCTGTAGGAATCTATTAGTTAAAAAATAAAAACAAAAAAATAGGTAAAAGCTGAAGGAGTGGTGTTTAGCCATTATGCTTGCATGTAGCACAGGTCCTCATTCAAATTTGACCTGTACATGAGCATGTCTTTGGTGAGTCTTGATATACTGACTGTTATACATTTAAACAGATATAATTGAGAAATTATGAGGGAACTCAAGAAAACGAGACATTAATATTTCCTTTTCTACTATTCTTGTTGAAGTTCAAGCCCAGGATGGTGAACAACTAACAAAGGCAAATTATGTTTCTCCATCTATCCTGCAGCGACAAAAACGTAAGTATTTTTGTGAAGATCTATTGCTAATATTTTGTTCCAAATAAATTTGATAAATAATAAGACTACTAGAATGTTTTTATTCCTAGCTAGAATACACCACACACATTCAAAGACAAGTCCTCTGTACAATATATCCAATTCTCAGCCAGTCTCTGACTGCTCTAAGCTTGCGAACTTCCTCTGAGACCTTGTCCAGTGGATCTGCTCTACTGATATGATACAGTTATCTAATCTTTAACTTCAGGAAAGGTACATACCTTATATCTAAAAGTGTATTTTCAGAACAGGTGTGTGTTTACATACGTATCACCAAGATACTTGATAATAGGTAATAAAAGACACATTTATTTTTTTTTACACTGTGTCAAGATGACTGCATCACTCACGAGAGAATAAGAAAACTGTAGCTACCTTAAATATTAGCATAATTAAGTGTACAAGACTGTGCATGACACATAACTGTACAGAGCAAAATAAGGGTGGAAGGATACGATGCTGACTGGTATGTTAGTGATGATAGGCTGAAACAATTAATCGCTAAGTCTGTCTGCAAGAAGTGTACCACAAATTATTTAAAAATAGCTGTTGGAATAATTTTTACAACAGTGTGCTCTGAGGATCATATTGTTTCTTTTCAGTTCAGAATCAGGGCCAGCATCAGATGGGAGTCTTGAACAAATAATGGAGGAAAGTACTACAACCAAAGGGCACAATCTTTGGAATTTAGCTGTTAGTGAAATTTATAGAAAGACAGAACACAAAGCGTTGTGTAAAAACCAGCAATAAAACCTTGTGGAAACTTCCCCCTAGAGTGTAAATAGCAGTAGGAAATATTAATCACTAAAAAGATGAGGCTATCTCTATCAATTTTGTAGGACTTGTAGTAAGATTTAACTTGGTCATTTTTTTCTCCTTTTGATTTCCCACCAGCTTTCAAATCCCAAGAAGTGACAATCATTCCACCTTTTCAAAACACGCTGAAAGTAAAGGGTAAGTTAAACAAATGTCGTGGCACAGAAATCTGTGTTCTTGTTGATCACACAGGTAGAGCATGAAGTGACTGAAGAGATCAATAGATTGTGTAAGGTCCTTTAGTACCGTCAACCAAAAAATTAACAGAAAAGCAGTCAGTTCATCAGGTAACATGTATAATCTATCTGTGAATCCAGTCCTTCACCTGCATTGAGTTTATATTATGCAGTTGTAAAGAAAAAAATATTTTAAAATATATTTATAGGTGCATATATATGTAATGGGAAAATCATGCACAATTTATTTCCAGTAAAGAGAGAAAAATATTAATATGCTGAACACACTGGGGAAACATCTTACCTAGGGTATAGGATACCGTTCAAGCTGGGTTAGTGTAAATGTGGAAGAAATGCAGAAAGGGACTATGAAGATAATCAGGGACATGGGAGAGTCTGCTTGTAAGAAAACAAAGGCTGAAAAGAGATAAGATACTTATATAATTGGTGGGGGAAGTAGCAGGGACATGGAACCCCTTCAAGGTGAAGTGTAATTTTGGCGCAAGAGGAACCAGGCATACATGAGACAGGAATATGATTTGGGAGACGTCGACAAAAGTCTTCTAGCCATTTGAAAATTGTGGGTATGAGTGGCCTTCCCTAGTAGGAATATCAGCTAGTTTTAAACCAACTTTAAATTGGTTTTATGGTGAAACTTTAGAACTTCATACTTTCAGGAAATGGTTTATAGGATATGGATGCTGACAGAACCAGAGCATTTGATCTAGTGACATAGGAGGTCTTTTTTCGTATGTAAAACAGATTAAACACAAAAAGTAACTGAACTAAATAAATAAATAATGATGAGAAAATAGCTTGACAAGAAGGACAGCAAAAGATGACCTTTTTAGACAGAGGCTACTGAAAGAATTAGAAGGAAAACAGGGTCTGAAGGAAGGGTATTACAGCAAATTGCAGAAAATTCATACTGCTTGTTTTTAACCCACAGCTGGCAACCCCTCTCACAATGGCCGTGTGTGCAGCACGTGGGGCAACTTCCACTTCAAGACCTTTGATGGGGACATCTTTTACTTCCCTGGAGCCTGCAATTACATCTTTGCATCCAACTGCAAGTCTTCCTATGAGGACTTCAACATCCAGATTAGGCGCACAATGGTGGAAAATGCTACTGTGATCACTCATGTCATCATGAAGCTGGAAGGAGCAGTGATTGAACTGACCCGTGGCTCTGTCCGACTAGACAACAAATTGTATGTTCATAACTTGCGACTGTCATCACTGCTGTTGCTCCCAGTGGGCTCTTTGAAAAAGTATACCTTTCCCTCATCTGATCCCACATTGCTCCCAAGCAGTTGGAGGGCTCAGGTCCTTCCTGAAGTATTAACAAAAGCGAAGGCTTGACAGCAAGCTAAGTGCCACTTCTGCACAATGTTCCTGTGTCCACTTTTTTCAGATGGGCTTTATCCCACAGGCTGCCACACTGATACAATTGTGTATGTATATATACAACTGAGTCTATAGGCTAGATTCAGTGCAAGTGTTAAGTTTTGATAACCTTTAAGTTTGTACTTTCCATTAATTTTACTAGAACAGGATCCTTGAGAGGAATTTTTAACAGTTCTTGTCCTTGCACTAAACAATGTGCAGTAAAGCAGTGACTGCATCTTGTATCTGAGTTAATTTTAAATTATCTATTCTGAAACCTTGCTATCTATGCAGCAATTGTACCACTGACTTTGACATAGGGTGTGAAACCTATCCAAAAGGCCAGGTAAATATTTGGGCAGCTCTCACAGTGAGTTGTCTAGTACAGCAGCTTTGTACAGTGAGTTATTCTGAAGGTTATCTTGGGTACAGCTTTCTGAATGTCACTCATGTCACAGAAGGAGTGGGAGTCTACCTCTTTTTTATCAAATGCTTTAAGGCCTGAAGCACACTGCCTGCAAAACAGAGCCTCCCAGCACTTCTTTGAACAATATCTAAAACATATGCCAACATTTTACCTAGAAAAGCACCCTTAAGAGACAAAGCCAAAAGGAACAACAGGGAAAGCAAGGCCAATCCATTTGCACAGTGAGAGGCACTTGCATAGGAAATGGACAAGACATTACAAACCTGTTATCTGTATTTAGCTACTGCTCGAGTTTCCTCACTGATGCATGTTGAAAATTCTCAAAGACAATGAGAAAGAATGTCAATGTGGATGCGCAATGAATATTCTGCCCCTACTTTGCTGATTTACGGTGATCTTTCCCTAGGGTTCAGATGCCTTACAGCCACATGGGAGTCTTGATAGAGAGAAGTAACAACTATTTGAAAGTTTCTGCCAAGTTAGGACTGACCTTCCTTTGGAATGAACAGGATGCCCTTCTGGTAAGAAAACATCCAAAACATGGCAGAAAGTCCATATTTTGCAAATAATCTGTTTACATCTTTGCAGTATTAATCCGCCAGGCAGACATTAGTTACTTTTGGATTTGTGTCCATTTTTAGTGTATTGTTCTATCTTCCAGTCTTCTCCCAGTTTCCATTTCTTCCCCCCACCAATCTCAGCTCATAGTATGCCCAATTATAATATTCCCACCTCACAGTGAAGTACTCCTCAGATTCGAGATCTGTCAGTGTACTGAAGTTCACAACCCAGGGCTAGAGTAAGAGTGAGTTTTTCCTGGTCATCACTGACCTTTCCAATGGTGCCTCCCTTGTTATCACACAACACAGCCTGCACAGCAAACATATGTCATATTTTGAGCACACATGCAATACTGATATAGGCTGTGCTCCCCACCAACAAGACTGACATTTCTATGAACCTCTGTCCTCATTTCTTTTAGGTGGAACTAGATAAGAAATATGCCAATCAAACTTGTGGACTTTGTGGGGACTTCAATGGAATTCCAGTTAACGATGAATTTATTTCAGGGAGTAAGTAATAAAAAACATTATTAAGTATTGGCACTTGTTTTTTTTTCTTTTTACAATATACTGTTACGTGGGTTGTATTGACTGCAAAACTAGTGATACCTTTTTATGTATTTCTGTGGTATCAGTTATGCATACAGTCAGGGCTTTGAGATGTATTGCACTGCTTCCATCACTAGTAGATATTTTAAGACCTGCCACATAAAACTTCCTACTTGATTTCAACAGTTAGGGTTAATGTCCTTGTCCATCATCTTTTACCTTTCATATTATAGTGATGTTATTTGGTAATCCATGCTCATGTCATAGCAAGTAGTGTCACAAAAGGAAATAACTCCATGCAAAAAAACCAGTAAACATTCTAATATTTGAACTGTTTTTTTACAGGGACAAAACTAACTCCCATACAGTTTGGTAATAGGCAGAAGATGGATGGACCCACAGAGCAGTGTGATGATCCTATTCCTCCTACTGTTCAGATGAACTGCTCATCAGAATTTGTAAGAATCTCTCTCTCAAAATTTGTTTTCTTGGTTTGAAATATATTTTCCCTGTCTTTGGAGAAAATTTTTTAGAAGGGAAAAAAATATAACTTGAATATGTCACAACTATAGGTCTGGAAAGATAATTTTTCTAAATTTAATGTTTTATTCTTTGATAAAGTAAATCCTAAAAAGTTGTGTTCCCCATCTAAGAGAACACTGCATGTTTTCCTGAAAGAGAAAATCACTGAGGATGGCTGAATATAAAGAAATTATATAATGCTTGTGAAGTTATCTGAGCTTAAAGTAACTCAAGATATAAAAGATAGTAGAGTTAACTCAAGGAGTTCCTTATGTTCTTGCCCTATTTATATACTTTTCCCTAAACATCTGCTTATGGCTATTGTTGTGCAGGTTTTGTGGACCAGATGGATCTTTGATTTGTTCTACTACATGCCTTAAATAATTAGTTTCAAATTTTCTAAATATTTTGTTTACCTTCTGTTTTCCTTCCTAGGCTTCTATCTGTGAGACAGTATTAACCAGTAAAGCATTTACGAGCTGTAACATGCTTGTGAACGTTCAGGACTACATTGAAACCTGCGTACAAGACCTGTGCCACTGTGACAGCTCTATGGCTGACTTCTGCATGTGTAACACTTTTGCTGAATACTCCCGGCAGTGTGCCCATGCAGGTGGACACCCTCTGAACTGGAGAACCTCTGAACTGTGTCGTAAGTGTCTCAGAAAGGGACTTCCACCTGTGCTTATTACCCGCATCAATTAAATTTCAAATATGTTCATTTTTAACTTGTGAAGACAGTTGTTTAAAGGCGCATACAATTATCATGAAATCAGTTTCAATCTGATTGTACTAAAGACTTTGGGAATATGGAAGTTTAGGGAATTTTGCCTTACTAAGGGTTTTTAATGTACATCAGATAATCTAAAATTTTTTAGCTTGCACTTGGATCAGGATTCTCTGTCATATCTTGACAGAAAATAACTTGAATTGCAGATAGTGTTTCCTCAACCTTTCAAAGGAATAGTCAGTTTAATTATACTCTTTCTATTTTAGCCAAATCATGCCCGTTCAACATGCAATACCATGAGTGTGGCTCTCCCTGCTCTGACACATGCAGCAACCCAGAACGATCTGCGCTTTGTGAAGACCATTGTACAGATGGCTGCGTCTGTCCTCCAGGCAAGCTTATTTCCTGCCCTTTTATCATAGCCAAACCCACTAGAATACTTATCTGTACGCATTTAACAACTTTCACGCTTTGTGTCATTCTCATCATGTCATCAGTGTTTTTATCATCAAAAGAATAGCTATGCTTCTTCTGTGATACACATACTTGTTTCTATTCAAATTACTAAATGCTGTTTTAAACAACAAATATGCTGAAAAAATGCGTATAATGAATGAACTGAGAATAAGATTAATTTGTTCCTAGTAACAACAGGAAGTCTTCTATTCTCAGCATTCTGATTCAGTTCCCAGAAAGTATGAAATATTTGATTGGATTTTGCACACAATGATAACTCCTGCTGTTATCAAAGCTGCATCTGGTTCACAAAATCACCAGCTCCTTATTGTCAAATGCTGTATGTCTAAACAACAAGGAGCTAAGAGAGAATGAGGCAGTGTGTAAAATCTGGTGCTTCAAAGAATTATGCATGAGAGCTGAGTGCAAACAGGGCAAATGTGTCCTCTTTGTGCATGCTTCTAGGACTGAGGATTTTTTTTGCTGTTGTGAGTGACTGTATGGTAGGATGTTCACCCCTTGCAGCTCTTTTGCCCATCTTCATGACGTCTCACAGAATTCATCATTTGTTCATGTAATAGCACTGACTTCTCTTAGACAGTCCTTGGTCTCTGGGCACAAAAATATTTACTGTACAAATAAGTCAATCTTAGAAATTGTTCATCAATTCCACCTCATTATCTAGTTATTTTAATTCTAATTCCATTCTAATGAAGTCTATAACAGGTATTTCCCTAGAGCTCTCCTGATCACCCTGAGATTTTTAGACAGGCTTCAATGGAATATAGCCCTTCAATCTCTACATGGCTTGCATTTTATTATTTTAAAGTACCATGTAATACAGAAGAAATGGGACATATTGTCAGGCATCTGCTAGATATGTGTTGAAAGACAAGTTGTGCAGTGCACAGAATGAGTAATAGACCTTTTTTTTCCCCTAGGAATGGTATTTGATGATGTTAATGGTGTTGGCTGCATTCCCCGTAGAGAATGCCACTGTACCTATGAAGGTGAAACTTATGCTCCTGGAGCCTCCTTCTCATCTAAATGCAGATCATGGTAACATACTTTCTCACACTACTGTTTTTTTTTAGGTGCATTACCTGAACATTTTGAAGACAGGAAAATTGCTAATTTCCCCTTAAAAAAAATCAGGAATTATTTTTCAGTTGAGGTTTTCCGATTACACTGTTTTAGACGATACTTTCATGTCTGTTTTACGCTTAGACCTGGAAGCTAAACTTGAGTTTTTGAATAGGTCCTACAATTTCAAGACTTACCAATTAAAGGAGACAATCAAACAATGGAGGTGTTTAAAAAATTTTAAGTAGTGTTACAGCCTTGGCAGCACTTCAGCTTAATACTAGGATACTCATGTAAATACTATAGGGGACATGACAGTTAGGGACATGTGGCATTTAGAAAGAGTGTAAGATCATATTTGTGAGGCATGTTTAGCAAATATCTATTTTTTGAATATCACTATAAGTACTGAAGTATTATTGCATAAGTGTATGCAAATATGCATATTCACCTATGAATACAAGGACCATAAGCATGCATGTTATTTTCCATTAAATACTTAACGTGTGAAGCTTGAGCCATGCTAATGGAGATGAGGAGTGATACTTCATATGCAGCAGGATGGATGACAATTCATCATCACTGTATTCTGTCCAAAGACTGGAAATGAACAGCAATATATATGTAAAATTATCACTAATGTAAATATGCCTGTCTAGTAGTTATCCTGATGTTTTAAAGAAATACTCATTTCTTTGACAGCACGATTAGTGTATATAGAGGAAAATTGAGGCAACATCTGCCCTTATTGTCTTTTATTTAATTTACATTTGCATTACCACGGTTACTGAATGCCGCCTTCATTTCAGTACCTGTGTTGGAGGTGAATGGTCTTGTGTCACCCAGTCATGCCCTGGGACTTGCAGTATTGAAGGAGGCTCCCACATTTCAACATTTGATGAGAAATATTACTCTTTCTTCGGAGACTGTAGCTATGTCCTAACCAAGGTAAAAATTAATCACCCTTGTTAAAGCAAAATGGTTTTATTACATATAACATTGTTTGATGAGAACTACTGGTAATCACATCAACTTTCTGACAATTAGAGGGTCAACATGAAGTTTTAAATAGATTTCAGGGACCTGTCTGTTAGGGTTCTACTAAATAATATTATAGTAGCTTTGTGTTCTTTGATCATTGTTTAAAAATTGCATTGAGTTTTTAGGTTAGGTGTCATAACCCTAGGTATTTTTATGGTTTATTTGTATTGGTAATGTAAACTATTTTCATAAGGACTTCATGTTGACTCAAATTTGTTATCAAGAAGATCAATCTGAATATTACTAAGAAAGAGAATGATAAAAGCTTAGAAGAAATAGAGTAATTTAGAAATAGATTAGACTAAATTGATGAAACTTTTAAATGATATTCACAAGCACTGTTCTTGATCCACAATCAAAGCATAGATCAGATTTACACTTTAAACTTCTCTTCTTAGCACCAACATGTAAAATTAGATTCTCAGGGTCTCTGGAAGTAGAGAAAATCACTAAATTTGTACTTAAAAGTTCAAAAAGCCTACAAATGTAATATTTGATTTCCAGATGGCTGCAATTCTGCATCTCAGCTCTTCTCTATTTAGTCTTCATTATGCCAAAAAAAGTGATAAGACACATTCAGAATCAGAGCCCTCTTTGAGTGTTTCCCTGTTATGTCTGGGCCATTAGTCACCCTTTGAAAGTGGCTCAAAGAACACAGTTTAATGAAAATCACAACCAAGACAAATACTGAATTTGCCTTTATTCATCAAATTAGTGAATAAGAATTTCAGCTTAATTTTCTCCTGTTAGAGGATATTTAAATGCATTATTTCCTACCTGTTAAAAGAATGTTCAAATCACCAGGGTCTTTCGTAATATATTCAGTGCAGAAGACTGGAAATAATTTCTTTCCTCTCCTTGGTAAAGTTCATAACCACTGGGCAAGAAAGGCACACTTCCTTCTCTAGCATATTAAACTATGTATTGCATACATAGTAT
>JAWWEW010000165.1:16316737-16330244 GCA_035583185.1 Anabacerthia variegaticeps | reverse complement strand
CTACTATTACCTAAGCATTAGGGAGATTTAATGTTCAGCTTAATATGTCTAAATTGCCCTTGAATGTCAAGAACAATGGATAGCTTCCAGTATGCAGGCTGCATGAATGCCAGCTGACTTGGTGGCTGTATACATACATGTGAGACCGTATGAGCAAGAAGAATTGAAATTAACAGTATTTTGAAAGACTCACATTAGTAAGAATTCCATTTGAGTGTGAACCTTTTTAAGATAACAATATTAATGTAACAAATCCTTTTATCAGCTTCTTTTGTTTCCTTCTCCTAGCTTTGTGACAGCAATGAATTCACAGTTCTGGGAGATATCCACAAGTGTGGCCTGACTGACACTGAGACATGCCTTAAGGGTATAGCCATCAGCCTAGGTGGAGGACAAACCGTAAGTAGCAAATGTAGACACCCAACATACTGCAAAGCTTAAGAGCTAAGTAGTTTTAGAAATGACACAACAGCACAGATAAGACATCTGCACAGGCTTTTTGTTTTATCGCATTTGAATGTTATTCAAAGTAAAATTAAGAATAAAGTAAGTGTATTAAAAGAAAAGATCCTGCTAGTTTTCTCTTACTTAGATAACACTGGGTTTTTTGCTTTTTTGGACAGTCAATGGACCACAGTAATAAGTATTAAAGAAATAATATAGGAATTGAAATATCACCATAGTCTTCCTGCACTTCTTTTTTCCCTTCTGTCTTGAATAGTATTAGAAAACATTTTGAAAGTGTTTTATTTTTCCTAAATATGCTTTATAATCATTGTATTTTTCCTGTGGACAGAACATTGTGATCCAGCCTTCTGGTAGTGTATTTGTGAACATGATCTATACACAGCTGCCATTCTCAGCAGGTAAGTTGCTTTGTAAGACTTTTGTAATGTTTCTTATGTTTTTGCTTTAAAATGTTATTACAGGGGTTAATCTAAATCCAAATTCTACCTTTGACTATACTGCAGCAAACTCAAATTACTGCACTAGACCATAGTCTCCCATTTTTAATGAATAGGATTTGCCTATTCAATGCTTACACTTTTAGCAAAATTAAGGTCTAAATGTCTAATGAAATGGAGATTCAATTCAAGCAAATAGTGTCATTAGACACTTCCAGATCCAGACATTGCTATAAGAGAGGGAAGAAATAATCTGACGTGCGGCAGAACTCCAAGATCTCAAGTCATTTAGTTCCCTGTTTTCCCTCTGTCGCTTTGCTTCGAGCACATTCTTTACTGGAGTTTCTCTAGTGCTGATTCTTCTCATATTCTATTGCACCTGAACACATGAAAGTACATAATAGGTCCAGGATAGTTTTTCATTAAATAGTGTTAAATCATTTTCATCAAGGAAAGGCAACATTTTAAATAACAACAAAAGTGTGTGTTCTTCCCCTTATTTTAAAATGCCTGACAGAAAGTGGATGTCCTGTATACATTTGTTGTTTAGGTGTTAAGATTAACCTGTTTCGGTGCTGGATTTGAAACCCTGTATTAATCACTTCCCCCCAGTTCTTCAGAAATTAAGATCATATCAAACACAGCTGTAGAATTACTCTGTATAATGAATAGTTATTTCAACTGCTCATCTTGTTTGAAATTATAACTCTTTTGTTCTTATATCCCTAGCAAATGTCACCATCTTCAGACCTTCATCTTTTTTCATCATTCTGCAAACAAACTTTGGTCTTCAGCTACAGGTTCAACTTGTGCCTTTAATGCAACTTTTTATAGACTTAGACCCATCACATAAGGGGCAGACCTGTGGTAAGTGACCTTATGGTAACATCTGCCTTCATCGATATGTGTCATTCTGCAGGGGACTTTCACAGACCATCTGCTTCCTCTTAGGTCTCTGTGGGAACTTCAATGACATGCAGACAGATGATTTCAAAACCACCAGTGGTGTCATAGAGGGTACTTCAGCTGCCTTTGGCAATACTTGGAAAACCCGAGCTGATTGTCCTAATGCCAAAAATACCTTTGAGAACCCCTGTACTGTCAGCATACAAAATGGTAAGCTCAGCACATAGTAACTTCTATTCTCTTCTATGATACAAAACAGGAGGAGGATGATCAATCACCAAGCATTTAACCAATACAACGCAACTGTTTGCACACACAGACTATTTTCCTAAGCTGACGCTTCAATTGTTAAAAAATAGCCAGGAAAATATTTTGGATTTTTAAAAATATTCCTTTCAATCTAGATAGCAAGTGTTTTTGGCAGCTTACTTAAGGGAAACTGAAAGCATATAGCATATTAGGGATTCATTCCTGGAAAAGGCTAGTTGTCATATAGGAAAAAAACCTATGCATAGCCCCACTGAAAGTTGGACTCAGTGTGGCCCTTCCACTGTTAAACTGAGAACCAGCCCTAAAACTCAGAACTTCAAAACTTTCATTGGCTCCATTTCAGCCAATAAAATATATCATTTTTGATTATTCACAAGCCATTCTTCTGTTTTCTCAGATGAAGTAGCTTATTTTTAATTTACAATGTGAACCTTCCTTTTCAAAGTTCAGCTATAGATGTCTTAGTTTACTCCATGAAAATTACCAGGAATTAGAGAGCATTCAATTTATGAAGAGTCCATATTTCTCTCTAGGGGAAGCAAAAGACTGTGTTTCAGTCAATGCCGTGCTCAATCTTATTGTAAAGCTAAGCTTCTGCAATTTCCCTGAAGGAAGCATAGTTTCATTGAGACAAGAGTTTTGAAAATTAAGTACAATAGAAATTCTTACCATGTTTTCAATTCACAGACCAGTATGCTCAGCACTGGTGTGGACTGCTCTCTGATACAATGGGACCTTTTGCTGAATGTCACTCAACAGTGAATCCAGAAGTTTACC
Organism: Anabacerthia variegaticeps; assembly: GCA_035583185.1. Lineage (NCBI taxonomy): Eukaryota > Metazoa > Chordata > Aves > Passeriformes > Furnariidae > Anabacerthia > Anabacerthia variegaticeps. Next base: position 16,327,386 of record JAWWEW010000165.1, on the reverse strand, counting down.
AGAAGGTATTTGGCTCTTAACTTTATTCCATTTAAGAGAACAAGACTCAGGTTTCTGATACTAACACCTGAGAGAGTAACTTGCTGGCTGGGAGGAGATGCATTCATGATAGTTCTTTTCAAGCCAAGGGTTTGCTCTTATCTACACAACATAAGATTTGTTCCTTTCTATAGGTATCTTTCTTTCCATTCCCAGGAGAATAAACTTACAGGGGTATTTCTCCTGCACCTATTTTTAGGTGTCAACTTAAGGACTAAGCTAGGAGTTTGGACTCCCTGTACTCCTTATGAGGTCAAGAGGTGACACTTGTCCCTCCTGAGATATAAGGAAAGCCTTCACTAGAATATTAACCAACACTTTAATTAATTTCTCTGAACTGCTCTTAGAATGTTTTTGCATATATGTAAAGAACTAGGCAAGTAACGTGTAAGAAGCAGCAAAAAGATTTAGATAAGATGTGAACAAAAACTTCCCAGAAATTCAAGATGAGTCCCTGGGTACTTTACAAAACCTCCCTCTTACTGGAAATTTGTAAGATTATGTTCAGCAAACATCTTCTGGAATTACTATATTATAATATCATCACCCTGCATAGAAACACATTAAGTAACTTTTTGTTTTCTTTGTTCCTCTGATGCAGAGAGCCCAAGCTCTTAAGCCTAAGCTCCAAAAGCTGGGTGTCATCAAATACCCTCTATTTATTCAAAATACATATGGCACAGTAGGGACAAAGTGGAAGTAGCTGGAAAACTTAGCAGCATCTGAAAAAGGGGAAAAAAAAAAAGAAAAAAAATTCAGATTTGTGGACCTGTAATTATTCTTTCTTCATGCAGAGAATCTATTTTGAAAGAGCTCAATGAAAAACAGTCATATGTTTACTTACACATGGGAATTATGCTCACTTTAAGCTCTAAAAAATGTAACAGTCTAAAAAGTATAGAGTGCCACAGCTTGACATGACAATCTTATGTTCATATGTCATCCCCTGTTCCTAGAACTGCATGTTTGACACATGTAACTGTGAGAAGAGTGAGGACTGCATGTGTGCTGCCCTTTCCAGCTACGTCAGAGCCTGTGCTGCTAAAGGAGTTCTCCTCACTGGATGGAGAAGCAAAGCATGTCGTAAGTTTTACATCCCTTTGCCTTTTGAGAATTATCACCCAGAAGGCCCAATTCAGCAGCTCTCAGGGATTCCCACAGCAAGTTGTGTTAAATTGGCTTTTATGTGTAGGATTGACTTTCAAGAAGTTGAGGAGGAAAGGAATACCATAAAAGACAAGCAGTAAACAGTGAGAAATATAAAAAAAAAGAGGCATTGTTATATTACCTCCTCAGAACCAACAGAAGTAATATGGAGAGCAATACCCTTGCAACAGGAATAAAATAAACAGGGTGCTTTTCAATTTACTTTGACAAAAAAAAATAAAAATAGCAATGAGAAAGAACTACATTATGCATTTATATGATTGAATTTTGTTCTTTTTTTTTTTAACATGGACAAAACATTTGTATTTTTGGCACATTTATAGGGGAAAATCCTGCTTTAGCAATAAAAAAAAAAATTACACTATTGAAGATATCAGTAAAGCATAAGTATACACATTGACATGTTTATTATATGTATTTTACCTCAAATACTTAATTTATACCTACATTGATTCTTAAATGGACTACAAATGTAACTCACCTTTTTACTTTCAAGCAAAATACACCACCTTGTGTCCAAAATCTTTGAAGTACACATACAACGTCTATACCTGTCAACCCACCTGCCGGTCTCTGAGTGAGCCTGATGTCACCTGCAGCATCAAGTTTGTCCCAGTTGACGGCTGCACCTGCGTAAATGGAACATACATGGACGAAAGTGGCAAATGTGTGCCTGCATCTAGCTGTCCTTGTTACTACAAGGGAGCACCTCTGTCTTCTGGAGAAGTTATTCATGATAATGGTGTTGTCTGGTAAGAGATTTGTAAACAAAATATGAGATTGGATGTAGGCAATCATGAAACTATATATATGTTAACAAATTAAGTCAAATGCATTTGTTTCCCTAATAATTTCAATTAGAAAATCACAGATTCTTAAAAATTGTTAGGGAAGTGGAAGATTGTACTTGGACAACTACAGGAATTGAACAAAACATACTGTGGTGGGTTAGCCTTTTCTAACAGCCAAACTCCCACCCAGTCCCTCTCTTTGCTTCCCTTCCTACCTCCTTCCCCTCAGCAGATAGTTTTCTTATTTATGCCTGTGCAAGAGTTGTTCCACGGTGAAAGATGCTTGATAATACCACTTCAGACTATTCCCATTATAAATGGAATCTGTGTTATTCTGAAGGACAGTTTTAAACCAAGCAAATAGATAAAGAAAGCACTTTTTTGTATAGAATAGACTTGAATTTTGTTCTGCTCTAATATAAAATATTTTGTAATAGTACAAGCTCTTTTGATAAGGAACATTTTCTTTATTTTATAACACAATAATTTTTCATTATTTCAAATTCACTAGGAAACAGGCTGAAAATTAACAAAAAGAAGAAAAAAGTTAAAACATCCCTATTCCCTTCCCTTTTTTTTTTTTTTTTTTTAAATAGCACTTGCACATATGGAAAGCTGAGCTGCATTGGCGAGAAACCTGAACCAGGTAACATATCACTGTATCACTTGAGATTTTCTCTAATTTTCCCTTTCCATCTTCATTCTTTTCACTTCTCTCTTCTTTTGTCATAATGATACAAACTGTAGAAGTATGAAATCAATCAAGAAAATGAACAGAGGACTTCTGTATTGTGGAGGATATTCCCAAAATATAGGGAAACCCTGTCTCTACCTTTCAGATGGCTGAAACAAGTTATAACCCCCTGGGTTAAACAGGAGAAGAGAATACTTGGTCATCTCACTGAATGTGAGGGAAAAGCATCCATATTTTAATTAAAAGTAGTAAAAGCCAAAACCAAAACACAAACAAAGTAATCCAGGATCTTTGGTGTTTTTTCTCAGTGTTTTTTCTGAAAGGAGGTGCTTCGTGAAGCTAACTAAACATTCATTTCATTGAGTAGTCCAAGCATAAGCACCAAACCCATATGAATGAGTTCAAAACAATTTTCAGTTTCTCTTTCTGGTCAAGCACATCATATTAAAATACACATATGTAACAAAGAAGTCTTGTCCTATATTAAGGGAGGACAAAGATAGAAATGCATGGTTGCTGTCACATTTCTCATGGCTTTTCTCTCTTTCAGTCTGTGTACCTCCCATGGTTTATATTGACTGTGGCAATGCCACTGCAGATGTGGTAGGAGCAGGATGCCAGAAGAGCTGTCAGACTTTAGATATGGAATGTGTAAGTATAGGCTCTTTATACTTTGCTGAAAGGATATTAAACTAGATCTCTTTCACAATTACAAGCTACAGCTGGGCTCTTCCAGAAGGGAAATATTTCAAGACATGTTTTCCCTATGGTTCTTACAGTACAGAACTCACTGTGTCTCTGGCTGTGTATGTCCTAATGATCAAGTGTTAGATGGCAAAGGTGGCTGTATAGCTCCAGAAGACTGTCCATGTGTTCACAATGGGAATTTCTACAGTCCTGGAGAATCAATCAGAGTCGGCTGTAACAACTGGTAAGAACATATGGGAAAATAATATTTCCTTTAAGCTCTAGGGGGATAACATGAGCGAATAGCATTTCACTTTAGCAGTATTAAGAATTATAAGAAGGAATGCTACATAAAATTATCCATTTAGTACTTAAAAAGCAAATTCTGTCTATTTTTCTCAATGGTGTATAGGCCAGAAATTGCAAGTGGTCAGAAGAACACTATGGTTTGGAGATTGACTCATTCATTCAAGTCAAGAAATCTTTTTTTCCTTCCTGTTGTTACATTTCAATACATCCTGCGAGATTTGGAAGTGTGAAAGAGTTAATGTTTTCTAATCCAAATTATTCATTACATCAAGTAATTGTCTTTGGCTGCATCATAAAAATTCTTAAGCTGTGATGCATTTTTGAGAATAAGCAAACCTAATTTTTTCATTAGTCTTAACGCATTTTAAATAGTTATATTGTGTGTATGTCTGGTTTTTACATTTGGAGTGCTTTTTGTCTCATGTAGCACATGTAGAAACAGAAAGTGGCATTGCTCTGAGGAACCCTGCCTGGAAACATGTTCTGTTTATGGAGATGGGCATTATACCACCTTTGATGGCAAACGCTTCGATTTTGAAGGAGACTGTGAATATGTTCTGGTCCAGGTAACAGAGTCCTTCCCAGATTTTTGCACTAAGTACCTTGCATTTTACTTAAGACCATGTGGCACAGTTAACACTGAATATCATTCACCTGTTTCAGAACTACTGTGGTCAACAAGCTATGAATCAGGGAACCTTCAGAGTCATCACTGAGAACATTCCATGTGGCACTACAGGAACCACCTGCTCAAAATCTATTAAAGTTTTCCTGGGGGTAAGTATCTTCTTTAAGTTGTGCTGGAAGGGTAGAACAAGCTGTCCCAGACAGACTGCATTGCAGATTTATCCTTCAAGATAGGGAAAATGTTATTAGACAACTTTGCTCACGGCTACTGATTTTGCTTTCTGCTAGAGAAAGCAAGGGAGGGAACTCTAAAGAGAGATTTCTTAACATGAGGCTGAATAGAATCCTTTTGGTGATAATAAAGTTATTATTTCATTAAGTTGCTGGCAGTGTATAAAACTGTACCAAAATAGGTGATTTTTTAAATTGGCCTCTAACTTTTTCTTTTCCTGCCTTAGAACTATGAGCTGGTACTCAGTGACGGACACTCTGATGTCATCCAGAGGACCCCTGGAGGAAAAATGCCATTCCAAATCCGTTCCATGGGCATCTACCTGGTGGTTGACACTACTGCTGGTCTGATACTCATGTGGGACAAGAAAACCAGTATATTCATCAAACTTAGTCCCAGCTTTCAGGTACACTTTAAAACTGAAAACCTGAATAAAATGAATTCTGAAACACATTCATATTATCTTTCAAAGAAAAAGTGTGGAAATTTAGGCTGTAGCCAAAAGATTGCATGAGCAGTGATTGCATATTATTATCCATGCTATGTTAACTTAGATTGTGTATTATGCGTTTTCCTTAAAACTATATTATACAGCAATGGCATAACAGCAACTACATCACTAGCTTTCCTCATGAAAAGACCTCACTGAAGAGATATATTCAGGATCAGCTAAAACTAAATAGCTCAGTACTAAGAACAAAACCCATGAGCCTACTCTGCTTCCTATCCTCATGCTTATTCTTCTTAACAACCAGTTAGAGACATTTCTTCAGGAAAGGCATTCTATGAAAATGTCCAACACTGTTGCTTAAGAGGCATAGATAATCTTGAATAAAATCCTGAGGTCTATTACTCACAAATACTGAGAAACTGTATTTACTGACCTTTGATTTTGTGTGTTTATCCCGATGCAGGGGCAGGTCTGTGGACTCTGTGGAAACTATGATGGCAATGGAAATAATGACTTCACTACTCGCAGTCAGTCTGTGGTAGGAAATGTACTGGAGTTTGCCAACAGCTGGAAAGTGTCTTCCAGTTGCCCAAATGCCAATCGTACGAAGGATCCATGCACTGCAAACCCATACAGGAAAGCCTGGGCACAGAAGCAATGCAGCATCATTACCAGTGAAGTGTTTGCAAAGTGTCACTCCCAGGTATGACAAAAACTTTAGTCTTAAACAAAAAAACCCAAAATAAACAAAAAATACATTTTGTCATGCTTGACCAAGTTCCAGAGAGACTGCATAGAATGCATTATCACAAAAGTATTTTCACTTTCGTTTTCTCCGCTTTTGCCTTGAACAAGTACACTAAAAAAATTGATAGTAATAGTTCGTTGGTTTTGTTTGTTTTTAATAGTAGGAACAATCATAGATAAATCTCAGGGTGTTTATTTTCTACTGACATAAATATCAGCCACCTAGCTTGTAGTAATTAACAGGATTCTGCAACTGCATCTTCAGCATCACACAGTTCTTAGTATTACAGCTTAACAGCAACAGCTTTGTTCTACGTTTTCCTGCTTACTTTTCAAAGCATTCTCATGGTTTCTTCCTTTCTTAGCTATCTCACATGCAGAGGTGTCAGTTTCAGATATTTTATTCAGTTGTTTTAGGATGGTACAAAGAGTATAAGGGCATGAAAACTCTTTTCTCCAACAGGTTGAACCAAATGAATATTATCAAGCATGTGTGGATGATGCCTGTGCCTGCGACACTGGAGGAGACTGTGAATGTTTCTGTACAGCAGTAGCTGCCTATGCTCAAGCATGCAATGAGCTGGACATCTGCATTTCATGGAGAACACCATCCATTTGTCGTAAGTTTCAACTTAATACTTTTGTGAGGGGTCCAGAGGGGAAAAAAAAAAAAAGAGAAGAAAAAAAGAAAACAAAGTAGAAAAAGAAAAGATAAAACTGTATTTGTAAGAGGCATTTGTTATATTCTTAAAAAACCCCAACAAAGCAAGCTGCAAAAATCACTGGAAGAAGACAGTCTATCTTACTAAAATGAAACCCCAGATAGTAACTTTGCAAATGGTGTGATTAATGTCTGATTAACTTGTCAATCATGATACATAACTAGTGAACTATAATACTGTGCTACAGTTCCACCTCTCTGCATCAGGTTCCATGTAAATAAATATTAGTGCATACTAGCTAAAATCACTGTTTCAATCCACTGATTTTTTTCATGCTTAATGTGTAATTCTGTCCTGTGCTTTATAAATTTAATGCTGTCAAAAGGTGGTAGAAATGTAAGAACTGCATTAAATTAACAATAAGACAATATACTGTTCACCACCTATGTGACTGTGCTGATCCATGGGATTTTTACCTAGCAAAACTGAAAGACTCCAGAGCCAAAAGACCAAAGGTATTTTGCTGACATTTCTCCTTCTTCTAGCTCTGTTCTGTGACTACTACAATCCACAAGGGGAATGTGAGTGGCATTACAAGCCATGTGGAGCCCCTTGCATGAAGACCTGCAATAATCCAAGTGGGAACTGTCTTCATGAGATGAGAGGTTTGGAAGGTAAACAAACAATGCATCTCCCATTCTACTAATAAAAGTTTAAAATGAAGTATGATCAACAAAATTTATATTACACTGTGTATGACACATTTTGATTAGAAATTATAAGAAGATGTTTTCTAAATAGTAACTTACTGCCTGATGGATCATATATTTGCTTGGAGCGAAGGTGAGGATGAAATGCTCCAAAGCTTAATGTACAAACAAAGGAATAACAGGAGGGTCTGAAACTCCACTTACCACATGGGACAATTTGGGGAAAGCAGATATGAGTGTAGAGTTACTTCTACTTGTGAAAGGCCTAGTTTAACCTGACTCTCTTATTTTTGCAGGCTGCTATCCACACTGTCCAAGGAATAAGCCATATTTTGATGAAGAAACCATGACTTGTGTTTCTAATTGTGGTTGTTATGAAAATGGAAAAAATTACAAGCCAGGAATGGAGATGCCTTCAAAGCAGAATTGTGAATCATGGTAAGATTAGTAAAGAGTTTTTTAAATTGAGTTAAAGTTGTGGAACATAATTCATCATACATTACATTGGTTGTTTCCAGATAGGAACTAGGCCACTCAGAGGCTGATGAATAATGTCTAATTTTTTTGTCTTCCTAGTAGATAGTAACATGGTGAAACATTTTACCCTTGAGAGATTAATTTACTATTTATTCTATATAGTTATTAAAGTGGTTTTAAACTATGATCATTGTTAAATCAAGTAAAAATAAAATAATAATAGTTAGAGAATAGTCTCAGAATTTGTATTAAAATATCCCTAAACTCAACATGTGAGATTCTTTAGAAGTTAGCAGTCAACTCATGTACATGGTTTTGAGCTTGTTTCTGCTATTGCACTGGTACCTGCATAGTTGCAGCTGTCAGTAAGTATTCCCACACATCACTGATTGACAGGTTGGGGCAAGTGCAGCTAAGCCTTCTATAAAAGAGTAGAAAGTTAGCAGAACCAGTTGCTAAGTAGTTTAACACCTGCCTTAAGGCACCTTTAAAGTAGCAATACTTGAATGCGGTAAGCAGTGCAATGCAAATGGCAAAAAATCCTAACACAAAGCCTATTTGAGCTAACACAACTTGGCTAGCATGTTTTGAAGTTTATACACAGCATTGCCTACATTGCCTGAGCCATTAACAGCGCTAAACCTAAACAAAGAAATACATATTTATATTTACTTAAGTTTATTCATTGTATATATTCCCTTAGTCATTGTAAATAAGTATGTCAAGATTCCATTTTATACAAAGATTACATTCTAGGTAAATTTAATTTTAAACCAGAATTCAATATTGCATCTTTTGAAGTCTGATGGAAATTTGCTGCATAGATGACATCAACATCCATGATACAGCAATCCTCTGTATATATCCTTAAAAATGTGAATTATATATTTATTGCACTTTCCCTTCCAAGAAATAAGTAGACCTATCAGGGACGTGAGACATGTTTCAGATCACCCTTCACATCTTTGTCCGGCTCCCAAAAGCGCTGATAAGGATGCTGCATGTTTCATATGCTGGCACAGAAGAGTTACCTTTGTTGCCAAAGAACTATGTGAAGATACCTAGCCTGAATTTGTACAGCAGAACTCAATATCTAATTCAGAGAATATAGGGTCATTCTACATTTAAACACAAAATGAATAGTAAAGGATTGACAGAAAAACAGTTGAAACAAAAAACTGATGTCATGAACCAGTATATCCATATTCATAATTTCATGTTTTCTTTTTCCAGTGAATGCACAATTCACGGCAAAAAATGCAGATATGACGCATCTGGTATGTTGAAAAAGTTATTTTTATATGAATAGGATGCATTTAAGGTACTCTGCTCTGTGTTTCAGATGGCAAAGAATAATATCCTACTTTCATTTACAGAGTGTGCCTGCTTCTATGAAGGACAGAAATATAACTATAAAGATGTGGTCTACAACACTACAGATGGCACAGGAGGGTGTATTGTTGCAATCTGTGGCCTCAATGGAACACTTGAAAGGGTTATCTATGACTGTCCAGATTTAACATCACCCACAACGGCAACAACATTTCATTTCAGCACTACGCCACCTGTCACTACTTCTACAGGTAAATCCTTCATAGCCCATAAGAATGTATTCTGTTTATTAGTGACTAAAATTTAGCTTCAAACAACATGAATAAATTAATACAACCTGAAAATAAATGACAGCGATATCACTTACTGTTTGCATTTTGGTTTCAGTCAGTATTTGGTAACCTGATTAAGACAATTAAATAATAAATAATAATAATAATCATATTAAAATAAAAGTATACTAAACTGATGCCTAAAGTATCACAATGCAAGAAAAATGATGTTAGGAAAATTGTCAGCCTATATTAAAAAAAACCCGAACAAAAAAAGCAAAACAAAAACCACCAAAAAAAAAAAAAGATAAGATCTACAGGAATTTTAAGTTTTATGATCTCTTCTTTTTCTTCTTTGCAGTGTCACCAACTACATCAGTATGTGTTCATGAAGTCTGTGAGTGGTCAGAATGGTATGATGGGAGTCTGCAAACCCCTGGCTATGATGGTGGAGATTTTGAAACCTTTGATGATTTAAGAGCTAAAGGTTATGAAGTCTGTAAAGCTCCACGAGAAGTTCAATGCAGAGCAGAAAAGTTCCCCGATATACCACTGAAAGACCTTGGCCAAAAAGTACAATGCAGTACAACAGCTGGACTTATATGCTACAACAAAGATCAAATTTCAACAATGTGCAACAACTATGAGATCAGAGTCCTATGCTGTGTTTTTGTACCATGCTCTTCTACAACATACCCAGTTTCTACAACATCTGAAAGTACAACATGGATACAATCAACATCTGAAGAGACAACAACCAAAACCATGACAACACCTGTCACCACTTCTCCATCAACACAAGCTCTTTGTTTTAAAGAAGAATGTTACTGGTCAAGATGGTATGATGTCAGTTACCCAGGGTCTGGTTATGATGATGGAGACTTTGATACCATTGAGAACATTAAAAAAAAGGGATACAAAGTCTGTGCTAACAGAAAAGAGGTGGAATGCAGAGCAGTGAGGTTCCCAGACACACCATATCCTCTCCTGGAGCAACACATAACATGTAATACACAGGAAGGCTTGAAATGTTACAATAAAGACCAACTTCCACCAATTTGCTATAATTATGAATTAAGATTTAAATGCTGTGTAAATGTAGCTGTACCGTGCCACTCAACAACTACGACAAAACCAATAAAAACAACAGCACATTCTTCAACAACTCTAACTACAACAATATACACAGAACTATCAACAACTCCATACCTACAAACAAAACATATGACAACAGAAGAAATAACGCAACCAAAAACAGATTACATCCATACAAAAATTACAACAAGACCAACAACACAAACTCAAAAAGAACCTACTACTACTGGAGGAATAACAACCTACACAACAACGACTCCCACAACCTCCACCACAACAGCCACCACTCCCTGTGAAGAGGAAGTGTGCACCTGGAGCGAATGGTTCGACGTCGACTTCCCCTCCTCTGGACCCAGC
>JAWWEW010000165.1:16297281-16312783 GCA_035583185.1 Anabacerthia variegaticeps | reverse complement strand
GATCCGCGTCCTCTGCTGCACCCCGAACTACAACTGCATAACCCGCACCCCCTCCACCACCACCAGCCCCACCACCACTATTCCACCAACTGTACCTTTCTCAACCAGAACTCCTTCCCCCATTTTAACTACCCCGTGTTTTTGCAAGATTGGCGATTCTCTTTTTTCACCTGGTTAGTTTTCATTTATTTATGAGAGTATTGTTCAGTTTTTCCTGTTTATTATTGACATGTTTTCTTATATTTTTTTCATTATCTTTTGTAAGTTTTTTTCTAATTTTTCTTTTGCCCTGTTAATTTCTTTACTTCTTTTTGTTCTTTTTTTTTATTTCTATTTGTTCATTTTTACTTTTTCTCTCTTTCTACAGGTGACTTGATTTACAATAGAATGGATAGTGATGGATGTAGGTTTTATGCCATCTGTAGCCCGACATGTACAGTTGAACGACACACTGGTCCTTGTAATGTCCCTACTACTGTAGCCACTACTTCCTCTGAGTGGTCTACAACAACATCAGTTCCACTGCCAAGCACTACTACAGGTTCCCATTTTCATGGCTGTGTTTCTACTACTTACCCTCCCCTACAGGTATGTAATTTCTCAGTTATTTTATGGCTTTTGATATAATATTACTGTTTGGGTAATACCAGAATGGAACAGCTTGTAGTCTCTAAAACTTACATGTGGAGGTTTTCATTTTTATTTTGCTAATGATGGGCAAAATCCATGCCCTAGGTTCGAATTTTCCTTTTTTTATACTGATAAAGCAAGTTACATTATTTTTTTTTATTACTTTAGTGCTTGTAAAACACTGATGCATTGCATCAATAACAAGACCTCTGCCATAACAGGTTGAGATTTCTTGTACTTGTTCTTTTTTCACTTAGCAGAAACATTTAAGCTACTTGGATTCTTGTATCTGCTTCTGTTGTCCTGCCCTCTCACTTCTGTACCCTTTTTTTTTTCTTACTGTGGTGGTCTCTGCTGACAGTGAAGTGCACTATACATAGTTAATATAAAGGACATCAGTTCCTTTTACCTAAGACTTATCCCCCTAAACTCCTGAAGTGCTCCCCTTGCAGAAGAAACATTTCTAATTAAGGCTTCCACCTCCTTTTAGCATATAGATATTTATTGTGTAGAATGTTTACTATCTTTTACTTTTAGTGAAGAGTTTCATTTTAACCTTTGTTTCAGATTTCGTAAATGTTATACCAGTTTACCAACTTTTGTGACAAGAATTTTTTATTCTTTTTGCAGCCTGGACAAAGTTTCAAATTATCCAACTGTACAGAAGTCATCTGTAAGGGAGACAATGACATAGATGTACTACCAACGTATTGCCCACCTGTAAAGGAAATTACCTGTGCAAACAAATATCCTGCAGTCCTTGTACCTGATGAAAATGGCTGCTGTTACCGATATGAGTGTCAATGTAAGCACCAGTAGATTATGGAATAATACTTTTTGAAAAAAGCAAAGCTTTACACAGATTGTATGGGCAGTTTATTTTCTTAGGGTTGCTCTGTAAATTACATTAAGTCAATTTCAGTTACTCAGTTTGTTCTTTTACATTAATTCTCATCCTAATCTTCCAAATATTTTCTCCATACCAGGTGTGTGTAGTGGATGGGGTGATCCTCATTACATTACATTTGATGGAATCTACTACACTTTCCTTGAAAACTGCACTTATGTCCTGGTGCAACAGATTGTCCCTAAATATGACAACTTCCGTGTTTACATTGACAATTATTACTGTGATGCAAAAGATGGACTCTCCTGTCCTAAATCCATTATTATTTTCTACAAGTCTGCAAAAGTGGTGTTGACTCGGCAACTCATGAATGGCGTCATGACCAATGTGGTAAAATACTACTTCCCCCCCCCCCCTATTTTTGCAAGAAAGACATAAGGTCCATAAGCCTTACTAATGCTGATTTGAGATACAGTCTGTGAGAAAATATGATGGAGGTGATGAGGGCAGAGGGTATCGTTAGGGGGGCAAAAAAGATTGCACTGTGTTCTAATAAAAAAATATCATAAACAGACTAGCATTATGCAGATATAAATGTACTATGTATGTTTACACGTAAATAACCCTAGGAAACAGATTAATACAGCTGATAGAGAAGGCACAAAGCATGGTCGCACTGGTGCTTATTTCATATTTCATGAGAACTGGTACATTGTGCCACTCAGTTATGTAAACAAACAGATAATGAAGAAACACGAGTGCAAGTCACTAGTGTGATTCTTCTCTCGGCATAAATGAGTATGCTGAGTTGCCAGTGGGTATTGGATGTGATGCACAACCATATGGAGTTATGCAATAAGTATGAAAGTTAGAAAAGATATTATTTAAAACAATCGGGCAGATGCAGTGCTTATTCTGAAGTTGTGTTTTGTTTGGTTTTTTTAACCCTGCATTCAGATGTACTTCAACGAGAAGATTGTCAAACCAGGCTTTGAAAAAGATGGCATTTCTTTCTCCACTCTTGGCATCAATATGATTGTTGAAATAAAAGAGATTGGTGCAACCATCACCTTCAGTGGTCTAATTTTCTCTGTGAAACTCCCATACAGCAAATTTGGCAACAACACTGAAGGACAGTGTGGTAAGATGGATGCACTCATTGGAAGTGGCACTCTTTTCCCACCCTACCATAGTTGTTCTCACCCACTCTGGCTATGCAGTCTCATAACTGACAGAAATTTTTAAAGAGCTGTAAAATGGAAATGAAAACAGTTCTTCTCTTCAACTTCTGTAGGATATCAAAAGCTCAATATTTCAGCAATCTGCTTTTTCTTTTCTTTGGGGCTGGGCTTTTCGACTTGTTTGTTTTTCTATAACCTAAATTCAAGTTCATATAACTCTAACAAAAGCACTACCTTTGAAGCAAGGCACCATATGCATTTCATGATTGCATCACATCTAAACATATCAGCACAATAATGTGTTGTGCACTTCTGATGTGGCTTATGAGACTTACATAGCTTGTCTCTTCCAGGAACATGTACAAATAATAAAGAAGATGAATGCCGTTTACCAAGTGGTAAGACCATTTCTTCCTGTCCCCAAATGGCTCATCACTGGATTGTTGATGACAACAAGACCTGCCATGGAGTACCAATACCACCAGCTGTGACCACACCTCCACCAAAGCCTCAATGTAATACACCTCCACTCTGCAAGCTGATCTTGAGCGAGTAAGAAAAAAATCTGAAAAAAATCATTGCTTCTAGACAAAACTTTCAGTATCTTACAAGAAAAATAACAACTATAACCTTAGCATGTGGTAATAACTGAGATGATTTGCAAGCCAAAGATAACTGAGCAAGGAGAGATGAAGTCAGAATACAAGGGATGAAGCAAGCACCGAAATCCATACTCTTGGTTTCAATACTACCAGGGTATGATTAATAACTCTGAGTTATACTATTAAGCAAAGGCTTAATTCTAAATTTGGAGTGGATCTTCAATACAAATTATAAAGAACCTGGTTATCAAGTAGGTTAAGAAAGCAGACACAAACAGCCAAGAAGTGTCTTTCATTCTTTGTACATTTTATGTAAAACATGGAGCTCCAAAAGCACTAAAGTTTGGTTCCTGAAGTATTTCCTAGACTTGTGCAGGCTGAAAACATCTTTTTTTTTTAGCTAAACCATTTATAAAGGCCCTCTTACATGTGCTTTCTGTAGTGTCTTAGGAGTTTAGAGCTATTTTACGTGTGATTTTTCTATCTCTAAACTACTTTTGTCATCCCTTTTTTCTCAATCTGGTGCAGTTGCCTTTTGCACTAAATTTGTGGTCTCAGACTGATGTTTCTGTGTGTGTACACAACTTTTCACTATGACCATTAACCTCTTCAAAAAAAAACCCAAAAAAGGAGCTTTGGATTTCCTAATCTCTCCTACACCTATCTCTCAGTTTACCAGCTGTTCCTAGGGGTTTGTTTCCTCATAATACCTTCCTTTCTGAAGCAGAAAGTCATATACTATTGCCTGGCAAGTGTTGTCTAACAGGAAAAACCTTTATGTCATGGTTCAATTTACATAGAAGGGGCTTTCTTTACTGTCTGCAGGATTTTTGCAGAATGTCATACCGTGATACCACCAAAACCATTTTTCCAAGGCTGTGTTTTTGATGGATGTCGCATAGATGATGAATCCATGCAGTGTTCCAGTTTGGAGATATATGCTACAGAGTGTGCTTCTAGAGGTGTCTGCATTGACTGGAGAGGAAAGACCAATAATACATGCTGTAAGTATTGCAGAACTCAAAATGGGTGTGATAAATTGTAGAAGTTAGTTTTTTATTCAATAAACACATCATATATCTAACCCTTGGCCACTGTTGACAAAAATCCAGTGGGGTCCTTTCTCACAGAAGCTGCAGATGAAAATGACAGAGCTGTAGTCATAGTGGCAAAAATGTATCTACTGTGAATTTTTTAATCTTTTGTCTTTTTCCATACAGCATTCAGCTGTCCAGAAAGCTTGGTATACAAGCCTTGTGGGCCCATTAATCCTGTTACTTGTGACCAAAGGTATGGAAAGGCACAAAAAATCTCATCCTGAAACAACTGCTTATAATTTTCTTTCTTTCTCCCCACCCGCCAAATAATTACCTATCTACTTTCCATAGAAATTTATTTCATGATGAAATATGTTGCAAATTTGAAAAATTTATTCAAGATTTGTAAATATCAATCAGCCCTATCAATATGTGTTTCTTGCTGCACTTCAGAAAGTGTAAATTTTTTGCATCTCTTGTATCTGACATGTGGACCTTCTGTATATTCTGCTTTGTGTACTGTTTCCCCACAAAAATGGTGTGCTTAAATACATACATTCTTCTCATTCTAGCTCTGTTGAGCATCCTGGCTATGGAATAACTGAAGGCTGTTTCTGTCCTGAAGGAATGACACTCCTCCGTTCAGAGAGTAACATCTGTGTCCCTGAATGTTGTAAGTAATCTGTAGCAAGTTTGGGGAATAAATAGAGATCCGGATTGTTAGTCAGGCGTCCTGAGTTCTGCTGCTGTCTTTTACGTGGTCAGGTCATTGGCAAATCAGCCTCCTTAAGCTCCTTTACTCTCCACATCTAAAAATATATTAATAATTGATATTATCTTTTTCATCATCCTTCCTTGCATGAGACCTATCAAGATGGTAGAACTCTACAGTCAGAAGAACTAGTCTGCATATTCATTACCTTTATCTTCACAGTATTTTTATCTGAAATTCCTTTATGTCAGTTTTCAGTGGTGTAAATCTCCATTCATTTGGTTGATTGTTACATTTTTTTTTTTTTGTTTTCAGCTTGCAGGGAACCAAACGGAGAACTCAGATGGGTGAGTAACACAGTCAGTGTGTCTTAAAGTGCACAGACAAATGAAGTAAGAGAATATTTAGTGTTCCACTAAGCCAAAGCTTTGCTTAGGTTGAGGAAGACTTTAAATGAAAACAAACATTTGAAAAAATAGCCTTAAAAAAAATGAGTGCTAGAGCAGCCCTAAGAAATTTAACAGTAAGCGATGATATATTGTTTCAATTACCTCTCATACAGTTTCTTTTGTTTACAGAAATCTGTCTTGCTAAAGTTATTCTAAATGAAGGGAGAGATGGATAATAAATTTTACCTGTTGCTGATAATGTTCAGTCTTCATTCTTAGTTCCTCAGCTGCACGTAAATATTGACTCTAATGTGTAAATGAGTTTGTCATATGATAATTTTGTATTCAAAAATGCATGCAAAGCCCAATCACTTCTCCTTGAGAACTCCTGTATCCCTTACATTGACACTACTAACAAATAGAAAGTGATAGCTTTGTGAACACTCAGAACATTCAGTGGCCTCCAGTATCTTCCCCTAATAAGCTTCCATTTGAGGGTTTCTTATAAAAATCTAAAAATATGAAAAGGCTGATATACTCAGGTATTAATGTATCCATGAATATGTTAACTAAAAGCAAATAGAATTATTTTGGTTTGCATTTACATATAATTTCTTTTCCTTCCCTTTGTGTGTGTTTTTCTTTTTTATATAGCCAGGAGAAAAATGGACAAAAGATTGCCAGGAATGTGTCTGTGACAAAAATACTCTGAAGGTGCACTGTAGAAAACACAAATGTTCTCTGACACAGCAAGTGTTTTGTGATGAACCAGGTTACATGCCTGTTCAGATACAGATACCAGAAGATCCATGCTGTAGTAGGACTGAGTGCTGTAAGTAGTCTCAGCTCTTTATTCAGTTTGGGAAACTTCAGCAATCTTTTTTTTTTTTTAATACTTTGCATTGATGTGATAATGTTTTTCTCCCTTGTCCCAGTTTTTAGGGCCTTCTTGCAGAGTGTATACTAAATGCCTGAAGATAGCATATTTAAAGATTATAAGGTTTTATACAGTTGTATACAGAAAAGTAATTGGAAATCTTCTATAATTTAACATTGAAACTTTAATGCTGTCACCATCTGAAACAATATTCAAAAACTTTTCAAAACATTTTCTCTTTCAAAGACCTGTATTAAGAAAATTATCTTAACTTAAAAAACCATAGTCTTGAATATTTAAAAATTGCTCAAGAAAGTTCCTGAACTGCTGAGAGTCATCAGATTTCCCACCTGGTATAAATTTCTCTTTGGAATTATCTCCTTTGAGCAATCACCACTCTGTTCTTCTCAGATAATATTTTGTTTTACAAATGTTATGGGAAAGCCCATTCGCTTTGAAAACACTGGGACATGTAGACTGAAACAGTCATTTAAGTGTCTTATGCAAACCACATTGTATTTGCCCCACTGGAAAACTTCCGAAGTTCATGTCAAACAAAATTGCTTCCATTTAAAAATTCTGAGTTCATTATTTTCTATATTCTCTTCAATGAAACAGACTGCAACACCAGCCTGTGCCCTGAGGTCACGCCCCAGTGCTTAGAGGGACAGGAAGTAATCACAATAATGCAGCCTGGAAGATGCTGTCCTACCTTTGAATGCAGTAAGTAATGTTCACTTTCTTCATGTGTTATTTACTGCTGTATTTATCTAAGTCTATGAATACAAAAACCTTACCATTATCTGCATTACCATATGGGGTCTAGTTGTGAATGAGTGTTTTAAGGCTGCCACCACAGACCTACAAAGCAGGAGTCTTTTCACAGAGTTCTGCCTCTTAAGTTACCCCTCCCTGACACCATCTTTCTTCCTTCTTTACAGGGCATGGCTGTGTGGTCAATGAAACCTACTATGCAGTAAGTACACAGAGTAACTCACTATAAAAATACACCTTCACACAGGTCACAATGCAATGGTTTTGAGAGACCTGTCATGGTCCATATTTTGCAGAAAGGCCTGAGTTAAAATGTTATTCATTATTTAATCGAAGTTAGCGTAGCAGCACCCTCTGTAAAAGCAAACGTATTTTCTGCTCTCCTTTCTGCATTATCAGAATTTAATTCCAAAATTGATATTACCAAACCAGAACCTCTGCTTAAATAAAACAACCAAAATTGTATTTATGGGTAGCCTAGCCTGTACATAGTTCATGTTTGCATTGTCTGTGACATATATATACACAGAAACTTGCTTTTACTGACTAATAATGACTTTTTTTTTTCTGACTCCCCTAGCCTGGAGCTGTCATTCCATCAGGCCCCTGTGAAGAATGCACCTGCTCTGAAACCTCTTACTTAAGGCCTCACCATACTGTCAAGTGCGAGCCTGTTATCTGTGACACATACTGTCCACTGGTGAGTGCTATTTTGCTGCCAGAAATTCCTTCCCCACTCACCTCAAATAACCACTGGTTAAGGTCAGTGACCTGACTCAATGTCTTTTCCTCCCTATTTCTTTCAAAACAGGGTTTCAAGTACACAGTGGAACCGGGACAGTGCTGCGGCACGTGCAAGGCAGAGGCTTGTGTAGTGACTGTGGGAGACAACATCACACATGTGCTCTATGTAATTATTGCTGGTTTAATTCACGCTGGGGCAACACTGCTAGTCTTTTCATTCGTTTCTCTCCCTGTGTTTGTCACATTTATTTCCTGCCTCTTTTCTCATGTTAGACAAATGCATATTCAGCAAGGGAGTGGACTGTCTCCATACAGTTTAAAGAGTACCTTATGCCATGAAACTCCACTTCTAAGACTTCTGGAAGCAACTGTGATACTGAACAATGGTTTTCAGAAATCAACATAGAAAAGTAGACAGGTGGAAGCAATGGGTCCTTATTTGCCTTCAGCTCTGAAAATGCAGCACCCATTTCAGTCAAAGGAGTTTTAAGCTCCAAACAGCCAAGCTTAAGTTGAGCTTTATGACAGGATGAGTCACTAAAGCCATTAGAAATTCTTCCACGTGTCTGAATGGGCATTCCCATAAATTCTGATGACGAGACCATTGAAACACAAATTAATCTTTCCAAATGAGTCCACATATTTACCCTACTCACACAAAAAGTTCATTTATATTCAGATAAAAATAGAACCTCTTCACTTAGTTAATGAAAAACACTTGTAGCAGTATGGTAATAGGGAAAACATCAGCTGAAATTCAAGGAAATTGTTCAGAATAATCAAAATGCTGTACATTAAGACACTGGGGGGGGGGGGTTAATTTTTATATAAGATTATTTTTATTCACTTTTGACTACTTTCAGGAAGGAGAATACTGGAACCCACCTGGTGATAACTGTACGGCTTACACATGTGAAAAACAAGCTGACCAGTTCATTCAAGTCATCAGACAAACAAACTGTCCTGCCTTTAACCCTGATGAGTGTGCTCCAGTAAGTACTGTTCTACCAGTTCTCATATTTGAAAAGACTGCCGTGGATAACACCAGTGATAGAAGGATTACAGTGTCCAAGGAAAACACCTAGCAGAAGCATCATACAGAAAGTAGCCCTCCTTTTGTCCTCTCTGAATTTGGTTGCCATCAAATTTTATATCAGAAATTAAAATGGGTAATATATCAATCCTCACTGAGAATTGTGCAGTAGAGAAAAGGGTACAGCATAATGTTTTAGGTTCCTAAAAGTGTGAAGTGATATGGATGCAAAAATCTTATTAAAAAATAATTGGGGATTTATTCCTAAATTATTTAAGATTATAAAGTCTGCTTCAGTTTTTTTAGAATTCAATAGTTGAAAGGAAAGGTGCAGAAAAATAAGCTACTTCAGTATGCAACATCTTTCAAATTAACACTTAGGGTAGATTAGAACTAACCCCAAACCTCTGCCAAGTCAGTTATTTCATTCATTGTGTTGCCCTGTCTGACACAATCCTTCACCTGTACTGACTTTGGTCACTCAATATTTTGACCTACATTTGCTACAAGCTTTATTGCTGAAATTTTACTACTGAATTCTGATGACAATAAAGAAATTCTGGTCCTCCTCCATTTCAGCTTTCAAAGAACTCTTATTAATATTTTAGTAGTTATGTGCCCTTAATATTTAGCCTTGCCTGAAATTAGATTCCACTTCAATAGAAAAAAAAAAAAACAAAACAACCCGCTGGTGCCAGAGAAACTTAGGAAGCAGGGAAAGTCTGCTTTAATATGCAGATATGAAACCTGAGTTATCTTTTTATGTTTTCCCACTAAAGGATGACATCAAGATATCTGATGATGGTTGCTGTATGGAGTGCCAAAAACCATCAAGGCGTAAGTAATGATAATTTAGTTAAGAGTAAGTTAAGATAATGTGTGCCTTATTAGGTATATTATCTTGCCCATCTTGCCCGTCTTGCACAGACCAAGTTTGGGATCACTGCTTCCCACTACGACGACAAAGCAAACGGGCAGAAAAAGAAAGCAACAGAACAGTCCCAGTATGCGTTTTTAGGGCCTTGGGAAACTCTGGTGTGGTAAACTTTCCCATCCCATACTGTCACTTGTTAACTTCTTTTGTGACAAGGCGAGGACTGTGACTACTCTCCAATTTCCATGGATACACTCTCTTTAAGGAAGACAGGGAAGCCAGTCCAGGGAGGTGGATGTACCTTGAGCAGTTGCCAGAGTACTGCTCTTTATTTCTGCATCCTACACCAAAGTCACATAAGAAAAAGGGAAAATTTCATCCGTTTGATACAACAAACAGCAAGAGTCTTCATTTGGCCCTTAGCAATTAAAAGAAAAATGCACTGTCACTTAATTTCCTATTTCATTTCCATCCACCTTAGTTTCTGATTACAAACTGGCTATCATACACAGATATCTGTTTATATGTACATATACTTTAACCTGTTTTCCTTTGGTTTTTGATGACTTCAGTTTGTATGAAGCATAACACTACTACTGTCATCAAATACAATGGATGTGTGTCTCCTGCACCTGTTGAGATGACATACTGTGAAGGCAGCTGTGACGCTTACTCACGGTGAGTGGTATAAAAGATAACTGCGGTCTCTTGTCTTCTACTCCTTACACCAGTTACATAAAGCGAATCGCAAGTGATTTTCTGATGCATCCAACATCCAGCCAGTCATTCACTGTTTGCACTGTGCTAGTTAACTAGAATTTCTAATAGATGTGATGTTGTACTAACTTAATTACCTCAAGATTCACAATGTTTATCAGCCTGTTCAGTGTCAGTTTTGATTTTGCCCATATAAAAGTGAGGTTATTTGTTCTTTATTCTCTCACTGAACTGCCTCACTATGGAGATCTGTAATTTTTTTTTTCTGTGCCTTAATGAAGTGGAATTAGGAGCAATTTAGCTGTATTTCACTACAATACTGCAAGAATGGTAATATTGAGCAATAGTCCCACATGCAAGCACACAACTTCTGGTTATGTTTTGTAATGGGTGGGAGGGGCAGTGATATTTCTCACATAAATTCTGAATCTCTCTCTTTGATTGGCTTTTCAATCAGGTATTCTCAAAAGACAAATACAATGGAACACAAATGCTCGTGTTGTCAGGAAATCAAGACCAGCCAAAGAAAGGTGACTCTGACGTGCAGTGACGGAACTCACCTTGATCACACATACACCTATGTGGAGAAATGCAGCTGTGTGACTGCTCAGTGCATTCCCCAGGACAGCACCCAACAGGCGACAAACCAGATACAGACCTCTCAGGAACAAGGAAATGTCAAAAATTAGAACTGCAGAGAAGTCATCAAACAAGGGTTGGACATAAGACTAAAATAAATTAAAAAAAACTTTGAATAAATAAGAAAGTGTCAAGAGCAGCTAAAATTTTGGATGAAAAATGATATTTTCTGCATAAAACTCTACTATGTCATTCTACGTTAATTTCAGTTTTCATTACAAATATATCTCCCATTGTTTTTCATGTCTTCTCTTTTACACCTTGAGAGGTACAGCATAAGATCATAATTTTCTGTTTGTCTTCTGAGAAGTGCTGTACCACAAGATCGAGAGATGGATTTTTACTAACACTTTCATTCTAGTTCATTGAGACAAATCAAAAGATAAATTCAGAAAACAAACCAAACCCAAGGAAAACTGTACCCCTCTGCTTCTGTATATTTCTTTTTGCACTGAGGAAAACTTAGACTGCAGAAAGCCATACTTTTGAAAGAATATATACTTCAATATTTTGAACAATTTATAAAGGACATATTTCCCTATATATTTTTGTGAAGGAAAAAAAGAAAGGAAAAAATGCTATTATGGGAAGCTGCTGCACACTACTTTTTTGTTTACATGACACCATCAGCATAGTAACTGTATGAAAATATGGATTTGTTTTGTTTTGTTTGTGCTTAACTGTTTACAGAAGAAATATATATATATATTTGCCAACAGGGGCATATGAAGGATTTTTTTAAACAAAAGTTTAATAATAATAATATTAATAATAATAATTGTAAATTCTTTCGTAGGAAGCCTGTAAAAATTGAACCGTTGCTATTTATTATTTTTTTAAAATTGATTTATTGGGTCATTTCTTTCAGAATGAATGTTATCCCATTTCTTAGTCTCAGTCATGTTGTCTGGGTATGGTATATTTTCTTCTTTCATTTTGTTTTTTAATATTATTTTTGTTCCTTATGGGGAAAAGAAAGCAATGATGATTAATAAATTTTGAGCATTTTACAGCATGTCTGCTTTGACTTTTCACTGACTCCCTCATGTGAGATTTGCTGGCCCCATAAAGCATAGCTCCAGGTCAAAAGTCAGTCCAGTCTGTGGCACTGAACCCCCTACAGAGCTTTGATACTGCTTTGAATGAAAAGCACTCAAAAGCAAATACTGAAAGTGTTCCAAGCACATCACTTCAGATGCTATGAATTAGTAAACTCTCAGTAAGCAAGCTCCTCTCAGAGTCTGTACATATTTTGTAGCTCTGAATGCTCTTTAGCTGACAGAACTGTCTGAAGTATTTTAAACCAGTTAGTCTCATATTTTAGAGCCCACTGCAAAATAAATAAATAACCTGAAATCGCGCTTTTGTAAATCTCAAGGTTTGACAGGTTACTTTGCAGCTTTAATTACAGTATATTTTGAACCAGCCACCACACATCTGACTGTAGATTGTATACTATCGGGCAATATATTTTACACAATCTATGAATAACTGCTCTAGGAATTCTAAGGAGGACAGTAAAAAACTGAAGGTGATAACCTTTCTCCTACCTTACAGTTTGGACAGCTCAGTGGGAGTAACATGGCAACAACACAGGCTTTTTGCCAGTGCCCTGCAGCAGCTTAGGCTGCTTTCACACCTGTTTTTCTTTCATGAGCAGCAACCACCCATGTATTTCCCCACTCAGACGAGAGCACTGAGTTTTCCATGAGAATTACTAGTAACATACTTCCTGCTGGCAAAAACCCGGACCTCCCTCCCAGCTTCCTGTTGACAAATTGTTATTTCACTGTTTTTTCCAGTCCATGGGCTTTTCAGTTTCCCAGTGAGGCCCCAGGTGCCAAACTGTCCTGTTCCCTCCCCTTCACCTAAGACAACAGGCCTCCCAATGCAGCACTACCACTGAATTCATGACCGGTTTGGTGTGTGACATTCTTTGGCCTTACCAGGCAAGCTAGGAAATTATTATTCCCCCCCTCATTCTGCAGCAGGGAAAAGAGATTGTCTGTAATATAAAATCAATTATTATGCACTCTGTTGGTCCACACAGCTCCTTGCCCACAGTTAACCTACTGAAATAACAGATTTCCTGCAAGTTGCTTCAAGATCATTAGTTGTTTTTCCATGCCAGACCTGTATGTCAGCATCCGGGAAGGTATCCTCTTCACTGGAAGTGTCTGTGTGTAATAAGTCTGTGCCACCAGCCACTTCATAAAACTCACTGAAAGAGCAAAAACTAATAACTGTGAGAAAGAAGAGAGTGGGAGACATATGAGAACACTGAGAGGTGATTAAGACAGGGACAGCAGAGGCCAAAACCAGCCTAGAGTTTGGTGGCATAAGAAGAAAAAACCCAGAAAGAGAAGCAAAGGAACAGACAGGCTTTGTTCTGTCATGGGAGACAGGAAGCAAGGGGCACACAAGCCAAGGCAAATTAGGGAGGCAGGCTGAAGCTGTGGCTGAGGAAGTACTGGAGACCCTGCCCTGGAGAAGGAAGGATGTCTGTCACAGATGCAGACCCAGTGCTGGGAAAGAACAAACAGGAACCCTCCAGTGAGGAGAAGCATAGGAGACAACATGCTTTGGGCATGAAAGACCAGATGAAAAGATCTTGCAAGGACTCCTTGAAACACGACATGGAGTAAATAAAAACCAGAATGCTGTAATCGATGTAGTAGAGCAGCCTTACAGCCTTCTTAAATTTTCCTTTACACAGACGCTGTCTTTGCCCTGAGTTGTTGCTGACACAGACTGGGTAGTAGCTCCAAAATAAACTTTTCTAAAAACAAGGATGAGTTATCTTTCACAAAACAAAATTACCAGGGTTTTTTTTTTTGTTTTTGTTTGTTTTGTTTTATTTTGTTTTGTTTTAAACCATAGATAAATAAGAGAGTTACAAAACGTTTAGGTGGGAGAAGGTGATTGGCTTGGCAGTTCTTTATTGACACAAGTCAGAGTACCGTGCGGGTCCCCCTGAACTG
Source organism: Anabacerthia variegaticeps (assembly GCA_035583185.1). Taxonomy (NCBI): domain Eukaryota; kingdom Metazoa; phylum Chordata; class Aves; order Passeriformes; family Furnariidae; genus Anabacerthia; species Anabacerthia variegaticeps. Next base: position 16,298,746 of record JAWWEW010000165.1, on the reverse strand, counting down.
TGCTGGTCTAGATGGTTAATGTATGTTACACGGATGGTAACACCAGAGGGCTCCAGGCTCACAGTTTACAGTCCTGGAAGAACAGATTTGCTGTCAAAAGGGTTTCTTTCAAGGCACTTTGAAGTGAGCCACATAACTGTTCCTTACTTTCAGATCAAGAAGGTAAACTATGCCCTTAACTTACTCTTGGATCTGCAAGCATCATAACAAGACTTGTTTTACCATCACATAATTTTTTTTTTCTTTTCTTACCTGATAATCTTTGGAACACAAATAAATTGCAACACAGAAATCATTCACTTAGGGAAGAAGTTATAACAGCTGAAGGAAACAAGAAATGCAAAAGTTTTGGGTCTAATTTCAGTATTGGCAGTCAGTAATGCTTCCTTGGGCTTTTATATATTTGCTCTCTGCTCAAGATTCTTGTTACATAGCCCAACTATTGCATGACCAGCTTATTTTTATCCCTTTTTCAAACATCATGCTAAAACTCTGCAGTGTAAATAACAAATTACTAACAATCACTTCTCAATTATGCTTTGTCATTATCAGAAACATTTAAATTATAACCTGAAATTCTATTCAGATTCCAGCCAGGAATCCACCTCAAGCAATTAATTTGCCTCTTAAAGCAAGACAGACAGAGTTTAAACCACTTCATGTTCTGTAAATAACTATGGAAACACTTAGGATTGTTTATGGCACAACTCAGGAGCTGGGCTGATAAAAGACAACTCACAAATGGAAACCAAACTTTATAATACTAAAACCCAACTCAAAGAAGGAAGCTTTTTTCAAAAGCTTCTGCTCTACCATTGCAAAAAAGTGCAGCTCTCTTGCAACCAGCCCTATTAAGACAGAGTTTTATAACAGAAAAGGAGATTAGTTCTATTCAAACATTATTAATGTAATAATAAAACAAGAATAAATGCAAATGATGCAGTGGTCATGAGTGTCATATTTTCCTTTGCCCCTTAATATTTCAAAAATTATCTTCCTCTTTGAGTCTCACCTATCTTTTGGCATTCATTATAACTCTTATTTATAACTACAGTTTAGTTGTGAGTAACCAACGTATATTTGCACCATTAAAATAATTGTTGTTACTAACAGTTATTCACACAGTCTTTTGGGCTTTTTTAAACAGGCAGGAACTTTCTCTCTCTACCTCTATCTACTCTCCTGCTATTACAACCATGTATGCAAATGAAATCCCACTTTTGCCTCCCTCCATTTTAAGAAAGAAAAGGCTGTCCAGGAAGTGAAAAATGCAGCCTTTAAATAGGAGCAATTATGGATATCTCATGCACTATGTCTCATAAGATGCTGCAGACAACTGCATGTTACACTTGCACTAGTGTAACTATACGGATATGTGCATGGCTGTTACCTGGACACGCTGCTGGATCATGTTCAGCTGTCTGTTGACCACTACCCCACATCATTTTCTGGAAAGCTGGAATGC
>JAWWEW010000165.1:16247172-16297181 GCA_035583185.1 Anabacerthia variegaticeps | reverse complement strand
CATTCAGTAATGCTATGAAGGAATGACAAGGATTCACAAAAAAAAAAAAAAAAAAAAAACAAAACAATAAACCAAACCAAACACCAGAAATATTTGAGAGGGGTGTGATTCCAGGGCAAATTTGGAACTGTCATGAATTTTAGAGAGTATCAGATGTGATACATCTCTGAACAACTCTGTAGGTGTTCCCTCACTCAGGAAGGAGTCAGTCAAAAACTCTTATTCCAATTTAGCTGATCTCTAGAGAGGTTTGGGGCCAAAACTGAGCTCTATCTCATTACTCAGTGTCACACCTACTAAAGAACACGGCTGCCAACTGCAACACAGGCACGATATGAGAATCTGCAGAAAAGGCATAAAAAACATCATCATAGAATGAGCCTCTGCCACAACAGAACTAAATTGCTTATTCACATTAGTTGGTTGTTGCTCTATATTCTGAAGAATGAGATTTAGTTTTATCATTTGCTCTCTTATGAATGCTTTTGTGCTTTATGACTTCATCCTAATGGAAATTCAGGTCCATTATTCAGATATCTGCTATTTTACAGGAAATGAGCATTGTAATTGCACTAAATTTGGTCGACTGAAGATAATACAAAACAATACTGAATCACATACCTCATGACAAGCAGTAGTTCTACAGCATTCATAATAAAGAAGTTGTCATGGTACATTTGATCTAACCTTTACGTTTAGCAAGGAAGATATGAGATCAGTATTACCATCCCTCAGTAATACTATACAGATCTTACTGACTACTATTTCAGTAAACAGTATTTCAATCCCAGCTGAGTTTCCAATATAAGTAATTTTTCAACCTAAACAGTTTTAAGATTTCCAATATTATCTGGGCTTTTGCAAAAGTAAAAAAAAAAAAAAAATTTGTCAGTCACTGTGTGCTGGTTTAGGCTGGGTTAGAGTTGACTTTCCTCAGAATAGCCCATATGGGCTATGTTCTCCTGTAATACAACTGCACTATGAAATAGATTTAAATCATTGATCACTTATTAGGCACAAGGAAGACTTCACCTGACTAAAAACTAGGTGATCTACTCTCTTCTGCCCCTTCTCAGCTCTCCAGGCTCAGAGTTCACCATGGAGACAGGGCAAAGAACAGTTCAGGTCCATGCAACTCCTGCAAACCTCCCAAAGCTCATGAGTTCTTCTGCCTCAGTACCAAAGAAGATATCTTTGCACTTCTGAAGCAGAATTTCACAAAAAAGCGTGATCCTAAGCCACAAGGCAAAGCAAGCCTGCACCCCAAGACACACAGAAAAACTTGTCAGTGTTACACTGATGTAACTACACTGGACACGATACAAGCAGGATCTCGATTTACCTCACAGGAAAATACAAATATGCACTGCGACTAATCTCTAAGACCTTCAGAAAACAACAAAAATGGCTTAGAGACTATTTTTTACAGTTCATCCACCTAACTGAAAAAACCACTGAACATTCAAAATGCCTCAGTAAGCACACCTCACTTACACAACTGAGGAAGCACATTTGAGGAACATACAAGAGGAAGAAATAAATAAATAGGCAAAAGTTACCAGAGAGAGAGACTTTATCCTGCCTTGGTTCACTCATTCTGGTATGTTGACAGTGATGCTATTGCATGATTTTTCTAGCACATATGACAGGATCACCAGACCTTCATATGCCAGAAATTAAACACAAATCAGAGCATAAGTATCACAATCTTTCTTGCATTTGTGATAGTGAAGATAAAAAGGGGGCCATTTTTCGAAAGTCAAGTTTACTTTTTCAGTTGTCAATTCACTTTAAGCTAATTGACATTAATCTGATCTGATGATGTGGCCAAGCTAAGCATTCAGAAATACTATGCCCATAACAGTTGCCCAATAACAAATTGCTTCAATTCTGGCAACTGTGGTTTTTAAAAGCTTATATCAAAGACATAATTAATGTAATACATTACAAATAATTTCTTGTGCACAGTTTAGTCACAAATGCCATGAAATAATAAAGAATCTAACCACATCTGCCCCACAAAATTATTTGAAAACTCCTTTTACAAGGACTCAGAGTAAAGAATATGGGATGAAACAAATCTATTTGAGCGTAACATTTCGATGTTCTAAGAGTGTTTTGGGAGGGAGGAAAGAGAGCAACCACCCTTCTGAGAGCTTGTCCCACTCAAAACAGCCCCTGTGGCTGTCACAAACTGTTGAAGATGCCACAAAAAGCTGGCAGCACAGGAGCTGTGAGAGGCCAGGAAGATGGGGGTTGTGTCCTTCCCAGGGCCTAAACCAAAAATCACCAAGCTGCAGGAATATCATCCTGAGATATGTCAAGGAATACAACAGAAGGAGGACACCCTTCCCCAGGTGGCCTTCAGGTACAGCCTATTAACCCCCACAGGGGTCTCGCTGGATGTGAGTGCCAGCAGCAGGAAAAACCTTGCTTCTGCAGAGCTGCCAAGTGCAGTTTCTCTCAGAGAGGGTGGCACCGCCCTGGCAGTGCCGTGTGCCACGCACGCAGGGCACCCACCACTCCAGGGATGGCGATTCACCACCATCACCACTTCTTCAGGAGAAAGGCAGCGAGGTACTCCTGCATGGTATTCCTGCCTCTTCGGGAAACCTATTTTGAGAGGACTTGGCAAGTTTGCTCTATTTCTGTTGCTGGGACAGCAACCAAGATTGTGCCTGAAAGGGCTGCAACTTTCTTTTCCCCTTGATTTTAATTGCTCCTTTCTTTTTTTTTTTTTTTTCCAGTGGGAATTTGTAACGTAATAAGCCCATTCCTCTATGCAATCAGACACTGCAAATTCAATCACAGGTTTTCCACCCCAAAATGACTTAGTGGAGCACAAGTTAAACCACCTCAGTAAGGTAACCTGTTAACCCCTGTCCAAAATCACACGTGAAGGGTTGAAAAGCACTGGTGGCTTCCCAACAACCCTCAACCCCAGCAGGAGTGCTCTGGCCCTGCTGCAGCCCCAGGGTCTGCTCCTCAGCCCCTGCAGACAGTGCACAGCAATGCCCTTCTTCCATCCTGTATTTTCTGTGGCAAAGCACACCATGCAGTATTTATGCAGGTGGTATATACATAGTGTTTACATACAGGTGAACAAAGCATTCTAGTACACCATTCTCCATAAAGTCCACTTTCTAACATCACACGGTTTTATCCTCTTAAGCATTTAAAAGAGAAGAAAGAAAAATATATCCATCTGTTTTTTGAAACTATGTCCTCTTCCCAAACTCTTTGTTTTTATCAGCAAGTTTTTTCTAGCTGATTCTGGTTGCCTGGTTGCACAGGTACTGCATTTTACAGCCACCTGTGCCTTAGCAGATGCTCCCCTGGTCTCTGCTGGGAGCACAGCTCTGCTCTGTTCAGAGGGTCTTCAGGCAAACCTGAGGATTCTGTTAGTTTAGGCAATAGCCTGAATCATGACAATAAGAAAGACTCAAAGCTGTACATATTGCCCTCCATAGAGTGTGCCAAACTGTATTCTGGTACTGCTGAGAATCTGATGTGTCATACCAATGAACTCAGGTATCCTCACTGCGAAAGTAATGACTGCCAAGATCAAATATGTCGCTTACAAGGAAACAACAGAATGTATGCAAGTACAGCCTGTATTCCACCCTAGGGAAAGAGCAATTCTATCCCTGCTTATATTTCTTGAGGCTATGTCTGTCTTGTTATTTATTCTTTGTTTCATTCTTAATATCCATTGTATCATGTATCTTAATGCGTATTTGCACTTATGATTATATTGCTTTTCTTCTGTTACATGATATAGCCTACAGACTTTCATTCTGGTTACTGACATACAACTTGTTAAAGTTTAGAAATATCAATTTTAAACATACTGGTTTTTAAAATTACAACATTTGTTTATATTTTTAGGGAAATTCATAAGCTTTCACTTTTCAGAAAAAACTTTGTTATTAGTCTCCAGGAAATACAGTGAACTGATTTCAGAATCTCATAGGAAGTTTCACAGCTGTGTATTTGATTTATTCACCTATCAGCAGTAGCATAGAAGATCAATGGTCTAGCCTGTTAACCTTAAACTTCTATACAATGCAATAGCAAACAGTGTTTTGCTTGAGGCAAAAGATTATTTTGTTCCTTTCTCCCAAAAGCCTGTGTGTCATCTAGGATGTGACTCAGATACTTCAGCTGTGTTAGGCAATCTGCATTGATATGTATATGAACTCTCACGTTAAGAGTACTTTCTGAAGTTAGTGCCGAAGGATCCCAAAAGGGAAAGGATCTACAAGGAAAGCGCAGATTTTTTGTCTACTGTTTTTTGCTATTTCAAAATCTTTTTTTCTCTTATGATTCGTAATCAAACTGAAACTACTGGTACCACTATTTCTCTGAAGTCTACTCAGCCTTCTCTCTCTCAGATGCATGTCAGAGGTAACCTAAGGTTTGTAGGTAGAGGCAATGTTTTATTAGCTCAGCTGGCACAATTAGAAAAATTAAGCAAGCTTTTTAGCACAGCAGACCTCCAGTGAGCTTCATGAAAAGGTGACTAAATATTTTGTCATCAGAGAGTTATTTCTTAGGTATGTCTACCTAAGGAAGTGGTGAAATCCAGCCAAATTCTACTCACCTAGTCAATTCAGCTGAAGCCAGGAGGCTGGATTTGCTCAGCCAGGATAAATTTGGCCCACAGTCATCTTCAGGAAAACATTAGCATCGTTGACACTTGAAGAAAAGTCCTGCAGTGTTTTAGAATTGTGTTCAAAGTCTTGTTTTCTCCATGGATTTCTGTTCCACTGTAAAGACTCTAAACAATTAGTACTACTACTGGGACATATATATGTTGCTATGTGTAAAAGGGACTCACTGTCCTGGTACAACAGTGTTTCTTTACTTACTGTAGTGTTACATTTACATTTCACTACACTGCACATAAGCCATATACATATTCAACAACCATGTCAAATTCTAAACAAGCAGTCAGTATTTTACCTGTAGACAGTGTGGGTCCTGGGTCTCGAGGGATTGTTCCCAGCAGAAAAGATTGGTCCCTCTGATATTAACATTAGTATGTTTGGGGCAGTGAGGGTTGCTTGTTTTACTGAATCAGGTTTCATGGTAGGATTTTTCAGGGTCCTCCACTTCTATCCATGCATGTGACATATTTAGTTGCTCGTAGTGGACAAAGTACTCCTTCTAACTGGAAAAACTGCTTTGCCCTTGACTTCTGCAAAGGTTGAGAGTAGTTGTCATTTTATCTTTGATAATAAATCTCCTATTCATTTTGACAAAGGCGTAGATATTTAACAGCGTCACACAAATTGAATCTATACAGAGCAAACAGTCAAACAGAGACTGCCATTGTGGATGAGTTGTATTGCCTTCAGCCTGGTGCCTAAAAATGTCTTTAAGGCATGGTCTTGGCTCTACCTCAACACAATGCACATGCTGACAAATCAGAGCCTTGTAAAATAATTGCTGGTAGATAAAGTAAATCCTCATAAAAAAATGTACTCTTTGAAGAAAAGATCAATATAAGTAACCAAGACAGTCTGTTTGGAAGGTCACAGAAACACAGAACAAGGACTCAGAGTTTTAGTTGAAGTTTTTCTCAAAAACAATGCAGCAGCATGATTAACACACCTTTAGAAGAAGGAATGAGTAACAAGGAAAGGGGAACCCTACTCTGGCTATTCTTTCTCCTTTTTTTCTCCTTTTCCCCCCTGCATTTTCTTTAGTATTTTTTTATAGTTTTCTGACTGGATTTCTTTAAGAACATTTCCATTTCAGGGCTGTGGGTTACTGGTTCTTGGCTGTCAAAGCAGCAACATTCTTGAGAATTTATGATGTTCTAAACTCATGAATAGCTGAAACAACTGGGATTACTGATGTCTGTAAAATCAGATTGCACTTTATACCCAGCTCCATTACACATACTTGTTCAGAAATGTAGTTTAAGAACATAGGCATTTCAGAACAAACTAAGTGCATGCTTTGGCACTAGTTTTACTGTACCAGCTAAAAACTCCACTCAAATGGCCCAGGATTTTCTTGTGCTAGGCACCACAATATCCTATGGTCTGAATAAATTCTTTGAAATATGCTCCTGCATGCTTTGCCAAACTAGACTAGACTTTGATTTTGTTCACATCTCTCTGCATTTTCCTATTATTATTTATCCAGATATTTATTAAGCTGTGATGGTGCTTGTAGTAGAAGAGCTTAGAATTACACTCTGCTTTGCTGTACAAACATGAAATGTGAGAATTCTTAGAGATAAAACATAACAAAAAGACACGGAAGAGAGGGGAGAGAGAAAACAGTAATAAACATCTGAGGTTACCTATGCTATTTTTGAAGCTTAAATGAAACAGACGACCACTTGAAACCAGGATTTTGCTTGTTATTTCTCTAGGGTGCCCCTGCTCTGCTAGTTTTCAGACAGTAGTCACAGTGTTCATGGAGTGAACAGTAGTCATCAAACAGAGGGAGGGATCAAAGCTGACTACTGATAGAAACTTTTCTTGAACTCCAGCAAGCAATGTCATTTAAAGGAGACTCTGAGATACAAGGATGTCCGTGCACCACCTCCAAAACAAATAAAATTCAGAAGCATGACGCCCTTTTCATGGCTTGCCCAGAACAGCACAGAAAGGAATTCTTTATACCAAGATGTTTAACTCTTTTAGTCACAAAGGCCAGCCAGTGTCTTTCCTTGTGTTTAATTTAGTTTGCCTCCAGGGTCTGGAGGTAGAAATAGTTACACATCTCATTCATTTTTTCACTTGCTACCTCACACACAGTCTTAACTTCCTGACTCATCCGTATGTTCCTACATTCCTCTGACACCTTTCTGCATTCTGTGTCCTCATTCATTCTGTCTGTTCTCTCTGTGTGATCCCCAAGTCCCACTTTCTTTCTCTCTTCTCTCTCCCAGTCTGTACTCCATTTGCCATCTCCCCTTGTGTTCTGTAAGAGGAGTCTGTCACACTTGTAGTCCAGTAGCAGCAACAGTTGAGCTGCAAGAGAAAGTCATGAATTGTGTGAGATTGGTCAGTCCTAAGATCTTTTAACAATCTTTTAAAGGAAGCTAAAGGTCTTTTAGCTTCCATTTTGTTTGCTTCTTCTCCATACTGATCGCAACCATAATCCATATGGCCTTTAAAAACAAAACCAATGTCAGAGCCATAAAGATAGTGAACCCAAAGGAATCATATCAAGATCCCCTGAGCCACATGTCTGCGGAGCATTCAAGGGTATTCGTCAGAATTATCACTTTGTGCTTGCTCAGCACTTTCCTTGACATATTATGTTGGCCACTGCCACAGACAGGGTATCAGGTTGGGTGGACATTTTCTCTGATCTACTTGTGGTCATTTTTATACTAAATGAACAGAGTGGAAGAAGTTCTCATCTAGGTAAAACTAATGTCAACTTGCTGTTCTTGCCTTACTGTTGGGAGGGGGGGAAGCCTCAAATTTATTAGCAAAGCAAACATGTTTATCAGAAAGGTTTGATTCTGTTTCCCAGTATCTAGTTTACTTTTCTGCTGAATTACAAAAAGGTTAAGAGTTTGATTTGGCATCCATTAAATGCTTTACCATACAATAGAAACACCAGGATCTCTTGGAGCTAAACATAACACCCTGGGATGGCATCAGCACTCATATGAGTTCTGGTAAATTCTAATGAACAGTGTTTTGTTTTTCAAGTGTAGTTGACAAGGCATGATTATCAAACAGAAGCAAGATCCCACCAAATTCCATGATGCTGCAATATGTTGATTTGTTAAGTGATATATCAAACAATGCAACAATTTTTGCCACTTTCTGAACAGCTGGATCATTCTGATTGAAGTATTTCCACCTCCTCCTTCCAAAAATTCTTGGCACAAGTAGATCAAAAGTCTATAACGTCTCAAAATCTTGACAAAGTCATAGCAATTGGAAAGAGGGTCTTTGCATGGAAAATGTTTTATAATCACATCTGGCTGTGCTATAAAGATATAAGAAAGATTCAGAAGCAAATCAAAACTGGAGTCGGTTATGTTCAAGCTAATGTATAACTGAACAAGGTTCAAGACAGTAATTCTTATCGGTAGATATGCAGTCCTCAGCTTCTGTGATTCTGCATTATACATTGCCTTGGGATACAAAGCACTTTGCCCACTTAGTAAGCCCACATGGGGGAGGATACAACTATTATCAAAGTATACATTATTAAAGGATTAATAAAATTTATATGAGTTTCCATAGAAGTCTTGTCATTGATTTCAGTGGGAGATGAATAATGTTCTACATATATTAAATTCTTACTCAACTGTGAAGAATAGAGGATAGAAGAGCTAATCACTAAAACACAAGTGCAAATTCTTATATTTTAACAAATTAGCATAATTTAAGAAAAATATGAATTTGCATAGAAATTTGTCATGACTTTCACTATCTGAAGTTCTGGACCACAGGAATAATATGCAAAGACAGTTCTTTTCCCAAGACGTTCTTCACTAAAACAATTCAGATAATATTCCTGCCTATAAACCCCTAGGAATAACTTTTCCACATTAACATTCAAGAGCCATTGAATAAAAAACAATCTGAGGAAAATTATTTTTAAAATAGGTTTTGGTATAGAAATTACTAAATTACATGAATAAATATACTTACATGCCTTTCACTTTATGAGCAAATATTAGCTAGAATACTGACTAATTAGCAGGTACATCCAAAAGAACAACCATGAGAGTTTCCTGACATTCTCTTCTATTCTCCTTGGTTTCAAACTATAACATGCCAAAGGTTTTGCTCCATTCAGAACTTTTATATGGGTTTCACTCACAAATATACTATTAAATAATTCTAGTGCCAGATGTCTTTTTGGGTACAGCTAATGTCTCTTAAGTACAGAATGAGCTCATTCAGCTCTTTCATGACTGACCAAACTGGAAATTCTTTCCCAAAATCTTGCTTGTCTTTAATCTTGATATAAATAGGATTTTGCTTCTGTTAGGAAATAAGTAGCACAGAATGGAAAAAAAAAAACACTGGATTGTCCAGGTGTATATACAGCATGGTCTGTGGTTGAGACCACCTTACCCTTGACAACTGAGGTGTGTATATATTAATCCAACAATATGTTTTTTACATATTAGAGTCCCAAAAGGTTCTCTGACATCTGACATGATCATACTCAAATTGAAGACAATGGAAAAACTCCTTGTCAACCTGAAAGGGAGCAGAAAAGAAATCATTTTATCTCTAAAATATATAAAATGTGCCTAGGAAGTCCTTGAGCTGACCGATTTGGTCGCATGAAACTTTAAACCTTACTGTGAAATTGTAATTTGAAATGTCATGGAACCACTGTACCAGACTCAGGGCTGCCGTGATACTGACCTTTGAACCACAAAGGACAGAAATAAGGCAATGCACGTCCCCATGTATGGAAGGACATGGCAGAGCCGACATTTGGCTTCCTCTGAGCGTTACTGAATGCAGTCAAAGTGAAATGCTTCTTCTACCTCTGAAACTAGAGAAGACTAGTTCCTTTACTCAGATTAGGATAACCTGAAAGGTACTTTAATTTGCTTTTAGTGACAAGGTATAACAAGGCCATTGCAGGCAGAGGAGTCCATTGCTACTCTCAGCACACCAAAATATGGGGAAAAGGGTTTGCATTTAAAATTAAAAACTTTCAATAATTAGGGCTTTTTACTCTAGGAGCAACCTAGAGTATGGATTTTCTATCAGAGTAGGATGTAGATTTAGAATTTATTAGTTCCTTCTTGAGATATTTATGAAAAAATTATGTAGCCAAGGAATTATTTAGCTGTGGATAGATAGGGAAATCAAATACACAAAGAAATTTTTCACATTGCCATTCTGCAAGGACATCATAACGTTGATAGTAAACCCAAGGACTCCTGACTCTCAGCAGACTTCCATAGCCACTTCTGTACGAGACACAGCCCTACCAGATTCCTGTTAATGATCACACTGCTACTTTGATTCTGAATTAGAGCAAATTTATTTCAATATTTTTTCTATAAAAATTTCTTGCACTATTAATCAAGATTCTTACTGTAAATTGTGTCCTGTCCATATCCACACTCAGATATAAACAGAAGTGCCCAGTGTTTGTTTCCTGTGTACTTGGAATGAGTTAACAGTGGTCGAAACAGTTACACTGCTTTATATACCCCACCAACAAGGAGGTTTGGAGAGCTTAACAAGTTTCTTAAAACACTTAATCTTAGTCCTAAACACTGAGTATATGAATTTAAATATTATGCTCTACATAGACAATGACCTACACTATCTCATTTTAATTATGGGTAGTATGTAGTATGGATATGGAACACCCTAAGAAAAATATAATGAAAATACTTTTATCTTCCTTATTTCAAGCACTTCTATATGCAATGCAATTTAATAAACTACTTTGATATTTACTCATGATTCAGATGCTAACAAAAGAATAGGTTTGAGTAGCTTCTTGAGCTACAATAAACTGCAACTGAGAATTGTTGTTATCAGGGCTGAAAGACATGTTTTTGTGGAACACAGTTGTACTTCTACTTCTCCAATTCCTGTTCTTATTTTTCCTGTCATTTACTTCTTTTATACTCATATTATACTCCTCTTTATTCCCTCTTTTCAGAAGAGCAAAACATGCCTCTGTATTCAGAAACAATAACTGAGAAGAGAGGCTGCTTCAGGAGTACACAGCAAGCATCTGTCCAAAGATCTTACTTCAGTGAGGGATCAGAAAGCATGAGATGCTCTTGTGTGGCAGGGTTTACAAAGCAATAGAGGGGCTGAATACGAGAGTACAAGCAGTGGTGTTGCAGACAGATCAGGCTGGGTTTAAAAGGAAGTTGGGAGGCCATGTGGTAGGACATTTAGGTAAGTAAAAACAGTTTGGAGTTGCAGAGAAGGCTCTTTGCTGTGTCTGGGTAACTGAGTTTGAAGATTTAGGCACAGGAGTGAGGGTTGCTGTAGTGTATAGTGCATGAAAATACATCAGCAAAGGAAAAAGTAGAGTGGTGAAGGAAATTCATAGGAGCATGTAGACCTTCACACCATTGTCGGCTATTTCCTGTCAGAGAACCAACAAGCTTAGCAATGATATGGCAGCAAGGTTTTTATTCCCAGGGATTGGTTTTCATATTAAAGTCTACTCTATCTTGCATAAGATCCAAACAGTTCATACTTTAATCCAAAAAATTGAGGGGATCCTGTGTGTGCTGATCTGAATTTCATAAAGAGCCAGTGATCAAAAGGTATTTAGATGATGACCTTCAGGCTCTCAGACCACTTCTTCAGCACTGTATAACTTCCTGTTTTTACTTTAATACTGTACAATCTGCATGTAATCTGATTCTCAACCTTATCTGTAAGCAGGGTACCTGAGTACTTCTGGCTATGACATGCAAGAATCTAAATGAGATCAGAATACTGCTCATTATGTTCAGAAAGCTGCAAATATACCTTTTATTGCTGTTTGCAATATTTCTACAGATCAGTCAGCACCATTACTGAATGTGATCCTAAAATACAGTTGATTTTGGATGAAATAAAATTGTTAATGTTGTAGAAACTCCCTTCATCAGAGATGCATGCCACAAAAATGAGAAGAAAAGAAGCCTGGTTCATTTCAAATTCTCTTTGGGAATTTGAAATTAGAAGTGAAGAAAATAACCCCCTTCAGCTATCAGGATCATCTCCTTTGACAGTTCCAATATATTCATATGGTAAAGCAGCAGAGCAGTGTGCATATGTTGGCATACACCAAAGGTTATGATCAGCAAATACTAAATAAAATGGGTGACTTGCAGCCTCTCCCACAGCAAAGCCTGACTGCCTGAGATCCATCAGCATTCTGCTTTGACTGGCCCTTAAATACCACGTGAAGAATGGCAATTCATTTAAACCAAGCTCAAGTTGCTTTGCATGTTCTTTCTGTTTTTGAAGGACTCACCTCAGCAGTAAAATAATAACAGCAATGAATACATACTCTTAAGCCTTGGGCAGCAACTCAAATTAGTTAAGCAATGTAGTCAAAGAAACACCAAGATTCTTACTGTGAATTGTGTCCTATCCATGTTTATACTCAGACATAGTCAGAAATAACCAGCTTTTGTTTTCCTAAGTACTTTAAATGAGTTGCAAGTGGTTTGAATCTCAGTTTGACTGCTTTATCTACCCCAGCAGTGGCAAGCAGCACTTTGCTGAACAGTAATTCTTGCTTGGTCTTAAAATAAAGGGTGATGCTGTAAGCTGTGGGAAGCAGAAGCTTGATTACCCCTATTCTTGCCTACCTTCTTTGTCTCATTAGACTGGGGCAAGAGAAATACACCAAATTCACACCCATTCTTTGCCTGTCTTATTCTGCAGAACATACTCAGAGAGCAGGTGATGTACTCACCATCAGGCTGGACTGTGTTTTCAACATCTAGTAGTTACTAGTGTTTTGACAGATAAGGAGAGTATTGTAACAGAGCAGTGTAGTCACAGTTGCAGAGCTCTCAGCTCCTCTCCCTCATGAATATGTCTTATGTATGTCTTATGTACAGGACAATGCCTAGGGATTCAGAAAATCCCACTTTTGGGAAGCATTTAATGAAAGATGACTATATATAAGAAAAGGAATTACACTAGAACACTGATTTCCTGTCCCTGAAGAGACAGAAGCAAATTTAACAATCTTATGGTGATTTTTAACTATTAAAGAAGAGTTCTGAATCTGAAATAGGAAGGAGTAAGAAAAAGAAAGATGGAAACAGAATTAGTAGGAAGGAGAAAAGACTTACAGGTGGTCTTGTAGCATTTAGATGTGTTATGAGCAGAAAAGGAAGGCTTGTATGAAAACCTACAAACTCCCTCAAAAAAATTTCAAGCCACAAATATGTTGTCCCTTAAAAGTTTGTTTTCAGTTGGTGTACCCAAGAATTTTGAAAAACAACAAATCATGAATGACAAAAAAAAAAACAACACAAACTGATTCCTGTAATTATCAAAATTATAGAAAATAATTAAACTCATAATGGATTATCTTGCACAGAAAGGTGATGAAATTTTGGAGGCAGGACACTTACTGACCTGGTTCACTGTGGAGTTGTAAGAGTGCCAAGGCTGGAGCAAGGGAGGGAATGGACATGTGTAGCTGGTGCATGGGGAAAGGAGATAGCAACAACTCTGCTTTAGGTGGATTTTAAATTCATGGAAACTGCATCTTAACTGATGGGGTAGAACAGAATGTCACAGAGGAAAGCAGCGGGAAGAACCACTGTGGTCAATTGCACTGACAATTAGCATTAGCTATCCCAAACAGCTGGACTGTCTTTCACACTTGGTAGCCCCCAACAAAATTGTCTGTGTTGAGCTTTTATTTGCAAATTGGGCTATTACAGAAATTAATTTGTGCTGAGACTTCTCAACTTGTAGATGTGTCTCATATGCTGTACTGATGACAGAGTGAGGAAGGAGAAGCAGAAGAGCCATGAACTGGAAACTGAATTGTTCAGTTGTTGTTTTCCTGCTCAGGGTGGATGCCAGGTTACATTCATTAATCTGAGGAACAAGGAGACAAGAAGATATGGAACTATAAGCTTGACTCCTTAGGCAGAAGTTTAGCTGAGCCTCTTAATTCACTCAGCACAACAGACAAGAATTAGTCTTAGAGCCTGCACCCTTCATACAGTATTCAGACTGAACTAGAAGTTCCCTACCAAAATTGTCATAAGCTTTGTCAAGCTTTGAAAACATGTGCAGCACTAATGAGCACACTCAAATCTGAACAGTTTTTCAAGAAACTTATGCAGAAATTTAAATATCACTGAGAAAGCCTCACAAGGAAAACTACACCAAGATGTGTTCAACAGCAGATTCTGAAGTAGCCAAAGAAATGCAAATAAAAATTCAAGAGGGATTTGGAAAAAAAATTCATTAGAAAGAGGGGCTACCTGCAATTACTGGAACAGAAGAAATAAGTATGCCAAGTTTGAAATCAAAAGAAAAAAAACTAACTACACCTAAGTCTCCCATCAAGGATTCAAAAGGTCAGATTTAGCTCATGTATGTTATTAATATCCCACCGAAGAGCATTTTATGAAATGAAAAAAAGATACACAGACAAGGCAAATGCACAGTAGTGTCAAACAGATAACAAAGTGCCAAACAGATAACAAAGCATCAGTAGTGATATTAGTCCAGAAAGGTATACTCAGAACTATGCAGTAGAAGAAAACAAAACTGAAATCCAGCCAGATAAAACAAAAGAGAGCTGTAAACATCATCCTAACACTGAGAACCAAGCAAGTACTGAAGGTGGAAAATCTACCGACTGCATTTTCAGACAGCACATACAATAGAAAAGTTATGCTTTCAGCTGAATTAAGTGCACGATTTTGCTGGATTGGTCATGGCTGAATGCCATTTGCCCATTTCTCCCCTAGGATGGGCTCCTCTCCACATGGTTCCACAGGTCCTGCCAGGAGCCTGCTTCAACACAAGCTTCCCATGAGGTCACAACCTTCTTCAAATGCCCACCTGTTCCAGCATGGGGTCCTCCATGAGTCGCAGGTGAATCTCTGCTCTGCCATGGACCTCCATGGGCTGCAGGGGAACAGCTGCCTCACCATGCTCTGCACCACAGGCTGCAGGGGAACCTTAGATCCAGCACCTCCTGCCCCTTCAATAATGTTGGTGCCTGCAGAATAATTTCACATACTCTCACTCCTCTGTCTGCGATTGCTTCTGGGCAGTAATTTCCCTCCCATTCTTAAATATCTTAGTCCAGTGGCACTACCACCATGATGGGCTCAGCCTTGGCCAGTGGTGGGTCTGTCTTGGAGCCAGCTCTGGCTCTGGCTCTATCATTCATGAGGGAAGTCTCTAGCAGCTTCTCACAGAAGTCACCCCCATAGTCCCCCTGCTATGAAAACCTTGCCACGCAAAAACCCATACAACAATGAACCTAAGGACATTAAATAAGGTAAAAATGGTTTAGCACATACATATATAAATTTTCCCAGCTTAAAAACTGGCACCCAAATATACTGAGGTAAGATAAGTCATGGCAGCTTTTCTAGCAGTCTGCTGCAGTGACCATGAAGTGGTGGATCCTTAGAGCAGTGAGGTGGGCATACAGCAAGCTTGGACTTCAAGATAGCAGATTTTGGCTGCTTCAGGAACCTGCTTTGTAGAGTGCCATGAGATAAAGCCCCAGAGAGCCTGAGAAAGCTGATTGATATTCAAGGATTTCCTCATCCAAGCTCAGGGACGATGTATCCCAACAAAGAGGAAGTCAGGAAAAAACATCCAGTGGTCTGCATAGATAAAGAAGGAGCTCCTGAACAAACTCAGACACAAAAAGGAAGTCTACAGAGGGTTGAAGTGTGGACAGGTAGCCTGGGAGGAATACAGAGCTTGTTGGAGCAATCAGGGATCAGGTTAGGAAAGCTAAAGTCCTGACAGAATTAAACCTAGCCAAGGATTTCAACAGCAACATGAAAACCTTCTAAAGGTATATTGGCGATAAAAGGAAGACTAATGAAATTGTGGGCCGTCTCTGGAAGAGAACAGAAGACCTGCATACTTGGGATATGAAGAAGTCTGAGGTATTCAATAAATTTCTTGCCTCAGTCTTCAACAGCAAATGTTCCAGCCACACTGCCCCAGCTGCAGAAATCAAAGGCAGGAGAATGAAGATCCATCCACTGTAGGAGAAGATCTGATTGAAGACCATCAAAAACCCTGAATGTGCACAGGTCCATGGGACTTGATGAAATACATGCAGAGGTCCTGAGGAAACCAGCATAACAAATGGCTGAGCCACTATCCATGACATTTGAGAATTTCTGACAGTCTGGTGAAGTTTCCACTGAATGGAAAAGGGGAAACATAACCCCCATTTATAAAAAGGAAGGTGCAGGGAACTACAGTCTGGTCAGTCTCACCTCAGTGTCTGGAAAGATCATGAAGCAAATTCTCCTGAAAACTATGCTAAGTTATATGGAAAACAGGGAGGTTATTAGAGACACCCAGCATGGGCAAATCATGCCTCATAAATTTAGTGGCTTTCTATGTTGGTGTTATGATGTAGGTTGATGAGGGAACAACAACTGACATCATCTGCCTGGACTTGTGCAAAGCATTTGACACCATCCCACATTACATCCTTGTCTCTAAATTTGAGAGACATGGATTTGATGAGTGGATCACTCAGTGGATAAGCAACTGGATGGTTGCACTTGAAGTGGTGTGGTCAACAGCTTCATATCCAAGTGGAGACCAGTAACTAATGGCATTCCTCAGGGTTCAGTATTGAAACTGACACTGTTTAAGGTCCTTGCTGGTGACATGGATAGTGGAATTGAATATGTTTGCCAATGACACCAAGCTGTGCAGTGCACAGCTGAAGGTGTGGGATTGGCCATCCAGAGGAACCTTGAGAGTCTTGAGAGCTGGGCTCCTACAAACTTCATGAAGTTCAGCAAGGCTAAGTCTAAGGTCCTACACTTGGTTCAGGGCAACTCCAAGCAGAAATACAGGCTGGGCAGTGAATGGATCAAGAGTAGCTCTGCGGAGAAGGACTTGGAGGTGCTGGTGGATGAGAAGCTGGACATGATTCAACAGTGTGCCCTTGCAGCCCAAAAAGCTAATGGCATTCTGGGCTGCATCAAAAGCAGAGTGACCAGCAGGCTGAGGCAGGTAATTCTACCTCTACTCCACTCTTAGGAGATCCCATCTGGAGTACTGCATCCAGCTTTGGGGCTCTCAGAATAAGAAGAACATGAGCCTCTTGGATCAGGTCTAGAGGAGTGTCTCAGAGATGACCAGAGGGCTGGAGCACCTCTTCTATGAGGAAAGGTTGACAGAGCTGAGGTTGTTCAGACTGGAGAAGAGCAGGCTTCACAGAGACCTTAAATCAGCCTTCCAGTCCCTAAAACAGGTCTATAAGAAAGCTAGACAGGAAATTTTGACAAGGCCATGTAGCAGGGGAATGGCTTCAGACTGAAAGAGGGTGGGTTTACATTAGGAAAAGGAAGGAATTCTTTACTGTGAGGGTGGTGCGGCACCAGAACAGGTTGCTCAGAGAATTTGTGGATGTCCCATCCCTGTAAGTGTTCAAGGCCAGGTTAGATGAGGCTTTGAGCAACCTGGTCTAATGGAAGGTGTCCCTGTCCACGGCAGGGAGGTTGGAACTAGATGATCTTTAAAGTCCCTTCCAACCCAAATCTATGATTCTATGGAAGTTATTAAAAGTTTTTCCTGGTATTTTTAAAGCATGACAATTAGATAAAAATATGATTCAGCCAGTATAGCTGAGTACTCACATAATAAAAGTCCAGGAGCAAGAATCACAAAGGAGGTGTTAAGCCCACCTGAGCAATATACTGATCATTTAGAAGTCAAGAAAGCTATGTACTTAAGAGCTGTTACATTTGAAGACCATGAATGACCAAATTTCATTAATTCAATTTGAAATGTGCAAAAGTCATTGTTGCCAAGGTATTTGACATGAGTTTCTTTTATTTTTCTTACATTTCATTCCCCTTAGTTAAGGTGAACAGAACAAGAGCTCTGCTCTTCCTTGCCTGTCAACAGTACAAGATACCAGTTACAGGGTCCTCTTCCAAATCCTTTCAAACAGAGTCAAGAAAATTGAAGACAGCTCACCTGCACACTAAAGGTATCACTCTGTAATTAAGGAACTTTGACTAATATTACTGACAAATGAGGCAACTTACTTCATTTCTCCTAACCTTCACTACTCTTAGCTCTCACCTTTTTTTGCATTTAGTCAATCTAATCTCTATAGACAGTTTTATTCCACATTCCACAGTACCTTGCATAACCAGTTCTAAAGTTACTGTAACAAAGTAAAAAGCTATAACAACCATACATAACACAGAACTCATGGGCCATTCACTGTTCAAGTTTAACACTCTCCACATGATTTTCCCCATGAGGCTCTGTGCAGCTTTGTTTTCTATGGAGAAACCTCTGTGAGATTTCCCAAGTCATGTGACATATTACACTAAACAGAAAACAGACTGCAAAATCTATTCTAAGATCCAGGGAAAGGAGTCTATGGCCAGAAAGCATCCATCCATCATTTTTTTCCACAGTGGCAGTGCACATATTTATCATGGGGTCATTAACAGGCCATTGAAAGAAAGGGTGGAGAATGAGCCTGAATCCCTGGGTAGGGCTGGAAAGCAAAACCCTGGTGAGTCACCTGTAGAGTGATGGAAGGAAAGAATGATTGAGGCTATCAGAGAAAGGTGAGAAAAGCTTGACCAGGACAAGCCAAGGAGAGCAACTAAACCTTTACAGAGCTGGGTGGAAAGGGTGTGCCGGATCCTCTGCTTAAGTTAATATCAACTTAGTTTATGTTAATTGAACGCTGTCATTACGTTACATTACTTTCCACACCACAATAGTCTCTTCTCTGACCAATCCAACTGTTTTATTTTGCCAGTTGACATGGCAAGCAAGGACTGAGGCACAGTGTACAGGCACAAACCCAACCCAGGCACAAAACCTGGGTCCTAACTATGTCTGGTTTATCACACTTGTGAGGAGGTAGAAGTTCTTAGCACTAGTGGATTTGTAATTTGAACACAGAAGGTTGATGAATTTGGCTTTAATCAAGAGCCTTTATAGTACCATTACCTAAATTCTGAATGCTTATATTTGCCACCCTCTTATTATATGATCTGCTTTCAGGTTGTAATGATAGTATTTATAGTATATACAATATTCACATTTTATGTGGCATTTGAAATTTTACATTAAACTAGTATTATCAATGTCTCAAGTTTTGTTTCTTCTTCTATGCAGGAAACCAAGAGGAAAAGGTAAAATTTGAAATATTATATCCGTACGCAGAATTATTTGATTTACTGTTGTGAGAGGTACTTTCAGTGTTCAATCCATTGGCATAAATTTTTTATACAAGATCAAAATAAAAGAAGAATATTTGCCAGCCATATCCTTGGCTGTTGAAATTAACTTCCAATAACTTTCCAATAAATGGTGTCTGTTCACTCTACAGATCTCTCCTGAATGAACTTCTATGTTAGTTGGTGCTGAGATGTTATGATAAGCTTCTGTGTTTCACACATATTGAAATGGAGAAAAACAGCCTAAAATGCAGGAAGGAATCAATAAAGCTTTCAACACCTCCCTGGACATTCCCTCTTGGAAACAAAAGTCCTTTGTTTTAGTGCCAGGCAATACCAAAAACTGCAGTCCCTTAGTGTATTCCTGATGTACATTAGCAATAAAAAAAATCACTTAAGTTTCTGTTTTTAAAATATTTCAAAACTTGTTCTGGGATTTCCTTTCCTCTCACACAGCTGAAGAGGAGAGCTTGCTCCTCCCTACTTATGTAAGCTCTTTTCACTGTGTTATCTGGGAAACTAAAAAGTACTTGAATTTCTTTTAATCTACAAGAACCACGTGGAACAACCATCCATGTGACCAATGAACATGTTTACTTAAACCTTTCTGCTTTTTATGATACTTTCATTTATAGTTATGATTCCCCCAGAAGATAGTAAAATATCAAAATTTTGTATACCACCTAAATTTATTGATCTGAATTTCTTCTGCACCTGTTACGTTAGCAACAATTTCACTCTCTCCTTGTGGTGGAGAGGGAAGGAAGAGCGAGAGGCTGTATTGTTGGATAAGCTGAATACTAAAACATCATTTGACTGTCATTATTCTCTGGAGATCTAAAATTTCAGTCTAAACAATAGCAATCCTAACAACTCCAGAACACACAAAGGTTTGAGAGAAGAAAGAGGACAACATCTTTTGAAGAACATCTTTGAATACAACTGGGACAGCCTTCGCAACAACCACTGTGCACTGATAAATGCTGAGTGAAACAGCATATTCGAGTCTGCCATGCATTGCTTTAGTTACAAAGAGTTATAATGAGTGAAAATAAGGAACTGACTTAGAAGAAAAAAGAAGTGTTCAATACTAACACTCTGCTTAACAACAACTCCAGTAGAAGAGACTGCACCAAGGAAAATGCAGCTCTGACCCCAGTGATACACCTGGTCACCCTAAGTATAGGTACCTTTCTCACCTTTACTAAAGGAGTAGAAAAAGCACTAATGGCCTCCTCTGAAAGCTCCTCACTTTATCAGTATTCCCTTGCTCTAATACACCCAGTGAAAAACAAGGAACTCTGTCTGCATCTTTCAGAGCAACACAAGAAAATCCTGACTTTCTCTTATACCTTTCATGCAGAGGTGGGTGTAACTGAGAATTGAAGCAAGCTCTGCTACTTCTAACCATCACAAGTAGCCTATTGCTAAAGGTGCAGGCACATTAGTTGCTGAAAGCCTAGTTTGTTGAGTGGTTTATTTAATTGTTTAAGTGAGACTAGAGTATATTTATTTAATACAGCTAACTGGTCACGTAAACAAGAAATCATTTGCCTTCTCTATGTACAGATGAATTTATATTCATTATGAGTGCTGGCACAGAATAAAACAATGTTCTATGGGCAGGAAATGCAGTGTTTTCTTTTCTCCTGGTTTGCTGAAGCATAAAGATACAGATCTAGGGTGTGTAAACAGCTTATTACTGATTATTAAGATGTAACTTCATTAAACATCCTGGACATTTTGACAGAGAACGTTTCATGCTATAGAAGGCCAAAATGTGACTTAAGTACCCCAACATTGCCACAGTAAGCTACCATTGATTTCAGAAAGTCCAGAAATCAAATCCAATAAAACTGCATAAAGAAACTGATTTTTCTTTATCTTGTAATACTAAATGAGTGAGGATCTGGTGTATTTAGAGCTAAACAAAAGTGGAGATAGAGGCTAAACTGAAATAAATTGAAAGAAAAGGACACCATTCTGTTCAGTAACACCTGAATGGAATATTGTACTATACTCTCCTATTCCTTTATGGAAATATTTCAAAATGTATAATTGCGGGAGATGATTTTGTTAGGAATCCAAAGGAGTTAGGCATCTGGCTGTGACCACATTTTACAATTAGAACACCTTCCTGACTCTGTCTCCTTCCTCTGCTTCAGCAGAAATGATAAACATCAGCAGAGACTGCAGAACTGAATCTTACCAGACATGTAGAAAGAAAAACTGTCCCATTTTACCCAAAGAAAGTCCTCTCTACACATCCTACTACGCTTTTTTCTTTTTTGGCTTCTTATTCATGTGGCTTCCCCACACCAGTTATATCTCCCAGATCCCTCTTGCTAAATCCCCCACTGTGCAGCAGCCTTCCTTTAATTTCTTATGATGAGATATTTTAATCCATCAGCTACCTTCGTTCTTGTAAGCCGGTGGGAGGCTTAAGCTGAAGAGGAACTGAGGGAAAATGTTATGTGCATATCAAGTGCTGGACTGTGCATAGTTTTTTGCCAAACCTAGCAGTTCTAAAAGAATGGTTTCACTAACTTTGAATATTTTTGTCCATATTTTACTATATTATGGTAAGGTCTATTGACCTTGAAAAGAGACAGAAATCTGCCCAGAGCAACTCATCCTGCCTATCTGACACACCAAGCTAAAATGGATAAAGTGACATGAAGCAGTAATACCACCCATGTTTATCGTAGCATGCATTAGTTCCTGCCTTTGGAATGATAATCCACTAAAACTGCAAAAAAACCAATGTTCAGTTGAAAAAGTCTGTTAAACCTTTACTGGCAAGCCTTGTAGGCTTCATTCATTGCCTCTTTCTCTATTTGTAGGTCTCATAACTCTATGGATGTGAACGGAATTAAACAAGAATGATACTGAAACAATGTGGTCAGTCACAGGCCATAATCAATCTTTTTAGTCCTATAAAGCTGGTATAACGATGTCTGTCTGTCTGAAATCACTCCTGATATTTTCTATGAGAAGGTAAAATCAGATAACACAAAGAATTGAGAAGCAGATTCCAAGGTTTAAGCCCATCTCTATCAGATGCAGGATACAGTGCAGGTGAAGCTGGCTCAGTCCTACTCAGAGGGATATCTAATACCTGGCAGTGCCACAGAGGGGTTTCCATGGCATACATTCAGAGTGGCCATACGAGAGTGCAGGACCCTACAAGGTTATTATTCTGTTCTTTTTACGAGATTAGCTGCCCCAATAAACACAGAGTAACTTCTTAATATTGGGTCCCCACATATGAAATACTCCACACCTCCCCAGATTTCAGAAATCAGTGGGTTTTTTTGCCAATGATCTGCCTGGCATCAATTACAGTACTGAAAAAACTTTGAACAGTTACTTGCATGCCATCTGCGTAACTGTAAAGCAACACCAAATTAAATTTGTTCCAGGACCTGTTATTTGTGGAGGAGGAGTTGTGTTTTATTTGCAATCATGTTATGTTTCTTTATTAGAAGGAACTTTAACAAAGTATATGTACGTAAATGTATTTACTCCTCCCAAAATGCAAATACCATTGGTCAGTTTCTGAGGAAGGAAGAGCATCCTCTGTTTACCTGTTCATTTGCTAAAATCCCCCAAGCCCCACCTTTCTACATTTTCTGAATCAATCTGGGACTGAAGCCAAAGTTACCTACTATATAAGAGTGACAAAGCACAGGTGGACTACTGGTCCTGATCAACTTTAGACCCAACATCCTTGTGCCAAACTCCACTCAAGATGGGGTTTGGCAGGGGGATATGGTTACCAGAATGGGCTTTCCTGTTAGCAATTTGCTTTACCCATCAGACAGGTAAGAAGTTGTCTTTTTTCCTGGAAAAGAAAAAGTAATCTGTTTAGATCTAATAATATATTTTCAACAACTATACCCATTGATTCATTTAACAGATGGTTGTATTTAAAAAAGATTCTTTTATATGTTTTCACTGAATATTTAATGTCTGTCTATTAACTGGACTGATTTAATATTGCCTCAAACTTCTGTATGCAACTACATTTGGAAGGTAGCCCTGAAGATAAAATCCAAAAGAACCATTATTCATGTCTTAAAATGTCAGGTTTGCAGTACTGCTTATGCCTTACAAAAGCATTTTATTTCAGTTGCATTTAGTATTAGGATTCATTATGAATGTTATGTTTATTATGAAAATTAAAACACTACATTTTCCTTCCAGCTAGATCAGACCACTGGTCAATCTTTTCCAGTATTTTGTCACCTTCTAGGGGCTAATACCAGATTCCTCAAGGTTTTTAGCAACTTCTTTTGCAGAAGAGACTAATAGGGAATATTCATATGGCAAGGATTTTTAGTAATTAATTGTGCATTTATAGTAGCCTATGGAAAATATTTATATATTAACTGCAGATATTGAGTATGAGCAGGACAGGGAGGTTAATCTGACACTTACAATCCATCATTTTGTGTGGGTTTTTTTCTCCTGTCAATATTATTTCCATCAAGGCTGGTCTTGGCAGTTTTTATTAACATGAGTAATCCTGCTAAGTCAATGGAACCATTCAAACTGAAACTACTTGCATGAGTATGAGCTTAATACATCCATCCCATTCATGTACAATAATTTCTGCCCTGTCAGCTAACATTTTTAAATCTGCAGATTGCCTATGTAAATATATCTTGCTTATAATTTGCAAAATATTGACAAGTGCAAATATTATTTTAGACTGCTTTATGGTTTGTGCAGTAAACACTAAAATACTGGGAAGTTGATTTATATTGTACTTGAAAATATAACAGTCATTCAGAGTATAAATTTATGCTTAGAATTATGCAACATCAGTCAAAAACTTCCGTTGAAAAAGAAAATTTTTTCTCCTGTGCAGTACTAATCTGCTAAACTGCTTTGAAAAATGACTGGTGGTTAGACAGTGTCCAGCAAACATGTCTTTATTTGAATCACACCCTGTGGAAAATATCATCCAATGTCCTGCCCAAAGAATACTGGTCCTGTCTCATGCCATCTCCTCAAACATATTGTGTCTGCCATTATAATTTGTGTCAAATATTAGCTTTTATAGATTAATCATAACAATAATTTCATATGTGGATTGGCATCTGGATACAGACTTAGCAAGAAGCATCCAAATATTCTTAATAATTATGTTAATTTCCAAATTCTCAAATAGTAAATTATCTTAACTGTTCTTACAACTGAGAGACATCAATGTGGCATTGTGTAAGTGCTAAACAAACCAATGCAGCTAGAATTTCCTTGGGAATTATGTATTTGCTAAGTAAACAAAAGCCCCTGCTATTTCCTTGAGAAAAATTAACAGACCAAAATACATGTATATA
The DNA here is from genome assembly GCA_035583185.1 of Anabacerthia variegaticeps. Classification (NCBI taxonomy): domain Eukaryota; kingdom Metazoa; phylum Chordata; class Aves; order Passeriformes; family Furnariidae; genus Anabacerthia; species Anabacerthia variegaticeps. The sequence continues at coordinate 16,272,953 of JAWWEW010000165.1, read as the reverse complement.
CTATTTTGTTCTGTTACAAATGTTCCCACGCTAGAATAAACAAACCTTCTATGATTCTAATCCTGCTGAGATTCCTATATGTGTTGCGTGAGAGCGAACTTTGTCCTATCACTGAGACTTAAAATAAGTATTTCTCTCACCTGATCAGTATCAAATTTTCTCACCTGAAAAGTATCAATTATAATGATACAAATGCATTTACTTAATGTTATTATCTATGTTACTGCAAGACAAGCAAGAAGTGGGAAATGGTTAAATTCTGTCTTACGTTACTTCTTTGTACATCACTAGTGGTCACACATAAAGTTAAATGAGAGAATTCAAAGCCTAGAGCTGGAAGAAACTCCAGACACTGCAGCAACTTCAAGTTATGGTGGGGCTGCCCAGAACACTCTCCTCCAAAACCTTGTTTCTTGAGGTCCTCTTTGGGAGTGGGGTCTTAAATTCCTTCAGACAGGCATTCTTCAGCTGTAGAATCAAGCATTAAATCTGCTTACATTGTTGACACAGCCAGAAGTTATATTGGAAAAATATTTTTTTAAAAAAATGTGCTCCTGATCCAGTAATTTTAAAGACAAAGATAGTCTTTCAGCTTTCATGGAGGTACGTAGGCTGAGCTTCTTCAGTGGAGGAAACGCTCAGCAAGGAATGCAAGCACCAAAGGGGACTGGGGTTTATAGCACACTCCTGATTTCAGCACTTCCCCCTCTTTCACCAGTGTAGTTCCCCTTTCAGTGAGATGGGTCTTATGGATCCAGTTCTGAGGCAGTGAGCTCTTCTCACACATTGTATAAGGAAAAAGGAGGCTTAATTTAGGGCTAAATTACACAGGCAGTTCTGCTTTGACTGAGAAATTCTCTAAACACCTAGAGTGCTCGTTCACATAATCCAGATAAGGATTTAGCTATTAGTCATTTCATCACTTAAATCCTGTGAGGATTTAGGCTTGGCAGTTATAGGTACCTGTTAGTCAGTATGTTCCAAGCATAGCTATTGCATGCTTTCTGTTTTCAGTCCTTCACAAAATAAAGTTGTCGCTCTTCAAATTTACAGGAGATGCCTGCCATATTTACTTATAGAATACAAGAGCTTAGAGCACCAGCCTAGGAAGTCAGGATCAGTCTTTTTCTAGGCATCAAAGCCTTCAGGTCATAGTCTGTCATCTCTCAAAGCTCTTTGCCTCAGGTGCGGTAGCAAGAACCTTTGGTCAAGTAGACTTACACTATGATGCTTGAGGATTTCTGCAGAGAAGATGTGAGTTTGAACCATCTCAGAGCAAGTAGAGGGATAGAAAAGGAAACCTGGTTGTTCTGACTACTTTGTATGGGCTAGTGCTCAAGCTATAGCCCTGTTGTACCTCAGAGGTACCTTCTTGTATCTAGATGTAAAGCAAATCTAGATCCCTGATTGAGGCTTCAGATTTGCTCCCAGAGAAAGTGCTCTATGCTTAGACACTAAAGAAGTTGTCATGTAAATATCTGCAGCCATTATTGGATCAAGCTCAAAGTCTCTTGATTCTTTTAACCAGTTCTGTGCCTTTTCTTATTTTAACCTAGCTACTACACAACAATTTTAATAAATTACTTGCCTACATTTTTTCAATTCTATCTGCATTTTTTCACATATTAGTGAGATTCAGTGCAGCAGTGAAATAAGGGCTGCTATTCAGTCATTAGAATCTCTTGTAGTGAATTTTGAGAGAACCAAAGAAAGCAGAGATACCTGATATGTTATTTAGATTTCAAAATTTGTACATTTCTAATAAAAAGTCTCTTTCTATAATTACATTTTAGCTGTTTTGGGGAGCATGTTTCATTTTTTCTGATGTGATAAATGATTCTCCCCCTAGTTTTACAGAGATGTATCTGGGTCCTTTGATACTATCTAAATGCTTTGCTTCAAAAGTTCAGATACAGGACAATACTCTTAATATGTTTTTGACTTTTTTTTTCACAGGAGGTCAGATTGGAATCCAAATAGGAAGCAAATTCTCTGGGGGTCTTCTACAAAAACAAAATGGTATGCTTATTTATACTGTATATTTGTATTTATTTACTACATTTATACGAAATAATAAAAATACCTAAAAAAACCTCCTTAGCATATTGCTGGTACTGTCAAATAAGAGAAATGTCTATTAACAAGCTTCTCTTTCTCTAAGAATAATAATAGATTTATTAGAGACCAGCTGCTACACACAGATGGAGTATGGTTATATTTGTATAATAATAGTTAACTAAGAAAACAGATGTATATTTGTAGAGGCTGTATGCATATGTGCATGAACATGTATATATTAAAATCAGAGTGAAATATATGTGCAGAATGTTTTTTCCTTATAAACAAGGAAATGAAAGCACATTGCCCTGCTGTAAAGCCAGTGGCTGATGTTGGGAAATCAAAATGGCAATCTGTCATCATTGATTTTTACCATGTAATGATTTGTGACCATCCTGTACAACAAATTTCTGGTAATTTCTAAGGATTTTCAGCCCCCTAACAGAAAAATATAAAACAGAGAGCAAAGGTGATAATTAAGGGTTTTATTCCCTCCTTGGAAAGAGGAGGTGTAATAAGAAGGCAACTGTTTTGTACCAGTAAGAGGTTCATTTTGTACAGACTTTTATATTGTTCAGTGTGTCTGAAGCACTGCAATATGCAAAGCTGTGCATTTCTGCCTTCCTAATGCAACACAGTTTCATGCAACACTCAAAATTAAAACATAGAAAATACAGACCATCAGAGTTGAAAACAATTTCTTATGATTTAACTATTCCAAGTTTGAACTTCAGTATGCACTTTTAACCTGACCCGTAGCCTGTGTAAAATAAAACAAGCTTAACATTGTTTCTTTGGATCTGGCATATGAACTCTCTAGTCCTTTCTAGGTCTATCCTATGTGCAAATTTTCGTACTGTTATACTAGTTTTTGTTTTCTTTCTTACTTTTTTTCTAGCTTCCCTCAAAATTTCAGCTAAGTTGAACATCATCCCATCAATGCTGACAAATCTAGTAATAACACGTAAGTAAAGGAATAAAAATGTATTCAGCAAGTGTTCAGTCTTAGGGGATATAGACAGAGGAATCTAATACAAACAGGGAAAGACACTGGTAAAGGAAGTTATCGATAATTAAGAGGAGAAACAGGATGAATAAGAAACATAATATTAAACTGCTGTCTTAGTTGAAATGCAGGTATTTAATTAAGCTCTAGCTGACCAGAACTATGTTATATAACTATGTTATAACTAAGATTTTGTAGGGGTATATGAGTAGCAATATGAGTGATGAAGGAATACACAGTATTCTAATGGATAAACAGAAAATAACAAATGGAGGTAGGTAGGCAAAAACTGTTCAATATAAAAATGAACCCTTGGAGAAGTGAATTTTCACGGTGTTAATGCTGGGAATTTTAAGTCATTCTTTAACATCTAGTTTTAATTCACAGCTCCCAATCCTGCTCACAATGGCCGGGTATGCAGCACTTGGGGCAACTTCCACTTCAAGACCTTTGATGGAGACATATTCACCTTCCCTGGGCTCTGTAATTATGTTTTTGCCTCCCATTGCAACACTCCCTATGAGGATTTCAACATCCAGATTAGGCGTAAAGTGGTGGCAAATGCTCCAACAATCAGCCGTATCACCATGAAGCTTGAAGGTGTAGTTGCTGAACTAACAAAGGGTGCTGTCATGATCAACAGCAATAGGTAAGTTTATTCATAACACTTGTTTGGTAATCACAGACGTTTTTTCAAACTCAACAAGTACTTTTGGTGTATTTTACCAACATAAATAATGAATAAAATGCTATGGATTTCTATCACAGAAAAATCAGTCCTTCCTTTAAATATTACTTCAAAACCACAATTTGGATGAAAAATCTTGAGAAGCTGTATCCAAAGTTAGATCTATATTTGATAATATTGAACCATCTCTATTTTTAATTGCTTTTCTTTCCAGCAAAATGCATTATTTGAGAATCCCTACAGATCCTGGATACCTTTTCTTCTCATCAAACACCTGGATCAGAAATTAACCAGCATTCTTTCTACCTTTTCCCAGAGTTCAACTGCCATATAGTCAATCTGGAATTACAATAGAGAAAAGCAGCATTTACCTGAAAGTTGTCAGCAAAATTGGTGTTGTGTTATTATGGAATGAAGAAGACAGCATCCTGGTAAGAACTGTTCCTGGATCTGTCCACACCCTGAGGGACCAGAGCTGTTCTTTGATTAGGGCAGTTCCTGTCTGTCGAGGGCGTTATTAATGCCTTCTTACCTCATACTTTTGAGCAATTCTTTCCTAGTAAAGATAGGTTTGCATCCTATGCAAACTATATGGATTTACATCTAGTGGATAGCAGATGTCTGCTTGAAATAGGATGAAAAAATCACTTTCATTATATCATTAATTATTGGTATTTTTGTAGGGCCTAATTACCTCTTCAAATATATATGTTTCTAGCAGAATTTCACTCCCCTAGGACTTCATTTTTGCTGTGGATTTGATTTTCTTCATGAAGAATTAACAGAAAGAGGCTGAGAGCAGTATAGATACTACAGTGAAAACTAAAGTCTGTTTCAATAGCATCAATAGCTTAGACTCTGCATTGTAGATCAAATTCAGGCCAACTCTTTATTCTATCTTCCATCTTTGAATTAAATTGCCCAAATAAAATACCACAGATCTGACTAAAAATACTTAGAGGCAGCAGGTATAAGTGTTTTCTGTGGTCTTGAATATATTTTAGAATGTTTATACTAACTTCTATCAACTTACTATCCATCATTTTAGCTAGAACTGAATGAGAAATATGCCAATCAGACCTGTGGACTTTGTGGGGACTTCAACGGCTTTCCAATTTACAATGAGTTCATTTCAAACAGTAAGTTTTTTAAATAATAAATTGGTTTACAGGGTCTCCAACATGCTGGTTTTTCAGTACTCTTTTATTTCTGACATCATCAGCATTCCTTTTTGCTATCCTGTTAAATTGTTTACTCAGAAGATATGATTCAATCTCTGTTTAAAAATATGTGGTACAGAGATCAGATCATGTGATTTAATACTTTAAGTGTAAATATAGTACTGGTGCTAACAACTGATTGCGTGTTTCTTCATGCCATTGCTGTATACCATGCTGGTATACATAATCAGCCAACTCCATAAAAATGACCCAGATTTTTACTACTAAGATAAATAATATAGAAATATATTCAATAAAACAAAAGGCAATTGAATTTTGTAGACAGCACATTTGTTTCAGTTCTGTCTTAAAATTGGTACATCCACATTTCCCTGCTGAATTGCATAATCTTTGCAAGATCTTATCTTTAGCTTATTTAAACAATCCCCAGCTTGAGCATTTTCCTAAACCTTGTCTTACAGCAGTCTCCATTTTTCAAATCCCTGTTTAGATGATTTTTTTTTTTTCAAATCCCTACACAGGCTCAATAAAATCTGGAAAGAGTTTGTTATTTTTCTGGTAAAAATCTGAGTGCATCTAGACATAATAGGCCGAGAATTGTTTTCTAATATAAAGTGAGTCAGTGACATAGTGCTTTCTTTGGAAGTAATGATCACATTTAACGACTTACAGGAACTAACTGACTCAGCTAGTCTTGAGCCAAATTCTTGAGAGAAGAAAAAAATAACAGGCAGTTGCATTGAACAGAACCCCCCAACCTTCATTATTAAACTTCTTTTCTACAGATATTAGGATGACAGCCCTGCAATTTGGGAATTTGCAGAAAATGGATGGGCCAACAGAACACTGTGAAGACTCCATTTCTACTCCAATATATAATTGCCCTGACAATATTGTAAGGATCTTTTGACTATCCTTTTATTTTTCTTTCAAATTTATCTGTTCCCTTATACAGCTTCAGACAAGTCAAGAGCAAAAGCCCTCAGGCAGCAGTGACTTGAAGAGGGCTATAAGATTCTATTAAACAATAATTACACAAAGTAACCCGACAAAAACAAAAAAAAACCACCTCCTAAACCCCAAAACCTTTCTATTTACTGGACGTTCTTTACTTTTTTTTCTCCAAAGGATGACATATGCCAGAAAACATTGACCAGCTCTGCATTTGCAGAGTGTAATGACCTAGTTGATGTTAGAGAGTACATTAAAGCTTGCCAAGATGATTTGTGCCGGTCTGAAGAATCTAAAAATGCCTCATGTATCTGTGACACCCTTGCTGAATACTCCCGGCAGTGTGCTCATGCTGGTGGGCATCCTCTGAACTGGAGAACCTCAAAACTGTGCTGTAAGTATCACTGGAGATAGCCTTACTTTATGCTCAGTAACGAACAAACAACAAGCTCTCAGATTTTGCTGAGAATGCCTGAGAAGTGACAGCCCATCCAAGATTGTATTCCTCAAAGGATTCTGATGTATAAGTTCCAGCATGGACACTTCGGCAAAGGAGCTGAGGATTTTAATGAAAACTGGATTAAACGTTATCAAACACTTACGTGGATACTCTAATGAGAGTCAAAGTGTAATTTAATTAAATTGGACAGTAAATGAAGCAAATAAGGGAGAAATAATCAGAAAGAATGACACAAGCTTGCTTGCTTGTATTCTTGCTACTCTCCTTTTCTCATGGTGGTAATAGCATTTGTTATTTTCCATTATTAACTGATCAGGGTCTTCACAGGTGTTTGCTGGTTAAGCACTTATCTCCTCTTGCGTGGTAGTGAGGAGTTTGCACTGATTTAAACACATACATGATTATGGCAGGATAGGTGTTGATACTGTCACCACCATTTGCTTCAAAACAAAAGCCCACGGGGTCCTACTTGCCCTTCTGATGGTATCTGAAAATGCAAATATGCTAAAGATTTCACTAAGAATACATGTGTTCATGGGAAGGGAGCCTTCAGTAGAAAGACAGACCTTGCTGACTTTCTGGGGTCATTACCTTGCTGTCCCTAGAAATCCAGTCACTGAGACAGTTCAACACCAGTCATGGAATGCACATCCCAACAGTGAAATATGGATCTAGGTGATTAAACTTGCAAATTTTGAGAGCTGGTGGTCAATCTGCTGTTTGGTATGTTTTTTATCTAGCTGAAAAACATTAATGGACATATATATTTAGATATACAGTGAACTAAAAATACTTTTGACCCAAAAAAAAAAAAAATCAATCGTTCTTCTTTTTAAATTTCAGCCAAGAAGTGTCCTTACAACATGCAGTATGAGGAGTGCAACACCCCCTGTGCTGATACATGCACGAATCCCGAACGATCTCAGTTTTGTGAAGAACACTGTATTGATGGTTGTTTCTGCCCTCCAGGCAAGTTCTTAAGTACTCACATCTCTGATCCTAAAGAACAATAGCTTACCTGTAGGATTTGGGCGGGTTCCCTGTGGTCTTACTTCTCATGTTTTTGCATTTTTCACAGCTGCACATTTGTCATGTCTCAGCTGAGAAAAGTTATCTGAATTAATTGCCAATACAGGTGCAGTATTCAGAGAGCAGGGAAAAAACCCAGCAAACAGATCAAGACTAATCTTTCAACCAACCACCCATGCTACAATAAATCCCCCTTTCAGAGCAGGTGGAATTTAAGAATACAAAGATTGAATCCTGCACTGAGCAAACTGGCATAGTCCTATAGTGCTCCTGTCCTTAGCATTGATATGTCCATTCACAACAACTGCAGATGCATCTCTAGGATGATATTTAGGATTTGTAACAAACAAATTGGAGTCTAGGAAATGCCTCTTTAATTCATCAGGCTTCTTTTGTTTGTTTTTAAAATCTAGGGACTGTATTTGATGACATCAACAATTCTGGCTGCATTCCTCAGCAGCAGTGCTCCTGTATTTACAATGGCATCACCTACACTACAGGAGCTTCTTTTTCAGAGCCATGCCAGACCTGGTAACCTTTGTTGTTTTTCTAACTCACTATTTCCTTTCATATATTTAATGATTTTAATAGTTTATTATATGCTATTGCATCACTGGTAATTGACATGTGTATTTAACTGACCACTACAGTTCCAAAATACCCCAAAAGAATATTATTTGTTTTATTTAGCAACAGCCGTAACTTGCTTTGCACTTTAACTCACAGTGATCAAAGCAAGGATTTACAATGTTTAGATTTCTCACCAGTCAATTAAAATGCTTCCTCTTTGTTTATTTTGTTCAAACATTTGGAGTTCTGTAAGAGGAATGAGGTTGCAGTCATTAATGTATTTGCAAATATTTATTTTCTCCAGAGAAAACAAAGGATGACACAATACAACCTCCATTTCACAATTATTAATCCTGTACTTGTGCACTACCACATCACCTTAGAATACAGACACAACGTGCATCAGGAGTAGATGTGAAATTACGTTTCCTTGTTTATTAGGTTATGATACAGTTGTATTAAAAAAAAAAAAGATATTTTAATTTGTTATTGTGTTTTATGCTAGCTGAAAAAACACAATGATGTATGCAATATCTGTTTTAGAGAGTTCACCTGTCCAAAGATACAAAACAATTAAATAACCAAGGTGAATGGTTACCAGAGTCATTGCTTTTAATAAAGGCCATCACAAAGTATTTTGGAAAGCCTTAAACCCTGATTCACTGCATGTCAAACTACAGCCTGAAGGGAAAAGCAATAGCAAACCAGCTGAACTATCATCACTATCCATCCTTCTACTCTGGACCACTGTTACTGATTTCAGCTAACTTTATTCTTCCAGTACCTGTAATGGAGGCCAGTGGAGCTGCCAAGACAAGTCATGCCCAGGGACATGTTCAGTCGAAGGAGGTTCACACATTTCCACATATGATAAGAGACGTTACGATCACCACGGAGACTGCACCTACGTCCTTTCTAAGGTGGGACTCAGACATTACTGGGTCATAAAGCCTTATTCATTTAGAGAAAGAAAATGTGACCTCACTCAGCACTTTTGAAACGTAGCACTTTTGACATGTGGACATTAACTTACCTGCCGCTTAGCCAGATGTTTACTATGCTGCCATTCAAATGACAATCATCAGGATTGACTATCAGGATGTCATGCAACCGTATAGAGCACTCACCGGAAAATTTCCAGTTTTGTGACAGAGTAATTGAAGAGTGTTATCTTTTTTAAGAATTTACTTATTATACATTCTTCAGTATGATAAATCCAGGTTTCTTACTGAGTTGCATAATATCTGTTGTGTTAATCTATTTTATGGTATTTGGCCAAATGGTACAAGCCTGAAAAATTAAACTACCAGCTCTTAAAAGAAATAAAATAAAATTAAGATTAGAAACTGAAATTTGTTTAATTTCTGTGAAGTTTGAATACAGAAAATTAGTTCAAATTACCTGATACACTTCACTTAGGTTTTGAACATTTTTAAACATTTAATTTAAAAGAAATAGAAAAATTAGAAGTTAATTATAATTAAAATATTTAATTACAGACATATGTAAGTGAAATGTTTTTATCTTTTAGGGGCTTTTTCCATTTGTATTTTCTTTCCTTTTTTCCCACCTGCACAATTCAGTAAAAGGAAACAAAATTTTGTATGTTACTATTTGACTGAAAGATGTTTTATCTGAAATTTTGTCTAGCATTGATACTAGTTACAGAAAGATTAGCATTCTAGTAGAATCAAATCAAACATTAGAAGTTGGCATGAATAAAAACACCAAGTATGAATATGTATAACCATCTTGATATCCACATGGATATAATAAATAAAATACAGATTCTACTTTTCTTGTTCCTAATCATTACAACAGGGCAAAATTGAATCTTCAGCCAAAGAAGGGCAGGGATTTGTGACAGTCTGTATCTTTTCCAGAAAAAGAAATACTTTTTTCAGAGCTGAGAGAAAGTTTCACAGGGAAAACATCTGTAATTAGACTTTTGTGAAATAACTGCTGGCATTTTTTTTTCAGGACTGTAAAGATGAAACATTCACCATCCTGGTAGAACTACGCAAATGTGGCCTAACAGACACTGAGACGTGCTTAAAGACAGTGACCCTCAACATGAATAAAGGACAAACTGTAAGAATGCAAAAAAAGTATTTTAAAAACATGGAGAGGAAAGAAACTAGGCCTTAATCAGTTGGGGAGCTACATTTCTTTGTCAAATGTTCAGCATATGCAATGAGTGCATGTTATTTTTAATCAAGTGAAAAGAAATTGATTTTTTTATGAAAATCAGATCAGCCACAAATTTGGCTTTGTAGAATTTCATTAAGAAACACATTGTACTCACAAAGCAGAAAAAAAGCTATTTTCTCTGCCAATTAGCTGGAAAAAACCAGGAGTTTTAAGGTTAGTAACCACAATTACAACAGTAAGGGATGTAATTCATCACTAAGATTTGTTCAAAGAAAATAAAATCCTTTCTCAGCTAAAAAGCTGAGAAAGTCACTTTAAGAGTAATTCTTTTATGGGAGGGAAAATTAGTGAAGTGTACAAAGTAGAAATAGGGAGGAGGTGAAATCAAAAAGACCTATCCTTTTTATTGAATATCTGTTTAATTAATTTCACTGGAGTCATCACCATTACTACTCTTTGGACTACAGTTATTCTTCACACGGGGTTGGCAGCCCAGAAAGCCAGCCTGGGCTGTATCAAAAGCAGCATGGCCAGCAGGTCTAGGAAGGTGATTCTGCCCCTTGACTTGGCTCTGGTGAGACTCCTTCTGGAGTGCTCCTGCCAGCTCTGGGGCTCGCAGCACAGAAAGGACATGGACCTCCTGGAACGGATCCAGAGGAGGGTCTAGTGGAAGGTGTTCCAGCCCTTAGCAGGGAGGTTAGAACTAGATGACCTTTAAAGGTCCTTTCCAACCCAAACCATTCTCATTCACACAATTACCTTTTGTTTCTCTTCCTTATCAGCTCGTCGATGTCAAACCTGATGGCAGTGTGTTTGTGAACTCCATCTACACCCAGCTGCCCATGTCAGCAGGTATTTTTTTTTCTCTGACAGCAAATGACACAATCTCTTTGGAAGTAAAGTAAAATGTTTGATGTCATAAAGAAATGAGAGGCAGTACAAGCATAGGCAAGACTTTAAACAGTAGCAAACAGCATTTGCAGGCCCTTGATTTGATCACTCTCAGATTTTCTTCCTTCTTACTAACCAAAATTGAATGCAGAAGACATCTTTTTTCTCCTTCTACCTCTTGTTTTTTAACTGCTACTCCTGCGCTCACAGTTGCTTAGAAAGAGATTTGATTTTTGTTCTCTCTTTCAGCAACTAATGATTCTATGTGGTATCTCTGGCCTCTAGAACACCTTATTTTTCCTTTCCAGCAGATTGAGGGCTCCTATGTATTCCGTACAAGCTTAGAAACAAATATAGAAATATTCTTTTTAACTCTCAGTACCATACAGTTTTTCCTGCTTATTCTCTTTGAAGTAGTAATCTCCAACTGCTTATGTTGAGATAGTGAATAAAATTAATAAGTTGGTAGCTGCAAGCAAATTTCAAACTGTAAATTTTGATTTATATTTCTGATTAATTTTCATAAAGAATGGCTTTATTTCACCTCAAAATTTGCAACAATTGTGATAGAAATTCAAGAATAGTATCATGTTTCCAGCATTTGACCTCATCCTGAGAGTGATCATTTTGTTTTTCCTGTGTAGCTAATGTCACCATGTTCAGACCTTCATCATTCTTCATGATCATGCAGACAAGCTTTGGGGTCCACCTTGAAATCCAGTTCACACCCATGATGCAAGTGTATGTGCGACTGGATTCTATTTTCAAAGAACAGACTTGTGGTAAGTGAATGAAATATAAGAACACCTTAATTAATGCTTTTTGAGTAGTATAAGCAGTATAAACTTTTCACTGCTTTTCAACAGGTCTCTGTGGAAATTTCAATAATATCCAAACTGATGACTTCAAGGTCATAAGTGGAATAATTGAAGGAACAGCAACAGCATTTGCTAATACATGGAAAACTCAGGCTTCATGCCCTAATATCCAGCAGAGTTTTGAGAACCCTTGTGCGCTCAGCATTGATAATGGTAAGTGCTTCTTAGAATTTTTTCTAGTTTGTTTTTTTAATTTTTCTTTTTGTTCATCCCTAAGAAAAACACATCTATTGGAAAGCAAAGATAAAAAAATAAAGACTTACACATTTAGTAAAAACACACATCTGAAATCAGAACCAAATATTTAAAATGAAAGCACTGAAGATAAGTAACAACGTAAAGACAGAGTCATAGAAACATATCTGAAGGAAACTGTAAGGTCATTGAAAATACAGTAGGTGTCTCAGCCAACAACTTGGTGTCAGAGAAGTGGATTACAGGAATATCTCTGGAAACCTTTTATTCATTCTCTTCAGCAAATCCTCTTTCTTTGGTTTTAAGAAATTTAGCCCACAAGCTGAGTGAAAAAAACCCAAACAAACAAACAAACAAAAAACAAAACCAAACTAAAACAAAAGACGGGAGACGGGAGAAGGAGAGGTTTAATGAAATGTCAGAAGTGGCTTCATAGACCAGGGCAGTGTGGTTTTGTGACTAATGAAATACAAAGAGTACCGTGCATTTTTATTGTTTCTTCTTTTCACAGAAAAATATGCTCAGCATTGGTGTGGACTGCTAACTGACAGCACAGGGCCTTTCGGTGGTTGTCACCGTGCAGTGGATCCCAAGGATTACCACAAGGTACTTTGTTAGATTGTTTTTCCCTTTAGAAACAACAGAAAAGGAACCATTATAACTAGCTAACAGAAAAGGACTGTTCCAGACATGTCTTATGCAATGCCTGTATCTTAATTTCTGCACTGCAGCACTTCCTTCTTTCAACATGTGTTTCTGTTTGTGTTGTAACATTACCTTATGCCATTGTCAGTCTTTGCTTCAAGATCCTGACTTGCTGGCAAGTGAAAGGGCAGCTATTTACTCCTGGATGGTTTCACACATATAGCAGAAAGTGTATGTAAAGGCATGTCAAATGCTTGTTTGAATAACAGTGAATTGTCATCTCATCAGCCTGGTATCTCATTAATACTCACTTGGCACAGAAAGCCAATTACCTAACTATCATCATTCTGCTATCGATGTGTTGCAAATCATTCTTCTCACTAGGAGTCCTCCAGGTATGGACACCAGTGAAAGGATGTGTCTGGACTGCATGCTGTGAACAGAGCTTTCTATGCTATTGTGCAGCTTATCCATTAATGTGGTTCAGAGGACCACGAAGTTGTTAAATGTGCAACAGACTTGAAGACCACTATTTCCTAATAATAACTGCAGACATCAACTGAATTTCTATTACCTGCATTCTCCACTTATACAAAGACTAGTCAGTGATAAAGCTATGTTACTGGGGTCTGTGAGTAAGCATATCTGAAGAAGAATTAGGGAGTAAGACCAGAAAGACAGTGTTTTTAGATTGACCATAATACCAGTGTCAAGACTTTACTTTTCTCTCCATTCTTAGAACTGCATGTTTGACACATGTAACTGTGAAAATAGTGAGGACTGTCTGTGTGCAGCCCTGTCTTCCTATGTGAGAGCTTGTGCTGAAAAAGGAATCCAGCTGCAGGGATGGAGGACTGATGTTTGCTGTAAGTACTCTTAACTATCCCATTTCCTAAGAACACACATCAATAAAAACTAGTGATCAGAGATTATTTTCTACTCATTTCTAGACAATTCACTAACTGTTGAGGAAAGAATTTTGTTAAGTGCACTCCAGGAAGTAATTCTCTGCTGTCCTCTTAGAATCAATCCATTGCTAGCAAGAGTGAATATGAATAGATGGGAAACAGCTTGATTAGGAAAGGGACTGCTGTTACGAAAGTGTCTCCACCTGTTTCTGTTCAACTTTGAGTTTCACTACAGCTTTATCACAAGTTATTGGAGAAAAAATGTGACATATTAGAATAACAGTACTAATAATACCAACCAGAACATTTGCAAATGAGAGGTCTTTGAAGCTGCATGCTGGGTTCTGCTCATTCAGTACGTCTGTTTTCAGCATACTAGAAGACATTCAGGTAGACATCTTGCCTCATACTTCAAGTAGTTTAGGAGCCTTGGCAGCGAATGACAGCACCAAAAGGAGGTTTCTTCCTGACCTTTCATTTCAAAAATTATTTTCTTCTTTGCATGCATCATTTGTTCCACATGTAGAGTAGCTTTTCAGATATAACTCTGGAAGTATTCAGAAATACATTTACCTGAAAGATGCAACATAAGCAGAGGTGCGCAGTATTGTTTACATGTTATTTCTACTGCTTGTGTTGTGGGTCTTTTTCCCATGAGAATTTACCTTCTGTAATCAACAATCTATTTTATTTTCCTCTCTCAAGCAAAATACACCACCTCATGTGCCAAAACCCTAAGCTACAGCTATACCATCTCTTCCTGTCAACCCACTTGTCGGTCTCTGAGTGAGCCTGATGTCACATGCAACATTAAGTTTGTCCCAGTTGATGGCTGCACCTGCGTGAATGGAACCTACATGGATGAGAGTGGCAAATGTGTGCCTGCTAATGAATGCCCCTGCTACTACAGAGGAACTCCCATACCACTTGGAGAAGTTGTCCATGAAAATGGGCGTATATGGTAAGTGAATCTTTTGAAAAACATTCAAGCTATAGGATACATATTTTCTCATTAAAATCTGTTGCATTAAGCTGGTTTCACCCTGAATTTCAATACAGTGCTCTTCTCTTGAACTTCTTCTTCTTTGAATTCTTTCAATTTTATTTTCAACTTTTACAAATGGTACATATTCCCCTGAGCTGCAAGATAGGGAGAGAGAGCAGGATGAAGCTACTATAATGAAGAATGAAATAGTTGATGACTTGCTGAATCGCTTAAATACACACAAGCCTATATGGTCAGATGGGGTCCACCCAAGGGTACTGAGGGAGCTGGTGGAAGTGCTCTCTGAGCCTCTTGCAATAATTTGTCAGCAGTCCTGGGTAACCAGTGAGGTCCCAGTTGGCTGAAGGTCAGCAAATGTGATGCCCAACTACAATAAAGACCCCTCACTACAAGAAAGACATTGAGGTGCTGGAGCAAGTCCAGAGAAGGGCAGCAGAGATGGAGAAGGGTCTGGAGCACAACTCTTACAAGGAGCAGCTGAGGAAGCTGGAGTTGTTTAGCTGGAGACAAGGAGGCTCAAGGAAGACCTTATCACCCTCTACAACTACCTGAAAGGAGGTTGTAGTGAGGTGGGGATTGGTCTCTTCTCCCAGGTAACAAGTGAAAGGACAAGAGGAAATGGCTTCAAGTTGCACCAGGAGAGCTTTAGATTAGATATTAAGAAATATTTCTTCACTGAAAGGGTTGTCAAATATCAGGACAGCCCAGGGAAGTGGTTGAGCTACTATTCCTGGATATATTTATAAGACCTGTATATGTGGGTTTGAGGACATGGTTTAGTGGTGGACTTGGCAATGCTGGGTTAATGGTTGGGCTCAATGACCTTAAGGGTTTTTTCCAACCTAAATTTTTCTATGATTCTATGATATTTCTAGATTGATAAAGCAATTATATTTATGTGTAATTTTTATTTAATTCCATCATTTTTCAAGTATAAAATTATTACAATACCAGTAAGGAGAGATGATATGAGAATGTAAGGAAGAAGGGGGGACATATACTCATTACAATCTATGAATCTTTCTGTTAATAATGGATATCATATGAAAGCAGCATATGTAGTGCTATTGAGGGAAATTCTTTCCTGAGACTCCCAAACAGCTATTTGGAATACCTTTGAAAATTCTGATTGGACAAGGGAAAAGTTGCTCTCCATCTCAATATATGGTTTGAGAGGGAAAAAAAATTTGTTTTTTCCTCTCTCACAGCACTTGCATCCAGGGAAGACTGAATTGCATTGGAGCACCAAACCCAATTCCAGGTAAAAATAATCTTCCACTTTTTTGTTTCTCTTTGCCAGATTTTGCACAGGATGGTTCATAGAATTTATTCTTTTTAATGGATTTTTAATAGAATTATTTCTCAGTTATAGTGCAACAGTTATTGTGAAAAGCAGGAGTGAGCCTAGATTAATCATCAGACCTCTTTTTACATACAAACTTTTTTTCTGAAATATTGTGGGTTTTTTCCCTGGTAATTCAGTGTTCTGAAGTATATCTAATCAACAGATTGAACAGAGACAACAATCTCTAGTAATTGAAACAGGGGATTTCCAAAGAATTTCTAGATGATTTTAATGGATACAGCTGTGGAATAAACCTTACACCATTTCTTTACTACTCTCACTTCTTTCCTTTCTCTAGTCTGTGAATCTCCCATGGTCTACTTTGACTGTAGAAACATCACTGCAGGAAAAACTGGAGCAGAATGTCAAAAGAGTTGCCAGACTCTGGATATGCAGTGTGTAAGTATATCATGGCTGAGTGAAATGGTGCTTCCAGGTTTTGTCTGTGCTCTTACTGCTAAAGTAACAGCTCTATCAGATCTACTCCACATCTAAAACATAGATACTTTATTCTTCTAGCAAAAGCCTAAAATGATGTAATGAAGCATTAACAATGGGGCCCTTAGATCAAAATATAATAAAGTCACATCCAAATTAATTCTTAAGATTAGTATCTACCTTTCCCCAGCTACTGCAGGTAACAGTAACTACTAGGGAAAAATCAGGGGCTCTATCACACATTTGACTTCTGTAGAAGAAAGTTAGTGGCTAAAAACTGGCTAGGGGAAATGACTCTTTCTCACAGCATTGCTGCATTTATGAACCTTTTGCACATCTAACTATATTACTCCACCTAGGTTCTTGGTGGCCACATGCCATTTAATGAATAAGTACCATATGAGACAAGTGAATTTCAATGTAACTCAACGAGATTGAAAAATAATTTTACTTCTTTTTCTTTTTAAAAGTCTATTCAATCACAAAACACCGACCACAAAGGGCAAGATCCAATGTGTTTTAAATTTCACAGGTTCCAGCAGAACAATCAGGATTGGCATATATAAAACATTTATCTTCAACAGATTTATATTTTATTAAATCAATGGCTAATAACGTCCTTTTTGTTCTGTTGTCCTAGAAGTACTTCATAGTTCTCTCCCATTTAAGCGGGGCAGCAAAAAGAACATATGAAGACATTTTATGAGAATTTAATATTCCATTTTTTAATGTGATTATTTCATTCTGAAATTGTCTTTCTCTCGTCTTTTCCAGTATAGCTCACAGTGTACATCTGGCTGCGTGTGCCCGAACGGGCTTGTGTCAGATGGAAAGGGAGGTTGTATTCCTGAAGAGGAATGTCCATGTATTCACAATGAAGCCATGTATCAGCCTGGGGAAAAGATCAATGCTGGCTGTAACACCTGGTAAATACCTCTATAGAAGTAACATGCCTGGTTCCGTCATTTGCCTTTCTAAAGACCTTCAAATAGTACAGCAGTGAGGAAAGATTTGTTCTGCACTTTTAATCAGTTGATGGATCTTTTAGTTTTGGAATACACTGTATGAGCAGGTTGTTCTCTGATCTATATCAGATGGCCAAAGCACAGAACAGGAAGAACCCTTGAGGACTACAGGGTTCATGAAGTATCTTGTTTTGCCATTAATGTATTCAGAGTAGCAGAGTTGACCTTTGATTTAATTATTTACATGAAAAATGTAAAAGACTATTTTAACTCCAGAATTCAGACAACATTTACCAGAGATGAGCTGCCAAACAAACACCGATTGTTGGAATATGTCTACACAAAACAGTGAGTAGTTCTGTTATTAAAATACTTTATTGTCTTTTCTAGTGTATGCAAGAACAGGAAGTGGGAATGTACCAAAAATCAATGTCTGGGCACTTGTGCTGTTTATGGAGATGGTCACTATAATACCTTCGATGACAAAAGGTTCAGCTTCAATGGAAATTGTGAATACACACTAGTCCAGGTACTGATAGTTAACAATAGCAAATGAGAGGTAATCTTGACTGTGTCTGTAAAAATAATATATTTTTAAATGTTATTCTCTACCCAGGACCACTGTGGCACAGCCAATGGGACCTTCAGGGTTGTCACCGAAAATATTCCCTGTGGCAATACTGGAACAACTTGCTCAAAATCCATCAAAGTTTTCTTAGAGGTAAGAAGGTTTTGGATATAGACCAGTTTTGTTCTGTACCTGTTACGGCGTAGGAGAGACCTAGATATGCATTGCTTCAAGGAAGTTGGAAAATATTTTAAAAAGCTATTAAATTAGGTTTATATTAGATGCAAGTGAAATATTTGGTAAAGCTTCCTAGTTTTCTATATTTTCCATTTCCCACACTATCTTATACCACTTTTGGTAAAACTACAGATTTACAGGAAAATAGTCTTTAACAGAAATTTAGCCTATCATGTCAGAAGATTCTTTTATTCTATGCAATGTAGCTCCTCCACAATAGTCAAAAGACCATTTTTTGGCCTACGCCATTTACAAAAATTATCTTTTACCTTGCTTCCAGGAAGCTGAGATCTGAACTATATAGTTTTGATTTATTTAATTCTGATAATTTGTTTTCATTATATAAACTATTCATTGTACTCTTAAAAGTAGAAAAACATATTTGAGAGCACAACTGCAGCTACTGAGCTCATTTCTAATCAACTTTTCCTCCTGTTTCAGAGCTATGAACTGATACTTGGTGAAGAACATGTCAGTGTAGTAAAGAGAGGACAAAATGATCAGGTGCCATACACAGTCCGCTATATGGGTATGTACTTGGTGATTGAGACCACAAGTGGACTGATCCTCATGTGGGACAAGAAAACCAGCATCTTCATCAAGCTCAGCCCTGATTTCAAGGTGTGGAACTAGCAGTTAAATGGCAATTTACAGTGCAGATTTGACTGGGTGTGAATTTTGCTGAGACCCTGCCAAGATCCTAACAGGTGGTGTCTCTAGCATTCCTGCAGGACATCCCATGTTTTTCATTCTTCTGGTGTCTCAGGAAGCTATGTCATCATCCTGCTACTGTTCTGATCTCTGAAGGCAGCTTTCAGTGCCTGTTTGGCCTGACTGAACTTGAGTTGGCAAACCACTATTTTGGACTTGACTTTGCTAAAATTACCCACTGAACCTTATCAGACCTTATTAAAATTACATAACTACATGTGTATAAATCAACTGAGTAGTCTTCATCTTGAAAGTAATACACTATTTCCTGTTCTCATTGACACACAAATCAAATTGTCTTACTTTGACAAGAAATTGTATTATGAGTGAAAGCCTCTTGTATGCTACCATGTATTTTTCAAGCTTATAACTACACAGGTGATAAGGAAAACGCATTCCCATTGTCACACACCTTTTCCAAGCTTATGATACATAAGTACTAAAAACTGTAGTAAATAAGGAATTTGCTATCTTATTGTATACCACACTGACATTTAAATTAGGTATATAAATTAAACATACTTTAGAACTAGACATACCACTTTGGTATAGTACCATAGCTTCTTCTGCTGCCTCACCCACTGACATTTTATAAAAATGGTAGCAATATGGAAAGTATGCGCCTTAGATTCACAGAGAAAGTGTAGCATCTATTGCAGCCTATCACAGTTGTACAGATCCATACATTTAGAATGAGGGATATTTCTGGGTGTGCAATGAAAATGTAATTTTATATCTGTAAGTAGTCTTAGTGGTAAAGACTCAATGAGTAGATTATGTGGCTGAACTGGTAACACTTATGACAACTTTATAAGATTGTTTTTTATATGTACATCCACTGTATAAAACAAGGCTTAAATATAAAGCTTAGTCAGCTGAGTCCTCATTTCCTTGTCAAAGCAGAAGGTTACACTGACAAAGACAGTTTCATTGTTCAGATTTAAAAGAAGAAAAGTCAAGAGCAGTATCCTTCTGGCCTTAGTGGTCATGGTCTGTTGCTGAGGAAACAGAGCATGAAGATGTTCAGGACTGATAAAATGGAATGGCACCATTCTAAGAACTGAATTTCAAGTACTCTTTCAATCTCAGATGTTGTTTCAAGTTTTCTCACATTTATTATTATTTGCTTCCTTTTGCAGGGCCAGATCTGTGGCCTCTGTGGAAATTATGATGGCAACAGCATCAATGACTTTACTACAAGGAGTCAATCTGTAGTAGAGAATGTCCTAGAGTTTGGAAACAGCTGGAAAGTATCCTCTACATGTCCTGATGCTTCCAGCGTCAAGGACCCATGTTCTACCAACCCTTACCGCAAGTCCTGGTCAGAGAAGCAGTGTAGCATCATCAACAGCAATGTCTTTGCTGCCTGTCACTCTCAGGTATTACCAGGGCAGACGTTTACTGTGTGAAAACTAAGTCTGTGTGTCATTGAAGGTGTTATCCTCATATCTTGTAACATACATGTCTCATTTATTAACATGTGTCACTTCAGAGACTGTCAGGAAAATTTCAGTCTGAATCTTGTTCAGTGGGACAGATTTATAGTCCCTACCTGTAAGAAATAAAAAGACACTAAGTTTGTAAGAATTATTGATGTATTACAAAAGAATAATAATTTCATAATTACTGTGTATTTCCTTATAGACTTGAATAAAAATTCTCATACACCAGGTACAGAACACAAGCTCAACATAGTAATATAGTAATGAAGTATCAGCATAGCCTTTATCTAACACGAAGTACAAATCAAACGTTGCCAGGTAACTCTGTGCAGTTGCCTATTATTTCTTGGGAAAATGAATCTAATCTTCTCCCAGGATGCATGTATGGATGTCTGAAAATCTGTCAATACATGATCTGGATGTATCATTTGGCATCACCTCTGGTGTTTAATGCTGCCTTACAAAAGAAAAAAAAATAGCAGTGTAGACCTTTCTTCTAACATACTGTAATTTCAAGAAAGTTACTCCAGCAAAGCTAAGAAGAATTTAGAAGGCAAAATATACACTATTACCTTTCTGTTTAATAACAGGTTGAGCCAGCAAAATATTACCACGCATGTGTGACAGATGCTTGTGCCTGTGACAGTGGAGGAGACTGTGATTGCTTCTGTACAGCTGTAGCTGCCTATGCTCAAGCATGTAGTGAAGCTGGTGTATGCATAGCCTGGAGAAGTCCATCAATTTGTCGTGAGTTTTATGTCAAAAACACTTCTTCTGAAAGTGTAGTTAAACATACAGTGCCTTGCTGACATCCTTGTAACGTGCTCTGGGTATCTTATGTATGTGGGTTAGAATCTCACTATGTAGATTTTTCATGCTTAAGCTATTTGCTGCCTTTTTTTTTTTTTTCCTGAACATGTCTGTGTAAAAGAAGTAAAGGCAAACCAACAGGAGAAATGAACCCAACTCAAAAGAGATTACAAGTCAGAGTTACAATTTACTAAAAAGATTACAATAAATACAATGATACAGAGAAAAATGGTTTTAACCCACAAAAAAAAGATGTATAACCCAGTACCCTGGGGCACAAACAGACTAGTTCACTGGCCCCTGTGCTGAGTGCCATGTGGTTTCCCCCCCTCCTCCCCCCCGTCCAATTTAAAATGAAAACCTGTTGACGAGGATGATGGTTGCGGTCTGGTTGAGAGAGGGAGTTGCAGTCCTATCAGGGTTCTGGTCCTCCTCTGGATCTGACAAGTGGTACCAAAAGTCTCAAAACGCAAAGATTATATATGCTCAGCTTCAGGTGGGAATGCCCAGTATGTCCCCCAGGGCGAGGAGTTCCACAATGGGTGATTTAACTCTGTGAGTCATGGGATACTTTTGGAATCTTTGATTGTCTAGGCCACTGTAACTGCCTACTGTGCCAGTCCCTAATGGCCCAATAGCAGACATGATCCCTCAGGCTGGGTATGAAAGTGCTAATGCCTCCCCGGAGGAGAGTTATCATGGTTGGGTAACCGGTGTGAAGACAGAAACATTCCTGTGCCTCACAAGGTTCTTTAACACCCAGATTGTAGACTGAGGGGTCAGGTGTGCCCTGGGCCGCTGCTGCAAACACTCTATTAGTAACAGTTCATCAGAAAGGACATAGAGGGTGTACAATACACAGTTTAGGTTACACCCACGCAGTGATAAACCGGTCCCGGCCACTGTAACTAGGACATTGTCCCAATTTCTGTTTCTCCTTAGCCCTGTTCTGTGATTACTACAATCAACAAGGAGAATGTGACTGGCACTATAAACCTTGTGGAGCCTCCTGTATGAAGACCTGTAGGAACCCAAGTGGAAAATGCCTCAACGACTTGCCAGGTTTAGAAGGTAAAAAGAACTGCAAGTACCTTTTAGTCGGTACATACTATTAGTTCTCTTTAATGGAGTATATTTTCCCATTGGCTGCATTTGCACAATTCAACGCTCTTCAATATCATTACATCCACATAATTGGAAGCAGAGCATGGAAACCGGAGTTAAAAAGGTCTCTGCAACCAAGTTCCTATGGATGGGCTCTGCATTACTTACTAGAGTTACTGGAAAAAATAAAGTAAAAATGTTATGACAATTAAAACCAAGACCTGCAAATGCATTCTGCACAAATAAAATTTTTGCCGACTGCATCTCATACTTACCTTTTCTACCTTGTATGTGCCCCCTTCCTTCTTCCAGGCTGCTACCCTAACTGCCCACCAGAAAAGCCATATTTTCACGAGGATCAGATGAAGTGTGTTAGTCTCTGTGATTGCTATGATGATGAAGATGGAAAGATATATAAACGGGATGAATGTAATATATGGTAATACTTAACATACCAGCCTTGTCATATGCAAGGAAAAAGAAAAAAACAGAGTAGGAAATTGCATGTTCTTTTTACATGACAGGATTAGATTATGCTGCCTGTGTAAAACTAATGCCTTACTGTCTATTGATGGGTGTCTTACTACATTAGTAAGAAGTTTTTATGTGATTTTATGTTATATTGAATTTGTTCCTGATTATATTGCAAATCCTCAGCATAGAGATACACCAAGAACAAGAGGTCCTTTATGACCAGGCTTTCTCTATTTCACATTCCTGTGGCAGGAAAAATATCGTACCAGGACTAAAGATATCTAATAGTGACCTACTTCCAAGGATTTTATTACATACTTATATTGCTTGAGTATTTAGACTCTCCTTTTCTAGCCTGCTATTTAGTACAAAAACATTTTGAGTTCAAGGAAAGTGATATGAAGGAAATAAGGAAACTTTCCTTTAAGATTTCTACCTGTAGCTTTGCATAAAATTTAAGTTTGCTACTATTCATAAGTTTGGATTTAGTATAAAGAAAGATTTGGAAAAATAATGGCCAAAAAGAAGTCAAAACCAACTGGACACTAAAAGAATAAGCACAAATAAAGTGTCTTGTCTTTTGATGCCA
Organism: Anabacerthia variegaticeps; assembly: GCA_035583185.1. NCBI lineage: Eukaryota > Metazoa > Chordata > Aves > Passeriformes > Furnariidae > Anabacerthia > Anabacerthia variegaticeps. The sequence continues at coordinate 16,249,653 of JAWWEW010000165.1, read as the reverse complement.
ATATCTGTCAGAAAGATGACTAATCAAATTACTCCACAATCAAAAAATATATGGGTTTTTATGCTTTCTATTTCAGTGAGTGCACATCAGAAGGTTTGCAGTGCAAGTTTGATGATAAAGGTAAGACAGCTAAGAAAAATTATTAAGAAAATGAAATACTGGATATTATCTTTTCATAGATGACTGATAATAAACTTTTTCTAAATTACAGCCTGCCACTGCATTTATGAAGGGAATAGCTATAAATATGGTGAACTCATCTATAACACCACAGACGGAACTGGATGGTGCCTCAGTGCAACATGTGATGTCAATGGAACAATAAGCAGAAACATCTTTAAATGTGGCATTTTTACAACAACTCCATTTGCATTTTCTACAAGTCAGCCTACAACTACTACTTCAGGTATGCATGAATAATCTTTAAAATAACTGAAAAATTTCTGTGAGTGACTGAAAACTGCCTGAAAGGGAGGACCTTTTAATCAGTTAATGGCCTATAATTTTAACTGAATATGTTGACTTCTTCTGGAGCCACCAATTCACCTGGCAGCTTCAGTTGCAAATGAAGACCATAATCAAGGATGTAGAAATGAGTCCAACATTTCTGACAAATTCAGTCTCCCCTGTTTCACCATGGTTTTTCCAGGGGAATAAGATATTGGAGCTTATTAATAATTGCATCCTGAAGAATCTTCTCACTTCCTTGAAAGCAAAAACCAGTAGTACTAGACCAGTTTCTGAAAACATGAAGGATAATTGCTGCCATTTCTTAAATTACTGAGCACATGAGTACAAAATGAAAACAAGAAATTTAGTTTATAACTATTTATAACCACTGTTTGGAACCTTTCCAAATTGTATTTAATAACCAAATCAACAACTTCCTTCTACTTCTGCAGTACACTTCTACCTTATTCCTGCAGTTAATTTATTACAGTGACCAAATTCTCAGGAATTTTGAGAAATATTTCCACAAAATTATACTACAGCAAGAATTAAATACTCAAATTTAAGTCTTCTGTTAAATAAGATTCATATGAAGAAAGTGGTATCTGTTCCACATGGTCATCTTCATAATGCTAAGAATATGAAAAGAAATCTTATTAAAACAACTAGAAAATACTTATTAGATTATATATTTCATATATATTATATGTATATTCTCTATTATAATGCACTATATATAAAATACATATATGTTAACTATATATTTCATATTTTAGGTTTATAAATATGTCACATGTTATAATATTGAAAAAGTAGAAAATTCATTAACCTGTAAAAATGTTTGAAAGCCTGCATGGATATACAGCTAAGGGTACATAAATACAGAAATAACACCAAGGAGAATAAAACCTACTCTACTTATACCATAGCAATTATCTAAGTAATGATACACCATGCAAAGGATATCAGGTTAGCTATATGTACCTACAGTTTTTTAATAGATGTCAGAGAAAGTACTACTATCATAATAATAGAGACAAAACGTCAAAACCTGCAGAAGAAATAAATTCAACACTGCCTAAGCAAGTTCATTGAATTAATACATAATATAAAAAAATTATAGACAATAATATATGGAAGATGAATCATTTTTTCCAAGCACTTTCTTTAATAAGAGCAGACAAGACTTATGGTTCCTCCTTTTAATTACAGAGATCACAACGGCAACACCAGTGACAACTGTGTGTGTGAAAAAAATGTGTGCATGGTCAGAGTGGTATGATTCCACTCAGCCTGAAAACAAAGAGGACAGTGGAGATTATGAAACATTTGAAATTCTCAAGGATAAAGGATACAGTGTGTGTACAAACCCAAATGATGTTCAATGCAGAGCCAAAGAATACCCAGACACAGAAATTGAGAAACTTAACCAAACAATGCAGTGTAGTCAAACCAAAGGATTAATATGCAATAACCAGGACCAAGAATCAAAGCTGTGCTATAATTATGAAATCAGAATATCATGCTGCAGATACATACCGTGTTCAGAAACACAACCTACAACGCCAACAACCACAGAAGAAATCACGACTACTGCTGTAGGATCAACACAATTCACAGTACAGACAAAGATAAAACCAACAACACCAAAATTCGAAACAGAAGTGCAAAAAAGTGAAGCAACTACAACATCACCACACGAAACAACAACTTTGCTGACTGAAACTACATTTACGTCAACGACATCTCAAGTCCCAACAACAGGTTACCAAACCACATCTCTGACAGCAAAAAGCTCCACTGTGGAAATACAGACATCAACAGCAACCAAAACCATCCCCACTCCCCATGAATTAAAAACATCAGCAGGTACAACAGTTCCCTACACTACTACTGCCCTGCCAACACAAGGCACAACTGTCACCACATCCACACCAACAGTGCCCACACAAGGCACTCCTGCTCCAGGACAAACCTCCACTGTGGCAACCCAGCCTCCAGCATCATCTACGTCTGCTGCCACCACTCTCG